>JAWNPU010000073.1:0-750000 GCA_035047325.1 Drosophila vallismaia
AGAAGTTTTGGTTGCCGTGAGAGAGGTCAGTTCTCTTTGGCACATCGTTGGGATCGCCGGTAAGCAATAGCGAGCTCTGTTGTTCGTTGTTGGTTAAGTTCATATGTTGGGTTCGGGGTGATTGACCGTGGCCGATCGACGTTTGCATCTATTTCGTGCACTTCCGCGGGTTGCGAAGATACATATGAGAAATATGCGTTTTTTCGTATCAATGAAAGACGTTTTTTCATTGGTTTTGGTCTTGTTGACGTTGAGCGCTAATGACGTTTTGACTCATTTTGAGAGTTTGTGGCTTGGTTTTGTTTGTTAATTTTCTTTGAAATATAATAGTTGTTCAATAGCCGGGAGCTTGCACAAGTATTAATGAGCGATTATACATCGCAATGAGAGTCTTTTCGCTCAATTTTTGTGGTTAATTGTTGGTGGTTATTTACTTTTCGCTTTAAGTATTTTGTATATTTTCGGAGCACAGAAAATAAACACGTCCGCACTGTTCGAGTATTGATGCAGAATATGAATATAAAAGATTTTCTTTTATTTGGGAAATGATAAGGATGATTCAAAACCAGAGACTGAAAAATTGTTGTAGCTTTTCTATAGTTAATCCTTTTTGAGCTTTAATTAAATCAAATCGCCAATACATCCCAATTAAAAATCTGTTACAGCAGTGGTATTACGATAATTGCACATCCACGGCTGCGGTCCATTGCACTCATTTTGATTTATGGTGTGTACTAGTGGATTCTGGATTCATCAACAGCTACCAATGGACGCCAAAATTCCACCCGATTCCGCATTAGCAAGCACAAACTTTCAAAGTTCTCTCACGTGCATGTTTTTGGCTTGATAACTATTTCGTATGCAGAATCTTGCCCAAAATAACTTTGTAGCATCTGGTAGCTCGCGCACCTTTACGTTCCGGTCACGCAATACCATTTCATGTATTTTTTTTTTACATTGTCCTCTGTGACTGCATCAGAGGGCCTGCCGGTGGGGTGTTCATCAGTAGTGGAGTTCCGGCCGAAACTCTCGATTCTCAACATGATGTCAAACAGGTCAGCACCAATCAGCTGTCAAAACAAATCTAAGGGCAGTATCACGTGGAAACTTCGCATGTTTTTCTAAACATGAACGGACAAGAAGGCACTCTACATTTTTTTGCAGTAGCAGTGCGTTATGTCGGTCAAGGAGGTTATTTTTCCCAATAATTTACTTTAAATACCTTAATTCTTTGATTTTAAGTTAAAACTTTTTTGTTTTGTTGGCTTCTTTTACTTAATTCACTTTTAAAGATAACGAAGCTCTTGGTTTTTTTCTTCAAAGATATAATTAGATTTTAATCTTGTGACTTTGATATTTAATATCGAATAATCTTCGGTTAAACACACACAAACAAATACGTATTTGGCACCATTAACTTTGGAGCAGTCTACTGCCCACCGAGATTTGCATGGACTACGGAGGAGTTTACCGACATTCTGAACCATAACTGCTCGAGGTATATTGTGGCGGGTGACTGGAACGCGTCCCACTGGCTTTGGGGTGCAGGAAGGTGTAACCAACGAGGTCGTGCGCTAACGAATCTTGCCGTGAGCACTGAGGTGAACTGTCTTGCTACAGGTGGCCCCACACGGTACCCGCCTGGCAGACGAGGCTCTCCTGGCTTCATCGATTTTGCCCTGACAAAAGGCATCCTGGGTATCAACATTAATATACGGTATGTCGTTGAGCTCAGCTCCGACCACCTACCGCAAATAATCACGCTGGACGCAGCCGCTATGGCATACCCGACAACGAAGAGGCTAATAACCAAGCGAAGCAACCTTGAACTCATTAAAGGACAACTTGAGAGATCTCTGCACCTCGATATTGAGATCAACTATGGGGATGACTTGGAAGACGCAGTTGAATTGTTCACCAGCAAAGTCAAGACAGCAGCAAAAATGGCAGCACACACTCCGCCCCGGAAGCCCGCAGCATCAGGTATCCCGATCACCAATGCAATCCAGCTTCTAATCCGTGAAAAGAGACGCCTACGCACAAGGTGGAATAGAGCACAGAGCGAACTTTAACGGGCACTGGCAGATCACAAAGCTGAATGGTTGAATGCGAGACTGGCGAACACTGGTACTGATAATGACGCGACGCACTCACTTTGGAAGGTCACACACGCTATCAAAAGGAGGTGCACCATGAAGGCGCCCTTCTAGACAGCAACGGGACATGGTTTCCGAAGGATTTGCAGCAAGCCGAGGTTTTGCTGGGCACCTTGATAAACGTTTTCAGCAATTTGAACTAGCGAGCTCGGAGAAAGTAAGCGAAACGCGTGCCAGGCTGTCTCAAGCGCTCCAAATGGACCTGCCTATTAGGCCTTTTGCCCCCAGTGAGATATCCGAACTTATTGGTCGCATAAATATCAGCAGAGCACCTGGCCACGATACTATATGCAACGCCACACTAAAGGCAGCACCAAGTCACGCAATTCTCTACATAGCGTTGTTGTTTAACGCCATAGTGAGATTGCAATGCTTCCCTGCACACTGGAGGCTCGTATTAATAACTATGATGCACAAACCATCGGCCGATCAGCCACCTCCCTTTGATTTCAATGGGTTTTAAGAGCCTGATTGCTGCCCGGATTGTTAGGATTATGGACACTCAGGGGATTACTCCTGAGCACCAGTTTGGGTTCCGAGCTGGTCAATGTACGTACTGACGGCATTTGACCGGAAACAATTCTGCAATTCCCTCTTCTGGGACATCAAGGAACCGTTCGACCGAGTTTGGCACACAGATTTACTGGTTAAAATAAAGAAGAGACTACCTGCCCCATATTTCCACCTACTGAGGTCATACCTTGAGGGAAGGCAGTTCGCGGTTCAGTTGCATTCGGTCGTCTCTGCCAAATACGAAACGAAGGCTGGTGTCCCTCAGGGTAGTGTCCTGGGGCCGCTACTGTACTTCTTTTACAGTAGTGATATGCCGCAACCAGGTATTCCGTCTACCATGCTGGCCACTTTGCTGACAACGTCTGTATCACCCATACATCAAGCTGTGAAGCCTCTGGCTGATGGAATCCAGCAGTTTGCCACAACATTCGCGCAATGGGCGAAGCGTTTGAACATCGGCATAAATAGTGATAAATCCGCCAATGTTTGTTTTTCCTTATTAAGGAAAACCCCTGATACCTGATACAGCTTCTTCTGTCATCCAAATTAATATAATGTCTCCACTTCAAATATCTATGTGGAACGCAAATGGCGTTTCACGGCATAAAAATGAACTTGCCCAGTTCTTATTCGAAAAAAATATCGACGTCATGCTCCTCTCCGAGACACATCTAACAGACAAGCACAACTTCCATATCCCAGGATACTTATTCTACGCCACAAACCATCCGGACGGCAAAGCCCATGGGGGCACTGGTATACTTATCAGAAGTCGCATCAAACACCACCTTTATAACAGAACCGAAATGGACTACCTGCAATCCACTTCCTTAAGCATGCAATCCAGCAGCGGCCCCGTCACTCTGGCCGCAGTCTACTGCCCACCTCGTTTTGTAGTTTCTGAGGACCAATTCTCGGAATTTTTCAACTCACTCGGTGAGCGATTCATAGCGGCCGGTGACTACAATGCCAAGCATACGCACTGGGGATCACGTCTTCTGACCCCAAAGGGCAAACAACTTTACAACGCGCTCATTAAGCCGCGAAACAAGCTCGATTATGTGACTCCGGGTAGGCCTACATACTGGCCAGCAGATCCAAATAAGCTACCGGATCTCATTGACTTTGCAATAACAAGAAAGATTCCAAGAAATAATATTACGGCCGAGTCACTTGCAGAACTATCATCTGATCACTCCCCAGTTCTACTTACTCTCTGGCACCGACCACATATAACTGAGCGCCCCTACAGGCTGACAGGCAACAGGACCAACTGGGCAAGGTACGCGAAATATGTTTGTACCCACATGGAACCAACTCAAACAGTATTCACCGACGAGGATGTTGATCGCCTGGTCAAATCGATAGAGGAAACACTTGTTGCTGCTGCCAAGGCCTCTACACCTCCAGACACACACAAAATGACAAATCATAGCAAGACAAATCGTGAAATCGAACAGCTAGTGCTTGAAAAACGAAGACTAAGAAGAGAATGGCAGAATCATAGATCCCCAACGGCTAAAGAACATCTAAAAATAGCAACACGTAAACTAACCAGGGCACTTAAGCTTGAGGAAGCCAACGCACAGCATCTATATATCAAACAACTATCGCCCACCAGCAAAAGGAACCCTTTGTGGAAAGCACACAAAAGCATACAGCCACCGGCAGAAACAGTCGTTCCACTGCGAGGTCCCTCTGGAAGCTGGATACGCAGCGACGAAGATAGAGCTAATGCGTTCGCCGATCACCTTCAGAAAGTATTCCAACCAAATCCTGCTAGCAACTCATTTGTCCTCCCTGTAGTAACTAAAAGCTTGCCCCCTATAAATCCAGTAACATTCAGCCAAAGTGACATAGCATCTATCATAAAAGATCTTAATCCCAAAAAATCACCTGGACATGACTTGGTGGCACCAAAAATGATCATAGAACTCCCACCGTGTGCGGTTCTGACCTTATGCCATCTCTTCAACGCTATTACGAAACTTGGATACTATCCCCAAAGGTGGAAAAAGGCGGTCATAGTAATGATTCCCAAGCCAGGCAAAGACAAAACGCAACCCTCATCCTACAGACCAATCAGTCTCCTAACGTGTCTCTCGAAACTGTTTGAAAAGGCATTTTTAAAACAACTAACTCCTTACTTAAGTAGGCGAAATACAATACCATCGCATCAGTTTGGCTTTCGCAAAAATCACGGAACGATCGAACAGGTCAATCGCATCTCAAACGCATTAAGATAAGCGAGACCAAAAGCAAACATGTAACCTTCACACTGAACAGACAAACCTGCCCACCCTGTACCCTGAACAAAACATTTATCCCACAAGCAGACGTTGTAACATATCTCGGCGTTCACCTAGATAAACGCCTCACCTGGCGGCGACATATAGAATCTAAAAGGACTCATATGAAGCTTAAAGCAGCCAATCTTCACTGGCTTATTAATTACAACTCTCCCCTTAGTCTGGAATACAAAGTACTCCTCTACAATACCGTGCTGAAACCCATGGGGAAACGCCTCAAAAACCAACATTGAAATCATACAGCGAGCTCAGTCCACGATTCTGCGAACTATCACTGGGGCACCATGGTACCTACGCAGCGAAAGCATCCATAGAGACCTCCACATAAACCTTGTCAACGAGGAAATTCAGATGAAAAAAAGTAAACATCAAGCAAAGCTCGCCGCACACGAAAATCCTTTCGCGAAGTCGCTTACGCGAGTCTACAGTCAGAGCCGACTGAAGCGCAAAGATTCTCCAGCCCAGCAAAGAAATCCTAGGGCCGTCTCTATTAGTTAGAATTACTTCATATTGTAATTAATATAAGTTATATAATAAGATTTGAATAATTATTGTTAGTCTCACAAAAAGAGAAGATCCAATAAATAACGCAATAAGTTTAAAAAAAAAAAAAAAAAAAGGAAAACCCCGCCTGCTATCCACATAGAAGGAAGGCCTGTCCTACAGACCAATTCTACTAAATACCTTGGACTTAAATTGGATCGCAGACTCACCTTCGCCAAGCACATCACCGCCATTAGAACCCTCATACGCACATACCCGCATATTAATGACCACTCCAGCCGCTACAATAACAGACTATAGGGGCACAGCAACACACTGGCTCAACGACTTGCCTCTGGGACGTTGCTAACGAAGCTGAAAAGGCGTCAGCCGAGGGACTTATTAACCCAATCCCCTAGGGGTCGATCCCATAGATGACTCTAAATTAGTATTTAGTCAAATTATTGTATAATTAAGCCCTTTATATATAGCCTTTATAATAAAGACCTTTGGGCTGAAATAACAGAAAACAAGGCTATAAAGAGGTCGGTGGTGACCCCGGTTGCCTTAATATTCTTAAAAAAAAAAAGTCTTATAATTTCTGAGAAGATCCAAAAAATACAGCAGTCATAAAGGACTGCACAACAAGTTTAATGACAACCATAAATTCAAAACGCAAGGCCCAAAGAAACACGATACTTCGCTGATTAAAAGGAGAACCAAAAATGGTCTTACTCCGATGAGTTCCGCTTAGAAACTGTTTTATTCATATGATTTTTACATTCGACGAAACATTCAAAAATCTTACTAAAATCTTAAATTTTTTACTTATGTCCACAGCGACCTCAATGTGTTGTTATGGCCGCCGGCGGCCAAAGTATTTTATGAACTTTTCACTAGCAGGGTGGTTTCACCTTACGCATGCGTGTACATGGGCCTTCATGGGATCAGTCAAAAAATCCATTATTTATTATCTAGATGTGTAACCCTGTCAAGTGAATCTGTTAAAAAAGCGATCGGTCATAAATTGCATTGTTTTTATATTGGTTGATGGTGAGATCCCTTTTATTAAATTTTTATTTATTAACATGTTGAATGCTTAAACAGTTCGCTATATTCGATTGCCAATTGAATTATTTTTTAGAATGTGCATATTAGAAACGAGAAAAAGTTGTTGCACATGCTGGCGCAGACGCGTAGAGTCGAATAACACTGGTGTATTTATCTCTCTTTCAGTGGGGACTTTAAGTCGGTTATTATTAGGCCATTGGGTGTATTCATTAGATTGGAAACGAGACTAATTGAGGTTTCCTTTATGCGGTCGGGGATGCTCTGAAGACAAGTTTTAACTAAGCTACAGTGGGTAGGGGAAGTGGGTAAGGCGTCGATTACGTACTGAGCCGTGATAGAGAGGTTGTATTTTTCCAATATCCATATGGGTAGTACCGTCGGGCACGTATGCAGCAGTTCAGCAGTTCCAACCCGCTGTCTTGAAATTACTTATAATTCTTTGCTGTCTAACCTATATAGGTTAGAATGGTATACTATTGATCACTATTGATTTAAGTGGCTATTAAAAATTAAAAAAATTGTTTTCGGTACGTGGCTCTTTTATGTGTGTGTACATGTATGTATTTGTCTTGCCCGTATTGTAAGTAATATTACTACTACTACTATTAGTCACGATCACGAGCACATGGTATACTTGTGAATTGCACACATGCTCATATGCGGCATTTTTTTTCTTTACCACACCACCGAGACAAAAGTGAGCCTCGTAACTGACGACCATAAAGCGGTGGAAGCAAACGGTGCACTTTCACAAACGAACTCTGATTTTCGAGTAGAATTCAACGATTTGCTGCAGTCGATGTCGCGCGGTTCAAAAAGATATGGGAACGTTCACGCGGCAAACTAAAAATGGGTTTAAAGAGTTGCTCGGTGGTTTCCGTAACATCAACGACCAACTCTTTGCGCTTGATTCCCAATTTAGCAGCCTCCAACTGCTAAATCAGTCTCCAAAGCGTAAAAAACCGCTATTAGGGGCGCCGTATGTACGGAGATCGCTTTTCAGCCTAATCAGCCGACGACAATGCAGCCGCTAATTACTCTTGCTACCACAAGAGCAGGAGTCGGAAACACACATTCGGTTCCTGAATTTGAGTCCATAATTAAACATAACTCGTCCGAGTTATCTTCCAGTGTATCACTTCAGGTGATTCCTCTGGCACGATTAGAGTTGATCCCCCTAAAATCCACTGTTAAGAGTAATCCACCGTCCGTGCTCCCGGTACGGACTGATGTTGCGGTCTTACAAATCGAAACACCAAAAACCCTAAAGATGAATCACCCCTCTAAACATATTTTTATAGCACGGCTGGCTCCGGAAACCTTAGAAATTGAAATCTCGGCTCATAACCAATCCAAATCTAAGGCCGTTGTTAGAGTGGAGGACATTAGGAAAATTAAATATACTTAGTCGAGACTTATGTCATCTTTCAAGATACGTGTACCTTTGCCGATTTTCGACACGATTTGTTCGCCCTGCTTTTGGTCGGAGAACATATTCGTACAAAAATATCAGTCGACTACAGTGAAAAAAAGTAATCAAGCCATTGGGAGTTAAACTCCAAAGCCCTTAAAACCTTGAACCCTCTTTTTCTTTACCAAAATCTTCGTCCTCAAAAAACTAACAACATCTATTACTCGTACCTATCAACATACTGGGGTGCTTCGGAGTAAGCTTTCTAAACTTTATTCGGATATTTCTTCATCCCAGATAATTGTCTTTACAAAAACCTGGTTAAAGCCGGGTATTTTTAGCTCCAAAGTTTTTCCAGACAGGAACCACACTTACAGAAGGGACCGACCACTACGAAGAGGTGGAGGAGTCCTAGTCTCTGTGGACTCCGACTTCGCTTCTGAAGAGGAAAAGTTACCGAATTTGGTGATCTAGAATTCCTATGTGTGAAAATCAGTATGTCGCTTAAATCACTGTTTGTCACATGCTCATACTTACCACCTTCTTAAGAACTGCCTACATAGTGGCACCACTTATCTGGCAATTCAGCTGGTTTCTAATCGCATGTGCGACAGTGACCTGCTAGTGACTCTGGGAGTCTTAAATTTACCTGAATTTATCTGTTCAAAAATCGAGAATTCACCATATTTATTACTTTCAACACACCATGCTTTTACTAAGGTTATATTATTCTGGATTTACGCTGGATGCCGTTCGAATCGTTTGAAAGTGGCGCTCGTGGAGAAAATATATTCATATTATATTATCATAAATATATATTATTATCGTATTATTATATATTATTATATATTATATTATTATTATCGTATATATATAATATGTATATATTTCTTTCACGAGCGCCACTCTCAAACGATTCTAACGGCATCCAGCGGAATCGGGCACGAACTTATGCACTCATCTAATATATTTCGTTTCTGATTCAGAGGGAATAACCCTTTCCAGAGCCATGCCACTTTCGACCCCAGAAGATTCTTACTACCCAACGCTTGAGTTCACCATGGAGTTCATAAAACACGATGCTTTCGGAAGGCTGACTTTCAGAGACTAAGAAATTTAACATGTACATTAGATTGGTTCGATATTAATATCGCCTTAGACACATTCTATAAAACGCTTAACGCTTTCTTCGACTCTTGCGTGCCATGGAATCCATTCGCCACTTTCTTTCAAACAACTATTCGCTACGCCTACAATTTTGAATCAGCCTTATTCATAAAATATGCAGTAAGCCAATCTTATCGGATCTTCTGAAGGTAAAACCAGTCTATTCGCCTGGTTCTAATGGTGTTCGAGGCTGTGAACTAAATAAACGGCGCTAAGCCTCTTCTAAAACTTTTCTCCCTGTCTCTGGAACCTTCCATCTTTCCCCACATTTTCAGGAATTTTTTATAATTGCCCTACATAAAAAGGGAAAACAAGTAGTATACAAGTAAGTAAGTATATATCCTAAGTATATATAAAGTATAATATCCTATTATACTTTGAACTTAAATTTTCCGACCCAATATATACGATGGTTAATAAAACCAAGGGTGTGCTTGGCTTGATTAATATGTGTTTATTTCCTGTCCTCCGAAAATGTACAAAATACTCAAAGTAAAAAGTGAATAACTACCAACAATTTATCACAACAATTTAGAGAAAAGACGCTCATTGGGATGTATAATCGCTCATTAAAATAGATGTGCAAGCTCCCGGCTTTTGAACAACTGTTATATTTCAAGTAACATTAACAAACAACAAATAAGCCAAGAACTCTCACAACGAGTCAAAACGACATTGGCGCGCAAAGTGAACAAGAGCAAGACAAACGTAGTCTCTCATCGACACGCAATAACGCGTATTTCTCATATGTGTCTTCGCAACCCGCGGAAGTGCACGAAATAAATGAAAACGTTGATCGGCCACGGTCAATCAAGCCCAACCCAACACATGAACTAAAGCCAACCACGAACGAGAGAGCTCGTTCTTGCTCACCGACAATCCCAACGATGTGCCAAAGAGAACTGATCTCTCCCACGGCAACCAAAACATCGGTCTCATTAAACATCCCCAGAATTATTTTTCGCAACGGCAAAGAGGTCTTCATTTGGTCTCACCTTCCCAAATGTGACCTTCGCAAACGTCCTAAAATAGGGATAAACAGAACCAAGCTCTACGACAACAACTCTGTATGCTGCCCAAAATGATTTGACACTGAATCCCCCATCATCGACGCAACAAAAAAGTAGCTTTGAAACTTTGATGCATACACTGCAACAGCAGATGATCGAATTCGTGTCCTTCATGAGGACTACCATGCAAGACCTTATGCGGAACCAAAATATCCTCATGGGTATGCTTTTATCCCAAAACTCCAAATAATCAATGGCTGCTCTACGAATATCATTGTGGAACGCCAACGGCGATTCACGGCATAAACTTAAGATAACTCAATTCCTGCATGACAATCATATTGACGTCCTGCTACTGTCAGAAACACATCTCACTAAGTACAACTTTCAAATAAGTGGAAATAAGTGTTCTATGGAACAAATCATCCAGATGAAAAAGCACATGGCGGAACCGGTATTCTGATTATCAAACACTACCATCACAGCGAGTTTGGAAATAACTACTTGCTGGCCACACCCATAAATATACAATTAGGAATCGGCAATCTTACCCTCGCAGCGGTATATTGTCCCCCTCGTTTCAATGTTTCCGAACAACAATTTCTGGACTTCTTCAATACCCTAGGGGACCACTTTATTGCTGCAGGTGACTACAACGCCAAACACACCCACTGGTAATCACGCCTTGTCATTCCTAAAGGGAAACAGTTGTATAACGCCATCATAAAGGCAAACAGAAAGCTTGACTACGTCTCTTCAGGCAGACCATCATACTGGCCTACCGACCCGAAAAAAAATTCCTGACGATCGACTTGGCAATAACTAAAAATATCCCTCGAAATCTCATCAGTGCCGAATCTCTACCGGATCTATCATCTGACCACTCGCCAGTCCTCTTAAATCTCAACCTTATCCAACACCCTGAGACTAACAATGTAGACTAACAAATTAACATCAAAGAGAACAAACTGGGTCAAATACAGAAAATACATAAGTTCACACATTGGCCTGAACCCAAGGCTAAACTGCCGAGAGAGAATCAGCATCAAATACCCTGGAGAGTGTCTTAGTTACAGCCTCCAGAATCTCAAGACCTCAAATAGGGAGCGCACCTAGCAGACCCAGGATAACAAACGCAGACATCGCGAGGCTCGTTCTTGAAAAACGATGTATACGACGGGAGTGGCAATATCATAGATCGCCAATCGCAAAGCAATATTCAAAAATGCCTCACGAAATCTCTCCAATGCACTGAAGGAAGAAGCTAAAAACGACTAACTTCGCAATATAAAGCAACTTTCAATTTCAGGGATCAAAAATTCACTATGGAAAGCCCATCCCAGTTTAACCACACCGGCAGAAACTAAATCAATATTAAGGAATAAGGTGGTTGGGCCGCGCAGCAATAAAAATAGAGCTAGCACATTTGCAACGCATCTTCAACGTGTGTTCCACCCGAACCCTGCTACAGGTACAGACCTATAAGCCTATTATCTTGTCTCTCAAAACTATTTGAAAAATGTCTGATCACCCGAATAACGCCCTACTTGAGGACCCGCAATCTTATTCCAGCGCATCAGTTCGGTTTTCGAGAGAAACATGAAACCATTAAACAAGTCAATCGAATAACATCAGAAATACGATCTACTTTCGAAAAACGGGAAAATTGCACTGCAATATTTTTGGATGTCTCTTGGGCTTTTGACAAGGTCTGTCTAGATGGTTTAATATTCAAAATTAAAACAATAAAAAATCAGCAGTCAGCTGAGTGGACTGCAGCAGGAGAACCACGTCCAAATCGGCCAAAATCGCAAAAGTCGGCTGGTTAGGTTATGGTGTCTGTATTTTGGGATGCGCGCGGCATTTCGTTCATCGACTATCTTGAGAAAGGGAGAAGAATCAACAGTGAATACTAAAGGGTGGTTAAATTTCAAGGCTGATGTTGATTTGATTTGTGTTAAAACTTAAATTATTTAGGAAATTATTGAAATTTTGTTTTAGTATTATTATTTATTACTCAATTATGTATGTAACAAAATATCGGACAAATGAGCGCCGCGACCTCGGCGGCACACCTCCATACGATGGTCCAAATTTTCGATGACGCTGAGGCATAATGGAGGTTCTATGCCGTTAATGTGCCGAATTATCTCATCCTTTAGCTCTTGAATTGTTGCTGGCTTTTCGACGTACACCTTTTCTTTCAAATAACCCCAAAGAAAAAAGTCCAACGGTGTCAAATCACATGATCTTGGGGGCCAATTGACATCGCCATTACGTGAGATAACACGGCCATTGAATTTGTTGCGCAAAAGAGCCAAGGTGGCGGAAAACGGCAGAGTCGACTAAGCCATCCAGGAATTTTTTTGACGTGGAGATTCACTTAGGGATTTAAGGCTCAGGAATAGAGAAACTGTTCGTTCAATGGGACGAATTGTTTTCGATTCTCCCGGAGACTTTAATCTCTCGAAAGGCCAAACAGTCAGACCGATGCCTTTACCCAAGAGATCACCAAGTCGGCCATAATGGCCGACTCCAGTGCATTTCATGTGCGAGCAATTATTGCATAGCCAACAAGTCAGGTAAGAGTTTCCAGTAATATCGCCTCCAAATCCGCATTTCTTTGATGTACATATTAAAGACATTTTGAGGTAAACAAAGTGCACTCAAAATAAAAGAATATAGTCCGTTGAAATAAAATTTTCAGAATGTTGTTCAGTGTTTGACCAACTCTGCGGAACGACAAATTAATTTGTCGTCAGCACTAAAGATGAAATTAAGAAGCGATGATAAAACGAGGTGATGTATTTTCATCGATCGACAAAATGTGAAGGTGTATTCAAAACCTTTTCATACCCCATAAAATATATACCATATATTTTTTAACAGAATCAACAGCAGCTACGTTATTTTTATAATCGAGCAAAACAAAATTCAGCCAAATCGGATAATTTAAGCAAAATTAGATATTTGGTCAACTGTTAAATTAAGGTTTTTTCGACAGCAACCTAGAAGCAACTAAGTTTGGTTTCCAACAACAAATTTGTTAAATGGTTTTCCTCCGCGATGTTCATCTCTTCTTATATCTGCCCTTAAAATCAGCCACCAACTCATCCAAAGCGCCGAGTCATACATTAAGCATCGCATGGGACATTTATCCTACTGAATTTAGCGCGGACCGCAGGCTCCGCAAATCATTAAAATAATTGCGGCAACCCCTGCATAAAGTAAATGTCTTCCTCTACTGCGGACTCTGTTGAGTAAACATAATAATCCTTGCAAGTGTAGACACAAACCAGCTCAGCCCATTTGGAGGAAATTCCAAATTCTGTCCAAAGGACCCATAAAACTATTTTAATTCAAATAATCCTTTTTAATGTATAAAATTATTTATATAAATATACAAATATGGGCAAAATTTGCTTCACGAGCACTCTTCTTGACTTTTTCGGACACACCGAGCCACTTTCCGCTTAAAGTCGATGTAAGATTCTCGCCACTCCTTTGCAGCATCGACGTTTGCTGGAGACTCATCATTTGGATCAGCCAGCATTGATATCACTGATATCAATATTGTTTCCACTGTATGCACGGGTAACCAACGCTCCGACGCTTTTTCATAACCCCACTTATCATCTCCAGGCTCATGTAAAATGGATATGCAGACGTCTCCATTTTTTTCAATATTTGGGTGCCATATTTCTGTAACAAACTTCATCCGTGGTGGTCTTAGGGGGTATTCTTTTGGAAAGTAAAGATGTGCTTTAAAAAAACCTCCTTCGCTGTTGGGTAAAATTATACATTTTGAAATTAATTAATGTATTATTATAATAAAAGAATATATTTATGTATTAAAATTGCGTTACTATATTGACAAATAAAAACTTTTTTTTTCAACTTTGCAAACTTCTGATTTTCATATGAATTTCGATCGGTTAAATAGCAAAACAAAATTATTTCGAAAAGGTAATTTAAAAACGACGAAAAGACGTAACGTAAGAGAGAAAGTAACGCTCTTGGAAGCGAGCCAAACATAGTCACAGTGTCGCACGTGACGTTCCTTAATCGGGATAGAAACTTTCCGACAGCGGGAAGATGGCAGTATACAAAAGACACCAGGTTTCTATGGTAATTTTCCCATCTAGCACTTAAATAAAAAAACATGTTTCGGGAGAAGGCCTTTAGTGGCTATTTAAGCAATGTTCAAATGTAACAAAAATAAGATAATATATAAAAATACAGGGTGCGCCAACGGAAACGGATCAGTCGAATAACTTTGAGAGTTTTCAATACATTAAAAAAAATTTTTTTTTATTATCAAGATGACCTTTTTACAATTTTTTTGAGCTATTACTCAAAAACAACATCGACCAAATGACCCCTTTTATTTCGAATACAAAATCGGGCTCTTTTTTTCGCATTATTCATCACATTCACAAGCATCTCGGGTGTGATAGCTGCCATTTCATCTCGAATGTTTTCTTTTAGATCTTCTAAGGTCTTCGGCTTGTTGGTATAAACTTCGGTCTTTAAAAATCCCCACAAAAAGAAATCTGACGGTGTCAAATCTGGGGATCTTGGCGGCAAGTCAATATCACCGTTTTTGGATAAAACACGTCCCGGCAATTTCCGACGCAGATAGTCTATTATTGCAGTTGCTGTATGGCATGTAGCACCATCCTGTTGGACGCGGACTTGGTTATTGCTCTCGTTTGGGATCTGCTACAGTTCCATGTTCAAAAAAATTTGAGGATATACGACGTATCGTATCACTTTTGGGTGCAATAATACGGTCACGATATTTTCGGCGATATGCACGCTGGGTTAGACACAACTGACCGATTATTTTCAAGGTAAGGCGACACTATTTCGGCACATTCTTAAGGTGTATAACGATACATGGTTGAAATTGTACTGGATCAAACTTTACAAAACCGTATCGATGAAGCCGATCAGTTAAAATTTGTCAAAGTTATTCGACTTTTCTATTGACCCGTTTCCGTTGGCGCACCCGTTACTTGCTCAAGGCAGAGCGCGTCAGTTGGTGAACTTGTTCCTTTTTACTTACAAAAAAAAAAATTTTTGGTACATTAAAAGAATATTTTGTTTGTTTTAACTGCACCAAAAAGTAATCTATTTTTACCAAATGTATTATCTACTGATCTAATTAAAAATTAACTAAATTTTAGGTTTTTATCTACAAAACATTATACAAACATAAAAAACTATATGGATACAGTCCCCACCCATTCCCGCCGTTCTGAATTATATACTGCCTGCTGCGTGCTGGTTTACGAAAAAACAGACAGACGGACCTGCTTAGATCGATTCGGGGGCTTGTCTTTTACTCCTTTTCCCACTAAAATTGTAATACCCTCGGCAAAGGCAATTTACACAAAAATAAGATGTCTAAATAGCACCAAATACAATTATATTTTATATTAAACATTACCAAATAAGTCAACAGAAATTGTGGTGTGAAAATACTAGGTGGGATGAAAGTAACCTCCTTAGGAAAGCAAAAAAATATTTTTTTTAAACTGTTGTTTGCATTATATTTAAAGTAACCCCCTATTAGCTCGATACACTTATTCCACCGATTTTTCAATTATTGATCCCGTCCGAATAGTAATTTTAGGGAAGGTCGGCAAAATACTTCTCTGCGCCGTTGATGATTTCCTCGCGTGAGGTGAATTTTTTGTTGATAAGCCATCTGTTGAGGTTTGGAAAAAAGATAATGGTTCGAGGGAGCCAAACTGGGCGAATACGGGGAATGCGGAAGCAAATTGAGCCCTAAGTCGTTTACTTCAGCCATAGATGCGATGCTCCTGTGCGCTGGCGCATTGACTTACAATAAAACAATTTTTTCGGCCTACAAACGCTCCGATAGTGCACGTCACGAACGACGTCTTACAAAATAAATATGAAATGCAACTAATGAGAGCATTGTGAGCGAAATACAAAATATGTACGCAGTGGAGGCAAAACAGCAAAAAATGGTGCCTAGACGGTGGATGCTGGGCACACATGAGTTCGAACAAGAACGCATACGTAGAATGACAAAAGTCGAAAAGTCTGCACTTGGCGAACAACAACATAACGAAGGTTCACAGCATTGGAGAAATTACAATAAACACAATCAAAGGAAAGAATAAAAAAGAAAACATTGACCTTAAAGAAGTCTTATACGTCGAAGACTTACGTCAAAATTTATTATTCATATCAAAAATCACGTATCACGGATTCTAGGTGTATTTTTATAAAAATTGAGCAGTAATTTTGAAAAACAATAGAGAAGTCTGGCTAAAAGCGAAACGACATGGCAACCTGTATTACTTAGATAGCGAAGAGTATTATGTTAACAAAGGTGAGGTGAGTGATGTCAATGATATAAACAGGTGGCACTACCATACGGTCCATAACGGGACACGTAACTGAGAACGACATAAAGAAAATGCCTACAAGTGGTAAAGTCTATGACATGAATTTTGATAGCAGCGCACAGCTATCAAGATGCGAAATATGCATACGTGAAAAGCAAACCGTGAATAATCACAAGAGTACCAACCAAAAGAAAATCGTTATTAACATTTATTGATACCTACTCGAGATTTTGTAAAGTGTACTTTCAGAAACAAAAGTTGGAAGTATTTGAAACTTTCAAAACTTACAAAGCAAAATCGGATAACTTCATCAACAGGAAAATAAAAGCTCTACAATGGCATAATGGTACTGAATACTGCAACATCGAATGTAATGATTATTTGAGGAAGCACAGAATTTCGCGAAGGTTGTCTAGCCCGCATACCCCGCATCAGAATGGTCTAGAAGAGAGGCTGAATCGCACATTAATAGAAATGACAAGGTTTATGATGCGGCAATCTACAATGGCATAATGGTACTGAATACTGCAATATCGAATGTAATGATTATTTGAGGAAGCACAGAATTTCGCGAAGGTTGTCTAGCCCGCATACCCCGCATCAGAATGGTCTAGAAGAGAGGCTGAATCGCACATTAATAGAAATGACAAGGTTTATGATGCGGCAATCTGGAGCACCACCGTCATAGTGGGCAGAGGCAGTCAGCACAGCGAGTTACAATCGAAATCCAAAGAGTTAAATGGAGAGATACCATATACACACTGGGCGAAGAAAATTCCAACAGTGGCACACCTGCGCATATTTGGTACGAAGGCATATGCGATCATCAAGGGTGGCAATTGTGGCAAGTTCCAGACGAAATCTGAAGAATGTATTCTGTTCGGGTATTCAATGGAATCGAAACCGTATCGATTGTGGTCCCTGAAAAGGCGAAAAATAATAATTGCTAATAATTTCAAATTCAGACGCGAATGCAAGGACCTCTACAACACTGAGGTTACCACAAATGATGGCATCCCAAACAGCAAGTCGCATGAGCGGCAACAACAAAGCGACAGTTCATCAAGCGAAGCAGATTCCAATGGTAGGCAGCAGCGACATGGAATATGGCGCCCAAAACTTTTAAGCACAGGCCAAAGAGGAAGAGGAAGACCAAGAAACATATATCAGCCAGCAACCAAGAGAGTTGAATCCGAGAGGATTCATGAGACGCATTCTAACTCATCAGCGATGGCAGGCGACCCTATAACAATTGAAGAGGCGAAAAACTGAAGCGATGGTGAATAGTGGACCATTTCTATTGAAGACGAAAGGCTACTCACAGAGACTGGCGGAGATTTCCATAAAACTTATTCACCTGTAGTGTGATTTACATCGGTCTGACTGTTAGCCGCATTGGCGGCAAAATCACCATCACCATGAAAAGGACGTGGTGGCATATCTAAACAGAGAGCTAGAAGAGAAAGCTACTTGGAAGTACAAGAAGGAAAGAGCGAGTTCATATAAAAATTGAAATCAGATGAAGCAATTGATTCACAGAAGAACACAATTACCAAAGATCAATCGAAAGCAGCAAAGCCATGGCTGATCGAGATAAAAAAAATCCCGTTTTTCTACTCAAGAAGGCATTGGTCTACGACAAACTGGTTTACTATGATGCTGTAAACTAACAGAGAAGCTGCAAGAGATGGGTCTGGAGGCTACAAAGCAAGATACATGTGTATTTGTTAAAAGGCAGGAGAAAAAAATTCTTTTAGTCAAGATTTTCGTTGACCACTTATTATTAGAGTCAAATCATATCGAATGACTGCATCACACGATGACCCCTTGGAGAAAAGTTCGATATAAGAGACCTCGGTTCAGTGAAAACTTGGAAAAGCATCAAGTCTTCACACTGATACCATTTTGAAAAGATTGGTATGGCGGAATGCAAACCCGCATCAGTACCAATAGAAGCAAAGTGTATATTAAAGCGATCTGAGCCACGATTTGGAGAAAATGAGGTTTCCTTATCAAAGTCTAATTGGTACCTTAATGTTTCTTTCTGTTACAACAAGACCAGATAAGCGTATGGTGTAAATTTCTTGAACCAATTTAATTCATGCTACAGAGCTGAACATTGAAAAGCAGCAAAACGCATTCAATACCTAAGCGGTACGAAGCACCACGGCCTTTTAACGGCAGAAGAACAGATGAAAGTCATGATGAAGTCAGATGTACGTCATCACTTCATACAGCAGAAGCAACAAATGGACGACATCACTATTAAGTATATGCAGCCAGTGCATATGCCGGCGGAAGTCCTAACAAAGGGTCTTAGCATCGAATCTTGCTATCTTCCAGGCCGGTAGCACCATTTTTTTAAATGTACATCGGGCTTGCCGCTGCGGTCTTCATCGGTAGTGAAGTTTCGGCCATCACGAACTTTCGAAACCAATATTTAATGGTGTCGAAGCATTATATATACATAACATCAACATGATGCCAAACACGTCAAGAACAATTAACTGTCAAAACAAAGCTAAGCGCAGTATTGCACGGAATTTTTGCGTAATTATAAACGGAGTACAAGGCACTGTTACCTTTTTTGCAGTAGTAGCGCATTCTGGAGGCCAAGGAAGTTACTTTTCATCCCACCTAGTATGCATTATCACCATGTTAAAGGTTAACTACAATTCTGTTGTATGTATTTAAAGACCTGTTTAATTGCTCCAATACTTGCGTATAAATAATTTTGGAATTATAAAAATATTTAAAATTTTAAAACATACTAAAGTGTATCTGGTGGTCCAATTATTAAAACTTCCCATCGAAATATATCATTTTCATCAATTAAACCGGCTGAGAATCCTTCTACTGGATTTTTGTTTAATTCTGAAACGGAAAAATTTGAAAATTCATTAATGAGTTTTTTAGCTAATTTTACATGAGCAGTTTATATTTACATCATACTTAATTATCAAAAATGTTCTAACCGTACCTCAAATTTTACACCAAAATATTTACCTAAAATAGCATTCGTTTTTGTGTTTATGCTATGAATTTGGCGTTGAGGGCGGTTATAGCGTTTATCCAAAAATTGCCGTACTGTTCGAGGAACGAAACATTTTATGAAAAATGCTTATAAAATTTAATGTGGATGTAAAGAAATAGACAAATCCATAACCATATTTTATACACTTGCATAGGGATCATTTAAAGCAGAACATGTTGCAACGTATAATTTCTACCTCGAGTCCTGTTTAAAAAAACATTACCCATGACGTCACAGTGCATTGCTAGCGCTGTCTCGCGCTCAGACTCCAAAACCGAAAACTGCTAAGATGTTTTTATAGCTATTTGTATAATTTTAGTCTTCAGATTTTGTTTGATAATAGTTTATTTTCTTTAATATTAGGTCAAGTAAAAAGTTCGTTCGGTTTTTTATTGATTTTTCAAATAATAACTTTTGTGTACATTTGAGCGATTTAAGTCAAATACGCTACGTTTTGTTCGTAAACTTTTTATCAACGAGATTCCAACTTCATTATAGCCTTCATTAAGGCCGCGTCCCTATTGGCAAAAAACTCGGAGAGCCAATTTTTACAGGCCTCTCTTGAGGTCAACTTCTCACCATTACTGAGAGATTAGTTTGTATAGAAACAGACGGAAATGATTAGATCGACCCAGGAGGAGGTGATAGTCAAAAATATATATAATTTATAGGTTCGAAGATGTCTTCTTCACTGCGGTGTGACCACAATTATAATACCTTCGTCAAGGATATAAAAAGAGCTCCTTAACTTTGCATGCTGAAAGCAAGTCCACTATAAAAATTCTCTATGATGATGAACTCAAAATACATCATACAATCTCCAAGTATATTTCTTACTGAGTATTTGTGATGTTTATTAGAATGCAGAATATAAGAAATTTTTTTACACCGAAACGAAAACAATTTTAAAAGGAATGGAAGATGGAAAAAATTGTACAAACATTCTACAACTTAGTTAACTCATTGACAAGTAGTTAAAAAAATGGAACAACGCAGAATATGTCGCTGGGTTTATTCAGATTTGAATGTCAATACCAAAAAAGAAGTAAATTGGTAGATTTTTAGTGAACGACTTGTAAAAATTTTTGCAAGTGAAAATATATAGAAATATACGTAAGAATTATCCCTTTTTAAAAACAAATCTAAGTATGAAACTTAACTTTGCAGTTATTAAATTTTAGCTTTTATTTTAATACTACACAATTTCATAAAATTGCCGGCTTCTGGATGTACACATGTATCTCCACAAATTTGGTATATATATAAATATTTCAGCTGTATATAGTATAAATGTATATACATACATTTTTTATATTTTTACGTTCATATGTAAACTACATATGTATGTATTTTATGCAAATACCATGTATTCTTCATATATTAAATAAGGCACTTCAGTAGCGTGCTTATAAACTTGAACACCTAGATATAAATTAAACATGGCTGTTTCCTTAAAGATACAATTAAATGAAATTATTTATATGCACCTGAATATATTATAAGCATATATATATCTTAATAAAAAAAATAAAAGTACGTTTATAAACTTCTATTTACCATTTTTGTTCGAATGTATATATTTACACAATAATCAAATAAATTAAAGTACTTATCAATTGTAAAACAAACCTGCCAATTGTTTCTTTAATAACAAAGATGACTGAAGTTCTGACATTCTACGTAATTCTTTACAATATTTTTTAATACACCTCGTGAAGCTCACAATAAGTTGCTAAGTTCTGTAAGCAGATCTGGTTATAAATATGAATATGTCAAGTTTATTTTCGTAAGCCTTAATAGAACTATATATAAACGGTCATAGACAAAGTTAATTTAGAAACGTTGGAAAGGAACAATCTATTTTAAGTGAAGCTATCACACACCCATGTTAATTTTTTTTGGGTGTGTACCATATTTCCAAACTTGATTATTTAATACCGCCGTATTCCCGGGGCAGAAGAAATCCCGTTTTCCTCAACATTATTGGTTCTAAGTATACTGCAGTTTTGCATAGGGATCATCTAACAAGTTCTTATAAATTACTTTGAAGCATTTTATTATATATTTTTTCAGTTGTCTAGTATCACAAAGTGTAGACACAGTATCGCGTGAGTACAACAAACAAGATGACAACTTTAATTATTTTTGGAGCGTTAAATGCGCGGCCTTGTATTCCAAAGTCGTTTAATCGCTATGCCATGGTGGAAAGC
This sequence comes from Drosophila vallismaia, assembly GCA_035047325.1. Lineage (NCBI taxonomy): Eukaryota > Metazoa > Arthropoda > Insecta > Diptera > Drosophilidae > Drosophila > Drosophila vallismaia. Next base: position 21,748 of record JAWNPU010000073.1, read on the forward strand.
ACACTTAAACACCTTGATCAACGAGTGATGTAAATGCAGATTTTGAAGGAAAATAGATGAAAATTGATATAAAATATAAAATTTAACTTGACCAGGAATGAAAAAAGATCGGACCAGTCGCACTATCAGCGCTACAGACCAACGCGATTCCACTACTTTTCCTCATGCGAAAGTTTGATAAACCTCCATTTAGATTTCCAACGTCCACTTTATAACATTGGATTCTATTTTTAGAATTGTTTAGTAGTGTGCGTAAAGAAAATTTTTTTGCGTATTTATGTGTGCGTGAGGTCTCAGCAATTACGTTATTTTTTGCATCACAAAAGTGACTATATATTGTGGGTGTCTCATGCGCGTTCGTCACGATATGAAGTTTTTTTTATTTGATTTTAGTAGTTTTTTTTTGTTCAACAAGGATATTTGTTTTTATTTGCCTTTTTCCCTTTACTCCATTTACAAAAAAAAAATTTAATCTCATAGTATGTGTATCTCAAAACAGACATAATTGAAATTTTTGTAAACTTTTTTTTCGGGCAGTCTGTGGTTTTCGAAAACGATAAAATTTAAATTAAGCTGAGAAACTTAATTTAATAACATAAAACAAAAGTTAAAAGTTTAAGAATTCGCCTAAAAATGTCTTTTGTTAGCTGCTGAAAATTCAATGTCTAGCCATAAAATAAAGGGGCGGAAAAACATATATAAGGTTGTCAAATATCTCCCTTCCGCTTTTTTGTCTTTTGAATTTCGCGGCTATGTACAAAGCGCTACAGAGCTCGTACTAGGCAACACTATACATAATTTGAAAGGTCTTGACATAACCTACCAAACAACGCTATGCTTGATTAGTTTGGATATTGCGTTCAACAGTTATAGACGTGTAAACATGGAGTTCACTAACGCCGAAATTCGCGCTATTTTAAAGTTTTCCTTCGTTAAAGGCAAATCCGCTAGAGAAACGTTCCGTGAGATTAATGGTGTTTTGTGGGATGGTACTCTATCAATTCGAACCGCGGAGGAATGATTTCGATGATTCAGAGCCGGTGAAAACGACACCATGGATAAGCCAGCCGGCGGAAGACCTGTGACGACAAATACCGATCAAATCATGGAATACATCGAGCTAAACCGGCATATGGCATCTCGTGACATCGCCCAGGAGATGGGAGTTAGTCACCAAACCATTTTGAACCATCTGCAGAAGGCTGAATACACAAAAAAGTTTGATGTTTGGGTGCCGCATAATTTGACGCAAAAAAACCTTCAGGACCGAATCAACGCCTGCGATATGCTGCTGAAACGGAACGAACTCGACCCATTCTTTAAGCGGATGGTGACTGGCGACGAAAAATGGATCACATACGACAATATCAAGCGAAAACGGTCGTGGTCGAAGGCCGGGGAATCGTCCCAAACAGTGGCCAAGCCGGGATTGACGGCCAGCAAGGTTTTGCTGTGTGTTTGGTGGGATTGGAAGGGAATCATCCACTATGAGCTGCTCCCATATGGCCAGACGCTTAATTCTACCATCTACTGCGAACAACTGGACCGCTTGAAGCAGGCGATCGACCAGATGCGTTCAGAATTGGCCAACAGGAAGTGTGTAGTGTTCCACCAGGACAACTCCAGACCACCCACTTCGTTGATGACTCGTCAGAAGCTACGGGAGCTCGGATGGGAGGTTTTATCGCATCCACCATATAGCCCGGACGTAGCGCCAAGTGATTACCACCTGTTCCTGTCCATGGCAAACGCCCTTGGTGGTGTGAAGTTGAACTCAAAAGAGGCTTGTGAAAAGTGGCTGTCCGAATTCTTCACAAATAAGGAGGGGGGTTTCTACGAGGAAGGTATTATGAAGTTGCCGTCTAGATGGAAACAGATCATCGAACAAAACGAGCAGCAAATACATTTGCCTTTTCTGCATCACTACGGGCCCATTTCCCAGTGTTGTCCCGAATAGGCATCTCTGCTTCCATAGGCATACTTAGGCAAAGATTTGCCTTCCACAATGACTGCCTTGTGTTTGTCGGCGATAGTTTCTCAATATACCGGCGATGTTCTTTATCCTTCTCATTCTTAAGAGCTTTCGTTAGGGCGCGTGTTGCCTTGTTCACCCGTTGCTTTGTGGCTGGTGATCTGTGGGTTTGCCACTCTCGTCGGAGACGTCGTTTTCTAGAACTAAGTTCTCGATTTGCCTGTTCGTAGTCCCATATCTTAAGTGTTGCTTAGAAGTCATTTGAGGTGTTGCAGCACTAGCAACTTTTGTTATTATCGACTGAAATGTTTTTACAGAACTTTCAATATCTGAATTTGTGCCTAGCATAGGATTGAGTTCTAAGCGTGTGCTGACATATTTTTTATACTTTAACCAGTTTGTGGCTGATGTTGTAAGATGACGCGGCCTTTGGTTTCCCAGGTGATAGACAGTTCAACCTATTTATCGGATTGATAATTTCAGTATATAGCTGTTTACCTTTGGGATTTACTAAACGGGATCCCCAGTGTGTATGTTTGGTGTTGAGTAATTGAGTAATACCAATATATCATAATAAAATAAAATTTCAATAATTTCCTAAATAGTTTGGGTTTTATTCAACATCGGCCCTTGAAATTTAACCACCCTTTACTACGAGCCGAAGCAATTCGTTTGTTCATGCGACGTTTAAGATCTTTAAAGACAGGGCATCCCCGGTAATTAGCTGTGTGGTTTTCACCACAATTGCCAGATGTTTTTGAATTTGGATCAAGTTTATAAGCCACGCAAGGTGACGCAAACGGAGGAAACAATATGTCTTGGTGTGGACATATTCTTGGCAGTTGGAGCATTGTACTGGACCATTACGCTTATGTGGTTCTTCTACAGTAATTTTACGGTGTAATAAGAATTGGAGATTGTAAATTGGGTGCACTTAATTTCTCTTTAGTGTTTAGCTAGTTGGGTATTTTTGTCTAGACAAAGAGAAAAGGGAATTTTTAAAACTGAAAAATTAAAATATTACTCGCCTTTAAATTTTCATTTCTTTATTTTGTTCTTTTTTGCTGGATGTTTATTAGACTTTATAAATAAAAATACTCGAGCTTTCCCAATTATCCTAATTCACACATTTGACAACATATGTGTTGAACATATTGTTCAATACGAATTTTTGTCTAGACACAGAGATAATAGGGAATTTTTAAAACTGAAAAATTAAAATATGACTCGCCTTCAAATTTTCATTTCTTTATTTTGTTCTTTTTTGCCTGATGTTTGTTAGAAATTATAAATAAAATACGCGAGCTTTCCCAATTATCCTAATTCACACATTTGACAACATATGTTTTGAACATATTGTTTCGAATAAAAAATGGTTTTGAAGGTGTAAGCCGTGACAAAGCCCATAATGTCTGATTTCAATTTTGGGGAAGAAAAAATCGTATAATATTTATCTTATAATTAAAATATTTAAATATGCAGGAATAGTAGTTTTTTTTTTTAATTTTCTATAATAACTTCAAAATTTTCGTATCTGAGGATGTGGACCAAGTTCAATTCCAAGTCATTCTTAGACAAGTCGAATTTTTTTATATACCTCAATATTTGCTTTTTTCGTAGGGGATTGTAAAAAAAAATTAACTTTACTGTAGTTTAATAGTGCGGATTCTTCCAGATCTAAGCGATGTAAAAAAAATAAATTTCATGTGATATCTTTGAAGAGATTAAATGAATAAAAAAAATACTAATACTAAAATATCTACTACTACTATATCTACTAATACTAAAAAATAATATATACTAAAAACAAAATCCTAAAAATTTTTATTTTTTTAATGAATCTTTGTTTTGACTTTTGAACAAATAAAATGTGAAATAGAATTTTAAAAAAATTTTAGGTTTAATTTTATGGTAAGTTATTTTTAAATATGTTCGGAATATCCGATCGCGACCGACGGCTATCTTTTGTCTGCCCTTATTATTTGAATTTTTGTCTGTTAATTTTCACCTCTGATACGGTGGAAAAAAACTAGCTCCCGCGGAAAGTTAAGCATAGACTGTAAACTTAAGGGTAATCACCGTGTTAGGTGGGCTACCTGGCATGGATTGAACTCGTTTTCTTTTTGATTATGAAATTTGAGAGCTGCGGATTAAAAGTAAGATTATAACTAGAAATGTGTATGTCACTGTGTACAATCATTGTAACCCAACAGAAACTTAAAGTTCTCGCCTAAGAAGCTTGCACTTATGAATATCAACATCTATGCAGACTGGAATTTTTTTGGTCGCGCTCAAAACTTGGAATGTCATCAAATTTTTTAAATTTCTTTCATCTCAAAACTGATCAGCTTGAAGGCGTCAGAAAACAACTACCATATTTACTCAAGCGGCGACCGGAGTGGAAGGTTCCGAGCAAACGACGTCACCGATGCCTCCACTAAGATAACTTGCTACAGTTAAAGCAACAACTTCTACAAAACCTTACGCACTCCAGTCTAAGTTAACAGGGTTTCGCAAAATGGCGTAGCACGCGTTTTAAAACATAATGCTGGTATTCGGCACCATTAGAATGAGTTTTAACTCACCTAAAATTACTATTGACTTGTGTATGCTCGGTGACAGCTACCATATATTACGGCGTAGTATGTGCCTCTGATGGTGCGGGTAAGACGCAGTTTGAGTTTTGTGGATATCATGAAGAATGTATGATGTATTTTTATACCCTGTACCCATTGAAAATGGGTGAAAAGGGTATCATAATATGGTGCAAATGTATGTAACAGGCAGAAGGAAGCATCTCCGACCCCATAAAGTATATATTCTTGATCAGCATTAACAGCCGAGTCGATATCAACGGTATCAACGCCTAGATCTCAGAAACTACAAGAGCTACAGACATGTGCCATATATCGTTGGATAGGTAATTAACATACGCAGTACAAGTTTGTTGTTTTATTTTGATATCACCACCCGCTACCCCGCAAATCGCAAAAAACTGCCACGCCCACAATTATTAACCTAATGCTGTGCAATTCGGCATATGCGTTGGTGCTTATAAAAGCTATCTAATTTTTTAATTTGAACCAAATCGGATAAGAAACACGGAAGGTATGCCACATGAAAAATCTATGGCAAGGGAAGCAGAAGCGCAGCAAAATACGCATTGCGCGACGCCGACTGCGATTATTTTCTTCTTTAATAGAATATTGTTTCATTTATTTATTGATACTAAATAAATAAATTGTAAGCATGTCTAAGGGTACCGGGTATTTTGCAGTCGGGAAACTCGACTGCTGCTCCCTTACTTGTTTTAATTTAACTCGTCGGAGATAGGACTTATAATAACGCAACTTTTGATGTATAGCTTATATCTGAAAAATTCAGATACTTAATATAGTTCATATATGGTAGTTTACTTATTAGCTCTATATTGCGAAGTGTATTCTAGAAACGAGTACGAAAATCGAATATACCCCTACAGGTTTTAGTTGTTATTAAGTAATTAACAAAAAAATAAAAAATAATGCTGTTAGGCTAACTTCCCAATTAATATTTTATGGCAAACTTTAAGTTAACTTCCATTAAGTTTACAGCGCTCCATTTTCTTTATGAGTATACCAAGAATTCACCGCATTGAACAAAAAGCTTTTTTAGGCAAAGTCCTAAGATTTAAACTATTGTGTTTTTTTATTAAGATAACGAGCTTATATAAAAAAAAATCGGGTTTTCTTTCTTGACGCCGTAATTCCAGAACGCACCAACCGATTTCCACAATTTTTTATTCGTCGGGCTTCGTGAACCTCACGAAAAACCACCTTAGAAAAAATTTCAATAGAAAAGTGGGAAAATCCTTTCATATACAGCGACATCTCTGATACATAGCATGCGGTGCGTGATACATTGTTTGAGAGCTACTCCTTGTTATTTGTTCGGCAAATTTCATGTGACTAACCAATAACTACACTCTGAAATTGCGAAAAAAATAACATAAATAAGTTATTAATTTTCTAACATTTTAATTGGAAACCATCAAATCAATCACGTTCAATTTCAACAGCATGAATTTGTTCTTAAGGTGGTAAGTTGAACTGTGTAAATTATGCGGATCGTGCATTTGTGGTTGAATTCATCACTCTGTCCATAGTACAAAATGCCTAGTATTTTATAAATTATTAAATAAAAAAATTAATTAATAAATTAGTAATTCAAGAAGTTGTGATTAATTTTAACATTAATACCATATATTATACGGCCAGGGATTCCTATTAAACACAAATGAGTCAAATTCATGAGTTCCACGTGATGAGTGCTGCCTCTAGTTCGTTGCGTCCTTTTTCTTGCTCTTAGGCATTCAGACCGTAACTGAAGTTGGCGTTCCACCAGTATACTGGGAGCTTGCGCAACAATTTTTTCTCCTTGGCATGGTTACATTGCACGTTGCTTCGAGCATCTATATGAGGCCAGCCGCCATTGTATCTGCATGACCATTTGACATTCAACGGGCCAGCTCGATCTTCCTAAAGTTCCAGGCTTGCCCGATTGTTCTTCTCTGCCGCCTCCAAGCCGTGCCCATCGGTAAGATGCAAAAGGAAATCAGACCGTGGACACTCAGCGTTACAACATCATGAACCATCCAGCTGGAGTTACCCACTAACTCTCTGCTGATAAAGGTAATGTGAATGAAAAACGTTGTTGAACGTTTGTTTACGTCCATCGTTCAGTAGTATCAGGTGCAAAATTAGCATTGTGTCTATACTGCTCGACCTCTGGAATTCGATACTCTGCTGCCCCATTCTATTGCCAGCAATGATCTTCGGGCCGCGCCCTCTCGCATGGCTGCCCAGCATCTCCTCTAACTGGTCTGGGGTGTCGCTAGGGGGGCGTAGCAGCTCCGTATGCACTCCTTTTATTCTCGCATATGCAATTCCGTGCATCGGCGAGGCCGCCAATTCCTGTATGTGCAGGTTGCTGCAACACTTGATGGCTGCTTTACCGGTCTCGTCAAGTATCATTGTGGGGTTGCCACTAACGGGGTAATAGGGTTCGCTCAAAAGCATGATGTCTACCTTGCGCTCCGCCGCAGTTTGAGCCAGGAGGCTCTGAGCAGCTGCACAATGGTTAACATGCTGAACAATCTTAATTTGCTTCTGCATTATGGTGGGACTTCACTTCTTTAAGGCTGGCTCTGTATGTCGGGCACGCGAAACAGCCCGTCGGGTGGTTTTTATCCACTTCGTCGCTGCATAATAAGCACTTTGGTGGTGCCGCGCATCCCCTTGCCTTATGTCCTCGTTCGCCGCATCGCAGGCAGCAGTCTAATCGATCGATCGCCTTGCAGGTCGTTGCTCGATGCCCGTAGCCCAGGCACTTGTAACATCTCGAGGGCCGGACGTCTTGGAGGATGCGGCACCTTGACCACCCCACGGTTACCGTGCCCTTCGCTAAGACCGCAATCGCATCATTCGCGTTCATCAGGACCGAGGCTATCTGAGTCCCATTCCGCATCCTACGTAGTCCTTTGATGTCCTCTGATTTCAGCAGGATGCCTTGAAATTGGGAGACCAGGCAGCTGTGGAGATCGTCTGCTGTCGTGGTCTCGTCCATTCCACTGCAGGATAGTGCTATTCTTTGTGTTTCCGTCGGTACCGAAGCCATGTCTTTTAGCGTTGCTTCCAGCTCGGTCTTAAATTTGGGGACGCTCTCGGAAATGTGTCATCGTTGGTGGGGGCAAGGCCGCCGCTGTACTGTCCATTTATTTCCTAGTGACATCGGTTTAGCCTTTACAGCAGTCAACTCCTAAATTTAAATATGAATTTAAATTTTCGCGCCCTAACAGATCTCCAGAGCAGATCTGGCAACCAACAGTGTTGCGATAAGTTGGCAGAACTATCAGTTGATTTTACAGCTGGACCATCCAAAAATAGGGCAAAATATTTATACATTTGCAACTCATTGACTCACTTATTTTTTAGCCCGGTTTGAATTGCGCAGCCGAACAAATGCACATTTGTTTATGAAAGCGCAGCGAGTCGCAATAGTTTCACTCTATTAGTTCTTCTATCCTCTACGGAGGGCAAACTCGAACCGCATTCCTCTATTTTACTTCTTCTTCTATACCTAACATTGCGTAACGCTCAGCAGGAATTTCGCTTTCCTTCTTCACCGCGCTCTCATTCAGAAGTTCTATCATGGAAAAGCTCTCCTTCATTCCCTTTGATCTTCAAGAGAAGAATGAGAAACTTACAATTAATAATAAAATCAAGTAATTCAAAATAATTCTCCGACATATATTTTCAAAATCAAAAAATCTTAACTTTATTCTGTCTTTAAAAAAAAAATAAAATTCTCCGTCTAGGCTATTTTCGGAGCGTTCCTCTCGCAAGCTTAAGGTACTACATTTTTTAACTGTAAAAACTTGTTGTGGAAATGTCAGTTTCGTGGACCAAACATGAAAATATGTAATGGAATTGTTTACTTTTCATTGTACCCTATCATTTTAAGATGTTTATTCGAGGCATTTGCACATTAGGGACAGTTAAAATTGATGGCGTTGGCCTTAACTTATCTATAAGTGCGTTCTGCACTTCCGCTTTCAGGTTTAAACAAGGTGCTATGTCACCACTGCCTATCGGATTTTCAATTTTTTTTCAGAAATTTTTTTCCTCATTGACTTGGGTTCAAATCGTTTGATGGGACTGGTTTGGTCCTTAGATGCCTTACATTTCTTACAGGTAAGACACTTTTCACTACCTCTACTATTTCTTCTTGAAGACGAAAAGGCTTTGGCTTCTTTTTTTGTTAGTCGAGGTGTCGGTCACCTTCTTGACCAACAGCTTTCGGTTTTTACCAATAAGTTAGTACCTAACCTACCTTGTTTTATATGTGATCCTGGGCTAGAAGAATCACGTCGGGGGTCACCAAAATTTTATTATTTATTAACAACCGACTTCTAGAGTGTTGCCTAAACTTACAATTGGACGTTGGAGTAAAAGAGAGTTCATAATAATTCTATTCGGTCTTTTACTAGTGATTTATCTTAACTGCCGATGCTGCTGGGAATCATTGCCTTCTTCTTTTTCCACTCCTTTTAGGGGGATGGCAAAACCTCAGTGCGATGGTACCTAACAAAGAAATTGTTGAGGTGGAAAAATAATTAATATGTAGCAGAGATTGATTTCTCGGCTTACATCCAAGCCAAATCTAAGGCCGTTGTTATAGTGGAGGATATTAGGAAGTTTAAATATACTTAGTCGAGGTTTACGTCATCTTTTAAGATACGTGTTCCCTTGCCGATGTTCGATTTGTTCGCCAAGCTTTTGGCCGGAGAACGTATTCGTACAAGAACATAAGCCGAGTAGTGTTAAAAAAAGTAAATAAGCCAAAGCCTAAAAACCCTAAACCGTCTTCTGTACCTAATCCTTCTTCCTCAAAAAAATGACAACATCTACTACTCTTACCTATCAAAATACTAGGGGTCTTCGGAGTAAGCTCCCTAAACTGTATTCTGATAGTCCAGATGATCAAGATGGAATAACCTTTTCCAGAGCCATGCCACTTTCGACCCCAGAAGATCCTTACTACCCAACGCTTGAGGTGTCGATTGAAACCCTTACTGCTAGCAATCTTCAGTCTCGCCATGGAGTTTATAAAACTCGATGCTTTCGTAAGGCTGACTTTCAGAGACTAAGCAATTTAATTTATACATTCGATTGGTTCGGTATTAATATCGCTTTAAACACATTCTACAAAACGCTTAACGCTTTCTTCGACTCTTGCGTGCCATGGAAGTATCCCTCCGCCTCAACTAATCCTCCTTGGTGTACAAGGACTCTTAAAAAATTAAAATATATTAAAAACAGAATCCTTAAGAGATATAAAAAAAACTGGCTGCAATGTAACTTTTTCACGATACTTCGTAGCTCGGTCAAACTTCACCATGCATAACGCTGAGTGTTATAGGAATTATATTTACTGCTGCTGGATCCAGTTTACAGCGTATTCGAAGCAGTTTTAAAATTTTGTGAACATTAAACGTAAACATGTATCTCACCCCCCAATTTTGTGTGAAAATGTATCTGCGACTACTGATCAGGGTATTGCCGATCTATTCGCAACTTTTTTTCAAACAACGTACTCACTTCATACAATTATGGATCAGCCTTATTCATATAACATTCAATCAGCCAATCTTATTTTCACACCAAAAGCACTGTGTTATCGGATCTTCTGAAGGTGAAACCATCCTATTCGCCAGGTCTTGATGGTGTTCCTGGCTGTGTACTGAAAAACCGCGCTAAGCCATTGTCCAGACCTCTTCTTAAACTTTTCTCTTTGTCTCTGGAAACTTCGATATTTCCCCAAATGTGGAAGGAATCCTTCATAATTCCCCTACACAAAAAAGGAAAAAATCGGATTCTGTACAAACTATAGAGGAATCTCTAAATTGTCAGCAATTCCAAAGCTTTTTGAAAAATTGGTAACACCACATCTTCAACATCTCTGCAGTTCAATTATTTCTCCATGCCAGCATGGTTTCATAAAGCGTCGCTCCACCATCACAAACCTCTTGGAGCTAACTTCCTTTATTATAGATGGCTTCCGTAAAGGCCTTCAAACATATGTCATCTACACAGACTGTCAACCACTCACTCCTTTTGAGTAAACTTAGTATCCTAGGATTTCCCTCAGACCTTCTCACATGGATTTCTAGCTACTTAGCTGGGAGAACCCAACATGTTCTTTTTAAGGATGTGTACTCTCGTTAGTGCTACATCGGAAGTACCCCAAGGAAGCCGTCTTGGGCCACTACTTTTCACTATCTTTATTAACGACCTACCCCCTGCTAAAACGAACTCTTTGGTTCTTATGTATGCAGACGACGTTAAGCTTTGTCTTCAATACAAATCCTCTTCTGTCCAATATAAACTTCAGTCGGATTTGGCAAATTTTCAAAATTGATGTTCCACCAATCTCTTAAAACTTAATGGGTCAAAATGTCAGCTTATGTCTTTCTATCGTTCGTGCCCTAACCAGGCGACATACTTTCTCTATGGGACTTCCTTAGATAGATTAGGCCAGGTTAATGATCTTGGTGTCCTATTAGATGCTAACTTAAATTTTGCGACTATTATTCCTTAATAAATGGTTAATAAAGCCAAGGGCGTGCTTGGCTTGATTAAAATATGGTCTAAGGATTTCAATGACCCTTACATAACTAAACGCTTATACGTATCTTTAGTACGTCCAATACTGGAGTACGGGTCATGCGTCAGGAGCCCTCAGTACGGGGATCATCACGATCGAATTAAATCCGTTCAAAAAACGACTTGATGTTTGCTATTAGGGGACTCAACTGGGATGCAAATCTTCACCTCCCTTCTTATTTTGACAGACTCCTAATCAACTTACTGTCCCTTACGAATCGTAGAAAGATGCTGGGTGTCGTTTTCCTCCATAAAATGTAGACAGCCAGAATCTTCAACACGACTAACATTAAAAAAAAAAAAATTCCGCATCGATACTAGAACAGTGCGGAAGTGTTTATTTTCTGTTAGGGAAAAGATGCATTGCGACGTATAATCGCTCATTAAAATAGATGTGCAAGCTCCCGGCTTTTGAAAAACTATTATATTTCAAAGAAAATTACAAAAAAACAAAACCAAGCCACGAACGCCCACAATGAGTTAAAACGACATTAAGAGCAAGACAAACGTCGTTTCTCATCGATACGAAACAACGCGTATTTCTCATATGTTTCTTCGCAACCCGCGGAAGTGCAAGAAATAAGTGCAAACGTTGATCACCCCCAACCAGACACATGAACTTAACGACAACGAACGAGAGAGCTCGTTCTTGCTCACCGACAATTGCAAGGATGTGCCAAAGAGAAGTGACCTCTCCCACGGCAACCGAAACTTCAACCTCATTTACGAGTGCACTTGCAACAACAACATATACGGTATCAACGGTACGCACGGTGGCTACTGCAATGCTTGTTTCTGCTGAATCAGCAACAATGCCAAAAACAATGCAAACTGGATTGGATCGCTACATCCAAATTAAAAGAAAATTGAGCCCACAAAAAAAACTCTGCGGCAGGAAATAAAATAAAAATCAATCGCCACACTTTAAGTCAGCCAACTGAGACAAAACAACAGTCCAACAGATTTGGAATACTGTCAGATATTGATATGGATTTAAAGAAGCCAAAGCTTTTCCAGAAAAGCTCGAATAATCTGGTTAACAATATAATTTAACTTGTTGGAAACAGGAAACTGCAACCACTCTTTCGAGCTGGAACCTGATACTAAAGCTATCAGGAAAAATTAAGTGCATCCTATTTACAAGCTGCAGTTTCTTTTGCATCGTAGAATTACTGTAGAAGAAGAACCATATAAAGGCCCCGTGCAATGCACTAATTGCCAAGAATATGGACATACAAGAACATACTGCACTTTGCGTTCAGTTTGTGTTGTTTGTGTAGTGCTTCATGAATCGGCTCATTGCACGACCAACAAAAGTAATCCCAGCTCCAACAAGTGCGGAAATTGTGGGGATAACCACACAGCAAACTATAGTGGCTGTCGAATATAAATATAAAAATCACTACAATAGCGAGTTTGGAAAACACTACTTGCAGGCCACATCTATAAAGATACAATCAAGAAACGGCAATCTTACCCTCGCAGCGGTATAGTGTCCCCTCAATTTAATGTTTCCGAACAACAAGTTCTGGACTTCTTCAACACCCTAGGGAACCACTTTATTGCTGCAGGTGATTACAACGCCAAACACACCCACTAAAGGGAAACAGTTGTATAACGCCATCATAAAGACAAAAAAAAGCTAAACTTTGATTCTCTGGTACAATCAACAGTAAATACCCTGGAGAGAGTCTTAGTTACAGCCGCCAGAATCTCAACACCTCAAATAGAGAGCGCACCTAGCAGACCCTCTAAAAACGATGTATACGACGGGAGTGGCAAATTCATAGATCGCCAATCGCATCGCCAATATTCAAAAATGCCTCACAAAAAACTCCAATGCGCTGAAAGACGAAGCTAAAAATGACTAACTTCGTTATACAGACCAACTTTCAATTTGAGGCAGTAAAAATTAACTATGGAAAGCCCATCCCAGTTTAACCCACATTAACAGGCGACGACCATGCATCGGGGAAACGGGAAAATTGAACTGGAACATTTTTGGATGTCTCTCAGGCTTTTGACAAGGTCTGTCTAGATAAATAATTATTTAAAATTAAAACAATGCTTCCCAAAATATAAACAATGCTTTCCCATAAACTCCTGAAGTCGTATCTCTACAACAGAACCTTTGCTGTGCAATGCAACTCTGACATGCCCGACGGCCACGCTATAAACGCTGGAGTTCTCCAAGGTATACAGCAGACATACCCACAAGCAGATTACTAACAACTTCTACGTTTGCCGACGATACAGCGATCTTAAGTCGTTCTAAATGCCCGGTACAAGCAACAACTATACTTTATTCTCACCGTGGATAATTGACTATCTGAATGGCGATTCAAAATAAACTTAAAAAATGTAAGCATGTCCCAACTATGGTGAAGAGCCAACAGTAGTAATTGATTTGATTTCATGCAAAGGGCCCAATTAAAGATACTGAGAACAATAACTAGAGCACCCTGGTATATCCGAAATGAAAATATAGAGACCTTAACATCAGATCCGTCATGGAAGAAATAACCCATCAAAAACAAAAGTAGATCAGCAAATTAACGTCACACACTAACCACCTTGCGAAAAGTTTAACTCGGGTTTGCGACCGATCCCGACTTAGCCGCAACGACCTTCCGACCCAGCGCAGATCAAAAGTTCCTTTCCAGACCACAATTAAAAAGACTGTTGAATATTGTATAAAATTAAGATTTGAAAACACATTGTTAGTCTCACAATTACTGAGAAGATCCAATAAATACAGAAAAGTTATATAAAAACAAAATTATAATACCCTCTGCAAGGGTATAAAAAAATGTTTGTATTCGTATTAATTTCGAAAGGTTCATTTACGAATGGACGACATAATATAAGTTTACACGATTAATAAGTAGCATGTAAGTCAGAATAAATCTGATTGTGATTATTGTATCACCGTAGTAGTTTTATATGCAAATTCCGGATAAACGCCGTTGGGAGCCGCGTCGGGTTTCCGCTGCTTTCACCGGTGTGGTGATTAACGGCCCAATCAAAATACTGAATTCTACAAGGGCCAACACCACGCGCTTCATAAACAAGGGAAACATCCCGGTGCCGACCGCGACCCAAAAAAAAACTTCCACTTTAAAAAGTCTAACAAGAAACAAAATAACGATTCATGGCGTAAACAAGACAACTGAATAGATCCAGGGTAAACAATAGCAATGGTCGGAGCCAATATTCAGATAGACAATACAGATATTGTACTAATTTTAGGCAGAAAAATATACACAATTATACAAATACAAAATTTCAAAATTCGTGGGCCCCAAAGAGACCAAACTTTTCGCAAAGAATGACTGGCAAAAGGCGACAGCGGGTTTACAATGTTAAGCAAGCCGCCAACTCGAAAGAAACTCAAGATTATGAAAACGCGGCCGCACTGAACGCAATTGAAGACGACGGTGATCATTTGACCCCAATGACCTCGTAAACTTTTTAGAGGGAGCTCTCGCTGGCCCTTCATTGAGCGAAGGATGGCGAGGAGAACTATGAAAATCCTTATAGACACTGGAGTGGCAAAGAATTGTGTAAAGCCCTTTAAGGATCTAAAAAATCATACGCTTGTCGATTCCCCGTTCCCTGTTAGGTCTATCCATGGCTACAGTAAGGTAAAAGGAAAGATCTTGATGCACATATCCGTATCCGTACAACGTATCCGAACAGCTCAAATACCACGAATGTGATAATGTGAACTTTACAAATTTCGATGACTTAATAGTCCCAAAATCAGCCAAAGCTTCAAATAGTCAAAGTTTAAAAAAATGATCCTAAAGAGAGAACAAGTTTTTTCGCACTCTAACGAGGCGCTCCCCTTTAACAACTCGGTCATTGCTACCATTCGTACGGGGAGTAACGAAACCGTATATTCGAAGCTATTCGGATATCGGATTTTGTTAACCCAGAAATCAAACAGCTGTTAACGGATGGAATTAGCCGGCCTTCTCTGTCGCCATTCAGCAGCCAAACATGGGTTGTCAATAAAAAAGGATCTGATGCCGACGGTAACAAAAAAAACGACTGGTGCTTGATTTCAGAAACCTGAATGACCGAACTTTCGCCGATCGTTACCCTATGCCAAGCATTCCTATACAGGGTGCGTTATGAAAGTAATGCGCATTTTCTAAGAAAAATATATTTGTTGATCCAATCAGTACAAATTATTAAAATTCTTCAAAATAGTCCCCTCCTGCGTCAATACACTTGCGGAGACGTGTATGTCAGGCCTGGAAAGCACCCTGAAACTCTTCGACAGAAATGCCTTTCAGGAACCTTGTTACGCGAGCTTGGATGTTCTCCACCGACTCCCAATGTTTTCTATTTAGCTCTTTCTTCAGTAGGGGGAACAAAAAAAAGTCGCACGAAGCTAAGTCAGGGCTGTAAGGAGGCTGGGGCACAACTGAGATCTTCTTCTGGGTCAAGAAGTTGGTGACGACGATGGCCGTGTGGCTGGGGGCGTTATCGTGGTGGAGCATGAAAATGTCTGGCCTGACGCGTACGACTCGGCGTTTCAGTCTCTTGAGTACCTCTTGGTAAAAAGCTCCGTTGCGAACAAATCAGGAACATCTGTTAAGTCTATGTAGACGACGTGATAATATTCTGCAAAAATGACGCTGACCACGTACTACACATTGACACAGTTCTTAAATGCCTGCGCGAAGCCAACCAGAAAAAACCAAGTTCTTCAAAGAAAGTGTTCAATTTTTAGGGTTCATTTTTACATCAAATAGTGCCAAAACAGACCCGGAAAAGGTAAAAACCATTCAAGAATACATTGAACCAAAAAATTTGTTCAGTCTGAGGTCTTTTCTAGGATTGGCTAGTTATTACAGAAGTTTCGTGAAAGACTTCCAAGCCATAGGTCGGCCACTTACCTCCATACTTAAGGAAGAGAATGGTACTGTCAACAAACACATGTCAAAATAGGTCGCTATAATATTTGATGAGTCCCAACGCAGAGCGATCTAGCGCCTGAAAGACATTTTATCATCAAAAGATGTCATACTTGCGTATCCGGACTTTAAACTTCCCTTCGATTAGACCATCGATGCCTCAGCAAGCGGTATCGTTGCGGTACTATCCTAAAAGGGCAGGCCAATCACCATGATATCTCGCCCTTTAAAAGACTGCGAGCTTAATTAAGCGAAAAATGAGAGAGAACTATTAGCCCAAACAATGGCTACAGGGAATTTACAAAATTACCTATACGGCACCAAGGAGATACGGATTTATACGGACCATCAACATCTTACTTTCGCGGTATCTATGAAAAGTGAACTTTCATTGACCTACACAGTCGTAGCCACAGATAAACCCTTGAACTGCCACAGAAATAAAATAATCCTGAAAGAAGCAAGCCTGTCTTCACGGCAAGAATTTATAATTTTTGGGACCCAAAACCGACACATAATTAACTTTGATAAAAAAGACTCACTGTTCGGATTGGTTAAAGAAAATGTAAACGTAGATGTTGTAAACGCTATTTACTGCAACCTTCCCACTCTAGCAGGCTTTCAGCGTGCCTTAGTGACGGAATTCCCAGTAACAAAGTTTTGGCCCTGCAAGAGATTCGTGAACGATATCAAGGATCCAAATGAGCAGAAAAAAATAATTACATGCGAACACAACAGCGCTTAAAGGGCAGCACAGGAAAATGTCAAACATATTCTTCAAGATTACTATTTTCAAAATAAGTCTAAACTCGCCAGCGAAATGGTCATAAACTGCAAGATATGCAGAAAATCGAAGTACAATAGACACCACAAGAAGAAAGAATTGGGTGGCACAGCCATCCCCTCATATGCGGGCGAAATGCTGTATATAGACATCTACTCTACGGATAAGAAGATATTCTTAACCTGCGCAGCTAAATTTTCAAAATTCGCCATAGTCCAGCCATTAACTTCTAGGGCATAGTGAACGTACGCAACTGGTAAATTTTTTCCCAAATATAACAACGTTACATTGCGATAATGAGCCATCCTTCAACTCGGAGACCATAACTTTATTATTGAAAAATCTGTATGACATTGACATTGTTAACGCACCCCCTTTACACAGTAGTTCCAACGGGCAAGTCGATCGATTTCACAACACCCTAACGGAGATAGATAGATGCATTAAAATAGACAAAAAGGTTAATGACACCGTCGAGCTCATCATGGGAGCCACGGTAAAGTAAAACAAAACATTACACTCAGTGACAAATTTGTAACCCAAGTATGCACTCAGCCAACGACAAGCAGAAATTGGCAATAAGAAATTATATCGAAAAGCTGCAACAGGCTAGTCTAGATAGGTGCAACCATACTAGAGTGGTGTGGGAACAGAAAAAGTTGCTCCTGGAGTCGCATATGCAAATATTGTTAGACATCGATACCGACCATTTTAGAAGTTATTGTGCGTATCAAAAGTACACCATAGGATGGTCAGGAGAATAGGCCTTCTAGGCGTCGCACTTAAAATAATAGACAGACAGGTGATCATTAATACACAAACTCATGACAAACTTAACGAATTAACAGAAGCAGTTAACAGGATCATTAGAGCAAAACAAAATAATATGGTTGACAGTCCTCACTTGTACTAGGTACTGTTGGTCAGAAACAGAATATTAATAACCGAGATTCAAAATACAATACTTACAGTCACACTTACCAAAGCCATCATTATAAACCGAGTTTTTTTTAACCACAATGATTTGAAGCCTGTATGAGTTGATCACCCCACAGAAGTTGTACACGCGGGGAGCACTGCCACAAGCAAGCTACCTAAGCCCATCCCACTGATAGACGACGGAGTAATAATAATCAACGAGTGCCCAGCTAAAGTCAGCACTGATAACGGCCCCGACATAGCTACCAACGGCTCACATCTTATTGTGTTCGAGTGAGGGCTTTCATTAAGGGCACCAAATACTCAAACCAACTTGAAGCTATAAGGAAAACACCGGGCATGCCGGCATGCCCCTTACTAATCATCATCGGCCACGAACCAAGGCTAAGAATGCCACTTCTCCAAAGAATTAATAACCAAAACTTGGAGGTTATCCAAGGGCTTAAGAAAGAAGTGAAATCAGCTTTAGCGTGGGTGCCAGCACCTACATTAGTGGCTCTATCCAACTCATCCTGATATTAAGCAGGAGACGAGATGCGCGGGAGATCCAATTCATTGACAAGTTCCAGATGACCGAGGACGGTCATAGTTCTAAGGGGAGAGTAGTTAACACGATTAATAAGTAACATGTAAGTCCGAATAAATCTTGGGTGATTATTTTATCACCCTAGTTGTTTTATATGCAAATTCAGCATAAACTCCGTTAAGGGCCGCGACGTGTTCCTGTTGCTTTCACCGCTATGGTGGCTGATCGGCCTTGCCGACCGAACTTACATAGTTCAGGTAGAGATAAGAAAAGTCAGTTCGATTTTATTTGTAATAAAGAGCAATAGCGCATAGAATTGAATCCAACCAAAGCTAATCTTGTTAAATTTTCTTTCTAGCCTTAAGGGCTCTACGGACAGCGGCGTGGGACAACCTAGGGAATCTAATTAAATCTTAATTTATAAATTAAATTTTGGATGTATTTATGAGAGAATGTTTCAAATAAAATACTGTATTTTTTATACCCTTGAAAAGGGTATTACAATTTTGTCTAGAAATGTGTAACGCATTAAAGGAAGCACAAAGTATATATATTCTTAAACAGCCGAGTCGATATAGCCATGTCCGTCTGTCCGTCTATCCGTCTATCCATCTTTCCGTCTGTTTCTATGCAAAAAATAGACAGTAGTTTTAAAGCTAGCGTTTTGAAATTTTTACCAGATCATTATTTTTGTTGCACGCTGATCAAGTTTAAAAATTGTTCGGATCGGACCACTATATCATATAGCTTCCATACAAACGATCAATCCGATTTCAAGTCTTTGTATGGAAAACTTTTTTGTTCTCCAAGCTATCGCAACCGAATTAAACATTTATTCATTTGACATAGACATACATTTTTTATTTATTTTTTTATTTTGTATTTAAAATCTGTCCGAATGGACAATCATTAAATGATTTCGGGGTGACATTGACTTAAAGGAGGTACATGGAATGTATGTCTTATGAGTTTGACTTAGGTGTCTATTGGTGGGGGAGGTCAAGTGGGTGTTTCCTTTTCAGGCGTCTTAGGGATTGGCTGGTGTCAATCCTGTGGCATTGCTCAGGTGTTCCATGGAGGCGTCTGAAGCCAAACTGGTGATCTGGGATCAGTCCGGCCTCGTCCATTACTGGCAGTACTCTATGCAAAAATACTCTTTCAAGTATTTTAGAGAGGATTGCCAGCAAACTAATCGGACGATACGAGACTGGATTAGCTTCAGGTTTATGCCTTTGGGGTTGTTTGTGCGGGACCCCTACCAGGAGTGTTTGGCGTTAAAGTCTCCGCCTGCTATAAAACAAGGTACAAGGGACGCGAAGAAGTCCTGAAGGTGGGTCTCGGTTATCGAGTCACTGGGTGGGAAGTAAACCGCACCAATGGTGATATCTCCCTGTGGGCTAGAAATCTAGGTCCCGGCGCCCTGAGCCCATTCCTCCTAAAACGCGGGAAGTTCCGTGTACTGATTGCCACTCCTGATGAGCATAGCTGCTCCTCCGCGTGCCTTGCCAGATGGATGGTTGGCATGTAACAGATCGTATCCGCTAATATTAAAGTAGGATCTGGGACAAAAGTGGGATTCCGAAACTAGAAGAACATCAATATTGTCTGTTTTCATGAGGTGCTCTACTTCGGCTTTGCTCTTCTGCAAGCCGTTTGCGTTCCAAAAAACTTTATTAAGCCTTATTTGCATTACTTTCTGTTGAGGAAGGGAGCTATAAACTGCGACATCTGCGAGAACATCTGTGAGATCAACTTTTCCATCATCCTCTCAATCGTTCCTTCCATGCGGGCAAACATCGTTTCAAGCTGGTTGAGATTTGGGGCTTCGGGAGTGGTTTGAGGGGTTTGTTGGGGATTCCTTGGCTGTGTTGCTTGGTTTCCAAGAAGTAAGTCCCTGTAATTGATTCGTACCATTGATGATAGTTGGTATCTGGATGAGAGGTGGTTTGTTGCTACTATCAACGGGTCTGGCATTAGGAGATAGCTGCGCCTTTGCCTTTTCGTAGGCAGGGCATCCTCTGTACGAAGCAGGGTGATCAGCTTGGCAATATTAACAGCATGCTTTCGCGTCACCTTTTTTGGTGCATGACCTAGAGTCGTGAGAATCACCACATTTCACGCAGCAATGTTCCAAGAAACACTAGCGCTGGGTGTGTCCGAACCCTTGGCATCTGAAACATTGTGGAACATCGTTGAACTTCAGTGGGGGCTCAACGGTGACGACTGACCTGAAAATCCTCTTTATTTTGAAAACATCTGTGTTGTTGCTCGCTGGTTCTAGATTAACAAAAAATATCCCCAGTGGTTATTTCGATTTCCTGCCAATGGGATTGGGCAGATCCCTCACAGTATGGCCGTATTTGTGGAGTTCTTCTTTAATTTCAGTCTGGTCCGTAGAGTGGTAAAGTCCCTTGATGACCGCCCTGTACGCTCTCTCGTCCTTTGGTTGGAAGGTGCGGTGCCTTTTGTTATGTGCCACGAGGTGCTGGCGTAGGGCTGTGTAGGACTCCTTGTCTGGCATCATTACGCGTACATTATTATTTCTCTCCGTTTTGTATGAGTCCTTTTTGGTACCCACGAGAGTCGTTATCATCTTGACAATCGCGGTAATGTCGGTCACTTCTGGGATGTAGATCGGGGGAGACTTGAGGGTTTTCGGGGTCGGGTTCGGTTTCTCTGCTGTTTTGGATGCCACTGCCTTTGCAGCAGGTTTGGGTTTCGTCATGTTCGTCGTCATCTTCTTTGCTTGAGAGGGGGGCAAAGAAGTTGTTTGCC
This sequence comes from Drosophila vallismaia, assembly GCA_035047325.1. Taxonomy (NCBI): domain Eukaryota; kingdom Metazoa; phylum Arthropoda; class Insecta; order Diptera; family Drosophilidae; genus Drosophila; species Drosophila vallismaia. Next base: position 42,872 of record JAWNPU010000073.1, read on the forward strand.
AGCTTCCTATGCAGAGCTGCGCTGGTGCTAGGCGTGACGTCTGGCTCCTCTCCCTGCCTTTTACGCGCGGGATTACGCTTGATCTCCCCGGACTCCGAGTAAGATGATGAGTCGCTGCTCGAGCTGCACTTCCTTGATTTGAGAGCCTTTCTGCAGGGCGTTGTTTTTCCAAGCTTGGCGGTCCGCGCGGGGGCTTGCCAATCCATGCTGTAGGGTATGGACGATTGACTTTGGGGAGGGGGACCTACGCACCATTGGCCGGTGTGCCAACCGCTCTTTGCTTCTGCTGAGTTTTACACAGAATTTGGTAGGCAGCAGATGACACATGTAGCAGACCGTTAGGTTCGCAAGTTGAACCAATCAGACGCTATGTGACAGTTTCAGAATAGTGGGAGTTAAAGCACGATAAGGAACTTGCTGTCGATCCCCAGGTACTCTTTGAGTGTTAGATCGAAACTGATAGCCATACATGATTTGTGAAAGTTTGGTCCGTATCGGACCACTATATCACGGTTCGGACCACTATATTAATAGCTGCCATACAAAGGACCGATAAGAAAACAAGTGTAGGTAGGGTAACTTTTTTGTTTGCAACGGTACACCATCTACGGCAAGCCGAAGATAACTTTTCTAACTTGTTTTAAATTATATTCAGTATTACATATTTCGTTAACTTATTTTAGTACTACATTGTTTTTGCGTCAGACAAACAAGTTTATCGGCGCCCATTATTTTTCACTCTATCTCTCTATACTGATAAACAGTTTTGTCTAAGCTTAGGTGCCAAAATCCAATTTGACATTCAGCGGCTACAAATTCGAATAGAATTCCAATAATAAGCTTAATTTCAAATTTTATCAATACAGTGACCTTAAGCATTAGGCACTTACTGCGCGGAAGTTGATCCTTTAAGACTTCGGAAATGTCGTCGACACACCACCCCAAAGCCCAGATCTGAACCCCATACAAAATTTTTGAGTCCACCTAAGAAAAAAGTGGGAAAACCACCAAAATACCGAGCAGCACTGACTAGAAGAGTGGCATCAGATTCCAAACAATTATGACCTACCAAAACGTATTGGATCGATGAAAAAACATCTCCAATATGTTAATAATGCTAATGGGGGCATTTGAAGTATTCAAATTATTTATTTGTTACTAGCTTCAAGCTGCCACGCTTCCCTGTGGCAAATTGTAATTAATTTTAAAATATAACTCTCATTATTTCGAATCAATAAGCGGTAGGCGTAATAGTTCAGGGCGCTGCACTTTTTATTCGATTCTCCACGTTTATACGCTAAAAATTACTTTGACGAAGGTACCCAATATTTATTCAAAGTAAGGGTGTGCAACAGAATATTTAATTCATTAAGTATGCTGTAATAGCCACGGGTTTAAGTGGCCACGTGATTAAGGGCGGTCGTTATATAATAGTAGAGTCCTGACCCAGAAAAAGTCCAACTAATTATCAGGGAGCAGGGAAGGTCCCGCACCGAAATTTATTCTTCGACTGTTCTTAATATCTGCTTATAAAGGTTCGCTTAGCCTAAAACCGCAAAGTTGCACTGCCGTGACGCCAGCAGGGGAGCGGTTTTCATATATATTTCTTATTTTAGCGTATAGAGAGAGTGTTCTCTGAGCGCATGTGATTATCTACTTTTGTAGTAACGGTTCAGCTGGCCAAATATAAATTATTTTTTCACTAATCACGAACTAAACAAACACTAAGTAAACACTGCACAAAACACGGTATACGAATTTGTTTCGTGTATCAGTTGTCAAAAGCGAACTCAGTAGATTACTACGATTGACTACGTTTTAGTTACAAATTATTTGTATGGGAAAAAGAAAAGGGCTATTTTTAGAGGTTTTCCAACAATAATTAGCATAAGATTTTTTTTAGTTATGAAATTTAAGTGTAAGAAAGTGATTTGTGCAAACAATTTCTTGAGTGTCAAAAGTATGAAAACTTTGATTTTTTTGTTTATAGCTGTTCATAGTTTTCTTATGATTTTCTTACATATTGATAAAAAACATATTAATAAAAGAAATAAATAAAAAAAATTAACGAATTTTAATGAAAGGCCTATAATTTGCATTCACAGTCAGAAAATACCATTTATTTTCAGTGTGACAAGAGTGTCTTGACAAACTGTAAATATTTTGTTATATGTTTAAGGTTGGAACGGCGGTATTTATCGATCGCGGTCACACTATTTCCTATATTCTTTGGGTGGTTGCACAATCTAAGCAAAATAAATATTTGCTACTAATTTGGTGTCTAAGATGTCGAGCGATGAAACATTTATTGAAGATAAAGTTGAAAGACGGCTTGATCGCTGTGTTTCAGATGGTTTAGTTAAAGGATGTGAGTAAAATTATATAATGTTACTAACAAAAATATACCTCAAATCTGTAAGTTCATATTTCATCAAAATATTTACTCAGAATTAATAAGCCGAAAAAAATCTGTGAACCAATTTTTCTGCATATTTGGTAAAAATATAATAGAGTATTATAATAATATAGTATTTATACTATACATTTTAGAGATTCAATTCATTTTTAAAGTCAACCGAAAGTTGATTAAATATCCTGAAGCAAGGCCGCATATGTAAATCCTTTGATTCATTTGTTTTTAGACCATTGCAGAGAGTATTATAATTTCAGCAATCCAGTAATCCTATAAATTGTATTTGCATATTATTGAACCTAAACATCACCTTAGTCGATATAAAAGAAGGAAGCGTTGTCAACCACATAAAGTATATATATTCTTGATCAGGATCGACAGCAGAGTCGATCATTATGTCAGTTCTGTGTGAACGCATGTAATGTAGAAGATAGCCACATCATAATTGCCGTGTAGACCCCTTTAATATAAATACAAGTCGTCAAGTATGTATTTTTTAAAATTTTGATACTTCCTACCCCATTTTTATGGTCAAAACTTATATGCAGAACCAAATTCAACCAAACCGTACAAATTTTAATGACATAACATACATTTTTTATTGGTTGCTTAATTTTCGTTTTTTCATAAATATGAAACATAATTTTGTATCCTACATCTATCTACATCTATGACCCTATAAAGTATCTATATTTTGTATCATGATATAAAGTATCTATATTTTTTATCATGATCATCTCCTGAGCCGATATAAGCATGTCCGTCTGTCTGAAAGTCTGTTTTAATGCTAAAGACTTAAAACTTTGCTCTTTTTTCTTTGCACTGAATATACATATAAGCAACAAGGATTGATGTATATCCACTATAACATAGAGCTTCCATATAACTAATAATTTTCAATTTGCAAGCAAAAGCTTTGGAATTTCTTAAAACCCCATTTTATAAGAAACTGTTCTAATTTTGAAGTTCCTATAATGATATGCCTGTAATAGAAATCGCCATTCAATTTTAAGGGTAGCTTGAAATCTTAAGCATTTTAAGTGTAAATAAAAAGCGGGTCGCTTAATTGTTCTCAGCAATAGAAAATCATCGACTGGTTCTGGTTACAGTGTTGCGTTGTGTTTGGTTACTTTAAATTTTAATAGCTGTTACATTGACAATATACACCAATCGAAAGGTATTGTTTAAAACCGAATGTTGTTTAAAAGGAATGAATGATTGACAGAGTCAAAGTAAGTGTAGATGATATCTGTTTGAAGGTATTTTGGAAGCCATCCTAAATAAAGGACGACAGCTCAAAAATGTTTGTGGTGGTGGGTCCAAGTTTTATAAGACTGTTTGCATGCAGAAAATTGAACTGGAGAGGGGTTGTAAATATGGGGTGAACAATTTTTCAAAAAAGTTTTGGAATATCTGAAAATGTTGAGATGCCTCTATATTGCAAGCATCAAATTTTTCCCCAGATGAATTAGGAGAGACTCATTTTACACATAGGTAAAGATAGCCGTTTTCAGAGACAAGGGGAAAAGTTTTAGAAGAGGTTTGCACAATGGCATGGTGGAGTTTTTGAGCACGCAGCCTGGTACTACATCGGGACCAGTCAAATAGACTGGTTTTAGCTTCAAAAAATTCGATAACAAACTGCTTTCGGAAAAAGATGGCCTAAACATAAAATTGACCAATTTTAGAAGGCGCATTCATAATTGTAAGAGGTGAATAGTGTGTTTAAAAAAAGTTTGCAAATAGATCGGCAATGCCCTGACCAGTAGTCGCTAAGTTTTCAAAATAATTTATGGGAGGAGAAGAAGTATGTTTTAGCTAATTGGTCCTAAAATTATAAAACTGCTTGGGGTCCTGTGTAATTGAATCCGACAGTTGTTGAAATAATTCCTTTAACCTTTACATTGTTAAGTTTGACCGAGTTGCTAGGTATCTTGAAAAAGTTATATTGCAGCCAGTTTTTTATGATTTCTTAAAAGTCTCCTTTTAATATTTTTTTAATTCGTTAGACGCCAATATATATAATATAATATGTTAATCCATGTTCGTGTGTATATCTCCTACGAAACTTTTCAATGTCGACTGCTCGTTGCGAAAGCCTGCAATTTTTCACAGTGTGAATGTTATTAAGTCAATAGGTTCGATTGTAGTCTATCGTAGATTTTCTAGCATCGAAGCGTAGGGAGCCGTGTTCCATTCCAGTGGTCTCCTTGGTCCACACAAATTGAATCAGCGACGCCTTTTGTGTTTAGACGCTTGAAGAAAGCCTCGTGAATGAGGATCCAATATCGGTAATACTATTCCTAATCGGCTTTAATAAACTAGCCAAATTAATCAGTATATATAGGCAAATTCAGTTGACCGCATACGCCGAAGACTTTTAATGATATTAGGCCAAGTAAAAGTTCGTAAATAAGCCAGTAAGTAAGCCAGAAAACCGTTTGGAACCATTTGCATAACCTTGGATTGAAAAAGAAGCTCGATGTTTGGGTGCCACAAGAACTAATGCAAAAAAAAAATGATGGACCGAATTTCCATCTGCGAATCGCTGCGGCCCTCTACTGCCAACAACAGAACCGCTTGAGGGCACCACTCATTTGGATGAGGCCATCTTTGATCAACAGAGGCCAAAATGTGTTCCATCAGGACGACGCCAAGCTACACATCTTTGGTGACGCGCCAGAAACTCCGGGAGCTCGGATGGGAGTTCCAAATGCACCCATCTTTTCCTCTTCATGGCGAACACGCTTAATGGTGAGAAGTTGACCTCAAGAGAGGCCTGTAAAAATTGGCTCTCCGAGTTTTTTGCCAATAGGGATGCAGCATTCTACTAGAGGGGTATAATGAAGTTGGCATCTCGTTGGTAACAAGTTAAGGAACAAAACGTATAATATTTCACTTAAATCGGCCAAATGTACACAAAGCTATCATCTTTTGAAAAATCAATAAAAAAAACCGAAGGATTTTTTAATTGACTTAATAAAATTAAAAAAGAAACAAACGTCCACCTTAGCCAACTTTTCAAAAGCATAGAACTCTGGGAAAGCTATTCAGGCGCATCCCTTCCGCGAAGTCAATGCCAGCATCTACACATCTGTAAAAACTGAACTACAATTGCACAGTTTTAACACAAAACTCCAGCATAACCAATGTAACTTCATTTAAAATAGTTGTATTAGTAATGAACAATAAGTACAACTGGAACTCAAACGGTCACTTCCTTTTACCCTCAGTCTTTAACACACTTAAAATTTTAAAAAGCTTATCACAAAAATCACATAAATGCGGCCTTAGACTAGTTCTTGAGGCTTTTCGCACCACACCAACAGAACCTACTGTACAAAACCAAGACACCAACAATCAAAGAAAGAAAAACCGCAACACCAATACGCAAAATTGAAATTAAATTAAAACAACGGACGTCAAATCTGAAAATCTATAAAACTAAACTACTTTCGAAACTACCTTAGAACCTAATAAATACATTCTTACACATTTACATAAAATCCACAATATTTCCTGTCACCACAGAAACCGAAAAGTTGCATATTGGTATCGATTCTCGCAGCAGAAACCATAGGGATCCTCGACGTCATAAAAATTGTCATGAAAAGTAAAATTGATAATTTGCTCCGACACACTGGGTGCCATCGAAATAATCCGTACCCACTCAACAGCGACAAAAACCCTGCGCACATCACATCACACCTTATATTAAAAAAGGCAAAATAAAAGAATTATAGATCCCTGGTCATACTAAAATCATCCAAAACGAGCTCGCCGACAAAAAAAAAATAAGCAAAATTTCCACTAATATACATACACACACATACGCATTAACAAACTACTTAAACAACAACTTGAGCAAGACACCAACAGATCATTAACAGAATGCAGCACATGATAGAAAAATATAGTACAACAAATAAAACATGGTAGAAAAATATAGTACAACAAATAAAATGAATAAAATTCTTATACTGAAACAGAATGACATTGCTATGGCACACATAATTCAAAGAAATAATTCATAATTCAAAATTCCTAAGGATCGGTCCAATCAAATTTAAGATTTCATTTACTTAGTCTCTGAAAGTCTTACAGAAGCAGTGAAACCATGGTGCATTGAATTACATAAAGATGATGAATCTGAAATATTTTTATGTCTTAAACTCACCTCGAGTCACTTACTATCGGGCATAAAATTAAAAACCGACATAATATCAGACAAGTGATGCTAGTACGTAGGCGGGTTTGATGAAGGTAACAAAAGGTAATAAACAGCGATTTAGCAGACAAAGTGATATTTGTTTACCCAGTTTTCTTAACTTTACTCGGCTGTTCTTGTACATTCTCTGGTTAGAAGCTGGGCGAACAAATCGTGTCAAATATCAGAAATAGTACATGTATCTTTAGGATGTCATGAGCTTCGAGTAAGAATATTTATCCCAATATCATCCACCTTCAGTGCGGCCTTTGATTTGGCTTGGATATCAACCGAAATATCAAATTAAGAAGTGGGAGGGGTCAGGATCTCACGACTGTGAGATTAAAAGGTGCGTTACAAGTGGAATTGCATGTTGGGTTTTTAGGGGGTCAATTCTACTAACGTCCGAGATATCACTTAATGTAATGCGAGGGATGTAAAATCGGAAAAATGTTGGTCAATTGTGTTAAATTCGGGAGCCGAGTTTTTATTTACTTCAGCTTTTGGGTAGCACGAGATATAACCGGTTGCTGGGTTCCCGGCTGAAAAGGCTGACGAGCGGTCCCGACATATACGGCATACGGCAATTAGAGGGCTGCAAGAAGAGCACAAACTGATAGAGATAAGGTACTAGTTTAATGTAGAAAAAAATACTGCAAAACTTAACAGATAGAAAATTAAAAAAAAAAAAAAACTACTATTCTTGCATATTTAAATATTCTTATTATAAGATAAATATATGATTTTTTCTTCCCCAAAATTGATTTCAGACATTATGGGCTTTGTCACGGCTTACACCTTAAAAACCATTTTTTATTCGAAACAATATGTTCAAAACATATGTTGTCAAATGTGTGAATTAGGATAATTGGGAAAGCTCGCGTATTTTATTTATAATTTCTAACAAACATCAGGCAAAAAAGAACAAAATAAAGAAATGAAAATTTGAAGGCGAGTCATATTTTAATTTTTCAGTTTTAAAAATTCCCTATTATCTCTGTGTCTAGACAAAAATTCGTATTGAACTTTGAACTTTGTCTAGACAAAAATACCCAACTAGCTAAACACTAAAGAGAACTTAAGTGCACCCAATTTACAATCTCCAATTCTTATTACACCGTAAAATTACTGTAGAAGAACCACATAAGCGTAATGGTCCTGTACAATGCTCCAACTGCCAAGAATATGTCCACACCAAGACATATTGTTTCCTCCGTTTGCGTCGCCTTGCGTGGCTAATAAACTTGATCCAAATTCAAAAACATGTGGCAATTGTGGTGAAAACCACACAGCTAATTACCGGGGATGCACTGTCTAGAAAGATCTTAAACGTCGCATGAACAAACGAATTGCTTCGGCTCGTAGTAAAGGGTGGTTAAATTTCAAGGGCCGATGTTGAGTAAAACCCAAACTATTTAGGAAATTATTGAAATTTTATTTTATTATGATATATTGGTATTACTCAATTATGTATGTAACAAAATACCTCCAACACACCTCCATACGATGGTCCAAATTTTCGATGACGCTGAGGCATAATGGAGGTTCTATGCCGTTAATGTGCCGAATTATTTCATCCTTTAGCTCTTGAATTGTTGCTGGCTTATCGACGTACACATTTTCCTTCAAATAACCCCAAAGAAAAAAGTTCAACGGTGTCAAATCAAATGATTTTGGGGGCCAATTGACATCGCCATTACGTGAGATAACACGGCCATTGAATTTGTTGCGCAAAAGAGCCGAGGTCGCGGCGCTCATTTGGCCGATATTTTGTTACATACATAATTGAGTAATACTAATATATCATAATAAAATAAAATTTCAATAATTTCCTAAATAGTTTGTGTTTTATTCAAAATCAACATCGGCCCTTGAAATTTAACCACCCTTTACTAATAACACCCAAAAATATATAGTACCCTCCCAATCGTTTCCTGACACTTTCTTCTCCAACGCCAAAATATCATCCCTTCCTCCAGTAAACACCATACCGGGTGTTTCATTTGCCAGTGCCCTAAAATCGGGAACGGAAGGTCCTGCGTCCACAACAGCGTTCTCAAAAGCGCCGCAACCTCGAGCTGTGCCTGACGACCTGAAACAACCCACAAGTGCCATCGAAAAAATGATGTTATCATTCCAAGCAACGATGACGGAATTTATGTCGTTCATGAGAACAACAATGCAGGATCTTAGGCGTGCCTTAGTACAAATAAAAAATTTGGAATGCGAATGGCGTCTCCCGCCACAAACTTGATCTCGCTAGATTCTTGAAAGATAAAGAAGTTGATATTATGTTGCTCTCAGAGACCCATCTAACCAGCAAGTACAATTTTCAAATAAATGGCTACGTGTTCTACGCCACTAATCACCCCGATGGAAAAGCACATGGAGGAACCGGCATCTTGATCAGTAGTCGCATTAAACATAACTTCCTTAATCGTTTTGAGAAAAACTACCTACAAGCTACATCTGCGGTGGTCCATTCTAATGGCGGTTATATAAATCTGTCCGCCTTCTACTGTCCGCCAGGCTTCTCAATTACTGAGAATCAATTTATGGAATTCTTTCGCACCCTACAACACCAGCGACTACAACACCAAACATACACACTGGGGATCCCGTTTAGTAAATCCCAAAGGTAAACAGCTATATACTGCAATTATCAATCCGATAAATAGGTTGAACTGTCTATCACCTGGGAAACCAACCCCCGAAAACTACCAGATCTGATTGATTTTGCGATTGTAAGAAAAATTCCTACAGTGCCTCTTAACGCTGTAACACTTGAAGATCTCTCATCTGACCACTCACCCGTACTCTTCGACATTTTTCGGCAGCCAGAAATTAAAGAAAGGCCGCGTCATCTTACAACATCAGCCACAAACTGGTTAAAGTATAAAAAATATGTCAGCACACGCTTAGAACTCAATCCTATGCTAGGCACAAATTCAGATATTGAAAGTTCTGTAAAAACATTTCAGTCAATAATAACAAAAGTTGCTAGTGCTGCAACACCTCAAATGACTTCTAAGCAACACTTAAGATATGGGACTACGAACAGGCAAATCGAGAACTTAGTTCTAGAAAACGACGTCTCCGACGAGAGTGGCAAACCCACAGATCACCAGCCACAAAGCAACGGGTGAACACGGCAACACGTGCCCTAACGAAAGCTCTTAGGAATGAGAAGGATAAAGAACATCGCCGGTATATTGAGAAACTATCGCCGACAAACACAAGGCAGTCATTGTGGAAGGCAAATCTTTGCCTAAGTATGCCTATGGAAGAAGAGATGCCTATTCGGGATAACACTGGGAAATGGGCCCGTAGTGATGCAGAAAAGGCAAATGTATTTGCTGCTCATCTACAAAAGGTGTTTCAGCCGAACCCACCAACGAATGGCTTTACGCTCCCGCACGTCTCCGATGGACAACATAGTGATCCACTGAATTTTCGTCCGAACGAAATTGAAAAAGTTATCAAAGAACAACTGAATCCAAAAAAAGCACCTGGCCATCACTTAATATGAGGTTGTCAAATATCTTCCTTCCGCTTTTTTGCTCTTCATTCAATGCTTTATAAAAAGTGTTACAGTGATCGGATTTAGTTAAAATATGCGCCGTTTTGTTCTATGATCTGTTTCCATCTAGACGGCAACTTCATAATACCTTCCTCGTAGAAACCCCCTCCTTATTTGCGAAGAATTCGGATAGCCACTTTTCACAAGCCTCTTTTGAGTTCAACTTCACACCACCAAGGGCGTTTGCCATGGACAGGAACAGGTGGTAATCACTTGGCGCTACGTCCGGGCTATATGGTGGATGCGATAAAACCTCCCATCCGAGCTCCCGTAGCTTCTGACGAGTCATCAACGAAGTGGGTGGTCTGGAGTTGTCCTGGTGGAACACTACACACTTCCTGTTGGCCAATTCTGAACGCATCTGGTCGATCGCCTGCTTCAAGCGGTCCAGTTGTTCGCAGTAGATGGTAGAATTAAGCGTCTGGCCATATGGGAGCAGCTCATAGTGGATGATTCCCTTCCAATCCCACCAAACACACAGCAAAACCTTGCTGGCCGTCAATCCCGGCTTGGCCACTGTTTGGGACGATTCCCCGGCCTTCGACCACGACCGTTTTCGCTTGATATTGTCGTATGTGATCCATTTTTCGTCGCCAGTCACCATCCGCTTAAAGAATGGGTCGAGTTCGTTCCGTTTCAGCAGCATATCGCAGGCGTTGATTCGGTCCTGAAGGTTTTTTTGCGTCAAATTATGCGGCACCCAAACATCAAACTTTTTTGTGTATTCAGCCTTCTGCAGATGGTTCAAAATGGTTTGGTGACTAACTCCCATCTCCTGGGCGATGTCACGAGATGCCATATGCCGGTTTAGCTCGATGTATTCCATGATTTGATCGGTATTTGTCGTCACAGGTCTTCCGCCGGCTGGCTTATCCATGGTGTCGTTTTCACCGGCTCTGAATCATCGAAATCATTCCTCCGCGGTTCGAAGTGATAGAGTACCATCCCACAAATCACCATTAATCTCACGGAACGTTTCTCTAGCGGATTTGCCTTTAACGAAGGAAAACTTTAAAATAGCGCGAATTTCGGCGTTAGTGAACTCCATGTTTACACGTCTATAACTGTTGAACGCAATATCCAAACTAATCATGCATAGCGTTGTTTGGTAGGTTATGTCAAGACCTTTCAAATTATGTATAGTGTTGCCTAGTACGAGCTCTGTAGCGCTTTGTACATAGCCGCGAAATTCAAAAGACAAAAAAGCGGAAGGGAGATATTTGACAACCTTTTATCTCCAAAAATGATTATGGAGCTACCAAACTGCCTGCTGTACGACATATCAGCACATTGTTCAATGCCATAGCTAAAAACAATTATTTTCCCAACCAATTGAAAAAGCAAGGAAAAGATAGAACGCAGCCATCATCCTACAGACCAATAAGTCTACTTTCATGCATCGCTAATGTCTTTGAAAAATTACTCATCATTCGAATACAACCACATCTGCAAACTCGTAACACAGCATCATCGCATCAATTTGGGTTCCGTCAAAATCATGGAACAATTGAACAAGTGAGAATAACAACAGAGATCTTCTTTAGAGCACAAGGAATATGGCACAGCCGTATTCCTCGACGTCGCCCAAGCATTCGACCGAGTGTGGTTGGTGGGCCTTATGTATAAAATAAAAACACTCCTTCCACCAAATACACACAAGCTGCTTGAATCATATCTTTTCAAAAGAAAATTTGCTGTAAGGTGCAATGCGAATACCTCCGAGGACTATGTCATCGAAGTGGTGGTCCCGCAGGGTAGCGTTCTTGGTCCGACACTGTATCTCCTATACACAGCTGACATCCTTACAAGTGATCGAACAACACTATCAACTTTTGATGATGACACTGCAGCTCTCAGCCGATCGAAATGCCCTCTGCAAGCATCAGCGCACCTGGCTGGTCACCTAACTGTTGTGGAGAATTGGCTGGCTAACTGGGGTATTGCAATCAACGAGCAGAAATGCAAACATGTCACATTTACGCTTAATAGGCGTAGCTATCCCTCTAATCCTCTTTTAACTCTAAATAACGTCCAAATTCCACGAAGTGATTCAGCCATTTACCTCGGAGTCCATCTAGATAGAAGATTAACTTGGCGTAAGCACATTCAAGCAAAGAAAACGCATTTGAAGCTGAAAGCCAGTAGGTTTCACTGGCTTATCAACTCACGCTCTCCACTAAGTTTTGACTACAAGGTGCTGTTATACAACACAGTTCTAAAACCAATATGGACATATGGATGTCAACTATGGGGCAATTCATGTAACATTAAAATAATACAACGAGCACAATCAAAAATCCTGCGAACAATAACAGGTGCGCCTTGGTACATCCGGAACGCGATCATCTACCAGGACCTACGGATTCCAGTTGTAAAAAACTAAATTGGCCAATTCATCATTTTTTCATGATTTTTTTTTCAAATGTCATTTAAGATGTTAGGTATATAAATAGTATATCATAAGTATCATTGGATAAAGCAACTCTTGAAGAATTGAAAAAAAAATTTTTTTTTCAAAATGGCGGATGTGCAGCGATTGCCGTGAACCCCTTTTTTTTAAAACGGTTCTTCCACGGCGAGCAGTAGAAGTCGTGTCCAATTCCATCTGAAATAACAACAAACATTTTTTCTTATCTACATAAGTTTCACTACTGAAGTACACATGATTATATTTTTGGAATTTTTTTTCGCAAAATGACGACGCCTTGAAAAAAAGTTTTTTTTCGACCAAAAACATGACTTTAATTGCTTATAACTTTTGTTGTTGTTAATCAATCGCTAAAATCGTGTGTACTTCAGTAGATAATCTAATGAAGAAGCTACAGTTAAAATTTCAATTGGATGTAAACTTTTTCAGTTCTACTGCTCGGCAATCTTGAAAACGTAGTTTTGAGATAAACGCGTTTAAAGTTTCAAAATGCTATACAAGGACCCTAAAAGTTGTTCGGTAAAAATTAATTTAAACGAATTTAGAGTTTAGATATGTACTTGGGCGATATATATTTTGATTCTATGATAGTTTTAACATAACTTAAGCCATTAAAACAGATATGAAAAAAAAAATTTTTTTTTGGTGGATTTAAATACCAAAAATACCAAAAAAAAAGTGTAGAAGTAGTATTTAAAAAATAAAACAATTTAACTACACATTTACACATTTAACATTTTGGATTATGGACTTTTATTTATGAACAAAACCAGTCCAAACGAGTTCGCATTTCGATACTCGAACAGTGCGGACGTGTTTACTTTCTGTGCTCGGAAAATATACAAAATATTCCAAGTGAAAAGTAAATAACTACCAACAATTTACCACAAAAATTTAGCGAAAAGACGCTCATTGCGATGTATATTCGCTCATTAAAATAGTTGTAAAAACTCCCGGCTTTTGAACAACTATTATATTTATTAGAAAAAAGAACAAACAAAAACTAAGCCACGAACACTCACAATGAGTCAAAACGACATTCGCGCTCAACGTTCACAAGAGCAAGACAAACTTTGTCTCTCATCGATACGAAACAACGCGTATTTCTCATATGTGTCTTCGCAACCCGCAGAAGTGCACAAATTAAATGCAAACGCCAGTCGGCAATCACCCCCAGCCCAACACACGAACTTAAGCGAACAACGAACGAGAAATCGCGTTTTGCTCACCGGCAATCCAAACGATGTGCCAAAGAGAACTGACTTCTCCCACGGCAACCGAAACTTCGACCTCCATAACCACTGCACTCGCAACAAAAACAAATACCGCATCTCTATCAACGGTACGCACGGTGGCTACTGCAACGCTTGCTTCTGCTGAATCAGCAACAATGCCAAAAACAATGCAAACTGGGTTGGAGCGCTATATCCAAATTAAAGGAAAATTGAGCCCACAACAAATTTTTCGGCAGGAAATAAAATAAGAATCAATCGGCACACTCTAAGCCGGCGAACTGAGGCCCAGGAGTCCAACAGATTTGGAATACTGGCAGATATTGATATGGATCTACCCCGCACCACTAACGAAGGGTACAAAAAGAAGCCAAAGCCCCCACCTATATACATCCGAGAGAAAAGTTCGAACAATCTAGTTACCAATATAATTGAACTCGGAAACGACAATTTTCACATAATACCACATAAAAAGGGCAGCATCCACGAAATCAAGGTCCAGGTAAAAACTGAAGAGAACTTTAGAGCTCTTGCACACTACTTGAGCAAAAATAACAAAAACTACTACACGTGCCAACTAAAAAGTAGTAAGGGTCTCCAAGTCTCGCAAGTGACGTAAAACACTCGGAGATCACGTAGACATTAAACGATAAGGGTTTCAAGGCGAAAACTGTCTTTAACATCCTAAACAAAGACAGGAAACCGCAACCACTCTTTAAAGTCCAGCTCCTCATTTGGTCCTGCGACCACTTTCTAAAATGTGACCTTCACAAACGTCCTAAAATCGGGATTAACAGCACCAAGCACTACGACAATAACTCTGCATGCAACCCAAACTGATCCGATACCAAATCCCCCATCATCGACGCAACAACAATATGTTTTTTAAACTTTGCAGCAGCAGACGATCGAATTCATGTCCTTCATGAGGACTACCATGCAAGACCATTGTGGAACGCCAACGGAGTTTCACAGCATAAACTCGAGATAATTCAATTCCTGCATGCAATCATATTGACGTCCTGCTACTGTCAGAAACACATCTCACTTCTAAGTACAACTTTCAAATAAGTGGAAATAAGTGTTCTACGGAACAAATCATCCAGATGGAAAAGCACATGGCAGAACCGGTATCCTGATTAGGAACCGCATCAAACACCACTACCATAGCTAGTTTGGAAAAAACTACTTGCAGGTCACATCCATAAATGTACAACTAGGAAGCGGCAATCTTGCCCTCGCAGCGGTATATTGTGCCCCAGGTTTCAATGGTTCCAAACAACAATTTCTGGACTTCTTCAACACCCTAGGGGACCACTTTATTGCTGCAGGTTACTACAACGCCAAACACACCCACTGGGGATCACGCATCGTCACCCCTAAAGGGAAACAGTTGTATAACGCAATCATAAAGGCAAACAGAAAGCTTGACTACGTCTCTTCAGGCAGACCATCATACTGGCCTCCCGACCCAAACAAAATTCCTGACTTGATCGACTTCGCAATAACTAAACATATCCCTCGAAACCTCATGTGTTCCGAATCTCTATCGGATCTATCATCTGACCACTCGCCAGTCCTCTTAAATCTCAATCTCCTCCAACGCCCTGAAAATACAATGCAGGCTAACAGATTAACATCAAAGAGAACAAACTGGGTCAATACAGAAAATACATACATTGTTCACACATTGAGCTGAACCCAAGGCTAAACTTTGATGCCAGGATGGAATCAGGCTGTAAAAATTAACTAATTATGTATAATTATGGAAAGCCCATCCCAGTTTAACCACACCGGCAGAAACTAAATCAACATTAAGAAATATCACTGGTGGTTGGGCCCCGCAGCGATAAAGATAGAGCTACCACATTTGCAACGCATCTTCAACGTGTGTTTCACCCGAACCCTGCTACAAGCTCGTTTTTATTACCCACAGTAACAGGCGACGACCATGCATCACATGAGCCAATCGAATTTCAAGCGAATGAAATATCCAAAATCATAAAGAATAAACTAAATCCAAAAAAAGTTCCCCGGGATGTGATCTAATAACTCCAAAGATAATTATCGAGCTTCCATACTGTACTGTATGCACTATTTCCTTACTGTTTAACGCTATCACAAAACTCGGGTACTATCCAGAAAGATGGAAAAAATCGATCATAGTAATGATACCAAAGACAGGCAAGGACCACTCAGTTACCTCATGTTACAGGCCTATAAGCCTATAAGCCTATTGTCTTGTCTCTCAAAACTATTTGAAAAATGTCTGATGACCCGAATAACGCCCTACTTGAGGACGAGAGAAACATGGAACCATTAAACAAGTCAATCGAATAACATCAGAAATACGATCTGCTTTCGAAAAACGTGAAAATTGCACTGCAATATTTTTGGATGTCTCTCAGGCTTTTGACAAGGTCTGTCTAGATGAATTAATATTCAAAATTAAAATAATGCTTTCTCAAAATACCCACAAACTCCTGAAGTCGTATCTTTAAAACAGAACCTTTGCTGTGAAATGCTACTCTGACATGCCCGACGACCATACAGCAGACATACCCACTAGCAGATTACTAACAACTTCTACGTTTGCCGACGACACAGCGATTTTAAGTCGATCCAAATGCCCGGTACAAGTAACAACTGTAGCACACATTGAAATTTGTTGAACTTTTTGATGCCAAAAAATATGTATAATATTTATGAAATTTACCTGCAAATTAAAATTTTCTTTCTTATCACAAAATTGTGCACAGGTTTGATAACTTTAACGAGTTATATTTATTGCAAAGAGGGAGAAGAGGAGTATTGGTCACTTTCTTCGGAAATGCGTCAATTTTAAATGATATACAAGCTTGAGAACGACTTCATCGCCCGAAGTGTCAAAACGTTTTTGCTCATTTATAAGTTTCCCGAAAAAAAAAAAAAAAATTTTTCGGAAAATAAAACAAAAACTAATTAGTTAACATAATCAGAGTCTCGTAGCTACATTAATAGCGATTGGTTGCACAAAGCTCCGTTTTTGGACGCTGCAGCTAGCGGAGTCGGCAATAAGCTGTAAAATAAAGCAACAAAAAAGCTTGCAAAATAAGTGCACGCTGCCCATCGGGCTTTGTATAGCCCCTCCACCGGCGCGTAGCCGCACAAGAGGGGCTGATCTTGTTCTTGATTTCGTTTGAGGCGAAAACGAAATATAACATTTCCAAATGGCCGAAGGGAAATCTGCTTCTGACTCGCTGCTTAATAAAAAGCAGACCTTGCAAGATAAAATGTACCGCGTTGCTGGCAAAACCCCATCCGAGCTTCGAGCGGCTTGCAGGATTAACCAAACTGATATTGGCAACACAAATACCAACATCATCACTCCCACGACCAGCACCATTACCTTCACCAACTTAAGCAGCACAAGCACTGACACCATGGAAACTGCTACAACAAGCAAACTCTGCTCTTCTGCTGCCCCTCGTGTCACTACTGACGTAGCTACTGTGATCAGTGGAGCCGCATCAAAAATGTTGCAGGCCCAAATGCAAAATAGCAAGAAAAGAAAAAACGCAAAGTCTTCTTCACCTACCGCAAGGGCTAAGCGAGCGACTAGGGAAGCTGACCTTCCAAGCTCTACCAATAGGTTCGCCCTACTTGATATGGACATAGAAGACACTACAGAGAACCAACAGGATGAAATAACTATTGAAAACAACGACCCTGCCCAGACCGAACAAGTAAGGAAAGTGGGAAAGCCACCTCAAATTGTAGTCCCAGGCTGCAGCATAAATGACCTGTTTGAATTTATTGGTGAGGTCACTAATGTGAACAATGTGGTCACCAAGAGCAATATAGGAACCACCAGAATCTTCCCCAAGGATAGTGACACTTACAGAAATATTGTTGACCATCTGGACAGAAATCATTTGCAGTTCCACACATACCAAATGAATACAGAAAAGCCGCATCGAATTGTTGTTAAGGGCCTACACCACAGCACTCTAAATAAGGACATCAAAGATGGTCTGCAAAAGTACGGCTTTGAGGTACTCCACATTCATAATCCCGCATCCAGGGCTAACAGGGAAGAGAAGCTAAATCTCTTCTTTATCAATATCAAACCGTGCGATAAAATAAATGATGTGTTCAAAATCACAGTCCTCTGTAGACAAAAGGTGAGGGTGGAGCGAATGAGAAAAGCCACAGACGTCGCACAGTGCAAACGGTGCCAGCGGTACGGCCACACTGCTAGATATTGCCGACGACACCCCAATTGCGCCAGATGCGGCGAGGATCATCAAACAAGTGAGTGTATACGCCCTCTTGACGCAACACCTACCTGCTTCCATTGCTCGGGAGCTCATAAAGCTAGCTACAAAGGCTGCAAATCGTACCAGGAGTATCTTCGTCGGTCATCGGAGTCTCCAAATAAATCGGCAACCGAAACTAGATCACCTAATGGCAATGTGGCCAATCAATATTCTGCTACAAGGTACGTGCAGGAATTTCCTGCGCTTGGCTCCGCTAGAATAGCAAGGCAACAAGTGCCCCAAACTGCATTCCAACCAGCAGCAGAGCAGATGACACCACGGAGCTACAGTGCCCGCACAAGTGCCTCCTATGCAGCAGTCGCAGCTTCAGTGCCAAGCAATTCTGGAAATGCTCAACGTCGTTTGAACTATGCTCAAACGCAGCCAAGTCCACATCAACAGCAGCCGATCGATATCCAGTCGCTGCTGCAACAGCAGCAACAACAGTTTCAGGAATGGCAACAGCACCTCCAGCAGCAGCAGCAACAGCAGTTTCTCATGTGGCTCCAACAGCAACAACAAGAACAACAACAGCAAAATAAGCTAGCTAATGAACGCCTTGCACGGCTAGAAACAATAGTGTCTGAGATGGCCAGCACAATAAAGCAATGGGCTGGAAATAATTCTCAGGTCAACGCTACAGCCTCGCCATGAATTCACTTAAAGTCCTCATCTGGAATGTCAACGGCATTTCAGGAAAAGTCGGAGAAGTTGAACTTTTTGCACACAACAACGACATTGATATCCTTCTCTTGACTGAAACCAGACTAAACCGCGGTGGAACTGTTCGAGTGTTTGGATACACATTCTATCCTGCCTACAAGCCATCTTCCAATAATCACAGTGGAGGTGGAGTAGCGGTACTAGTCAGGACTACTCTCCGACATTTTCCCCAAAGAGTAATAGAGACGCGCAGTATACAAATGTCATCGGTGAAAGTTGCTACGGGCCTTGGTGACATGGAGTTCAGTTCCATCTACTGCCCACCAGGAAACAGAATACGGGAAAGTCTCTTCACCAGTATACTTCGAAAATGTGGACAAAGGTACCTGGTTGGTGGCGATTGGAACGCACGACATTGGCTATGGGGTGACACCTGCAACTCCCCTAGGGGACAAGAACTAGCTGAAGCCATCTCCGCCACCGGGGCAAAGATTCTTGCCACAGGAGCTCCTACCAGATACCCATACGTCACCACACATACGCCCACATGTATTGATTTTGCCGTCCACCATGGAGTACCGGACTACTGCGCGAGTATTACCCAAAATTGGGATTTAGAGTCTGACCATCTGGCCCTCGTAGTCACCATAGATACCAATGGGATTAATGCTCGCTCTAATGCAAGGCTGATCAGCAATCGAACTGACCTAATTCTATTTCACCAGAATCTGGAGAGCTCCATCCATCTTGAAACGGAGCTGAATTCTGGGGAGGATATAGAAATGGCAGTGGAAATCTTCACTAATAATATCCACAGGGCTGCTGCTGCATCCACTCCACCTGCGAGCCCATTAAAGCCGACAAAATATGGCGTCACACTTACCAGAGAGGCAAAAGAGCTACTGGTTGAAAAAAGGCGCCTACGAAGAAAAGCAATTCGAACCCAAGACCCTTGGGATCGAATCCTGTGGAACCGAGCAGCCAAGCGACTACGGATCCTCTTAAGGGAGCTGAGAAATAACTTCTTTGAACACAAGCTGTCCTCGATGGACTACACTGTTGACGCCAATTACTCACTGTGGAAATGCACAAAGGCTACGAAAAACCAGCCGTTTAGACAGGTCCCAGTTAGGCAGCATGGCGGCGACCTTGCACGGAATGAAGAGGAACAGGCAAACATATTTGCTCAACACCTGGAGGCCAGATTCACCCCACACAACGTTGCTACGCTGGCTGATATCGAAGAGACCCTGGAGAGCTTGCAGACCCCGCTTCAGATGTCCCTCCCCATCACGCCAATCAGAGTTCAGGAGATTACCGAAGCCATAAAAGCTCTTCCGAAAAACAAGGCTCCTGGCATGGACAGAATATGCCACGTCACACTGAAGGCCCTGCCAAATCGTGCGATCCTCTACATGGCACTTATTTTTAATGCTATGCTAAGGATTCAGTTCTTCCCTTCCCAATGGAAAATAGCGGCAATCCAAATGATATATAAGCCAGGCAAGCCGGAAGACGACCCGGAATCCTATCGGCCAATAAGTCTTCTTCCCTCTATGTCGAAGGTATGGGAAAGACTCATTGCTAATCGACTTACTAGGATTATAACTCAGTGCGGAATTGTGCCGAACCATCAATTTGGATTTCGTGAGGGACACGGCACTGTCGAGCAGGTTCACAGGGTTACGCAGCACATTCTACAGGCATTTGATGATCTTGAATACTGCAACTCAGTTTTTATTGATATCCAACAAGCCTTTGATCGGGTGTGGCACGACGGTCTCCTTTGCAAGGTGAAAGATTTACTACCAGCACCTTATTACTTGCTCCTAAAGTCATACCTGGAAGGGCGGGTATTTAAAGTCAAGATCCGGGACACTTACTCTGCGCCTGCCCAAATGAGAGCTGGAGTCCCGCAAGGAAGTGTTCTTGACCCGCTCCTGTACTCATTCTATACTGCAGACTTGCCCGTACCCGATGATGGCTACATGGAAGACCCCTCGAAGGCTCTAATTGCCACATATGCAGACGACATTGCCGTTCTGTATAGCTCAAAATGTCGCTTTGAGGCAGCAGACGGTTTGCAAGGATATGTTGCAGCCCTATCAGCGTGGTGCAAGAGGTGGAACCTAAAAATAAACGCTCGAAAAACGTCCAACCCTGCCTTCACATTAAGAATGAAAACAATCCCACCAATCCAAATGGAAGGACAGATCCTGGAGCAACCAGCAACGGTGAAGTACCTTGGTATCACTTTAGACAAGCGACTCACCTTCTTGCCGCATCTTAAAGCCACTCGCAAGAGGTGCGTCCTAAGACTTCAGCAATTACGTTGGCTGCTGAGCAGAAAGAGCAAAATGTCACTTAAGGCAAAGAGACAAGTGTACGCTCAGTGCGTCGCCCCAATCTGGCTCTACGGGCTGCAAATTTGGGGGATTGCAGCAAAATCTAATTGCAATTGCATCCAGGTACTCCAGAATCGTACCCTGAGGCAGATAACCAACTGTCCTTGGTATGTAAGGAATTCAACCTTACATCGGGACTTTAATCTGCATACTGTGGAGGAGCAGATCAACAGACACACCAGCAGGTACAGAGACAGACTCACCACTCATCGCAGTGAACTAGCCAGGAATTTGCTTCCAGCCAGGCCGCTTAGAAGGCTAAAAAGACAAGGCTTCGTGAAGACGCTTCCCCCTCCACGAACATAAATCACCGTTTCCACCTCCATTAACATAAAATCCCCGTGCTAGGCGCTCGGCGATGGGCCTATAAATACTATTTTTTTTTTGCTTGTGTTGTTAAGGTGCAAAATTGTAGCACGGTTTCAATACTTACAATAATAAAATTTAAATTTAAAAAAAAAAAAAAAATATACAAGCTTAACTCCTGGAAACTATTACATGTTTTCCATTTATAAAATTTTTAGGAAAATAAATTCTATCAAATAAAGACATATCAGTAATTCTAAGACTGTAAAACTATAGCTCTTAAATAAAGTCTATATTGTACTCCAAATTATTATAACATGAAAATAATCAAATAATTTTATTTTACAGGTGGAGGCCTAATAGTTGGCTTGACCTTATCTATGTTATTTTTTAAGAGACGACCATGGCCTGCATTGCTTGGAACGGGATTTGGCACAGGAGTCGCATATAGAACATGTGAAAAAGAAATCAATTTTTTAAAGTAATTTACGAAAAGATCGTTGAAAATAAATTCGGCCTATGAAACTGTGTTTTAAAACTTCCATTTTTTTAAATTAATGTGGCTGCTGCTTAGTGAAGCACCACCCCTGCTCAAGTGAGGCCCCTGGGCTCTGTATAAAACTGCTTAGGCTATTGCGCCGAAAAAGAGTTATGTGCCACTGATTGTCTGGTCGCATGCGTTCCAATGAACCAGTGGCCAGTGGTGGCCCTGACTACTAGTCTACATTCTTGCCTGTTTATAGAAATTAGTTCCCAGGATTGTTGCCTAGATCTTCGAAGGCAGGACATGCGCGAAGTGTTGCAGGTTTTAAGATAACTTAATTTCATTGGAAAATTTTTATATCCGGTGTGGAACTATGTCGGACATGTCTGACGTGTCACATAGGAGGGGATCCGCTGGTTCGTCGTCTGTATAGCTGCGGAAGAAATCGTTGTATGGTGAATTTACTCCCCATACATGGGCGCCGACTAGCCAGTATTCTTAATAGTTCTTATTGTCGTGGTGAAGATTTCTCTGTTTTGCCTGCGAAGTTTTGACGTTCTCTCGCTAACCTTTTGCCATATTTGGCGAGTCGTGCGACAATGTAGCTTTTCAAATGAAAACTGAAGAACTGCAGGCTTTTCAAAATTTAAAAAATGATTTTAATCAAGAACCTGTGTTGAAGCTATACGACCGCAATGCCAGAACGGAAGTTCACACTGATGCATCAAAGGAGGGATTTGGTGCTGTTCTCATGCAGTGACTTGGCGATAAGCTGTTCCCAGTACAGTTCTGGAGTAAAAAAACAACGGCGACAGGATAAGCTCGGCGTAGTTATATCTTTGAAGCAAACGCTATTTATATCACAGTCACGAAATTTCGCCATTATTTGTTGGGCATAAAATTAAAGTTGATAATTGATTGTGCTGCATTCAAACAGACGCTAAACTAGAAGGATGTCCCACGCGATTTTGTACAGTGGGTACGACTTCGATTTTAAAGCGGAGCATCGTCCGGGTGAGCGGTTGAAGCATGTGGAACTTCAAGAATCAAGAAGGCCCAACAAAATGATACAATGATTAAAACTGTTGCAGAAATTCTCAAAAGTCGGCCGTATGAAGATTTTAAGGAAAAAGGTGGTCTGACTTATAAGGTCGTGTCTGGAAACGATTTGATAGTTGTCCCCAAAGTAATGGAGCTTGAAGTGATTGTCGACGCTCAACAAAGCTATTGGATACCACATTTGCAAAAGGTAAATTAAGTTAACAATTGCATAAAGTGTATCATTTACAAAAAAAAGCTTGGCAAGGAGGGATTTCAGTGTTTCATTCACAAAGGAGATAAGTTGCTTCAAACGCTTCACGCTGATCACTTGGGTCCTATGGACGGTACTTGTAAGCAGTACAAAAATATTTTGTGTTATTGTGATGCATTCTCCATTTTTGTATGCCTTTTTCCCACAAAGGCAACCAGCGGCGAAGAGATTCTGAAAGAATTCGAAATTTAATGCAACACGAATTCCAGCCCGAAACATAACAGACCGAGGAGCTGCATTCACGTCGAAGATGTTCGAGCAGTACGTCAAAGAGAATAACATTGAGCATATATGGAGTACAATAGGAGTTCCCAGGGAGAACTGTCAGATTGAACAAGTTAATCGTGCCGTACTTTCCATCGTTGCAAAATTGTCGTCCGAAGAGCCAGCTAAGTGGCATAAGTATGTACCAACCGTGCAGAAAACTATAAACTCGAATGTGCATGCGTCGACAAAAAAGGCCTCCATTTGAACTGATGTTTGGTGTAAAGATGAACAATATTTCAAGCCAGTATATATCGGATTTACTTCAGCAAGAAATGTACGATGCTTTTGATGAAGAGCGGAAGCAAATGAGACACATCGCTAAATTGGAAGTACACCGGGCACAGGATTTGTATAAAAAGCGATACGACACAAAAATAAGAGGCAAGCCTACCAAATCGGAGATCTTGTCACAATACGTCGTACCCAATTTGTGGCACGGAAGAAGTTGGCCAGCGAGTATTTGGGGCCGTACAAGGTAACAAAAATAAAGAGAATCGTCCGATATAATCTTCGAAAGACAGCAGGAGTTGAAGGCCCTAACCACACATCCACAAGTTGAGATCATATGAAGCTATGAGGTTTGTGGTGGACAACGAAAACGAGTGGTTATCAGGGACTGATGAATAATCATAATGGCCGAATGTAAAAATGCTAACGGCTGTATGGTTGGCAGAAGCGCACTTAAGCAGTACAGTAGTATAACAGTAATATAAAAGTCGAGGATCAGCAGTAACAAGAATTCGGAAAGAAAGAGTCAAGCCGTCGTATTTGAGTAGTCGTACAGTACAGTCGTTGAGCAGTCGTCGGGGAAACAGTGTCGCAGCATCTCGTCGATCGTCTCAGTCGTATTAAACTTTCATTCACCTTAACCTTTTTTTGTATTCTATTCTTGGACCGAACATATAATAAACATAATCAATAATATAATTCTACATACATACGGTATCATGTTCGTGATTTCCCTTTTCGGTTGAGATTCCTGTGGGCCGTCTCTTTAGACCAAGGCTTTGGTAAATTTTTATATCCGGTGTGGAACTATGTCGGACAGGTCTGACGTATCACATAGGAGGGGATCCACTGGTTCTTCGTCTGTATAGCTGCGGAAGAAATCGTTGTATGGTGAATTTATTCCCCATACATGGGCGCCGACTAGCCAGTATTCTTAATAGTTCTTATTGTCGTGGTGAAGATTTCTCTGTTTTGCCTGCGAAGTTTTGACGTTCTCTCGCTAACCTTTTGCCATATTTGGCGAGTCGTGCGACAATGTAGCTTTTCAAATGAAAACTGAAGAACTGCAGGCTTTTCAAAATTTAAAAAATGATTTTAATCAAGAACCTGTGTTGAAGCTATACGACCGCAATGCCAGAACGGAAGTTTACACTGATGCATCAAAGGAGGGATTTGGTGCTGTTCTCATGCAGTGACTTGGCGATAAGCTGTTCCCAGTACAGTTCTGGAGTAAAAAAACAACGGCGACAGGATAAGCTCGGCGTAGTTATATCTTTGAAGCAAACGCTATTTATATCACAGTCACGAAATGTCGCCATTATTTGTTGGGCATAAAATTCAAGTTGATAACTGATTGTGCTGCCTTCAAACAGACGCTAAACTAGAAGGATGTCCCACGCGATTTTGTACAGTGGGTACGACTTTGATTTTAAAGCGGAGCATCGTCCGGGTGAGCGGTTGAAGCATGTGGACTGTCATTGGAAATAACTTCAAGAATCAAGAAGGCCCAACAAAATGATACAATGATTAAAACTGTTGCAGAAGTTCTCAAAAGTCGGCCGTATGAAGATTTTAAGGAAAAAGGTGGTCTGACTTATAAGGTCGTGTCTGGAAACGATTTGATAGTTGTCCCCAAAGTAATGGAGCTTGAAGTGATTGTCGACGCTCAACAAAGCTATTGGATACCACACTTGCAAAAGGTAAATTAAGTTAACAATTGCATAAAGTGTATCATTTACAAAAAAAAGCTTGGCAAGGAGGGATTTCAGTGTTTCATTCACAAAGGAGATAAGTTGCTTCAAACGCTTCACGCTGATCACTTGGGTCCTATGGACGGTACTTGTAAGCAGTACAAAAATATTTTGTGTTATTGTGATGCATTCTCCATTTTTGTATGCCTTTTTCCCACAAAGGCAACCAGCGGCGAAGAGATTCTGAAAGAATTCGAAATTTAATGCAACACGAATTCCAGCCCGAAACATAACAGACCGAGGAGCTGCATTCACGTCGAAGATGTTCGAGCAGTACGTCAAAGAGAATAACATTGAGCATATATGGAGTACAATAGGAGTTCCCAGGGAGAACTGTCAGATTGAACAAGTTAATCGTGCCGTACTTTCCATCGTTGCAAATGTAGGGGTATTATAAGCCCTCTGATTTAATGGTACTTCGCCTTTCCAACGTTAGCAATCGACTGACTCCCTCTCCGTTAACGATCTGCCTCTATGCTTGTTGCTACAGAGCCGATGTTGCGAAACAGAGAGAATGCCACCCGAGAGCGAACCATGAATTAATGTTTATACACTTGATACTTATATACTATGTTGCTATACTAAACTTATGTACCTCTAGCCTACTACAATTCGACCATCCTGACATTTAAGATCACCTGATCTTGTCGAGATTTTCTAACTTATACTTATTACATTGTTCTTAGTCGCTATTTGCTTAAAATATTTTTTTTTTTTTTTTTTTTATTTTTTCTTATCTTTAATTATACAAATTTATTTTTCTTATCTTTAATTATACAAATTTATTTTTCTTATCTTTAATTATACAAATTTATTTTCTACTCCCTATCCAATGTTTAATATTTTGACTACTCCAGACACCTTGATATGGATTTCGCGCCAACTGAAAACCTTCAACATCGTTAACTACAAACCTATCATTTTTCAATACCTTCTCTATTACATATGGACCCTTATGTTTAGGTATTAGCTTTCTAGCAACTCCTCCTGTACTATCGAAATTCTTAACCATAATGTAATCTCCTACTTTGTACTGCGTACTTTCTTTTTTCTTATTATTATATCTTTTTTCATTATACCTCTGTGCTTTTAATTGCGATTCCGATCCTTTTCTTCTAATTTCTTTCAGGTCTCTAATTTCACTAACATTATCTAACTCTTCTAATTTTTGTCTTAATTCATCAACAACTTTTCCCTTTTGTTCAATTCCAAACAACATCTTGCTGGGAGATTCCGCTACACTTCTTTGTTTGGTATTATTCAGAGAAAATTCTACGTCTTCAATAACTGCATCCCAATGCAATCCCTTTTCAATGTCTGTTAATTTAGCTATCATAGGCCCTACTATTCTATTGACTCTTTCTACCTGTCCATTGGCCTGGGGTGAACCTGTCGCTATCTTTATGTGTTTAATATTATACTCTTCCATACATTTTGCAAAATCTTCGGATGTAAAACAGGTCCCCCTATCTGATACTATAACTTTCGGCCTGCTATATGATCTAAAATAATCCTTTAAAGCTAGAATTGCTTCCTTTGTGTTCGTTGTTTTTGTTGCGTATAACCTAACATATTTAGTGAATCCATCTATTATTACAAACAGATGTTTTTTTATCCTACCATTATCTACCGGTCCATAATGATCAATATGTATTATCTCAAACGGCACGTTTCCCTTTGGGATGCTATGCAGCATTCCTTCTTCTTTTCCCGACTTCGGTGAAAATGCCACACATCTCAAACAATTTCCTATATGCCTAACAACTTTTTCCTTCATATTCGAAAACCAATAAGTCTTAACAATAGCATCTATAACCTTATCTCTCCCTAAGTGACCTAATTCATTGTGATATTTATATAAAATTTTTTCTTCCATTTCTTCTGGTACACAAAACAACAATCTTCCACCATTTGCCTTCCTATAAAGTACACCATTTCTCATTTCAAAAATTTTATCTTCCGTTTTCTCTAACTTTTTCCTAATATCTTTCAACTTTTCATCCTTTGCTTGACAAATAATTAAATTATCTTCAAAACTATTAGTTTCTATCACTAATATGTTCGTATTTCTGCTCAATGCATCCACATGCTGCATATGCTTTCCTGCTTTATGAACTAACTCAAAATCGTACTCTAATAGTTCTAATGCCCACCTTGCAATCCTAGGATTTAATTCCACTCTATTTAACGTTAGAGTTAATGCGTTGCAATCCGTAACAATTTTAAATCTCTTTCCCTGTACATAGATTCTAAATCTTCTTAATGCATACAGGATAGCCAATGTTTCAAGTTCAAAACTATGATATTTGGCCTCATCCTTTGTTGTGGCTTTCGAGTAATAAAATATAGGGTGCCATTTCATATCCTCTTTCTTTTGCAATAACACTGCACCAAAGCCTTGTGCACTTGCATCTGTATGTAACTCTATTTCATCCTTATAACAATATAACCCTAACACTGG
Source organism: Drosophila vallismaia (assembly GCA_035047325.1). Lineage (NCBI taxonomy): Eukaryota > Metazoa > Arthropoda > Insecta > Diptera > Drosophilidae > Drosophila > Drosophila vallismaia. The sequence continues at coordinate 70,907 of JAWNPU010000073.1, forward strand.
AGCTTCCACTAACTTTTTCTTAAGTGTCTCAAAACATTCTAACTCTATTTCTTCAAACGAAAATTCTTTGTCTTTCTTCAATAAGTCATATAAAGGTTTTGCAATCGTTGAAAAACCCTTAATGAATCTTCTAAAATATGAACACAATCCTAAAAAGCTTCTGACATCATGCACCTTATCTGGTATTGGAAAATCTCTAATTGCTTCTATTCCCTTGTCATTGGCCTGTATTCCCTTACTTGTTATTAAAAATCCTAAATATTGTACACTCGATTGCAGAAACTCACATTTATCCATTCTCAGCTCTAATTTGTTCCTCGTCAACCTGTCAAAAACTTCCCTAAGTACTTCCATATGTTCCTTAATTCCTTCGCTAGCTATCATAATGTCATCCATATATACAATAACTTTACCCTGCCTTATCATATCCTCGAAAATTCTATTAATAAATCTCTGAAAGACCGCCGGTGCATTTTTCAGCCCCATTGGCATCCTTAAAAATTCAAACTGTCCTAAAGGCGTCATAAAAGATGTATATTTCATGGATTCCTTATTAACAAAAACATGAAAGTAGCCATGTTTAAGATCTAACTTCGAGAATATCGTTTTATTTACTAATCTATCCAACAGATCATCAATCAATGGTAAAGGATAATTATCTTTGACCATTATTTTGTTAAGTTTTCTGTAATCAACACATAATCTCAGGTCTCCTGTTTTCTTTTTCACTAACACTATCGGAGATGCATACTCTGAATCACTCGGTTTAATAATTCCGTTTTTTAGATACTCATCTAAGATAATCTGCAGCTTTTCTTTTTCAGTATATGCTAATCTTCTAGGAGAACAACTAAACGGTTTCGGGTCATTTAATCTTAATTGTATTTCACACCGAATCTCCGGTTCATTCGGTCTTTCTTTATTAACATAACAGTTTTCTACCAACTCAATAAATTGACATTTCATATTATGATCCACCTGATCACCTATTTTGTAATCAATTGAGTCATCTATTACATTAATTTCAAACAATTCCCTCTCCGCTGTGCTTATTTCAACATTGACAGCTTTCTCTAATTTATTTTTAACCTTGTCACTAATCACTTGACTTTTACTACTACCTTGACTAACACTATCGCTAACTGTTTTACTCTTGTTGTACATATTTGTTTCTTCTAACATTTTATCGCTTTTCTTGTTACATCGATTGTCAATTTTATCCACTGTAATCATTTTCAAGGTGTCCAGATTCAAGCATAAATTGCATGCTTCCATAAAGTCTCTTCCCAATACTACATCATGACTCATAGACTCGTTTGCCACTATTATTAAATTAAAATGTATTTTATTAAAATTTTTCATAATGTAACACAATATTTTTCCATATGTTTTCAAGTAACTTTTGTTTAATCCGTAAAATGAACTTAAAACTGGTACTTCAATAACGTCTTTAGGTACTTTACTAATTTTTATGAATGAAATGGGGCTTCCCGTGTCTAAGAGGCATGGAGTAATAAATTTTGATTTAGAATTGTTCATAAAATTAATTTCAAAATATCTTACATAATTGTTTTCATCCCCATTCTTGTTTTTCAGGCACTTTGCTGCAAAGTGCCCCATCTCACCACAGGCATAGCATGACCCTTTTTCGCGCTTTGGCTTCCTGCACTCTTTGGCCCAGTGTCCCTTCGAATTGCAATTGAAACAACGCAAGAGTGTGCTGCCATTATTGTTCACCGATGCCACCTTCTTGTCCGTTTCAATCATTTTCGGTAGTTTCACTTCCGCAAATGCCCGCTTTAAGTGCTGGATATCTTCAAAGCATTGGATACGGGCTTGGTTACGTAGCATTTGATTCGGAATACCTTCAATGAGGAGCGCCACTAATTCTTCATCATCCATTTTTATTCCATGTGCAAGCATCACCTTATCGTCTACATAAGCCACAAAGCTTTCGCCAGCTGTCCATTTTCGTTCCTCAAATTTTCGCCTTGTTTCTAACTTCGACTTCCTCTCACCAAACATTGATATAAGCTCAGCCGCCAACTGCTCTGTTGGTAGCAATACACGTTCTGGATCTGCATGCAACCACATGCATGCTTTTCCTTTCATCTTACTGATGATCAACATCTTTATATATGGTTCATGTATTCCATAAACGCTGGCTATATTTTTCACTTGTAGGATCCATTTGCGTGCACATGTATCTCCCGAAAATTCATTCACTGCATCGGTTGCCATACGCAATAATAAATCCATATTTTGCCGAGCTTGTCCCACTGTATTTCGTTTGTTCCCGCCAAATTCTTTGTTGCTTTTCTCACCGCTGCCATCTTCGTCGCCGTCTTCGTTGCCGCAAACTTCGTTTTCGTCGCTATTCCCGTCGCCGCTGTTTTTGTTGCGGGCGCCGTCTGCACTGTTGTAACTGCGTACCCCGCTTCTGTCGTCATGTTCGCCGTTACTTTTGTTGTTGCGTACAGTGCTCTTCTCATCGCCGTCTTCGTTGTTACCTCCAGCTTCGCCGTTACTTTCGTCCTCTTTATGCTCTCCGTCTTTTGCGTTATTTCTTTTTCCTTTTTGAACATTATTATTGCTGCTTCCGTAGAAATCTTCTTCCTCGCTTTTTAATAATAATTCCAATTGATTTCGCTTTTCGTTTGTTAAATTATTCAAACGCAAAATCAATTCTCTTTTTGTTCCCGTGGTCGGTTCTTTTAATTCACTCAACCACCCTTTTAACTGCTCCGTCGATGCATTGCTTATATTCATTTTTTTTTCTTTGCTCGTGATCGGCCCACTTCTGATATTGTAGGGGTATTATAAGCCCTCTGATTTAATGGTACTTCGCCTTTCCAACGTTAGCAATCGACTGACTCCCTCTCCGTTAACGATCTGCCTCTATGCTTGTTGCTACAGAGCCGATGTTGCGAAACAGAGAGAATGCCACCCGAGAGCGAACCATGAATTAATGTTTATACACTTGATACTTATATACTATGTTGCTATACTAAACTTATGTACCTCTAGCCTACTACAATTCGACCATCCTGACATTTAAGATCACCTGATCTTGTCGAGATTTTCTAACTTATACTTATTACATTGTTCTTAGTCGCTATTTGCTTAAAATATTTTTTTTTTTTTTTTTTTTATTTTTTCTTATCTTTAATTATACAAATTTATTTTTCTTATCTTTAATTATACAAATTTATTTTTCTTATCTTTAATTATACAAATTTATTTTCTACTCCCTATCCAATGTTTAATATTTTGACTACTCCAGACACCTTGATATGGATTTCGCGCCAACTGAAAACCTTCAACATCTTTAACTACAAACCTATCATTTTTCAATACCTTCTCTATTACATATGGACCCTTATGTTTAGGTATTAGCTTTCTAGCAACTCCTCCTGTACTATCGAAATTCTTAACCATAATGTAATCTCCTACTTTGTACTGCGTACTTTCTTTTTTCTTATTATTATATCTTTTTTCATTATACCTCTGTGCTTTTAATTGCGATTCCGATCCTTTTCTTCTAATTTCTTTCAGGTCTCTAATTTCACTAACATTATCTAACTCTTCTAATTTTTGTCTTAATTCATCAACAACTTTTCCCTTTTGTTCAATTCCAAACAACATCTTGCTGGGAGATTCCGCTACACTTCTTTGTTTGGTATTATTCAGAGAAAATTCTACGTCTTCAATAACTGCATCCCAATGCAATCCCTTTTCAATGTCTGTTAATTTAGCTATCATAGGCCCTACTATTCTATTGACTCTTTCTACCTGTCCATTGGCCTGGGGTGAACCTGTCGCTATCTTTATGTGTTTAATATTATACTCTTCCATACATTTTGCAAAATCTTCGGATGTAAAACAGGTCCCCCTATCTGATACTATAACTTTCGGCCTGCTATATGATCTAAAATAATCCTTTAAAGCTAGAATTGCTTCCTTTGTGTTCGTTGTTTTTGTTGCGTATAACCTAACATATTTAGTGAATCCATCTATTATTACAAACAGATGTTTTTTTATCCTACCATTATCTACCGGTCCATAATGATCAATATGTATTATCTCAAACGGCACGTTTCCCTTTGGGATGCTATGCAGCATTCCTTCTTCTTTTCCCGACTTCGGTGAAAATGCCACACATCTCAAACAATTTCCTATATGCCTAACAACTTTTTCCTTCATATTCGAAAACCAATAAGTCTTAACAATAGCATCTATAACCTTATCTCTCCCTAAGTGACCTAATTCATTGTGATATTTATATAAAATTTTTTCTTCCATTTCTTCTGGTACACAAAACAACAATCTTCCACCATTTGCCTTCCTATAAAGTACACCATTTCTCATTTCAAAAATTTTATCTTCCGTTTTCTCTAACTTTTTCCTAATATCTTTCAACTTTTCATCCTTTGCTTGACAAATAATTAAATTATCTTCAAAACTATTAGTTTCTATCACTAATATGTTCGTATTTCTGCTCAATGCATCCACATGCTGCATATGCTTTCCTGCTTTATGAACTAACTCAAAATCGTACTCTAATAGTTCTAATGCCCACCTTGCAATCCTAGGATTTAATTCCACTCTATTTAACGTTAGAGTTAATGCGTTGCAATCCGTAACAATTTTAAATCTCTTTCCCTGTACATAGATTCTAAATCTTCTTAATGCATACAGGATAGCCAATGTTTCAAGTTCAAAACTATGATATTTGGCCTCATCCTTTGTTGTGGCTTTCGAGTAATAAAATATAGGGTGCCATTTCATATCCTCTTTCTTTTGCAATAACACTGCACCAAAGCCTTGTGCACTTGCATCTGTATGTAACTCTATTTCATCCTTATAACAATATAACCCTAACACTGGAGCTTCCACTAACTTTTTCTTAAGTGTCTCAAAACATTCTAACTCTATTTCTTCAAACGAAAATTCTTTGTCTTTCTTCAATAAGTCATATAAAGGTTTTGCAATCGTTGAAAAACCCTTAATGAATCTTCTAAAATATGAACACAATCCTAAAAAGCTTCTGACATCATGCACCTTATCTGGTATTGGAAAATCTCTAATTGCTTCTATTCCCTTGTCATTGGCCTGTATTCCCTTACTTGTTATTAAAAATCCTAAATATTGTACACTCGATTGCAGAAACTCACATTTATCCATTCTCAGCTCTAATTTGTTCCTCGTCAACCTGTCAAAAACTTCCCTAAGTACTTCCATATGTTCCTTAATTCCTTCGCTAGCTATCATAATGTCATCCATATATACAATAACTTTACCCTGCCTTATCATATCCTCGAAAATTCTATTAATAAATCTCTGAAAGACCGCCGGTGCATTTTTCAGCCCCATTGGCATCCTTAAAAATTCAAACTGTCCTAAAGGCGTCATAAAAGATGTATATTTCATGGATTCCTTATTAACAAAAACATGAAAGTAGCCATGTTTAAGATCTAACTTCGAGAATATCGTTTTATTTACTAATCTATCCAACAGATCATCAATCAATGGTAAAGGATAATTATCTTTGACCATTATTTTGTTAAGTTTTCTGTAATCAACACATAATCTCAGGTCTCCTGTTTTCTTTTTCACTAACACTATCGGAGATGCATACTCTGAATCACTCGGTTTAATAATTCCGTTTTTTAGATACTCATCTAAGATAATCTGCAGCTTTTCTTTTTCAGTATATGCTAATCTTCTAGGAGAACAACTAAACGGTTTCGGGTCATTTAATCTTAATTGTATTTCACACCGAATCTCCGGTTCATTCGGTCTTTCTTTATTAACATAACAGTTTTCTACCAACTCAATAAATTGACATTTCATATTATGATCCACCTGATCACCTATTTTGTAATCAATTGAGTCATCTATTACATTAATTTCAAACAATTCCCTCTCCGCTGTGCTTATTTCAACATTGACAGCTTTCTCTAATTTATTTTTAACCTTGTCACTAATCACTTGACTTTTACTACTACCTTGACTAACACTATCGCTAACTGTTTTACTCTTGTTGTACATATTTGTTTCTTCTAACATTTTATCGCTTTTCTTGTTACATCGATTGTCAATTTTATCCACTGTAATCATTTTCAAGGTGTCCAGATTCAAGCATAAATTGCATGCTTCCATAAAGTCTCTTCCCAATACTACATCATGACTCATAGACTCGTTTGCCACTATTATTAAATTAAAATGTATTTTATTAAAATTTTTCATAATGTAACACAATATTTTTCCATATGTTTTCAAGTAACTTTTGTTTAATCCGTAAAATGAACTTAAAACTGGTACTTCAATAACGTCTTTAGGTACTTTACTAATTTTTATGAATGAAATGGGGCTTCCCGTGTCTAAGAGGCATGGAGTAATAAATTTTGATTTAGAATTGTTCATAAAATTAATTTCAAAATATCTTACATAATTGTTTTCATCCCCATTCTTGTTTTTCAGGCACTTTGCTGCAAAGTGCCCCATCTCACCACAGGCATAGCATGACCCTTTTTCGCGCTTTGGCTTCCTGCACTCTTTGGCCCAGTGTCCCTTCGAATTGCAATTGAAACAACGCAAGAGTGTGCTGCCATTATTGTTCACCGATGCCACCTTCTTGTCCGTTTCAATCATTTTCGGTAGTTTCACTTCCGCAAATGCCCGCTTTAAGTGCTGGATATCTTCAAAGCATTGGATACGGGCTTGGTTACGTAGCATTTGATTCGGAATACCTTCAATGAGGAGCGCCACTAATTCTTCATCATCCATTTTTATTCCATGTGCAAGCATCACCTTATCGTCTACATAAGCCACAAAGCTTTCGCCAGCTGTCCATTTTCGTTCCTCAAATTTTCGCCTTGTTTCTAACTTCGACTTCCTCTCACCAAACATTGATATAAGCTCAGCCGCCAACTGCTCTGTTGGTAGCAATACACGTTCTGGATCTGCATGCAACCACATGCATGCTTTTCCTTTCATCTTACTGATGATCAACATCTTTATATATGGTTCATGTATTCCATAAACGCTGGCTATATTTTTCACTTGTAGGATCCATTTGCGTGCACATGTATCTCCCGAAAATTCATTCACTGCATCGGTTGCCATACGCAATAATAAATCCATATTTTGCCGAGCTTGTCCCACTGTATTTCGTTTGTTCCCGCCAAATTCTTTGTTGCTTTTCTCACCGCTGCCATCTTCGTCGCCGTCTTCGTTGCCGCAAACTTCGTTTTCGTCGCTATTCCCGTCGCCGCTGTTTTTGTTGCGGGCGCCGTCTGCACTGTTGTAACTGCGTACCCCGCTTCTGTCGTCATGTTCGCCGTTACTTTTGTTGTTGCGTACAGTGCTCTTCTCATCGCCGTCTTCGTTGTTACCTCCAGCTTCGCCGTTACTTTCGTCCTCTTTATGCTCTCCGTCTTTTGCGTTATTTCTTTTTCCTTTTTGAACATTATTATTGCTGCTTCCGTAGAAATCTTCTTCCTCGCTTTTTAATAATAATTCCAATTGATTTCGCTTTTCGTTTGTTAAATTATTCAAACGCAAAATCAATTCTCTTTTTGTTCCCGTGGTCGGTTCTTTTAATTCACTCAACCACCCTTTTAACTGCTCCGTCGATGCATTGCTTATATTCATTTTTTTTTCTTTGCTCGTGATCGGCCCACTTCTGATATTGTAGGGGTATTATAAGCCCTCTGATTTAATGGTACTTCGCCTTTCCAACGTTAGCAATCGACTGACTCCCTCTCCGTTAACGATCTGCCTCTATGCTTGTTGCTACAGAGCCGATGTTGCGAAACAGAGAGAATGCCACCCGAGAGCGAACCATGAATTAATGTTTATACACTTGATACTTATATACTATGTTGCTATACTAAACTTATGTACCTCTAGCCTACTACACAAAATTGTCGTCCGAAGAGCCAGCTAAGTGGCATAAGTATGTACCAACCGTGCAGAAAACTATAAACTCGAATGTGCATGCGTCGACAAAAAAGGCCTCCATTTGAACTGATGTTTGGTGTAAAGATGAACAATATTTCAAGCCAGTATATATCGGATTTACTTCAGCAAGAAATGTAGGATGCTTTTGATGAAGAGCGGAAGCAAATGAGGCACATCGCTAAATTGGAAGTACACCGGGCACAGGATTTGTATAAAAAGCGATACGACACAAAAATAAGAGGCAAGCCTACCAAATCGGAGATTTTGTCACAATACGTCGCACCCAATTTGTGGCACGGAAGAAGTTGGCCAGCGAGTTTTTGGGGCCGTACAAGGTAACAAAAATAAAGAGAATCGTCCGATATAATCTTCGAAAGACAGCAGGAGTTGAAGGCCCTAACCACACATCCACAAGTTGAGATCATGTGAAGCTATGAGGTTTGTGGTGGACAACGAAAACGAGTGGTTATCAGGGACTGATGAATAATCAGAATGGCCGAATGTAAAAATGCTAACGGCTGTATGGTTGGCAGAGGCGCACACGTAAGCAGTACAGTAGTATAACAGTAATATAAAAGTCGAGGATCAGCAGTAACAAGAATTCGGAAAGAAAGAGTCAAGCCGTCGTATTTGAGTAGTCGTACAGTACAGTCGTTGAGCAGTCGTCGGGGAAACAGTGTCGCAGCATCTCGTCGATCGTCTCAGTCGTATTAAACTTTCATTCACCTTAACCTTTTTTTGTATTCTATTCTTGGACCGAACATATAATAAACATAATCAATAATATAATTCTACATACATACGGTATCATGTTCGTGATTTCCCTTTTCGGTTGAGATTCCTGTGGGCCGTCTCTTTAGACCAAGGCTTTGGTAAATTTTTATATCCGGTGTGGAAATATGTCGGACAGGTCTGACGTATCACATAGGAGGGGATCCACTGGTTCTTCGTCTGTATAGCTGCGGAAGAAATCGTTGTATGGTGAATTAACTCCCCATACATGGGCGCCGACTAGCCAGTATTCTTAATAGTTCTTATTGTCGTGGTGAAGATTTCTCTGTTTTGCCTGCGAAGTTTTGACGTTCTCTCGCTAACCTTTTGCCATATTTGGCGAGTCGTGCGACAAAGTAGCTTTTCAAATGAAAACTGAAGAACTGCAGGCTTTTCAAAATTTAAAAAATGATTTTAATCAAGAACCTGTGTTGAAGCTATACGACCGCAATGCCAGAACGGAAGTTCACACTGATGCATCAAAGGAGGGATTTGGTGCTGTTCTCATGCAGTGACTTGGCGATAAGCTGTTCCCAGTACAGTTCTGGAGTAAAAAAACAACGGCGACAGGATAAGCTCGGCGTAGTTATATCTTTGAAGCAAACGCTATTTATATCACAGTCACGAAATGTCGCCATTATTTGTTGGGCATAAAATTCAAGTTGATAACTGATTGTGCTGCCTTCAAACAGACGCTAAACTAGAAGGATGTCCCACGCGATTTTGTACAGTGGGTACGACTTTGATTTTAAAGCGGAGCATCGTCCGGGTGAGCGGTTGAAGCATGTGGACTGTCATTGGAAATAACTTCAAGAATCAAGAAGGCCCAACAAAATGATACAATGATTAAAACTGTTGCAGAAATTCTCAAAAGACGGCCGTATGAAGATTTTAAGGAAAAAGGTGGTCTGACTTATAAGGTCGTGTCTGGAAACGATTTGATAGTTGTCCCCAAAGTAATGGAGCTTGAAGTGATTGTCGACGCTCAACAAAGCTATTGGATACCACACTTGCAAAAGGTAAATTAAGTTAACAATTGCATAAAGTGTATCATTTACAAAAAAAAGCTTGGCAAGGAGGGATTTCAGTGTTTCATTCACAAAGGAGATAAGTTGCTTCAAACGCTTCACGCTGATCACTTGGGTCCTATGGACGGTACTTGTAAGCAGTACAAAAATATTTTGTGTTATTGTTGATGCATTCTCCATTTTTGTATGCCTTTTTCCCACAAAGGCAACCAGCGGCGAAGAGATTCTGAAAGAATTCGAAATTTAATGCAACACGAATTCCAGCCCGAAACATAACAGACCGAGGAGCTGCATTCACGTCGAAGATGTTCGAGCAGTACGTCAAAGAGAATAACATTGAGCATATATGGAGTACAATAGGAGTTCCCAGGGAGAACTGTCAGATTGAACAAGTTAATCGTGCCGTACTTTCCATCGTTGCAAAATTGTCGTCCGAAGAGCCAGCTAAGTGGCATAAGTATGTACCAACCGTGCAGAAAACTATAAACTCGAATGTGCATGCGTCGACAAAAAAGGCCTCCATTTGAACTGATGTTTGGTGTAAAGATGAACAATATTTCAAGCCAGTATATATCGGATTTACTTCAGCAAGAAATGTAGGATGCTTTTGATGAAGAGCGGAAGCAAATGAGGCACATCGCTAAATTGGAAGTACACCGGGCACAGGATTTGTATAAAAAGCGATACGACACAAAAATAAGAGGCAAGCCTACCAAATCGGAGATTTTGTCACAATACGTCGCACCCAATTTGTGGCACGGAAGAAGTTGGCCAGCGAGTTTTTGGGGCCGTACAAGGTAACAAAAATAAAGAGAATCGTCCGATATAATCTTCGAAAGACAGCAGGAGTTAAAGGCCCTAACCACACATCCACAAGTTGAGATCATATGAAGCTATGAGGTTTGTGGTGGACAACGAAAACGAGTGGTTATCAGGGACTGATGAATAATCAGAATGGCCGAATGTAAAAATGCTAACGGCTGTATGGTTGGCAGAGGCGCACACGTAAGCAGTACAGTAGTATAACAGTAATATAAAAGTCGAGGATCAGCAGTAACAAGAATTCGGAAAGAAAGAGTCAAGCCGTCGTATTTGAGTAGTCGTACAGTACAGTCGTTGAGCAGTCGTCGGGGAAACAGTGTCGCAGCATCTCAGTCGTATTAAACTTTCATTCACCTTAACCTTTTTTTGTATTCTATTCTTGGACCGAACATATAATAAACATAATCAATAATATAATTCTACATACATACGGTATCATGTTCGTGATTTCCCTTTTCGGTTGAGATTCCTGTGGGCCGTCTCTTTAGACCAAGGCTTTGGTAAATTTTTATATCCGGTGTGGAAATATGTCGGACAGGTCTGACGTATCACATAGGAGGGGATCCACTGGTTCTTCGTCTGTATAGCTGCGGAAGAAATCGTTGTATGGTGAATTAACTCCCCATACATGGGCGCCGACTAGCCAGTATTCTTAATAGTTCTTATTGTCGTGGTGAAGATTTCTCTGTTTTGCCTGCGAAGTTTTGACGTTCTCTCGCTAACCTTTTGCCATATTTGGCGAGTCGTGCGACAAAGTAGCTTTTCAAATGAAAACTGAAGAACTGCAGGCTTTTCAAAATTTAAAAAATGATTTTAATCAAGAACCTGTGTTGAAGCTATACGACCGCAATGCCAGAACGGAAGTTCACACTGATGCATCAAAGGAGGGATTTGGTGCTGTTCTCATGCAGTGACTTGGCGATAAGCTGTTCCCAGTACAGTTCTGGAGTAAAAAAACAACGGCGACAGGATAAGCTCGGCGTAGTTATATCTTTGAAGCAAACGCTATTTATATCACAGTCACGAAATGTCGCCATTATTTGTTGGGCATAAAATTCAAGTTGATAACTGATTGTGCTGCCTTCAAACAGACGCTAAACTAGAAGGATGTCCCACGCGATTTTGTACAGTGGGTACGACTTTGATTTTAAAGCGGAGCATCGTCCGGGTGAGCGGTTGAAGCATGTGGACTGTCATTGGAAATAACTTCAAGAATCAAGAAGGCCCAACAAAATGATACAATGATTAAAACTGTTGCAGAAATTCTCAAAAGTCGGCCGTATGAAGATTTTAAGGAAAAAGGTGGTCTGACTTATATGGTCGTGTCTGGAAACGATTTGATAGTTGTCCCCAAAGTAATGGAGCTTGAAGTGATTGTCGACGCTCAACAAAGCTATTGGATACCACACTTGCAAAAGGTAAATTAAATTAACAATTGCATAAAGTGTATCATTTCCAAAAAATGCTTGGCAAGGAGGGATTTCAGTGTTTCATTCACAAAGGAGATAAGTTGCTTCAAACGCTTCACGCTGATCACTTGGGTCCTATGGACGGTATTTGTAAGCAGTACAAAAATATTTTGTATTATTGTTGATGCATTCTCCATTTTTGTATGCCTTTTTCCCACAAAGGCAACCAGCGGCGAAGAGATTCTGAAAGAATTCGAAATTTAATGCAACACGAATTCCAGCCCGAAACATAACAGACCGAGGAGCTGCATTCACGTCGAAGATGTTCGAGCAGTACGTCAAAGAGAATAACATTGAGCATATATGGAGTACAATAGGAGTTCCCAGGGAGAACTGTCAGATTGAACAAGTTAATCGTGCCGTACTTTCCATCGTTGCAAAATTGTCGTCCGAAGAGCCAGTTAAGTGGCATAAGTATGTACCAACCGTGCAGAAAACTATAAACTCGAATGTGCATGCGTCGACAAAAAAGGCCTCCATTTGAACTGATGTTTGGTGTAAAGATGAACAATATTTCAAGCCAGTATATATGGGATTTACTTAAGCAAGAAATGTACGATGCTTTTGATGAAGAGCGGAAGCAAATGAGGCACATCGCTAAATTGGAAGTACACCGGGCACAGGATTTGTATAAAAAGCGATCCGACACAAAAATAAGAGGCAAGCCTACCAAATCGGAGATCTTGTCACAATACGTCGCACCCAATTTGTGGCACGGAAGAAGTTGGCCAGCGAGTATTTGGGGCCGTACAAGGTAACAAAAATAAAGAGAATCGTCCGATATAATCTTCGAAAGACAGCAGGAGTTGAAGGCCCTAACCACACATCCACAAGTTGAGATCATATGAAGCTATGAGGTTTGTGATGAATAATCAGAATGGCCGAATGTAAAAATGCTAACGGCTGTATGGTTGGCAGAGGCGCACACGTAAGCAGTACAGTAGTATAACAGTAATATAAAAGTCGAGGATCAGCAGTAACAAGAATTCGGAAAGAAAGAGTCAAGCCGTCGTATTTGAGTAGTCGTACAGTACAGTCGTTGAGCAGTCGTCGGGGAAACAGTGTCGCAGCATCTCAGTCGTATTAAACTTTCATTCACCTTAACCTTTTTTTGTATTCTATTCTTGGACCGAACATATAATAAACATAATCAATAATATAATTCTACATACATACGGTATCATGTTCGTGATTTCCCTTTTCGGTTGAGATTCCTGTGGGCCGTCTCTTTAGACCAAGGCTTTGGTAAATTTTTATATCCGGTGTGGAAATATGTCGGACACGTCTGACGTATCACATAGGAGGGGATCCACTGGTTCTTCGTCTGTATAGCTGCGGAAGAAATCGTTGTATGGTGAATTAACTCCCCATACATGGGCGCCGACTAGCCAGTATTCTTAATAGTTCTTATTGTCGTGGTGAAGATTTCTCTGTTTTGCCTGCGAAGTTTTGACGTTCTCTCGCTAACCTTTTGCCATATTTGGCGAGTCGTGCGACAATGTAGCTTTTCAAATGAAAACTGAAGAACTGCAGGCTTTTCAAAATTTAAAAAATGATTTTAATCAAGAACCTGTGTTGAAGCTATACGACCGCAATGCCAGAACGGAAGTTTACACTGATGCATCAAAGGAGGGATTTGGTGCTGTTCTCATGCAGTGACTTGGCGATAAGCGTAGTTATATCTTTGAAGCAAACGCTATTTATATCACAGTCACGAAATGTCGCCATTATTTGTTGGGCATAAAATTCAAGTTGATAACTGATTGTGCTGCCTTCAAACAGACGCTAAACTAGAAGGATGTCCCACGCGATTTTGTACAGTGGGTACGACTTTGATTTTAAAGCGGAGCATCGTCCGGGTGAGCGGTTGAAGCATGTGGACTGTCATTGGAAATAACTTCAAGAATCAAGAAGGCCCAACAAAATGATACAATGATTAAAACTGTTGCAGAAATTCTCAAAAGTCGGCCGTATGAAGATTTTAAGGAAAAAGGTGGTCTGACTTATAAGGTCGTGTCTGGAAACGATTTGATAGTTGTCCCCAAAGTAATGGAGCTTGAAGTGATTGTCGACGCTCAATAAAGCTATTGGATACCACACTTGCAAAAGGTAAATTAAGTTAACAATTGCATAAAGTGTATCATTTCCAAAAAATGCTTGGCAAGGAGGGATTTCAGTGTTTCATTTACAAAGGAGATAAGTTGCTTCAAACGCTTCACGCTGATCACTTGGGTCCTATGGACGGTACTTGTAAGCAGTACAAAAATATTTTGTGTTATTGTTGATGCATTCTCCATTTTTGTATGCCTTTTTCCCACAAAGGCAACCAGCGGCGAAGAGATTCTGAAAGAATTCGAAATTTAATGCAACACGAATTCCAGCCCGAAACATAACAGACCGAGGAGCTGCATTCACGTCGAAGATGTTCGAGCAGTACGTCAAAGAGAATAACATTGAGCATATATGGAGTACAATAGGAGTTCCCAGGGAGAACTGTCAGATTGAACAAGTTAATCGTGCCGTACTTTCCATCGTTGCAAAATTGTCGTCCGAAGAGCCAGCTAAGTGGCATAAGTATGTACCAACCGTGCAGAAAACTATAAACTCGAATGTGCATGCGTCGACAAAAAAGGCCTCCATTTGAACTGATGTTTGGTGTAAAGATGAACAATATTTCAAGCCAGTATATATCGGATTTACTTCAGCAAGAAATGTACGATGCTTTTGATGAAGAGCGGAAGCAAATGAGGCACATCGCTAAATTGGAAGTACACCGGGCACAGGATTTGTATAAAAAGCGATACGACACAAAAATAAGAGGCAAGCCTACCAAATCGGAGATCTTGTCACAATACGTCGCACCCAATTTGTGGCACGGAAGAAGTTGGCCAGCGAGTATTTGGGGCCGTACAAGGTAACAAAAATAAAGAGAATCGTCCGATATAATCTTCGAAAGACAGCAGGAGTTGAAGGCCCTAACCACACATCCACAAGTTGAGATCATATGAAGCTATGAGGTTTGTGGTGGACAACGAAAACGAGTGGTTATCAGGGACTGATGAATAATCAGAATGGCCGAATGTAAAAATGCTAACGGCTGTATGGTTGGCAGAGGCGCACACGTAAGCAGTACAGTAGTATAACAGTAATATAAAAGTCGAGGATCAGCAGTAACAAGAATTCGGAAAGAAAGAGTCAAGCCGTCGTATTTGAGTAGTCGTACAGTACAGTCGTTGAGCAGTCGTCGGGGAAACAGTGTCGCAGCATCTCGTCGATCGTCTCAGTCGTATTAAACTTTCATTCACCTTAACCTCTTTTTGTATTCTATTCTTGGACCGAACATATAATAAACATAATCAATAATATAATTCTACATACATACGGTATCATGTTCGTGATTTCCCTTTTCGGTTGAGATTCCTGTGGGCCGTCTCTTTAGACCAAGGCTTTGGTAAATTTTTATATCCGGTGTGGAACTATGTCGGACAGGTCTGACGTATCACATAGGAGGGGATCCACTGGTTCTTCGTCTGTATAGCTGCGGAAGAAATCGTTGTATGGTGAATTTACTCCCCATACATGGGCGCCGACTAGCCAGTATTCTTAATAGTTCTTATTGTCGTGGTAAAGATTTCTCTGTTTTGCCTGCGAAGTTTTGACGTTCTCTCGCTAACCTTTTGCCATATTTGGCGAGTCGTGCGACAATGTAGCTTTTCAAATGAAAACTGAAGAACTGCAGGCTTTTCAAAATTTAAAAAATGATTTTAATCAAGAACCTGTGTTGAAGCTATACGACCGCAATGCCAGAACGGAAGTTCACACTGATGCATCAAAGGAGGGATTTGGTGCTGTTCTCATGCAGTGACTTGGCGATAAGCTGTTCCCAGTACAGTTCTGGAGTAAAAAAACAACGGCGACAGGATAAGCTCGGCGTAGTTATATCTTTGAAGCAAACGCTATTTATATCACAGTCACGAAATGTCGCCATTATTTGTTGGGCATAAAATTCAAGTTGATAACTGATTGTGCTGCCTTCAAACAGACGCTAAACTAGAAGGATGTCCCACGCGATTTTGTACAGTGGGTACGACTTCGATTTTAAAGCGGAGCATCGTCCGGGTGAGCGGTTGAAGCATGTGGACTGTCATTGGAAATAACTTCAAGAATCAAGAAGGCCCAACAAAATGATACAATGATTAAAACTGTTGCAGAAATTCTCAAAAGTCGGCCGTATGAAGATTTTAAGGAAAAAGGTGGTCTGACTTATAAGGTCGTGTCTGGAAACGATTTGATATTTGTCCCCAAAGTAATGGAGCTTGAAGTGATTGTCGACGCTCAACAAAGCTATTGGATACCACACTTGCAAAAGGTAAATTAAGTTAACAATTGCATAAAGTGTATCATTTACAAAAAAAAGCTTGGCAAGGAGGGATTTCAGTGTTTCATTCACAAAGGAGATAAGTTGCTTCAAACGCTTCACGCTGATCACTTGGGTCCTATGGACGGTACTTGTAAGCAGTACAAAAATATTTTGTGTTATTGTTGATGCATTCTCCATTTTTGTATGCCTTTTTCCCACAAAGGCAACCAGCGGCGAAGAGATTCTGAAAGAATTCGAAATTTAATGCAACACGAATTCCAGCCCGAAACATAACAGACCGAGGAGCTGCATTCACGTCGAAGATGTTCGAGCAGTACGTCAAAGAGAATAACATTGAGCATATATGGAGTACAATAGGAGTTCCCAGGGAGAACTGTCAGATTGAACAAGTTAATCGTGCCGTACTTTCCATCGTTGCAAAATTGTCGTCCGAAGAGCCAGCTAAGTGGCATAAGTATGTACCAACCGTGCAGAAAACTATAAACTCGAATGTGCATGCGTCGACAAAAAAGGCCTCCATTTGAACTGATGTTTGGTGTAAAGATGAACAATATTTCAAGCCAGTATATATCGGATTTACTTCAGCAAGAAATGTACGATGCTTTTGATGAAGAGCGGAAGCAAATGAGGCACATCGCTAAATTGGAAGTACACCGGGCACAGGATTTGTATAAAAAGCGATACGACACAAAAATAAGAGGCAAGCCTACCAATCGGAGATCTTGTCACAATACGTCGCACCCAATTTGTGGCACGGAAGAAGTTGGCCAGCGAGTTTTTGGGGCCGTACAAGGTAACAAAAATAAAGAGAATCGTCCGATATAATCTTCGAAAGACAGCAGGAGTTGAAGGCCCTAACCACACATCCACAAGTTGAGATCATATGAAGCTATGAGGTTTGTGGTGGACAACGAAAACGAGTGGTTATCAGGGACTGATGAATAATCAGAATGGCCGAATGTAAAAATGCTAACGGCTGTATGGTTGGCAGAGGCGCACACGTAAGCAGTACAGTAGTATAACAGTAATATAAAAGTCGAGGATCAGCAGTAACAAGAATTCGGAAAGAAAGAGTCAAGCCGTCGTATTTGAGTAGTCGTACAGTACAGTCGTTGAGCAGTCGTCGGGGAAACAGTGTCGCAGCATCTCGTCGATCGTCTCAGTCGTATTAAACTTTCATTCACCTTAACCTCTTTTTGTATTCTATTCTTGGACCGAACATATAATAAACATAATCAATAATATAATTCTACATACATACGGTATCATGTTCGTGATTTCCCTTTTCGGTTGAGATTCCTGTGGGCCGTCTCTTTAGACCAAGGCTTTGGTAAATTTTTATATCCGGTGTGGAACTATGTCGGACACGTCTGACGTATCACATACGAGGGGATCCACTGGTTCTTCGTCTGTATAGCTGCGGAAGAAATCGTTGTATGGTGAATTTACTCCCCATACATGGGCGCCGACTAGCCAGTATTCTTAATAGTTCTTATTGTCGTGGTAAAGATTTCTCTGTTTTGCCTGCGAAGTTTTGACGTTCTCTCGCTAACCTTTTGCCATATTTGGCGAGTCGTGCGACAATGTAGCTTTTCAAATGAAAGCTGAAGAACTGCAGGATTTTCAAAATTTAAAAAATGATTTTAATCAAGAACCTGTGTTGAAGCTATACGACCGCAATGCCAGAACGGAAGTTCACACTGATGCATCAAAGGAGGGATTTGGTGCTGTTCTCATGCAGTGACTTGGCGATAAGCTGTTCCCAGTACAGTTCTGGAGTAAAAAAACAACGGCGACAGGATAAGCTCGGCGTAGTTATATCTTTGAAGCAAACGCTATTTATATCACAGTCACGAAATGTCGCCATTATTTGTTGGGCATAAAATTCAAGTTGATAACTGATTGTGCTGCCTTCAAACAGACGCTAAACTAGAAGGATGTCCCACGCGATTTTGTACAGTGGGTACGACTTCGATTTTAAAGCGGAGCATCGTCCGGGTGAGCGGTTGAAGCATGTGGACTGTCATTGGAAATAACTTCAAGAATCAAGAAGGCCCAACAAAATGATACAATGATTAAAACTGTTGCAGAAATTCTCAAAAGTCGGCCGTATGAAGATTTTAAGGAAAAAGGTGGTCTGACTTATAAGGTCGTGTCTGGAAACGATTTGATAGTTGTCCCCAAAGTAATGGAGCTTGAAGTGATTGTCGACGCTCAACAAAGCTATTGGATACCACACTTGCAAAAGGTAAATTAAGTTAACAATTGCAAGTTAACAATCGTACAGTACAGTCGTTGAGCAGTCGTCGGGGAAACAGTGTCGCAGCATCTCGTCGATCGTCTCAGTCGTATTAAACTTTCATTCACCTTAACCTCTTTTTGTATTCTATTCTTGGACCGAACATATAATAAACATAATCAATAATATAATTCTACATACATACGGTATCATGTTCGTGATTTCCCTTTTCGGTTGAGATTCCTGTGGGCCGTCTCTTTAGACCAAGGCTTTGGTAAATTTTTATATCCGGTGTGGAAATATGTCGGACAGGTCTGACGTATCACATAGGAGGGGATCCACTGGTTCTTCGTCTGTATAGCTGCGGAAGAAATCGTTGTATGGTGAATTTACTCCCCATACATGGGCGCCGACTAGCCAGTATTCTTAATAGTTCTTATTGTCGTGGTGAAGATTTCTCTGTTTTGCCTGCGAAGTTTTGACGTTCTCTCGCTAACCTTTTGCCATATTTGGCGAGTCGTGCGACAATGTATCTTTTCAAATGAAAACTGAAGAGCTGCAGGCTTTTCAAAATTTAAAAAATGATTTTAATCAAGAATATGTGTTGAAGCTATACGACCGCAATGCCAGAACGGAAGTTCATACTGATGCATCAAAGGAGGGATTTGGTGCTGTTCTCATGCAGTGACTTGACGATAAGCTGTTCCCAGTACAGTTCTGGAGTAAAAAAACAACGGCGACAGGATCAGCTCGGCGTAGTTATATCTTTGAAGCAAACGCTATTTATATCATAGTCACGAAATGTCGCCATTATTTGTTGGGCATAAAATTCAAGTTGATAATTGATTGTGCTGCGTTCAAACAGACGCTAAACTAGAAGGATGTCCCACGCGATTTTGTACAGTGGGTACGACTTCGATTTTAAAGCGGAGCATCGTCCGGGTGAGCGGTTGAAGCATGTGGACTGTCATTGGAAATAACTTCAAGAATCAAGAAGGCCCAACAAAATGATACAATGATTAAAACTGTTGCAGAAATTCTGAAAAGTCGGCCGTATGAAGATTTTAAGGAAAAAGGTGGTCTGACTTATAAGGTCGTGTCTGGAAACGATTTGATATTTGTCCCCAAAGTAATGGAGCGTGAAGTGATTGTCGACGCTCAACAAAGCTATTGGATACCACACTTGCAAAAGGTAAATTAAGTTAACAATTGCATAAAGTGTATCATTTACAAAAAAAGCTTGGCAAGGAGGGATTTCAGTGTTTCATTCACAAAGGAGATAAGTTGCTTCAAACGCTTCACGCTGATCACTTGGGTCCTATGGACGGTACTTGTAAGCAGTACAAATATATTTTGTGTTATTGTTGATGCATTCTCCATTTTTGTATGCCTTTTTCCCACAAAGGCAACCAGCGGCGAAGAGATTCTGAAAGAATTCGAAATTTAATGCAACACGAATTCCAGCCCGAAACATAACAGACCGAGGAGCTGCATTCACGTCGAAGATGTTCGAGCAGTACGTCAAAGAGAATAACATTGAGCATATATGGAGTACAATAGGAGTTCCCAGGGAGAACTGTCAGATTGAACAAGTTAATCGTGCCGTACTTTCCATCGTTGCAAAATTGTCGTCCGAAGAGCCAGCTAAGTGGCATAAGTATGTACCAACCGTGCAGAAAACTATAAACTCGAATGTGCATGCGTCGACAAAAAAGGCCTCCATTTGAACTGATGTTTGGTGTAAAGATGAACAATATTTCAAGCCAGTATATATCGGATTTACTTCAGCAAGAAATGTACGATGCTTTTGATGAAGAGCGGAAGCAAATGAGGCACATCGCTAAATTGGAAGTACACCGGGCACAGGATTTGTATAAAAAGCGATACGACACAAAAATAAGAGGCAAGACTGCCAAATCGGAGATCTTGTCACAATACGTCGCACCCAATTTGTGGCACGGAAGAAGTTGGCCAGCGAGTTTTTGGGGCCGTACAAGGTAACAAAAATAAAGAGAATCGTCCGATATAATCTTCGAAAGACAGCAGGAGTTGAAGGCCCTAACCACACATCCACAAGTTGAGATCATATGAAGCTATGAGGTTTGTGGTGGACAACGAAAACGAGTGGTTATCAGGGACTGATGAATAATCAGAATGGCCGAATGTAAAAATGCTAACGGCTGTATGGTTGGCAGAGGCGCACACGTAAGCAGTACAGTAGTATAACAGTAATATAAAAGTCGAGAATCAGCAGTAACAAGAATTCGGAAAGAAAGAGTCAAGCCGTCGTATTTGAGTAGTCGTACAGTACAGTCGTTGAGCAGTCGTCGGGGAAACAGTGTCGCAGCATCTCGTCGATCGTCTCAGTCGTATTAAACTTTCATTCACCTTAACCTCTTTTTGTATTCTATTCTTGGACCGAACATATAATAAACATAATCAATAATATAATTCTACATACATACGGTATCATGTTCGTGATTTCCCTTTTCGGTTGAGATTCCTGTGGGCCGTCTCTTTAGACCAAGGCTTTGGTAAATTTTTATATCCGGTGTGGAACTATGTCGGACACGTCTGACGTATCACATAGGAGGGGATCCACTGGTTCTTCGTCTGTATAGCTGCGGAAGAAATCGTTGTATGGTGAATTTACTCCCCATACATGGGCGCCGACTAGCCAGTATTCTTAATAGTTCTTATTGTCGTGGTAAAGATTTCTCTGTTTTGCCTGCGAAGTTTTGACGTTCTCTCGCTAACCTTTTGCCATATTTGGCGAGTCGTGCGACAATGTAGCTTTTCAAATGAAAGCTGAAGAACTGCAGGATTTTCAAAATTTAAAAAATGATTTTAATCAAGAACCTGTGTTGAAGCTATACGACCGCAATGCCAGAACGGAAGTTCACACTGATGCATCAAAGGAGGGATTTGGTGCTGTTCTCATGCAGTGACTTGGCGATAAGCTGTTCCCAGTACAGTTCTGGAGTAAAAAAACAACGGCGACAGGATAAGCTCGGCGTAGTTATATCTTTGAAGCAAACGCTATTTATATCACAGTCACGAAATGTCGCCATTATTTGTTGGGGATAAAATTCAAGTTGATAACTGATTGTGCTGCCTTCAAACAGACGCTAAACTAGAAGGATGTCCCACGCGATTTTGTACAGTGGGTACGACTTCGATTTTAAAGCGGAGCATCGTCCGGGTGAGCGGTTGAAGCATGTGGACTGTCATTGGAAATAACTTCAAGAATCAAGAAGGCCCAACAAAATGATACAATGATTAAAACTGTTGCAGAAATTCTCAAAAGTCGGCCGTATGAAGATTTTAAGGAAAAAGGTGGTCTGACTTATAAGGTCGTGTCTGGAAACGATTTGATAGTTGTCCCCAAAGTAATGGAGCTTGAAGTGATTGTCGACGCTCAACAAAGCTATTGGATACCACACTTGCAAAAGGTAAATTAAGTTAACAATTGCATAAAGTGTATCATTTACAAAAAAAAGCTTGGCAAGGAGGGATTTCAGTATTTCATTCACAAAGGGAGTAAGTTGCTTCAAACGCTTCACGCTGATCACTTGGGTCCTATGGACGGTACTTGTAAGCAGTACAAAAATATTTTGTGTTATTGTTGATGCATTCTCCATTTTTGTATGCCTTTTTCCCACAAAGGCAACCAGCGGCGAAGAGATTCTGAAAGAATTCGAAATTTAATGCAACACGAATTCCAGCCCGAAACATAACAGACCGAGGAGCTGCATTCACGTCGAAGATGTTCGAGCAGTACGTCAAAGAGAATAAAATTGAGCATATATGGAGTACAATAGGAGTTCCCAGGGAGAACTGTCAGATTGAACAAGTTAATCGTGCCGTACTTTCCATCGTTGCAAAATTGTCGTCCGAAGAGCCAGCTAAGTGGCATAAGTATGTACCAACCGTGCAGAAAACTATAAACTCGAATGTGCATGCGTCGACAAAAAAGGCCTCCATTTGAACTGATGTTTGGTGTAAAGATGAACAATATTTCAAGCCAGTATATATCGGATTTACTTCAGCAAGAAATGTACGATGCTTTTGATGAAGAGCGGAAGCAAATGAGGCACATCGCTAAATTGGAAGTACACCGGGCACAGGATTTGTATAAAAAGCGATACGACACAAAAATAAGAGGCAAGCCTACCAAATCGGAGATCTTGTCACAATACGTCGCACCCAATTTGTGGCACGGAAGAAGTTGGCCAGCGAGTTTTTGGGGCCGTACAAGGTAACAAAAATAAAGAGAATCGTCCGATATAATCTTCGAAAGACAGCAGGAGTTGAAGGCCCTAACCACACATCCACAAGTTGAGATCATATGAAGCTATGAGGTTTGTGGTGGACAACGAAAACGAGTGGTTATCAGGGACTGATGAATAATCAGAATGGCCGAATGTAAAAATGCTAACGGCTGTATGGTTGGCAGAGGCGCACACGTAAGCAGTACAGTAGTATAACAGTAATATAAAAGTCGAGGATCAGCAGTAACAAGAATTCGGAAAGAAAGAGTCAAGCCGTCGTATTTGAGTAGTCGTACAGTACAGTCGTTGAGCAGTCGTCGGGGAAACAGTGTCGCAGCATCTCGTCGATCGTCTCAGTCGTATTAAACTTTCATTCACCTTAACCTCTTTTTGTATTCTATTCTTGGACCGAACATATAATAAACATAATCAATAATATAATTCTACATACATACGGTATCATGTTCGTGATTTCCCTTTTCGGTTGAGATTCCTGTGGGCCGTCTCTTTAGACCAAGGCTTTGGTAAATTTTTATATCCGGTGTGGAACTATGTCGGACACGTCTGACGTATCACATAGGAGGGGATCCACTGGTTCTTCGTCTGTATAGCTGCGGAAGAAATCGTTGTATGGTGAATTTACTCCCCATACATGGGCGCCGACTAGCCAGTATTCTTAATAGTTCTTATTGTCGTGGTAAAGATTTCTCTGTTTTGCCTGCGAAGTTTTGACGTTCTCTCGCTAACCTTTTGCCATATTTGGCGAGTCGTGCGACAATGTAGCTTTTCAAATGAAAGCTGAAGAACTGCAGGATTTTCAAAATTTAAAAAATGATTTTAATCAAGAACCTGTGTTGAAGCTATACGACCGCAATGCCAGAACGGAAGTTCACACTGATGCATCAAAGGAGGGATTTGGTGCTGTTCTCATGCAGTGACTTGGCGATAAGCTGTT
Organism: Drosophila vallismaia; assembly: GCA_035047325.1. NCBI lineage: Eukaryota > Metazoa > Arthropoda > Insecta > Diptera > Drosophilidae > Drosophila > Drosophila vallismaia. The sequence goes on from JAWNPU010000073.1 coordinate 94,808, forward strand.
CCCAGTACAGTTCTGGAGTAAAAAAACAACGGCGACAGGATAAGCTCGGCGTAGTTATATCTTTGAAGCAAACGCTATTTATATCACAGTCACGAAAAGTCGCCATTATTTGTTGGGCATAAAATTCAAGTTGATAACTGATTGTGCTGCCTTCAAACAGACGCTAAACTAGAAGGATGTCCCACGCGATTTTGTACAGTGGGTACGACTTCGATTTTAAAGCGGAGCATCGTCCGGGTGAGCGGTTGAAGCATGTGGACTGTCATTGGAAATAACTTCAAGAATCAAGAAGGCCCAACAAAATGATACAATGATTAAAACTGTTGCAGAAATTCTCAAAAGTCGGCCGTATGAAGATTTTAAGGAAAAAGGTGGTCTGACTTATAAGGTCGTGTCTGGAAACGATTTGATAGTTGTCCCCAAAGTAATGGAGCTTGAAGTGATTGTCGACGCTCAACAAAGCTATTGGATACCACACTTGCAAAAGGTAAATTAAGTTAACAATTGCATAAAGTGTATCATTTACAAAAAAAATGCTTGGCAAGGAGGGATTTCAGTATTTCATTCACAAAGGGAGTAAGTTGCTTCAAACGCTTCACGCTGATCACTTGGGTCCTATGGACGGTACTTGTAAGCAGTACAAAAATATTTTGTGTTATTGTTGATGCATTCTCCATTTTTGTATGCCTTTTTCCCACAAAGGCAACCAGCGGCGAAGAGATTCTGAAAGAATTCGAAATTTAATGCAACACGAATTCCAGACCGAGGAGCTGCATTCACGTCGAAGATGTTCGAGCAGTACGTCAAAGAGAATAACATTGAGCATATATGGAGTACAATAGGAGTTCCCAGGGAGAACTGTCAGATTGAACAAGTTAATCGTGCCGTACTTTCCATCGTTGCAAAATTGTCGTCCGAAGAGCCAGCTAAGTAGCATAAGTATGTACCAACCGTGCAGAAAACTATAAACTCGAATGTGCATGCGTCGACAAAAAAGGCCTCCATTTGAACTGATGTTTGGTGTAAAGATGAACAATATTTCAAGCCAGTATATATCGGATTTACTTCAGCAAGAAATGTACGATGCTTTTGATGAAGAGCGGAAGCAAATGAGGCACATCGCTAAATTGGAAGTACACCGGGCACAGGATTTGTATAAAAAGCGATACGACACAAAAATAAGAGGCAAACCTACCAAATCGGAGATTTTCTCACAATACGTCGCACCCAATTTGTGGCACGGAAGAAGTTGGCCAGTTTTTGGGGCCGTACAAGGTAACAAAAATAAAGAGAATCGTCCGATATAATCTTCGAAAGACAGCAGGAGTTGAAGGCCCTAACCACACATCCACAAGTTGAGATCATATGAAGCTATGAGGTTTGTGGTGGACAACGAAAACGAGTGGTTATCAGGGACTGATGAATAATCAGAATGGCCGAATGTAAAAATGCTAATGGCTGTATGGTTGGCAGAGGCGCACACGTAAGCAGTACAGTAGTATAACAGTAATATAAAAGTCGAGGATCAGCAGTAACAAGAATTCGGAAAGAAAGAGTCAAGCCGTCGTATTTGAGTAGTCGTACAGTACAGTCGTTGAGCAGTCGTCGGGGAAACAGTGTCGCAGCATCTCGTCGATCGTCTCAGTCGTATTAAACTTTCATTCACCTTAACCTCTTTTTGTATTCTATTCTTGGACCGAACATATAATAAACATAATCAATAATATAATTCTACATACATACGGTATCATGTTCGTGATTTCCCTTTTCGGTTGAGATTCCTGTGGGCCGTCTCTTTAGACCAAGGCTTTGGTAAATTTTTATATCCGGTGTGGAAATATGTCGGACAGGTCTGACGTATCACATAGGAGGGGATCCACTGGTTCTTCGTCTGTATAGCTGCGGAAGAAATCGTTGTATGGTGAATTTACTCCCCATACATGGGCGCCGACTAGCCAGTATTCTTAATAGTTCTTATTGTCGTGGTGAAGATTTCTCTGTTTTGCCTGCGAAGTTTTGACGTTCTCTCGCTAACCTTTTGCCATATTTGGCGAGTCGTGCGACAATGTAGCTTTTCAAATGAAAACTGAAGAACTGCAGGCTTTTCAAAATTTAAAAAATGATTTTAATCAAGAACCTGTGTTGAAGCTATACGACCGCAATGCCAGAACGGAAGTTCACACTGATGCATCAAAGGAGGGATTTGGTGCTGTTCTCATGCAGTGACTTGGCGATAAGCTGTTCCCAGTACAGTTCTGGAGTAAAAAAACAACGGCGACAGGATAAGCTCGGCGTAGTTATATCGTTGAAGCAAACGCTATTTATATCACAGTCACGAAATTTCGCCATTATTTGTTGGGCATAAAATTTAAGTTGATAACTGATTGTGCTGCATTCAAACAGACGCTAAACTAGAAGGATTACCCACGCGATTTTGTACAGTGGGTACGACTTCGATTTTAAAGCGGAGCATCGTCCGGGTGAGCGGTTGAAGCATGTGGACTGTCATTGGAAATAACTTCAAGAATCAAGAAAAGCCCAAGAAAATGATACAATGATTAAAACTGTTGCAGAAATTCTCAAAAGTCGGACGTGTGAAGATTTTAAGGAAAAAGGTGGTCTGATTTATAAGGCCGTGTCTGGAAACGATTTGATAGTTGTCCCCAAAGTAATGGAGCGTGAAGTGATTGTCGACGCTCAACAAAGCTATTGGATACCACATTTGCAAAAGGTAAATTAAGTTAACAATTGCATAAAGTGTATCATTTACAAAAAAAAGCTTGGCAAGGAGGGATTTCAGTATTTCATTCACAAAGGAAATAAGTCGCTTCAAACGCTTCACGCTGATCACTTGGGTCCTATGGACGGTACTTGTCAGCAGTACAAAAATATTTTGTGTTATTGTTGATGCATTCTCCATTTTTGTATGGCTTTTTCCCACAAAGGCAACCAGCGGCGAAGAGATTCTGAAAGAATTCGAAATTTAATGCAACACGAATTCCAGCCCGAAACATAACAGACCGAGGAGCTGCATTCACGTCGAAGATGTTCGAGCAGTACGTCAAAGAGAATAACATTGAGCATATATGGAGTACAATAGGAGTTCCCAGGGAGAACTGTCAGATTGAACAAGTTAATCGTGCCGTACTTTCCATCGTTGCAAAATTGTCGTCCGAAGAGCCAGCTAAGTGGCATAAGTATCTACCAACCGTGCAGAAAACTATAAACTATATAAAGTTGGCCAGCGAGTATTTGGGGCCGTACAAGGTAACAAAAATAAAGAGAATCGTCCGATATAATCTTCGAAAGACAGCAGGAGATGAAGGCCCTAACCACACATCCACAAGTTGAGATCATATGAAACTATGAGGTTTGTGGTGGACAACGAAAACGAGTGGTTATCAGGGACTGATGAATAATCAGAATGGCCGAAAGTAACAATTCTAACGGCTGTATGGTTGGCAGAGGCGCCCACGTAAGCAGTACAGTAGTATAACAGTAATATAAAAGTCGAGGATCGGCAGTAACAAGAATTCGGAAAGAAAGAGTCAAGCAGTTGTATTTGAGTCGTCGTACAGTACATTCGTTGAGCAGTCGTCGGGGAAACAGTGTCGCAGCATCTCGTCGATCGTCTCAGTCGTATTAAACTTTCATTCACCTTAACCTTTTTATAGCCTGTACCCATTAAAAATGGTTGAAAAGGGTATCATAATATGGTGCAAATGTATGTAACAGGCAGAAGGAAGCATCTCCGACCCCATAAAGTGTATATATTCTTGATCAGCATCAACAGCCGAGTCGATATAGCCATGTCCGTCTGTCCGTCCGTCCGTCTGTCCATCTGTCCGTCTGTCTGTCCGTATCAACGCCTAGATCTTAGAAACTACGTTGGATAGGCAATTAACATACGCAGTACAAGTTTGTTGTTTTATTTTGATATCACCCCCCGCTACCCCGCAAATCGCAAAAAACTGCCACGCCCACAATTATTAACCTAATGCTGTGCAATTCGGCATATGCGTTGGTGCTTATAAAAGCTATCTAATTTTTTAATTTGAACCAAATCGGATAAGAAACACGGAAGGTATGCCACATGCAAAATCTATGGCAAGGGAAGCAGAAGCGCAGCAAAATACGCATTGCGCGACGCCGACTGCGACGCTGACAGCGAAATGTGTATGGCTTTATGACACACGAAACATAATATTTATAATAGAATATTGTTTCATTTATTTATTGATACTAAATAAATAAATTGTAAGCATGTCTAAGGGTACAGGGTATTTTGCAGTCGGGAAACTCGACTTTATATCCGGTGTGGAACTATGTCGGAGAGGTCTGACGTATCACATAGGTGGGGATCCACTGGTTCTTCGTCTGTATAGCTGCGGAAGAAATCGTTGTATGGTGAATTTACTCCCCATACATGGGCGCCGACTAGCCAGTATTCTTAATAGTTCTTATTGTCGTGGTGAAGATTTCTCTGTTTTGCCTGCGAAGTTTTGACGTTCTCTCGCTAACCTTTTGCCATATTTGGCGAGTCGTGCGACAATGTAGCTTTTCAAATGAAAACTGAAGAACTGCAGGCTTTTCAAAATTTAAAAAATGATTTTAATCAAGAACCTGTGTTGAAGCTATACGACCGCAATGCCAGAACGGAAGTTCACACTGATGCATCAAAGGAGGGATTTGGTGCTGTTCTCATGCAGTGACTTGGCGATAAGCTGTTCCCAGTACAGTTCTGGAGTAAAAAAACAACGGCGACAGGATAAGCTCGGCGTAGTTATATCTTTGAAGCAAACGCTATTTATATCACAGTCACGAAATGTCGCCATTATTTGTTGGGCATAAAATTCAAGTTGATAACTGATTGTGCTGCCTTCAAAGAGACGCTAAACTAGAAGGATGTCCCACGCGATTTTGTACCGTGGGTACGACTTCGATTTTAAAGCGGAGCATCGTCCGGGTGAGCGGTTGAAGCATGTGGACTGTCATTGGAAATAACTTCAAGAATCAAGAAGGCCCAAGAAAATGATACAATGATTAAAACTGTTGCAGAAATTCTCAAAAGTCGGCCGTGTGAAGATTTTAAGGAAAAAGGTGGTCTGATTTATAAGGCCGTGTCTGGAAACGATTTGATAGTTGTCCCCAAAGTAATGGAGCGTGAAGTGATTGTCGACGCTCAATAAAGCTTTTGGATACCACATTTGCAAAAGGTAAATTAAGTTAACAATTGCATAAAGTGTATCATTTACAAAAAAAAGCTTGGCAAGGAGGGATTTCAGTGTTTCGTTCACAAAGGAGATAAGTCGCTTCAAACGCTTCACGCTGATCACTTGGGTCCTATGGACGGTACTTGTAAGCAGTACAAAAATATTTTGTGTTATTGTTGATGCATTCTCCATTTTTGTATGCCTTTTTCCCACAAAGGCAACCAGCGGCGAAGATATTCTGAAAGAATTCGAAATTTAATGCAACACGAATTCCAGCCCGAAACATAACAGACCGAGGAGCTGCATTCACGTCGAAGATGTTCGAGCAGTACGTCAAAGAGAATAACATTGAGCATATATGGAGTACAATAGGAGTTCCCAGGGAGAACTGTCAGATTGAACAAGTTAATCGTGCCGTACTTTCCATCGTTGCAAAATTGTCGTCCGAAGAGCCAGCTAAGTGGCATAAGTATGTACAAACCGTGCAGAAAACTATAAACTATATAAAGTTGGCCAGCGAGTATTTGGGGCCGTACAAGGTAACAAAAATAAAGAGAATCGTCCGATATAATCTTCGAAAGACAGCAGGAGATGAAGGCCCTAACCACACATCCACAAGTTGAGATCATATGAAACTATGAGGTTTGTGGTGGACAACGAAAACGAGTGGTTATCAGGGACTGATGAATAATCAGAATGGCCGAAAGTAACAATTCTAACGGCTGTATGGTTGGCAGAGGCGCCCACGTAAGCAGTACAGTAGTATAACAGTAATATAAAAGTCGAGGATCGGCAGTAACAAGAATTCGGAAAGAAAGAGTCAAGCAGTTGTATTTGAGTCGTCGTACAGTACATTCGTTGAGCAGTCGTCGGGGAAACAGTGTCGCAGCATCTCGTCGATCGTCTCAGTCGTATTAAACTTTCATTCACCTTAACCTTTTTATAGCCTGTACCCATTAAAAATGGTTGAAAAGGGTATCATAATATGGTGCAAATGTATGTAACAGGCAGAAGGAAGCATCTCCGACCCCATAAAGTGTATATATTCTTGATCAGCATCAACAGCCGAGTCGATATAGCCATGTCCGTCTGTCCGTCCGTCCGTCTGTCCATCTGTCCGTCTGTCTGTCCGTATCAACGCCTAGATCTTAGAAACTACGTTGGATAGGCAATTAACATACGCAGTACAAGTTTGTTGTTTTATTTTGATATCACCCCCCGCTACCCCGCAAATCGCAAAAAACTGCCACGCCCACAATTATTAACCTAATGCTGTGCAATTCGGCATATGCGTTGGTGCTTATAAAAGCTATCTAATTTTTTAATTTGAACCAAATCGGATAAGAAACACGGAAGGTATGCCACATGCAAAATCTATGGCAAGGGAAGCAGAAGCGCAGCAAAATACGCATTGCGCGACGCCGACTGCGACGCTGACAGCGAAATGTGTATGGCTTTATGACACACGAAACATAATATTTATAATAGAATATTGTTTCATTTATTTATTGATACTAAATAAATAAATTGTAAGCATGTCTAAGGGTACAGGGTATTTTGCAGTCGGGAAACTCGACTTTATATCCGGTGTGGAACTATGTCGGAGAGGTCTGACGTATCACATAGGTGGGGATCCACTGGTTCTTCGTCTGTATAGCTGCGGAAGAAATCGTTGTATGGTGAATTTACTCCCCATACATGGGCGCCGACTAGCCAGTATTCTTAATAGTTCTTATTGTCGTGGTGAAGATTTCTCTGTTTTGCCTGCGAAGTTTTGACGTTCTCTCGCTAACCTTTTGCCATATTTGGCGAGTCGTGCGACAATGTAGCTTTTCAAATGAAAACTGAAGAACTGCAGGCTTTTCAAAATTTAAAAAATGATTTTAATCAAGAACCTGTGTTGAAGCTATACGACCGCAATGCCAGAACGGAAGTTCACACTGATGCATCAAAGGAGGGATTTGGTGCTGTTCTCATGCAGTGACTTGGCGATAAGCTGTTCCCAGTACAGTTCTGGAGTAAAAAAACAACGGCGACAGGATAAGCTCGGCGTAGTTATATCTTTGAAGCAAACGCTATTTATATCACAGTCACGAAATGTCGCCATTATTTGTTGGGCATAAAATTCAAGTTGATAACTGATTGTGCTGCCTTCAAAGAGACGCTAAACTAGAAGGATGTCCCACGCGATTTTGTACAGTGGGTACGACTTCGATTTTAAAGCGGAGCATCGTCCGGGTGAGCGGTTGAAGCATGTGGACTGTCATTGGAAATAACTTCAAGAATCAAGAAGGCCCAAGAAAATGATACAATGATTAAAACTGTTGCAGAAATTCTCAAAAGTCGGCCGTGTGAAGATTTTAAGGAAAAAGGTGGTCTGATTTATAAGGCCGTGTCTGGAAACGATTTGATAGTTGTCCCCAAAGTAATGGAGCGTGAAGTGAATGTCGACGCTCAATAAAGCTTTTGGATACCACATTTGCAAAAGGTAAATTAAGTTAACAATTGCATAAAGTGTATCATTTACAAAAAAAAGCTTGGCAAGGAGGGATTTCAGTGTTTCGTTCACAAAGGAGATAAGTCGCTTCAAACGCTTCACGCTGATCACTTGGGTCCTATGGACGGTACTTGTAAGCAGTACAAAAATATTTTGTGTTATTGTTGATGCATTCTCCATTTTTGTATGCCTTTTTCCCACAAAGGCAACCAGCGGCGAAGATATTCTGAAAGAATTCGAAATTTAATGCAACACGAATTCCAGCCCGAAACATAACAGACCGAGGAGCTGCATTCACGTCGAAGATGTTCGAGCAGTACGTCAAAGAGAATAACATTGAGCATATATGGAGTACAATAGGAGTTCCCAGGGAGAACTGTCAGATTGAACAAGTTAATCGTGCCGTACTTTCCATCGTAGCAAAATTGTCGTCCGAAGAGCCAGCTAAGTGGCATAAGTATGTACAAACCGTGCAGAAAACTATAAACTATATAAAGTTGGCCAGCGAGTATTTGGGGCCGTACAAGGTAACAAAAATAAAGAGAATCGTCCGATATAATCTTCGAAAGACAGCAGGAGATGAAGGCCCTAACCACACATCCACAAGTTGAGATCATATGAAACTATGAGGTTTGTGGTGGACAACGAAAACGAGTGGTTATCAGGGACTGATGAATAATCAGAATGGCCGAAAGTAACAATTCTAACGGCTGTATGGTTGGCAGAGGCGCCCACGTAAGCAGTGCAGTAGTATAACAGTAATATAAAAGTCGAGGATCGGCAGTAACAAGAATTCGGAAAGAAAGAGTCAAGCAGTCGTATTTGAGTCGTCGTACAGTACATTCGTTGAGCAGTCGTCGGGGAAACAGTGTCGCAGCATCTTGTCGATCGTCTCAGTCGAATTAAACTTTCATTCACCTTAACCTTTTTATAGCCTGTACCCATTAAAAATGGTTGAAAAGGGTATCATAATATGGTGCAAATGTATGTAACAGGCAGAAGGAAGCATCTCCGACCCCATAAAGTATATATATTCTTGATCAGCATCAACAGCCGAGTCGATATAGCCATGTCCGTCTGTCCGTCCGTCCGTCTGTCCATCTGTCCGTCTGTCTGTCCGTATCAACGCCTAGATCTCAGAAACTACGTTGGATAGGCAATTAACATACGCAGTACAAGTTTGTTGTTTTATTTTGATATCACCCCCCGCTACCCCGCAAATCGCAAAAAACTGCCACGCCCACAATTATTAACCTAATGCTGTGCAATTCGGCATATGCGTTGGTGCTTATAAAAGCTATCTAATTTTTTAATTTGAACCAAATCGGATAAGAAACACGGAAGGTATGCCACATGCAAAATCTATGGCAAGGAAAGCAGAATCGCAGCAAAATACGCATTGCGCGACGCCGACTGCGACGCTGACAGCGAAATGTGTATGGCTTTATGACACACGAAACATAATATTTATAATAGAATATTGTTTCATTTATTTATTGATACTAAATAAATAAATTGTAAGCATGTCTAAGGGTACAGGGTATTTTGCAGTCGGGAAACTCGACTTTATATCCGGTGTGGAACTATGTCGGAGAGGTCTTACGTATCACATAGGTGGGGATCCACTGGTTCTTCGTCTGTATAGCTGCGGAAGAAATCGTTGTATGGTGAATTTACTCCCCATACATGGGCGCCGACTAGCCAGTATTCTTAATAGTTCTTATTGTCGTGGTGAAGATTTCTCTGTTTTGCCTGCGAAGTTTTGACGTTCTCTCGCTAACCTTTTGCCATATTTGGCGAGTCGTGCGACAATGTAGCTTTTCAAATGAAAACTGAAGAACTGCAGGCTTTTCAAAATTTAAAAAATGATTTTAATCAAGAACCTGTGTTGAAGCTATACGACCGCAATGCCAGAACGGAAGTTCACACTGATGCATCAAAGGAGGGATTTGGTGCTGTTCTCATGCAGTGACTTGGCGATAAGCTGTTCCCAGTACAGTTCTGGAGTAAAAAAACAACGGCGACAGGATAAGCTCGGCGTAGTTATATCTTTGAAGCAAACGCTATTTATATCACAGTCACGAAATGTCGCCATTATTTGTTGGGCATAAAATTCAAGTTGATAACTGATTGTGCTGCCTTCAAAGAGACGCTAAACTAGAAGGATGTCCCACGCGATTTTGTACAGTGGGTACGACTTCGATTTTAAAGCGGAGCATCGTCCGGGTGAGCGGTTGAAGCATGTGGACTGTCATTGGAAATAACTTCAAGAATCAAGAAGGCCCAAGAAAATGATACAATGATTAAAACTGTTGCAGAAATTCTCAAAAGTCGGCCGTGTGAAGATTTTAAGGCAAAAGGTGGTCTGATTTATAAGGCCGTGTCTGGAAACGATTTGATAGTTGTCCCCAAAGTAATGGAGCGTGAAGTGATTGTCGACGCTCAATAAAGCTTTTGGATACCACATTTGCAAAAGGTAAATTAAGTTAACAATTGCATAAAGTGTATCATTTACAAAAAAAGCTTGGCAAGGAGGGATTTCAGTGTTTCGTTCACAAAGGAGATAAGTCGCTTCAAACGCTTCACGCTGATCACTTGGGTCCTATGGACGGTACTTGTAAGCAGTACAAAAATATTTTGTGTTATTGTTGATGCATTCTCCATTTTTGTATGCCTTTTTCCCACAAAGGCAACCAGCGGCGAAGATATTCTGAAAGAATTCGAAATTTAATGCAACACGAATTCCAGCCCGAAACATAACAGACCGAGGAGCTGCATTCACGTCGAAGATGTTCGAGCAGTACGTCAAAGAGAATAACATTGAGCATATATGGAGTACAATAGGAGTTCCCAGGGAGAACTGTCAGATTAAACAAGTTAATCGTGCCGTACTTTCCATCGTTGCAAAATTGTCGTCCGAAGAGCCAGCTAAGTGGCATAAGTATGTACAAACCGTGCAGAAAACTATAAACTCGAATGTGCATGCATCGACAAAAAAGGCCTCCATTTGAACTGATGTTTGGTGTAAAGATGAACAATATTTCAAGCCAGTATATATCGGATTTACTTCAGCAAGAAATGTACGATGCTTTTGATGAAGAGCGGAAGCAAATGAGGCACATCGCTAAATTGGAAGTACACCGGGCACAGGATTTGTATAAAAAGCGATACGACACAAAAATAAGAGGCAAGCCTACCAAATCGGAGATCTTGTCACAATACGTCGCACCCAATTTGTGGCACGGAAGAAGTTGGCCAGCGAGTATTTGGGGCCGTACAAGGTAACAAAAATAAAGAGAATCGTCCGATATAATCTTCGAAAGACAGCAGGAGTTGAAGGCCCTAACCACACATCCACAAGTTGAGATCATATGAAGCTATGAGGTTTGTCTTCGTCTGTATAGCTGCGGAAGAAATCGTTGTATGGTGAATTTACTCCCCATACATGGGCGCCGACTAGCCAGTATTCTTAATAGTTCTTATTGTCGTGGTGAAGATTTCTCTGTTTTGCCTGCGAAGTTTTGACGTTCTCTCGCTAACCTTTTGCCATATTTGGCGAGTCGTGCGACAATGTAGCTTTTCAAATGAAAACTGAAGAACTGCAGGCTTTTCAAAATTTAAAAAATGATTTTAATCAAGAACCTGTGTTGAAGCTATACGACCGCAATGCCAGAACGGAAGTTCACACTGATGCATCAAAGGAGGGATTTGGTGCTGTTCTCATGCAGTGACTTGGCGATAAGCTGTTCCCAGTACAGTTCTGGAGTAAAAAAACAACGGCGACAGGATCAGCTCGGCGTAGTTATATCTTTGAAGCAAACGCTATTTATATCACAGTCACGAAATTTCGCCATTATTTGTTGGGCATAAAATTAAAGTTGATAATTGATTGTGCTGCATTCAAACAGACGCTAAACTAGAAGGATGTCCCACGCGATTTTGTACAGTGGGTACGACTTCGATTTTAAAGCGGAGCATCGTCCGGGTGAGCGGTTGAAGCATGTGGAACTTCAAGAATCAAGAAGGCCCAAGAAAATGATACAATGATTAAAACTGTTGCAGAAATTCTCAAAAGTCGGCCGTGTGAAGATTTTAAGGCAAAAGGTGGTCTGATTTATAAGGCCGTGTCTGGAAACGATTTGATAGTTGTCCCCAAAGTAATGGAGCGTGAAGTGATTGTCGACGCTCAACAAAGCTTTTGGATACCACATTTGCAAAAGGTATATTAAGTTAACAATTGCATAAAGTGTATCATTTACAAAAAAAAGCTTGGCAAGGAGGGGTTTCAGTATTTCATTCACAAAGGAGATAAGTCGCTTCTAACGCTTTACGCTGATCACTTGGGTCCTATGGACGGTACTTGTAAACAGTACAAATATATTTTTGTTATTGTTGATGCATTCTCCATTTTTGTATGCCCTTTTCCCACAAAAGCAACCAGCGGCGAAGAGATTCTGAAAGAATTCGAAATTTAATGCAACACGAATTCCAGCCCGAAACATAACAGACCGAGGAGCTGCATTCACGTCGAAGATGTTTGAGCAGTACGTCAAAGAGAATAACATTGAGCATATATGGAGTACAATAGGAGTTCCCAGGGAGAACTGTCAGATTGAACAAGTTAATCGTGCCGTACTTTCCATCGTTGCAAAATTGTCGTCCGAAGAGCCAGCTAAGTGGCATAAGTATGTACCAACCGTGCAGAAAACTATAAACTCGAATGTGCATGCGACGACAAAAAAGGCCTCCATTTGAACTGATGTTTGGTGTAAAGATGAGCAATATTTCAAGCCAGTATATATCGGATTTACTTAAGCAAGAAATGTACGATGCTTTTGATGAAGAGCGGAAGCAAATGAGGCACATCGCCAAATTGGAAGTACACCGGGCACAGGATTTGTATAAAAAGCGATACGACACAAAAAGAAAAGGCAAGCCTACCAAGTCGGAGATCTTGTCACAATACGTCGCACCCAATTTGTGGCACGGAAGAAGTTGGCCAGCGAGTATTTGGGGCCGTACAAGGTAACAAAAATAAAGAGAATCGTCCGATATAATCTTCGAAAGACAGCAGGAGTTGAAGGCCCTAACCACACATCCACAAGTTGAGATCATATGAAGCTATGAGGTTTGTGGTGGACAACGAAAACGAGTGGTTATCAGGGACTGATGAATAATCAGAATGGCCGAAAGTAACAATGCTAACGGCTGTATGGTTGGCAGAGGCACACACGTAAGGAGTACAGGAGTATAACAGTAATATAAAAGTCGAGGATCGGCAGTAACAAGAATTCGGAAAGAAAGAGTCAAGCAGTCGTATTTGAGTCGTCGTACAGTACAGTCGTTGAGCAGTCGTCGGGGAAACAGTGTTGCAGCATCTCGTCGATCGTCTCAGTCGTATTAAACTTTCATTCACCTTAACCTTTTTTTGTATTCTATTCTTGGACCGAACATATAATAAACATAATCAATAATATAATTCTACATACATACGGTATCATGTTCGTGATTTCCCTTTTCGGTTGAGATTCCTGTGGGCCGTCTCTTTAGACCAAGGCTTTGGTAAATTTTTATATCCGGTGTGGAACTATGTCGGACAGGTCTGACGTATCACATAGGTGGGGATCCACTGGTTCTTCGTCTGTATAGCTGCGGAAGAAATCGTTGTATGGTGAATTTACTCCCCATACATGGGCGCCGACTAGCCAGTATTCTTAATAGTTCTTATTGTCGTGGTGAAGATTTCTCTGTTTTGCCTGAGAAGTTTTGACGTTCTCTCGCTAACCTTTTGCCTTATTTGGCGAGTCGTGCGAAAGTGCGTGGTGTTTTGTCAAAGCGTCTACTTGTTTTAGCTTCGATTTTCTCTAAGTAGTAGCATTTTACACGTGGCTAAAGCCAGCACATGCCCTCCATCTATTGTCTTACCGTTTATGTCCATGTACCAGGCGGAGGCTGATTTACTATAGTAGAGCCTCATGGATGGCTGAAGACCTCTCCACCACGGCAATATCGTCGTCTTCGACTTCGATATCCTCCATTCGTCTCATGGATACCAAGCTGCACCATTAGAGACGCAATGTCCGAGATATCTCTACTGCCGCTTCCTTCTTGCTGGAATCCGATCTTTATACCTTTATGGCCACAGAACTGAACTCAAAATTTATCATTTTCTGGCTAGCTCTACCAATTTCACTTGTATCGAGGAACTTTACCATCCGAGATATTTTTGTCAACCACTGCTAAGAGGATACGTTTTTTTCGATCTCTTTAAATGACCACCTCGTCTGTTGCGCTGCGGCATTCCTGTGGGGTCAGAGAACACGGCGTGGGAACAGTTCTAGTCTATTGTGGCGATCGCCTTATTTTGGTCTCCGTGGGCCTTAGAGGTTACTTGGTCCAAAGTTAGGGAGAACGGATTGAGCCCATAAATATTTTTAATGGTCGTTTCTTTGCAGTTTAATGAAAATAGTAACTGTATTTAAAAACTACTTTCTCTGAAGGTCTTCAAAATTTCTCTCTTTCTTATGGAAGATGGAAAGTATGAGAGATAGAACGATTGCCCAGAAACAGTTCTTTCGTGTGGAACGGTATAGACTTTTATGTGTAACTACTGTAATTTACCATGAACTTGATCGATTGGGAATTACAGGCTTTTTGTTACTCCAAAATAAAAAAAATAAAGGCATGAAAGGAACTTTGCGAAATTCAGAATTTCATTTTTGGGAAATAGTACATCTCCGAAGGTTGTTTTCGATTTCCTATAGTGAATTGCACTGTTTTTCATAAAACTAGCCAACTGAAATTTTAGCCAAGTTTTCCATACACACATGGAATAATCTTTGCAAAATATGATAATATCATCTATGTATGGTATATACGATGTTGTTCTAGGAGCGGTTGTAAATGTTTGGTTTTGTAATTTTAGCAACGAGTTAATGTAGTTCCTTTATTCCCAATAGACAAGGAATCTAGAGTTGCAACCCTCATAAAAAGTATCCAGGGCCTTGTGTCTGTACGTATTTATCATTAACATTTCCGCTTCTCTTCCTAATCCCATACAACCGGTTTTGTTTAGGGTTAGGGAAAGGTGTTAATAAACCGTTTGGTTTTTGTTTGGTGGAATTCTTCCACTGATTGGTTAGAAGATTGCATTAGCATGGTCATTTGGTAATCTAGGGTGTTTATGTCTCGTTTGCCCGTGTAGTGTAGGGTTTCGAGATTGCTATTCAGTTTAGAGGGGTATCTTCATTCCCCCTTATCTTATAGCCTATGTAAGTACGTTTTAGGTATGTAGGATACCATAATTTTTTGGCGAACCCTGGAAGGCACTGTACGCATCTAAAATATGGTCTGAATTCAGACGGATCTCTTGAAAACTTGCGAATGGTTTGGACTATATCTGGGTCCCCTGCATGTTCTGGGAAAATATCGTGATCTGTCACATTGGCGAATTCTTCTGACGAATTATGTCCTCTTAATAGCCCTGGCAATTGCTGGGCTTTAAATGCTGCTCTGTCTAGGTTTTCAACCATATTTCTATAAAGTTCTTGTTCTACTTGGCGTCTGCGTTAGCCAACAGCTTTTGGACTTAGTATAGAGGGTCTAATAATGTTGTTCGCGTTGACCATAAATGAACTTTAAGTGAATTCGAAATAAATTAGGGTCAGGGATTTTTTTTCTTTTTAAAACGGTATTACGGCAAAAATAATGGAGTTTTTTTCGCGCATAACATACAGCCTACGAAGGGGTGCTGCCGTTTATCGTACAAAAAAGTGTAGAAATGATTCCGAGGAAGTAGAGTGCGCTTGTTGCTCAGAAAGGGATTACATGATTTGATAGACGAGGAAGCGCCAAGTGAAGTATTGTAATGGAGGTCGCAATAGTTGCAACACAATAAAACTGGGCATTTGTTGAACTGCAACGGCATTGATATGCTGGACTAAAATATCTAGTCCGTATATTAGGAATGTTAAATTTAAAGCGTGTTAGTAGATACTGGATGTTTACTACCAATAATAAGGTAATATACGAAACTGGCACAGTATATATCAACGGTTTGTAACAGAAGGTAAGTTAATTAGTAAGAGTCTGCTAAAATAAGAAAGAAGATGAAAATTTGAGTCTCAGTTGAGTCTCCCAAGAGCTTTCGCAAACTATCAACTTTGGCAGTGAACTAGGTCGTTGTTTTACTCTTTTGTTGAATTGTGAACATCTTTGCTTTTACATTTTGCGATGTCTCGCCAACGATTCCTTTTTGTAATTTATTGATAATTGCCCTAATGGTATGTTCATTCTGTACTAAATACAGAGTTGTACCTATTATTTTTGATTTAATAACCTGTACTGCCGTAGAACGGCTACGATCAATCACTTGAAGCGCGAGACCGAGTCGCTCCAGCGGGAGCTGAAACTGGCCACGCTGGAGGACCAGTTGGCGACGCTGGTGAAGCTACGCGTCCAGACGGAGTCGGACCGTGCCGCCGCCCATGAGCGGATAACGAAGCTGGAGGCTAAGCGGGTCGCCCAAGAGAACGAGATGCTGCGTCGTCTAGGTCAGACTCAGAATATCACGATAGCCGAATGTAATGTAGAATTGGGCATCGATAGTTATCAACGTGCATGCAAAGCGATAGTATACGATATGAAGGATTTATCAATCAATCGTCGTCTATTAGTTAAATAGTCAAGTTGTAGCCATTGTCCGCAGAATCGAGAAGTCGCTGTTCCATTTATTTATTAAACCGCAATTCTTGTTGTATCCAACATAACTATATTAATAAACTGGCTATAATGCCTTATATAAATGTAAAAGCAATAATTTTGCCTAAAAAAATGAAACCACCTCCCTCAAATGAAATACCCATTAATAAATTGGACTGCGAAAAATATTGCTTAGCCGGTCCAGATCTAAACAAACCAGGTCGAATCGATCTAATAATATGAGCTGATTTATACCCACAAATTATAGTGCCGGGAATAGTAAAAAAAAGGATCACATCCCGGCCAAAAAACGAGCTTTGGGTGGATCGTGTCAGGACAAACAAATTCCAGAATGAAAAATTGTATTAGTTCAACCATTTTTGTGAACGTGCAAAGGAACGAAAGATGACACAAATACACATCAAAGTAGATCCAACAATTCCAGAGAAAAAAGTAATGCTCGATTATCTAAACTGGGACTGATATGCTTGCTTTGTACTGTCAGCTATCAAATGCATCTTCAACGGTCACAGATCCAAAATATGCTGTAGAAGAAATTTCAAAGTCCTTATCAATATATTATATTTGGATCCTATAGGAGACAAATAAGTTGTCGCATCCTCTTAGAACTTAGTGATTTATTATGATATGGAAGCATATTTTGAAATGATTTACAAAGGGAAGAACATACTTACAAAAATGAAACTAGTATGTGAAAAACTTCATGATTTTGATGCTACCATATTTTAGATAACACGTTCAAGCAACTAATAGAGTTGAAAGAAAATAATAAATTCTTTATATCTCATAGTCATCCAAAAAGAAGATGGCGGGCACCTTTCGAATTCATAGGTTCTTCATACCACAACCTATTCGGAATAATGAATGAAGATGATAGAGTTAAAATGGAGGAAAATATGAAAACACTATTGAATAATCAGGAAAACATAAAAGAATTAAGTAAGCAACAAACGTCTTTAGTTGAAGTCAATTCAAACTTTAAAAGTATGAACAAAAGAATAGAAAATATGCAGTACTACAGGAATATATATGGAATGTATATAAGGAATCCATTAAGTTATTTATGACAACGAAAGAAGTTAGTATCTTGGTTGATGAATGCGAGAAAATACAGACTTTTTTTATAGCCTTCTAATTGATACTAATCATAGAAGACCGAATACCAATATTATTCGACCAAGTCAAGTAAAGAGTGAAATTTCGAAAATTAAAAAGACATTATCATAAAGTTTAATCCTTCCAGGGAAGAGAACAGGCACAGAATTAAAAGACGTATATTAACAGCAAAAGGATTATTTGTAGACAAAAAACTTATTATAAATGCGAAAATCCCACTATTGGAAACAGTTTGCGAAGGTAGCTTGCCGTGGAGTAACGCTAACGATGGTAATTGTCAGTTAGGACCCCTAAAACCTAATAGACAATTTAACTGTATGTTTAAAGAAGTTTTAGAGTCGAAATCATTTTGGGTTGAATTGGAAAAAAAAGTAGTTGTTTATTTAAAGTCAAAGAGAATACTAAAATGAGGCTTCGATGTGGCCGAACTAAAATACAAATTATTGATCTGCCGGAACAAGGATATTGTCAATCAGTTCAGACTGCGCAGTCAGAATAGATAAAAACATGTTAATAGCTCAGCATATTATAGCAACAGAAAGTCGAGAAACATTAGCCTCAGCATATAAAGGAGAAATAAAAAAATTACCTGAAATTGTTGGGAACCCCTTAATGCCTTCGATTATTAATCATACGGCAGAAATAGCTCAGCTGGCAAAAAAAAATTAAATATTTTAAAACAAAAAACGTAGAGCTTAAAAATCTAAATGTTCATCATGTGGATGGTCACAGCTCTTTACACCTACCAGCTCAAAAGTAGCAAGGGTCTACAAGTAGTACTCAAGGGCATTGACCCTGATGTAAAGCCCGAAGAGATAGCTGAGGCGCTAAAGGAAAAGGGATTTTGCGCCAAAAGCGTACACAATATCAAAAACAGAAACAGGCAGCCGCAACCACCCTTTAAGATTGAGGTTGAACCAGTAAACAAGCATCTAAAAAAATGAGGTTCATCTAATTTATAATCTCCAGCTCCTTCTGCACCGTAGGATTACTGTAGAAGAGCCGCATAAACGTAACGATCCTGTACAATGTATGAACTGCCAAGAATACGGCCATACGAGATCGTATTGCACACTTCGCCCAGTGTGTGTTGTCTGTGGAGATCTCCACGTCTCCACACACTGCCAAGCTAATAAAGAAAATGCAAGCGCGAAAAAGTGCGGTAACTGTGGGGCTTCCCAATTTACAAAGAGCTGAAAACCCGTCTCCACAAAAGAATGAACACGGCACGGGTACACCAAGGAACAGCTACGCTGACAGCATCAGAAACAAATCCAGAAGTACCTTTTTCGAAACCAACAAGTATTGCTCCCTGGTCTATACCAAGCACAAATAAGACAAGTTTTGCAAACGTTTTAAAATCAGGTATGACGCCTCCAACTCAAAACTCACATAAAGAACACACAAAATTGGACACACAACAAAACTATAGGCCATCTGAGCTGCAAGAGACGAAAACTGAAGCTATGATGCAAGCCTTACAACAGAGCATGATGGAATTCATGACATATATGCGAACCACCATTCAAGACATAATGCGTAATCAAAACATTTTCCTACAAATGCTTGTCTCCCAACAATCAAAATAAATAATGGCTACCTTACGCATAGCTACGTGGAACGCCAATGGCGTTTCACAGCGCAAACTTGAGATAGCTCAATTCCTACACGAGAAGCATATCGACGTAATGCTTCTTTCGGAAACTCATCTTACAAGCAAATACAACTTTCAAATAAGAGATTAACACTTCTATGGTACAAATCACACCGATGGTAGAACACACGGTGGGACCGGCATTCTAATTAGGAACCGTATGAAGTACCACTTTTACAAAGAGTTTTCTGAAATTCATCTTCAGGCCAAATCTATCAATATACAGCTGGAGGACAAACACCTCACTCTAGCGGTTGTATACTACAAACAAACTGGGTCAGGTATAAAAAATATATAAGTTCACACATTGAGCTAAACCCAAAACTTAATACTGAATCTGATATAGAGAGCTGCACAGGTGCACTGGAATCCATTCTTACGGAAGCAGCTCATAATGAAACACCTAAAATCACAAACGTTACAATTAATCCGATAGAACTAACGCACAAATCGAGCAACTCGTCCACGCAAAACGACGCTTACGTAGAGAATGGCAATCTTCCAGATCACCATCTGCAAAACAAAAGCTGAAAATAGCCACACGGAAGCTGGCCAACGCTCTGAAACAAGAGGAAGAATATGCTTAGAGCCGATATATAGAGCAACTTTCACCAACAGGTACTAACATAACTTTCACCCACAGGTACTAACATAAGAGACTGTGGAGAGCCCACCCAACTCTTCGCCCACCGACTGAAACCGTTTTGCCCATAAGACGAACCCAAACCTGCTGCAGAGGCAGTGGCATCCAAAACAGCAGAGAAACCGAACCCGACCCCGAAAACCCTCAAGCCTCCCCCGATCTACATCCCAGAAGTGACCGACATTACCGCGATTGTCAAGATTATAACGACTCTCGTGGGTACCAAAAAAGACTTCTCATACAAAACGGAGAGAAATAATAATGTACGCGTAATGATGCCAGACAAGGAGTCCTACACAGCCCTACGCCAGCATCTCGTGGCACATAACAAAAGGCACCGCACCTTCCAACCAAAGGAACCAAAGGTCATCAAAGGACTTCACCACTCTACGGACCAGACTGAAATTAAAGAATAACTCCACAAATACGGCCATACTGTGAGGGATTTGCACAATCCCATTGGCAGGAAATCCAAACAACCACTGGGGATATTTTTTGTTAATCTAGAACCAGCGAGCAACAACACAGAGGTTTTCCAAATAAAGGGGATTTGCAGGTCAGTCGTCACCGTTGAGCCCCCACTGAAGTTCAACGATGTTCCACAATGTTTCAGATGCCAAGGGTTCGGACACACCCAGCGCTTCTGTTTCCTGGAACATCGCTGCGTGAAATGTGGTGATTCTCACGACTCTAGGTCATGCACCAAAAAAGATGACGAGAAAGCATGCTGTTTACGTTGCCAAACTGATCACCCTGCGTCGTTCAGAGGATGCCCTGCCTACGAAAAGGCAAAGGCGCAGCAATGTCCTAAAGCCAGACCTGTTGAGAGTAGCAACAAACCACCTCTCATCCAGATACCAACTATCATCAATGGTACTAGTTACAGGGACGTACTTCTTGGAAACCAAGCAACACAGCCAACGAATCCCCAACAAACCCCTCAAACCACTCCCGAAGCCCCAATTCTGAACCAGCTTGAAACGATGTTTGCCCGCATGGAAGGAACGATTGAGAGGATGATGGAAAAGTCGATCTCACAGATGCTCTCGCAGATGTTCTCTGCCAACCATCCATCTGGCAGGGCACGCGGAGGAGCAGCTGGCATTCAGTACACGGAACTTCCCGCGTTTCAGGAGGAATGGGCTCAGTGCGCCGTGACCAGGATCTCTAGCCCACAGGGAGATATCACCATTGGTGCGGTTTAAGTCCCACCCAGATAACCGAGACCCACCGTCAGGACTTCTTCGAGTCCCTTGGATCTCGCTTTATAGCAGCCGGAGACTTTAACGCCAAATACTCCTGGCGGGGGTCCCGCACAAACAACCCCAAAGGCATAAATCTGAAGCTAATCTAGCCTCGTATCGTCCGATTAGTTTGCTGGCAATCCTCTCTAAAATACTTGAAAGAGTATTTTTACTGCCAGTATTACAGAGTACTGCCAGTATTGGACGAGGCCGGACTGATCCCTGATCACCAGTTTGGCTTCAGACGCTTCCATGGAACACCTAAGCAATACCACAGGATTGGCAACAGCCAATCCCTAAGACGCCTGAAAACGAAACACCCACTTGACCTCCCCCACCAATAGACACCTAAGTCAAACTCCTTAGATATACATTCCATGTACCTCCCTTAAGTCAATGTCACCCCAAAATCATTTAATGATTGTCCATTCGGACAGATTTTAAATACAAAATAAAAAAAAAAATCTATACAGAACTTATAAATAAAGTTGAGAATTATATAATTTCATGTGAAAAAAAATTTATTAACAACACTGTATCACCTCCCCGGCCCTCGCATGATGTTCAAGCACCAACTTGAACATGGGAAATTAATGTATACAAAATTAAAATAATTTACAGTTCTTTTTAATTGAAGAAGTAAGATATAAATGTAAACAGAAAAACATTTGTGGCCCTTGAGAGAATGTTTAAGCATTGCACATGTTTTAAATATCAAAATATAGAAAGAATGTAAAAGGGATCGGACCAACTACCAAATATATTATACATGCATTTTATGACCGATCCCTTCAAAATAAAGTCACATGTAAACGCATGCGTAAGCTGACACTGCCAGGCACTTGATAAGGTTACTAGATAATGGATTTTAGGGACCGAACCCTTAAAGGAACATGTACTCGCATGCGTAAGATAACACCACGCTGCTAGGGTAAAGGTTATAAAATACTTAGGTCGCCAGCGCGCATACCAACGCATTGAAATGGTTGGCGGCATAAGTATATACATTGGAAAAAAAAGTTTAAGTATACGGTGGTTTTTCAACTAAAACCAATCAAAATACAATTAAAACAAAAAGGAAAAATTCAAAATGTTATTCAGTTTTTTAGGTTATACATCTAAGAACTTAAAAATATTTCTTTTTACTATTTTAAATGAATTAACTTTAATAAAAACCAATTTCATAAAAATAATCCATAATTTGAGGCCAAAAAAGTTTAAGTACACATCGGAAAATCATAAATTCTATAGTTTTAACATTTGGTAGGACCTCCTTTTTGCGGGAATACCTGCTTGGAGGCGACGCTGCATAGTGTGCACCAAAACATTTGTGTCCTTTTCTGATATCTTGTCCCTCTCATACTGCAACACTGTCATTAAGGACTCCTTTGAGGTTATTTTGTGCTTCCTTATCCTTTTGTCCAACAAATTTCAAATGTGCTCAATAGGATTGAGGTCGGGAGACTATGGAGGTGTATGCAATTGCTTGTAGTTGTAGAGCAGCTACTCCTTGACCAGATATGACGTATGTTTTGGGTCGTTATCGTGCTGAATATCGTCTTCACATTCAACTGGAGCTGGGTCGCGCTATCTTTAAAATTTTCCTTCCAAATTTTTAAATATATACTTTTGTCCATAGCACTCTTAATAAAGAGAAGATTCCCAACTCCAGCAGTCCCAATGCAGCCCCAAACCATTATTGTACGCCGTTGTGCTTCACAGTTGGTTTTACATTTTTAAGGTCCTATGCGGTGTTCGGATTTCCCATACATTTCTTCCATCCGAACCAAAAATGTTGAACTTGGACTCATCACTCCATTCACATATATTTGTGCAAATTCCAGCCTTTTCTTGCAGCTCGCCAACGAAATTAACGGCGTTCTGCGAGGTGTTCTTGCGTTGTACCCATCCTTATGAATGACATTTCGCATAGTTTGAGGGTGAACAATTTTTTCTGAGCTCCTAAATACTTCCTCCTGTATTTTCGGAGCGGAAATTTTTGGGTTGGCTTTAATTAAACTAACAATTTGCCGTTCCTTCCTGTCAGTCAGTTTTTTTGGTCGACCTGACCTAGGCGTTTTTAAAAAACCAAAATTCTAAAACTAGTAACTAAACTTCTAGTAAAGAAATCACAATTACCGTCAGAATTACGAAGAATTTGCCAAAAAATAACGGTTCTGACGAATTTACGTAAACTTTTTTAGCGCCGTTTTCATTCATTTTTTTATATTTCGGCTAGTCAGAAGTTTACGAAAGAAATGACTTGTTTGAATTTCTGATAATTTAAAAAGCAATAGTTTTAAATCTATATGGTGAAAAAATGGATCGATTTCTATAAATTTTATTATATATTCTGATCAATAAACATTGATGTTTCAAGCGTACTTTCACTTTTTATGCCCACTGTAAATATTTTTAGATAACTCTTGTTAGTACATACAAGTACTTTAAAGAACCTAATTGTAAGATTTTAATGTTTCTTCGGATGTTGAAGAATATTAATAAAACAGTTTAAAAACCGAACTCATTGGAGTAACACCGATTATTTTGGGCTCCTCTTAACAATTCGTGTTGTCCGGGTCTGTTAACCTAAAATTTTGGTTTGGTTCAGAGTTATTGTGATTATGTTCGTCATTAATTTGGACGGGTTGTACCTATTGTTGTCCTTCAATTATAAACCCATGGTATTGATTGTGGTCATAATACTGTTGTTCACAATAATTATAATAGGTTGAAATTGTTCGAATTCATGCGCGTCTTGAAATATCATTTCCCCAATTGACATTTTGGTTCGTTCACTGTCCGATGGTCTTAGTCGTTTAGTAATCGGGAAGTTAGTATGTTTAGATGTAAAGAGTTGTTATAGTTGAGGGAATGTATTTCCTCTAAAATGTGCTGTTTGAGGGTTTTGGGAAGTGTTGGGATATTGTGGGAAAGGATTTTTTTGAATATTTGGTTGTGTGTTCAAGTATTATTGTTATATATGTTCATATGTTATTGGTTGGTTCTGAAATGATTATGCAAGGGCCACATGTGTATAGGTGGGTATAAATGTTTGCATGTATTGATTAATATTAGGTTGGAAGGGTTGATAATATTGTGGGTAACTTGGTCGATATTGAATTTGGGTATTGGTATTGAATTTGTGTAGGATCCTCTGTTGTTTGTTAACTTTGTTAGAATTTTATATGTTGGTTTTAACAGTTAGTTTCCTTTGGACTTAATGTTTTTGTTTAGTTTTCTAGTTTCACTACCACATTTTTTATTGGATAACCGAATTGGAATTATAATCCAAGTTGAAGGGTTTTCACGTATTTACCTATGTTGGGAAATATTTAGAGCACTGGATTATAAAATTAAATTTATTTTCCACTCGAGGTTCTTTTTTCGCATACTTTTTGTATCCTACCGCCTGCGCCAGTAAAATGTTTATTGTATTACTGAGTCGAACAAATGACCCGTCAATTGACTAAGGACAACGCTAAGAAATAAAAAAATCAGAGGAAAAATTTCATGCCTTTATTTTTTAAATCTCAGCTTAAGACTAAGATCTTGTGAGATAAATATTACTTGTTTCTCTCTTTTGTTTATATTAATTCGGGAATAAGATTGCCCGCTTGGGATATTGGATATACAAAAACAAAAGATCAAGAGTGCCTATTAAGGAAAGCGAAATCGCTTTCTCCGGATGTGGTTTGTTTATATTGCGTTGCGAGGGATCTCCTACTCTGTATATTCTTATTTATTCGAACAGTACTGAGTATGTGAATATGTCCCCATATATATAATTTTAGCAACGCAGACCACGTACCAAAAGATAAAAAAATCGACGACAGGACCATATTATTAAACGACTACAAAGGCAAAGTAATATGGAACAACACAGAACCTCACCTACCTGGTCCAGCTATCAAATGTTATAATAATAATCGAACAACAATTCAGTATTTTGAAATCTACAGACTTATCTTCTGAAGCGCCACCTCTGCAGTTTACGAACAAGGAAAAAAAGACAAAAGGATTTATATGTATATATATATATTTATATATATATATATTTATATATATATATATTTATATATATATATATATATATATATATATATATATTTATATATATATATTTTATAGCTGCATTAATATGAAATTAATATGTTATTAATTAACACTGGACAGCTGAAGCCCATTAAAGTATGTGTATTCAACGGTCAACATCCTGTTTTATGTTAATAAATTATGAAGACCCTGTTAATGAGTTATTTAAATGTAATTTCACAGAAGAATAACAAAAGGGTACTTCAAAGATTTAAAATAACTTACAGGAAATGTTAATCATCAGATCATCCCAAAAATCTACGGCTGACCCTGAACCGAAGGCTCACATGGCGTCCACACCTGATCAACAAGCGCAACCAGGGCGACCTACGACTCAAGCAACTGCACTGGCTTCTGAGGAGAGGGTCCAAGTCCTGACCTCTGAGGGTGTTACGTCAGTCTCTATACCCTTTAGAACGAATTGGAGACCCTTACTACTTTTAGTTGGTACGTGTAGTAGTTTTTGTTATTTTTGTTTAAGTAATATGAAAAATTCCTATTGTTGTTTCGAGTCCTGTGTTTGTTGCGAGTGCAGTAGTTAATGAGGTTGAAGTTTTGATTATCGTGGAAGAGGTCAGTGTCGATGAGCAAACCGCGATTTCCCGTTCGTTGTTGGCTTAAGCTATTGTGTCGGATTGGGGGTGATTGACCGTGGCCGATCGACGTTTGCATTTATTTCGTGTACTTCCGATGGTTGCGAAGATACATGCGAAGAGAAAAACGCGTTGTTTCCTATCGATGAGAGACGACGTTTATTTTTGCCATATTATTAATAATTGAAGATTTTAAGGGGTTCCTAAAAATTTCTTTTTTTTTTTTGTTTCTAATCTTGACTCTCCCATAATTTATTGTTCCTACTCAATTTTGACAATAGCGATACACTTTTAATACCTTGGGGATATGTGGATCCCTTTTGATTAGACTTGCCTTATTAAGTTGATTAAGAACTGATAAATAATACTTTTGGTTAAAAGATCTTTTTACTGAATTTTCCTTTAACCTTGGTGCTCTAACCTAATGGTCCTTACCTTAATGAACTTTTTCCACATAGTTGGATGACAGTTCTTTTAATTCAATAATAGGATTCGATCTTTATTGACATTTGAAGAATCTTTTTCCCCCTTATATCTTTGTTGTGAGAAATCTTAAATAATTATTTTTTTGATTTTTCCCTCCTTTGCAAATTCACAAATGTGGTTGAACTATCTATCCTGACACAATCTATCCAAAGATCGTTTTTTGCGCGAGAAGTGATACTTTTATAACTACTCGCGGCACTACTCCTGGCACTACTCCTGGCACTACTCTCGGCCCCTATTATTAAATGAATACCACGTAGTCTATCTAAATCGGGATCAGCTAACGAAAATTCTTTCCAATCCATTTTATTTATATTTACCTTACATTCGGGAAGACTTTACGGGAAGACTATTAACGTGTAATATTTTTGAATTTGCATTTTTAATAAGCGACATAATATAAGCGCCTTTTCAGATATTATGTGCTTTGTGCTTTTTATATTGTGCTTTGTGAACCATTATCAATCAAAGCTCTATATGTTTGAAACTTGCCATCTTTACCTCTTATTTGAACACTATGGCTAATAACGCTTGTTCATAGGTAATGCATTTATTTAAATATTTTTTTTTCTAATTTGTAACATGCTATGGTGGTTTCCATTGCATAATAACTGACTAGTATATTTTTGCGGTTAATGCCGCTTCAAACACTGAAAGCATAAACCTAATTTTTAACTGCGTCCTATCTCTCCTGGAGACTCAATGCTTTAAATTTATACTAATATATAATTTGATAGCGGAACATTTTTCAAATCCGGCATCCTATTTCGTTTGAGTCATTTTTAAACACATTATTTACAGGGATATCTTCCTGTACTGAGGTCAACTAACTAAAAACTAACCAACTGTTTGGTTTTTATTTGATTTTTTAACTTTGCTCTCATATTTCAGTAAAGCCTCTTTACTACATTTTTAATGATGAGCGCAAAAATGCAATCTGATTCTTCTGTCAGATTTGTTTTTTATAGACAAATAGATGAAATGACAATGAAATTTTTTAAATGCCTATTATTTATTTTAATAGTTCCGAAAATATTTTCCTATTATTTTCGTACCTTTTTTTATACGTTTGGCTTAAGTATTCTTCTACTTGATCAATGGAATACTTAAGCTTAGTAGCTAACATATCTCTGTTTTGGCAATTTTATTAGCTTCATTTTCTTTAGCTTCTTCAAATTTATTAAGCATGCTATTGAAATGATCTTTATTAAACTTTTCGTGGACATGTCCGTGGCTTTTCTATTTTTTTTTTTTAATTTTCGCACTCTTGGGATTCTAATGAAAATAGGAGCTCTTTGTCATTTGCTTCTACACTCTTTTATTAGAATCCCGTCAACTAACCATTTTACTTTAAACTGATCACGAATGCCTTTTCTTTTGATGACATTGTTTTTATACCCTGTACCCATTAAAAATTGGTGAAAAGGGTATCATAATATGGTTCAAATGTATGTAACAGGCAGAAGAAAGCATCTCCGACCCCATAAAGTATATATATTCTTGATCAGCATCAACAGCCGAGTCGATATAGCCATGTCTGTCTGTCCGTCCGTCCGTCTGTCCGTCCGTCCGTCCGTCCGTCCGTCTGTCCGTCTGTCTGTCCGTATCAACGCCTAGATCTCAGAAACTACCAGAGCTACAGACATGTGCCATATATCGTTGGATAGGTAATTAACATACGCAGTACAAGTTTGTTGTTTTATTTTGATATCACCCCCCACTACCCCGTAAATCGCAAAATACTGCCACGCCCACAATTATTAACCTAATGCTGTGCAATTCGGCATATGCCGAATGTCTAAGGGTACAGGGTATTTTGCAGTCGGGAAACTCGATTGCTGCTTCCTTACTTGTTTTATTTAGCGTCGGAATCAGTTCAGAGCCTTCTGAATGTAACCAGACGAGGGTAATGGAGGATTACATTTTGCTACATAAACACTTAACTAACTTACATTTACGAGTTTGGCGGGGAATTTATAATCTTACGATATTATGCGGGTAGGGAGATCAGAGGGGTGGATCCTGTTCAGACGACGGAGGCAGAGAGCATTGGCGAGATCACTTGCCAGAGAGTATAGGTGTGTTGCCAATTTCTCCGCGTATCGGCTGTTGTGGAGGTTGATCTGATCACCAATCAGAGCAATCCGGAGATCCCTTATGATAGCGTGGTTGGAGACATACCAAGGGAGCCCGGATGCAAGCCGAGTAGCACGTGTCTGGACAGTTTTCAGCCTGTCGACTGTTTTTTTCTAAACACTTGATTTTCTGTCTGTTATATGACCACGGAAACGACCACAAAAATTTGTAATTTTTTGTTTTTGTAATTTCTTATATTTTATTTTATGCTCAATGGCATATTATTTTATTTCTTCTTTTTTATTTAGTTTGAAGCCTTTTTTAGCGATCCTGGAGTATATTACGTAAATTTCAATACGTATCTGCGGTCATTTACAAGCTTCAACTGAGTCTATTACCACAAGGTGGTCAACGTAATGGTGTCTCGATAGGAGCAATATTAAGAGGAGCCACTATAAATATCCTACTTTCATAATTTTCGTTTAAAAACTGTTTTATTCATATGATTTCACATCCGAGGAATCATAAAAAAATCTTAAAATTATGTACTTATGTACAAAATGTTTGAATTCTTATATACTATATAGTAACATATCCAAATCTCCATATATCCCATTGTCCAATACATTTCCTTTCACTTAGTAATCCATTGTATTTGTATCTGTTAAACATGCAGTTTTAACAGAGGTTTATTAGTGATTAGTGAACGTAGGCAGCAAATAAGCATAAAGCGTAAGCTTTACAACGGTGCTTACGCATAATGTATAGTATCACACAAAGTAGTACTAGATCAGCATATTTAAACACGCACCCTAAGTGCAATCGGTCATTAACATTCACATGCCCGATCATAAATAAATATAAAGTCCAATCGGTCATAAACATTCCCATGCCCGCCCGATCAGGCATAAACTTAACGTGTTAAATCCACCAAATGCTCAAAAAACAAGGCTTTTATACGATTTTTTTTAAATGACATTTAAGATGTAAGGTACATATATAAATAGTATATCATTGAATAAGGCAACTCTTGAAGAATAGAATAAATTTGTTATTCCTATTTTTTTACAAAATGGCGGATGTACAGCGATTGCCGTGAACTTCTTTTTTAAAAAGATTCTTCCACGGTGATCAGTAGAACTGAAAAAGTTTACATCCGATTGACTTGAAATTTTAAATGTAGCTTCTACATTAGATTATCTAGTGAAGCTATACGAGGACCGAATTTAGAGTTGAGATTTGTACTTGGGTGTTGTGATGGCACGTCCTCATAATTAACCAGACGAACACTCAAGTTTCGGCAGCCCAAAAAAGCAATTCTTAAAATCAAAATTCTAGGACTCATATTTCGTCATCTAGACATATCGGCACCAAAGAAAGCCATAAACATTTTGGAGACAAGGGACAACCCTGAAACTCCCGATCAAATTTAAGAACTCAAAATTAACTCACTCAATTGTGAAAGCTTATCGAAGTTGACTCAGAACATACACTCAATAAAGTAAAAGCTCTACAGAATATTCTTTCAATAAAATAAAAGCATGGCAACGAGGCTTGATCGCCAGATAAGTTAGGATATACAGTGCCGCTCAACTGAATAGGTTTGACTATTTGTTCAGGTTTGAAACGTTGTATCTTAGTTATATGAAATCCGATTTTAGCGAAATACATTTTTATGTATGAATAAATCTGTCATTTGTTAAATAAGAAAGTTTTTGATCTCTTAGTTTTGTTTTTATATCATTTTAATTTTTTTTTTTTCAAAAACATAACAAAAATCTCCAATTTTTTTGGCTCAACTAAATAGGTTTGACCACTAAAACTATTTAATTTATTAGTAACAAAGCTAAATTTCAAGGCACTGGGTATTTTAAATAACAAAGTGCAATGTTTTAGCATTATTTAGTATTTGGTATGGCTACCCTTGCTTTTAATTATTTCAAACATACGGTTTGGTAAGGAATCTTAATATTTTTTAATTTCATTTAGTGAAATTGTTGACCAGGCTTTTTTAATAGCTTCAACTAGGGTCCCAGTGTCACTAAATTGTCTTCCTGCTTCGTACACTCTCTTGGACAAAAGTCCCCAGATGTTTTCAATAATGTTAATGTCAGAAGAGTAAGGCGTCCACTTGAGCAATTTTACGTATTGGTCCTTAATTCACTGTTTAATAATCCGAGCCGTATGGATGGGAGCATTTTCATGTTGGTACGTCCATTGAATATGACCATAAATCTCAGAAAACTGGGGAAAAGCCTTTTGACACAGTCTTATACACGTTTGCGTTCATTTTCGAGGTGACAAACTGGAGCTCGCACGTTCCATAGAAAGACATGGCTCCCCACACCATTACACCACCTGCACAAGTGTGATGACGGCTTAAAAAACATTCTTCCTTTCTTATATCATGGAAATAGTAGTTATAGCCATCCGGTCCATTGAGGTTAAACTTCTTTTCATCGGAGAAAACCACCGTCTTCCACCCCTTGTTCCACGTCATGTGTTCTCGGGCAAATCGAAGTCGTGTTTCCTTACGAGCATCATTGAGAGGTGGTTTTTGTTTAATTTTTAATCTCTTTAAGTATTTGGCACTTCAAATAATTCGTTTTACCGTGGCCACACTAGCATTTATGCTGCATTTTTCATTAATTTTTCCAGCGGAAAGGTGGGAATTTGAGGTAGTTCGTAGGATAAGTCGCCTCTCTGATGATGTTGTTGCATTTTTTTTTCCACCTTTCATTTTTTTTCATAAACGGCTTCATTACGGAGATAATTAATCACGTTTTGACTTCGATCGACCTTCTTCTTTTTAATCCAGATTCAATATAGCCTTTTATTTGACCTTTTTCAAAATCGGTTAAAGGTTTTCCGCGGCTCATTTTAGAAAAAAATGATAAAAGATGATTTTAACTTTAGAATACAAAAGAAATCAACTCTTTTCAATCACGCGGTTAAACAAAAAATGAAGTCAAAAGTGTAAAACCTATTCAGATGAGCCAAAAAAAGTGCACACATTAAGCGAATTTCACGATGAAATCTAAATTCCGAATTACCGTTGCATTTGTACCGTTACTTTTTTCTAGCACATAAAAAGTAAGAAATTCAAGGTTCAAAACAAAAAAAATGATAGAAAAAAACGCAGTTGAACCGAAGATATAGAAAAAAATGTGAGAAGGATTTTTCAAACCTATTCAGTTGAGCGGCACTGTAAGTTCAAGTTAAGATTTGTCCCTATAACTGTATACAGCTAATTTCACGCCTTCGGGTCTATTCTGAACTAAAAACTATATTTTTTAAAGAAACATACTCCGGAGTTGTATTTATATATACAGATATTCCTTGTATACCGCGATAATACTTTACACCTGCCTAAATACCTGGACCGCTTTAAACCGCTTTAATGAAAATGATAAATATGATATATACGATGATAAAATGATAACGAAAAATCAGCAGCATATTGGACTGACGGTTGCCTAAATCAGCAAGTCGCACAAATTACGAAAGTCAAACGAGCAGTTGCAAAGTGCACCATTCCCCAAACGAAAAGAGTGATCCACAAAGCCAAAGTGCCATGGTGGAACGCTAACCTTCAACAGCTTAGGGACCAAAAGCAATGCTTGTTCTCGTCCTACAATGCCAATATGAATGATACAAACCTCATCAGATACAAAAAAGCAAACACCCTTTTCAAAAAGCCGTACTTTCGGCCAAGCATAACAAATCCACAAATCCTCCACAAAAAAGTCTGGTCCGATATAAAACGCCTAGCCGGCATTCCTCCCACACCGTTCAAATATATCAAATCCAACTCCGGTACTCCAACTGGATCATTTAATATCACGCAAAAGTTTGCTTGCCTTATCTTGGTCTGAATACACTTCTGACCAACATTTTTCAACGAATATATACGAGAAAAAAATCGGTATCTTTCAGAGCCCTATCTCATCGACTCACTTTCCCCATCGGCTACATGCTTAGATTCCAAATTCACATTGCCTGAAATAGAAAATTCAGTAGCAAAAGCAAAAGGAAAAAGCCCTGGGGCCGATAGAGTATCATACCCTATGCTCAAAAACCTATCTCCCCACCTAAAAAAAAAACTTTTGGATATCTTTAATCAAATACTGAACACTAGAAAATACCCACATACATGGAGATCGGCTACTATTATCCCTATCTCAAAACCAAACAAACCTCCTTCCGACATTAACAGCTACCGTCCAATTTCCCTGTTATTCTGTCTAGGAAAAACACTAGAAAAAATAATAGCACAAAAACTTATCTGGTTCATTAAACGCCACAACCTAATTTCTTTCAAAAGAAATCATAGCACGATGGACGCGTTATTGCGTATCCAACACTTCGCGTCGAATGCTGATTCGACCAAAAATCATGTCTCTATCCTGGCGACAGATTTTAAAAGAGCCTAGGATCGCGTGGGGATTCATGCCGTACTTTGCAGACTCGAGCGCTGGGGCATTGTTCCAAGGATTTTTCCAAGGATTCATGACCAATCGGTCCTTCAGGGTTCGAATAAACAATGTCACATCGAACTCCCACATTTTACGCAATGGAATTCCGCAGGGTTCGCTACTTTCTGTGGTTTTATTCATGATAGCAATTGAAGATATAAATGACATTGTAACTCGGCATAAAGATATTTACATCTCACTATACGCAGACGACGCCATCATCATCTTTACAAAAATAAAAAATATTAACACAGTCAGAGTAAATTTTTTTGAAATATTGCAAGAAATTAACTTGTGGGGAGCAACCTCTGGGGCCTCTCTTGCCAATGGCATAATGGAAAAATGCCAACTATTACATATTTGTCGGAAACAACGTTGCAACCTTTCCGACATTGACTTTAACAGCTGCATAATAAAAGATGTAAACTTTTTAAAAATCTTGTGGATAACCTTCGACTCCAAACTACTTTTCCAACAGCACAGATTCTTAGAAAACAACAAACGGGGCAGTTTGCCCCGGGCCCCGTCGTCAAAGGGGCCCCAAACGTCGAATAGCAGTTTTTCAAAATATGACAAATCGAGTATATATGTGTCGTGCCACAAATAAACCGACCTAACGCGCAGAAAATCAATCAATCGCTGAATCGATAATCAATATATATTGTTTTCATATCATGTGCGATCAGCAGATCTGTTGACAGCGTCAACTAAACTTGCTGATTTGTTTTTGGCGCCAAGCGGCGGGAAGTTGTCTGATTAGGGTGGGGAGTGTCTTATTTTTTAGAGGACTTCCTGAAGTTTTATCTACCCAGCAGTCAGTCGTCATCATGCATTGGACGAAAGTGCATCGCGCGTTTGCTTGCAAGGGTTACTTTTCCAACGGTCGTTCCGTAATTTCCACTCAACGTGCCTTCCATACTCGTTTCAATATTCATCCTGCAGGTCGTGTTCCTGGCCGGCAGTCGATTATTTCGTGGGTGAAAACATTCAGGGAAAGTGGAAATGTAACGAAACCGGGTAGTCAGAACACAAGAAAACGTTGAGAGGGTGAGAGTGTCTGTCTTGTGATCTCCCCGTCGTTCGGCGCGCAAACATGCAACTGCTTTGAGCATGTCTGATCGCACTGTAAGACGAATTCTTCTCCAGGGTCTTCAATTCCATCCTTACAAATTGGCTATGGCACAGGAGCTTCGTGAACGCGATTTTGTTGCCCGCCAAAATGCATGCGAAGCGCTCCACGAAAACCTGCCTAACGATGCTGTGGTGTTTTTTAGTGATGAGCTCAGTGTATCAAAAATGGAGGCCATCACTCCGATATCATCTTCAAAACCGTGTAATAAAAAATTTAGATCGTGTGTAACAGGAATAAAAAAGTTGTGAAAAGTTACATCTACTACTTTTTTTTAATTACCTTTTAAAATCAGCAAGTTTAATTGCCGCACCCTGTACATACACAGGGGGGGGGCCCCGAATTTTTTTTTGCCCCGGGCCCCAAAAAAGCTCTGAACGCCCCTGCCTAAAGCTGTACACTACGTCCAACTGCCTGCTAACCAAAGACTTCGGAGCCATTTTTAAACAAAAGCGGAATTTTAAGTGCATATCCACTCTAAGACATTGCGCTAACTACATCAAGCTACTTTACCTTCCCCTCCCTAAGCCCAGGAGGTCCTTAAAATTGGCAGCACATTGGGGTTCCAAACAGCCTAACATACACCTTCAAATCTACAATGCTGCCAAAAAGGATACATGCCGCTTAGAATACGAAAAAACGTTTTTTGAGGGCACAAGAAGATCTTGGTGGGAAAAACTGGATTTACACCGATGGTTCTAAAGTCACCGACGCAACCACGTTTGCGGTTGTTGACTGCAACCGTCAAATAATTGCAGGAGGTAGGCTCCCATCATACAACTCCATATTCACAGCCGAAGCTTTCGCCATTCTCAAAGCATGCCAATTCGCCTCCAAAAACGCTGGTAAATCTGTTATCTACACAGACAGCCTCTCCTATCTTTCCGCTATACGCAACTGGAATCATAATGGCCCCACAACACAACAAGTTAGGCACATTCTAAGTTCTCATCAAACAAAAATAACCTTACTCTGGGTTCCCAGTCATCAAGGAATCCATGGAAATGAACTCGCTGACAAAGCCGCCCAAGAGATGAGACTTACACCATCAATCCTTTTCACTCCGTTTAACTGCAAGGATTTCCAAAGTCGAATCAAGCTATACCTCAAAGAAAAGAAACTCTCCGAATGGTCACTCTTCATGCACAGGTACCAGTTTATTAACCCAAATTGCATCATGTTCAAGCCACTAATGAACGTATTGTACATAAACGGGGATGCGCGACCTTCATCCGCCTACGCATCGGGCACACCCAATCCACACGTCATCACTTACTGAAGACAACGGCGAGACCAACATGCCAACTATGCGGGGACGAGCTCAGCGTTGACCATATTCGCGAAGCCTGCAGTCGATTGCACTCAATTAGATCTCAATTATTTGGTACACATAGTCTTTCGAATTATTTAAGTAACCCATATATGAAAATATCTCAAAAATTAACAAAATTGTCCAAAAAGCTCAGTTTATTGTATGTATAAAGTAATAACCCATAAATCTAGAGTCGAAGGCCACCGTAGCTAGTACTTATTAAATTATTAGGTTAGTATTGTATACTATATTTAATTTTGTTAAATAAATATTTAAACTCAATACAAAAATTCAGACTTTCTTACACAATTAAAAATACAAGATATAAATAATAATACATATACTCGTACATATGTACATATTTCAAAATTTAAATAATTATGTGCACATTAAAAAATTTATAAACAAACTAAAACAAATGAAAGGTTTATCAAAAACTTTATTGTTATTCTTTAACCTTCATATGGTAATTAATCTGTTTCACTGTCTTCAAAGATATTTGCGCGTGGGAGTTTTGGGGGAATAATAGCTTCATCAGAAGATATTTTTTCAACATAGTTTTGGCTATTGGATAAGAAACAAGTTGTGTGACCTTGAGTTTCCTCTACTGGTTTTATAATTGCAAAATCTGTTATCAGATTTTGGTGGGTGGTTTTTTTAAGTTCCTTTTCAATTTCGTAATAAGGAGCTAGATAAATATCTATTTCCCTTTTTATATTGTTGGATCTCTCCAGTTCTAGTCTGTTTGTGTAAACGGTATTGGAGCGCGGACCGGCGGCACCGCTCATGCTCTCAACAACCGAGTCGGTCCCACTTACCCACTCGGCTACCGCCCAGCTGGAGTAAATAGTACCAATTCTATTCCTATCATAGTTCCATGATTAAGATTTAATAAAAATACCTTTTCCTTGCATGCTACGTTAATAGAATCGATGTAAACGAAATTCTAGAAAGTTTGGAGGAATTTTGACAACCTATAGGCGGGTGATCCCATTGTCCCTTAAGATTGAAAACTAGGTTGCGTTGTTATTAGGCTATACTCTTTCTTCCATGTAGACTTTAACCTCTAACTCTAACTGGGTCTACCCAGTGCCAAGTGTGTTCTTACTCTTTGTTAATTACTTATTTAGCTATGTCCGACTCTGGATTAGATACTGGACGCACCTGCGTTCCGACTTAGTTAGGAGAGCCTTCCAAAGGTCCCGACTGGCAAACCAAAGTTGGTAGCCGAAGGTTCCTGTAGCATCGATGCCTAACTCGGTGAGCGCGTCCTTCTTGTGATATGAACCCATGGTACAAAAACAAACAAAAATACCGGAGCGAGTCTGGTTCTTCGCACTTTTGGTTGTACTGTGTAGGGTAGATTTCTTTAGCCTTCGAACTACATATACTGGTTGCAGAATCCAGTGTATCTTGAGTAGTTTGAAGATTTGCGTGAAGGCTCAACCGATCAACACACTTGCTGTCGGTCATTTAGTTTCCTATAGGTTTGGGTTGGGATAAGCCCTGGAATTTACATTCGCGGTCAGGGTATTAGTCCCAAACCAATCAACCCAGCTCATGAGTTTGAGAAAAGCTGTCTTGGGCGAATATTGGCTGGGTATTGGATAACCATGCGACCTTGTATGGCAAACTCACGGTTACGATGTTAGGTTTTCTGGCGCTTAATTGTATAACAAAATATATGGGCGGCGTACTTGTTTTGTTTGACCAAAAATTCTTCCGCACTTCTAATAACGATCGCGGCTTCTTACAAACTCCTCGTTACCAAAATTTTCCTTGTTTGTTTACCTACTGCTCGCCCTGGCATTACTGATTTCGTTCCTTGTTCTGCCGTTGCCGTTGCTAAATCCATAATGTATCTTGTTCAGTCGTATAACACAACGCACCCCTCGGGCTAACTCATATAAACGACTTCGTTCAGCTTAAGCCGCTCCGTTTAAGAACGCCGTGCTTACACCCATTCGAGGAAAGATTTAGAGTTAGCCAGACCGTCTTACCGACTGGAGAAAATTGTTCCTTGGCCACACACCGGTATTTATATCGATCAAACCTGATACCATACATTAAAAAATCGTTCATCAACAAGGAAATTGGTTTTCGTTGTTAAATTGAATTATTTTTCGGAATTTTGTGTTTTGTTATTCCAATTTTTTTTTTAATTTTTTTACGACATGCCCGCACTTGCGGCTTGGTGGACTGCACATTTTACGGGCCGGGTCGGGCCGCCAAGAGGGGAGTCCCACTGTGTCCGTTGCCCCTTTGCTGCCGTTGCTGCAGTGACTAACTTTTTGCATAAACGTTAATTGAACGCCAACCTAGAGTATGGACTGGCAGGCCCCGCCGCGTGCGAGATGAAGCGCAAGCCCGCGCGTAATAGGCAAGGAGAGAAGCCAGACGTCACGCCTAACA
Organism: Drosophila vallismaia; assembly: GCA_035047325.1. Taxonomy (NCBI): domain Eukaryota; kingdom Metazoa; phylum Arthropoda; class Insecta; order Diptera; family Drosophilidae; genus Drosophila; species Drosophila vallismaia. The sequence continues at coordinate 132,474 of JAWNPU010000073.1, forward strand.
CCAGCGCAGCTCTGCGCAGCAAGCTGGCAAACAACCCCATTGCCCTCCTCTCAATCAAAGAAGATGACGACGAACATGACGAACCCGAAACTGCCTCAGAGGCAGTGGCATCTAAAACGGCAGTGAAACCAAACCCGATCCCGAAAACCCTCAAGCCTCCCCCGATCAACATACCAGACGTGACCGACATTACCGCTGTTGTCAAGATGATAACGACTCTCGTGGGTACCAAAAAAGACTTCTCATACAAAACGGAGAGAAATAATAAAATACGCGTAATGATGCCAGACAAGGAGTCCTACACAGCCCTACGCCAGCACCTTGTGGCACATAACAAAAAGCACCGCACCTTCCAACCAAAGGACGAGAGAGCGTACAGGGCGGTCATCAAGGGACTTTACCACTCTACGGACCAGACTGAAATTAAAGAAGAACTCCACAAATACGGCCATACTGTGCGGGATCTGCACAATCCCATTGGCAGGAAATCGAACCACTGGGGAAATTTTTTGTTAATCTAGAACCATCGAGCAACAACACAGAGGTTTTCAAAATAAAGGGGATTTGCAGGTCAGTCGTCACCGTTGAGCCCCCACTGAAGTTCACCGATGTTCCACAATGCTTCAGATGCCAAGGGTTCGGGCACTCTAGGTCATGCTCCGAAAAAGATGACGAGAAAGCATGCTGTTTACATTGCCAAGCTGATCACCCTGCGTCGTTCAGAGGATGCCCTGGCTACAAAAAGGCAAAGGCGCAGCATCTCCTAAAGCTCGACCCGTTGAGAGTAGCAACAAACCACCTCTCATCCAGATACCAACTGTCATCAATGGTACGAGTTACAGGGACGTACTTCTAGGAAACCAGCCAACGAATCCCCTCAAACCATTCTCGAAGCCCCAAATCCCAACCAGCTTGAAACGATGTTTGCCCGCATGGAAGGAACGATTGAGAGGATGATGAAAAAGTTGATCTCACAGATGCTCTCGCAGATGACGCAGTTTATAGCTCCCTTCCTCAACAGAAAGTAATGCAAATAAGGCTTAATATAGTTTTTTTGAAACGCAAACGGCTTGCAGAAGAGCAAAGCCGAAGATGCTCTCGCAGATGATGCAGTTTATAGCTCCCTTCCTCAACAGAAAGTAATGCAAATAAGGCTTAATATAGTTTTTTTGAAACGCAAACGGCTTGCAGAAGAGCAAAGCCGAAGTAGAGCATTTCATGAAAACAGACAATATCGATGTTCTTCTAGTTTCGGAATCCCACTTTTGTCCCAGATCCTACTTCAATATTAGCGGATACGATCTGTTACATGCCAACCATCCATCTGGCAGGACACGAGGCGGAGGAGCTATGCTCATCAGGAGTGGCATTCAGTACAAGGAACTTCCCGCGTTTCAGGAGGAATGGGCTCAGTGCGCCGTGACCAGGATTTCTAGCCCACAGGGAGACATCATCATTGGACTTCTTCGAGTCCCTTGGACCTCGCTTTATAGCAGCCGGAGACTTTAACCCCAAACACTCCTGGTGGGGTCCCGCACAAACAACCCCAAAGGCATTAAGCTTTACAAGTACCTGCAGCGGAAGAGTCTGGACTGCCATTCCACTGGAGAACCCACACACTGGCCTTCCGACCCTTCAAAGCAGCCGGATCTTCTGGACTTCGCCGTTTCCAAGGGCATAGGACACTCTAAGATAACATGCTCAAGCTATGATAAACTGCTATCCGACCACAGCGCAGTAAACTTGCTCCTAAACATCCCCGTCCTCAGAAAAACCCCGCCTAGAAGACTCACCGGGAAACACACAAATGCCCCCAGTTTACGTTCTGGATGCTTTCCTCCCTGTACCCAGATCCCCCTTTTTCCACATCAAGCAACATAGATGCGGCCATCGAAAAACTAACCAAAGAGATGCACAATGCTGCTGAGTTTGCGAATCCACCTCCTCCGACTACCCCGAGAACACCTGAAAGAGACTTGTGCTTGTGGTCTCCTGAAATCGCGGCCCTCGTGGCCGAAAAAAAGCGCCTCAGAAGAGTCTGGTTTTCATCGCGCAACCCAGGGACAAGACAGCACTTAATCGTGCCTCCAAGGAACTGAAGGACAAGCTAACCATCCTACGGCAGGACTCCTTCCATAGATTCCTTAAGGAGCTGGAACCTGGAGACCCGCAGCACAATCTGTGGAATGTCACGAGGCACATTAAAAGACCTGCGAAGAAGATATCACCCGTGCGCAAAGTGGACGGGTCCTGGTGTCGGTCTGAGGTCGAAAGAGCAGAAGCCTTTGCTGACCATTTACAAAGTGCTTGCTCACCTTTCGACAGATGCACTGGCGAAGAGAGAGCTGCCATCATAAGGTTCGTAGACAGCCCAAAAGCTCCTGGCCCGCCAATAAAGCCCGTCGAACCAGAGGAAATTGTGCAGGAGATCGCCTCCTTAAAAAATGGCAAGTCAGCGGGTCCTGACCGAATTGATGCAACAGCACTGAAAATGTTGCCCCTAATCTGTTCCCAAAGGCTGGCTAACATCTTTAACAGCTGCCTCCGTCTAGGTTACTTCCCGAAAGTGTGGAAGCGTGCTGAAGTAATTGTCCTTCTCAAGCCTGGAAAACCTGAAGCCAATCTAGCATTGTATCGTCCGATTAGTTTGCTGGCAATCCTGTCTAAAATACTTGAACGAGTATTTTTACGTAGAGTACTTTACGTAGAGTTTTGGACGAGGCCGGACTGATCCCTGATCATCAGTTTGGCTTCAGACGCCTTCATGGAACAACCACCGGCTTGTTGAGTGCATATTAGAGGCCTTCGAAAAGAAGAAGTACTGCTGCGCCGTTATGCTGCATGTTAAACAGGCGTTTGACAGAGTCTGGCACCCTGGACTCCTCTTCAAAATTAAATCCAACCTTCCAAGTTCCCACTTCGCCTTCCTCAAGTCGTACACAGAGGAAAGAGAATTCCGAGTGAGATGCGGATCATCAATCAGCACGCCTAGGCCTATAAGAGCAGGAGTACCTCAAGGCAGTGTTCTTGGACCCATCTTATACACACTCTACACAGCGGACCTTCCCATCACCCCCTCTCGGAACCTCACAGTAGCCACATATGCAGGTGACAAGGCGGTGTCACCTAGCCTCCGCCACAGATCCCCAGGAAGCATCAGCCATCATACAGAGACAACTGGATGCTCTATATCCATGGCTGAAACGATTAAACATTGTGGTCAACGCGGAGAAATCCTCCCACACAACCTTCGCATTACGCAGGGAGGATTGCCCCCCCGTCACACTCAACGGGCAAATCATCCCTATGAATAACACTCCCAAATATCTAGGGCTGACCCTGGACCGCAGGCTCACATGGCGCCCTCACCTGATCAACAAGCAACTGCACTGGCTCCTGGGGAGAAGGTCCAAGCTCAAAGAAAAACTCAAACTGCTTATTTACAAAGTAGTGCTGAAGCCAATCTGGACATATGGGATTCAGTTATGGGGCACGGCAAGCTGTTCTAACCGCATCAGAATACAGTGGTTTCAGAATAAATGTCTGAGAACATTTTCTAACGCCCATCCGTACCATGAAAACTCAGTAATCCATAAAGAGCTTGAAATTCCTTCGGTAGCAGAGGAGATCACCCGGCTCAGCGAAAGAAATACAAAAATACTAGACAACCACTCCAACCACCTGGCCATCAAGCTCCTAGATAACAGCCAATCCCTAAGACGCCTGAAAAGGAAACACCCGCTTGATCTCCCCCCACCAATAGACACCTAAGACAAACTCCTTAGATATACATTCCATGTACCTCCCTTAAGTCAATGTCACCCCCAAATCGTTTAATGATTGTCCATTCAGACAGTTTTTAAATACAAAATAAGAATGATAAAAAAAAACCTGATACCTGATAAGACTTATAATACTTATATTATTATACTTATATGTATTATGATACTTATAAGACAAGCTTTAATAACTCAAATGACCATATCTATTATGCCAAAGTACCGCATCAACATGCCCTGGTGCGAAACATTGATTCGTATCAGTTCAAAAATATACAAATCTAGATTTTTCAACACGCAACTAAAAATTTATTTCCTTCTCGCGAAACGGTGACTTTACTTTTACTTTTACACCGTAACATCTTCCCGTGTCCAATTTCTCAATCTGGTATAACAAGTCCATTTTTCCTTTTCGTTATAGAACCCCAATGCCATAACTTTGAAGACAACAACGCAATAACCTCCGACAGTCACGTTTCTTGTCCCATAACGTGTTGACATAACCTTTTTCCCTTTTGACCAGTTGGCTAAAATCTTGAAAGTTAAGAAAAAAAGGAGAGTCCAAGTTTAGATGGAACGAAAAACTTTATTCTAACAGCGTCAGGTTTCGTGAAAGAAGTCAACTCTTCCTCTTATAGCTAAAACTTCAACATTCAATACCAGCTATATTCAGTTACTCTCCTTACTATATATCATACCGGTTAATATTGTATTTCAACACACCTTTGCAGTTCGATTTTTTCAAAACCGAAGGACGAAAACTAATACGCTTGTATGTGACCTATTTTTCTTTTATTTAATTGATTTTTTTTTTTTAACATGTATACATATATATTTTTATTCAGACTCCTCCTCTTCATCGAGTCCAGCATATTTGTTAGATGTTTGCAATACCTAAAAAATAAAAATAACACGTTAATAGTTAAAAGTATAACCTTATTTTTAGCGTAATTAAAAGTGAATACATATATTATAAATTTATTGGGTCGACCGTAAATAAACCGGTAATACAAACGGTGCATACAAACGTTGAAAATTTTATTTGAACGGCTTATTTGTTTTGTTTGGCGTTACTTGTAATATGGAGCCCACAAAAAAACATTTACATCAATTTGACAAAGTTGATTTGTCAAACTCCGTTCTGGAATTTCGCAACAAACCACTATTTGAAAGGCTAATATCCACCAAAACAAAATTATGCTGTCAAGCTGCTTCCAAGAAACCAAACGATTAATTTGGAAGTCTACTGACAACAACTTGACAAATTGACTACAGACATCAAAAAAGTGACCAGAAATAGAGAATCGTAATGGTGACATATTCCACCAAGACAATGCTGGACCGTGCACAACCTTGGTCACTCGCCAATAACTGCGTGAGCTTAGCTTTGAACTTTTGATGCATCAACCGTGCACCCTCAGAGTACCATTTGTTTCGGTCTTTGCAAAACTTCTTAAATGGTAAAACTTTTTATAAGGACGAGGATATAAAATCGCATTTGCTTCAGTTTTTTGCAGATAAAGGCGTGGGATAATTACTTTCCAAAATATAAATATTAATTAAAGCTCATTCTAAAATGAAAAACAATTAATTTACTTTTTTTTTAAATCACCGATTTCTTTTTCGTCAACCCAATATAATTATATTATAAATTATAAATTTATATAGTTAGATTATAATTATAAATTATGATTATAATATAATAAAATATATTGTAATTTATAAATTATATAAATAAAAGGTGCGTTCCAAAATAAATAGGACTTTTTGAATCTTGCGCCCTCTAGTGGCGCCTTTATATGTCGACTAGTGCGTTAGAATCTGCTATCCTTTATCAACTTCCATGACATTTCATCGATTGGAAGTGAAGTTATTGCGTTTTAAGTGTCAGTATGTTTTTGTCATTGGCGCGAAAATAAGCGTCGATGGCTCTTTCAACATTAAATGTTGTTTTAAAATTGGTAAAACTTTTACCGAAACGTTTTAATTGGTGAAACAAGTTTATGGCGATATTTGCCTATCCCGTACAAGAGTGTAACGGAACGAGTGCTCGAAACTGTGCATGAATTCATAAACAATCAGCCGAAATCATCATTGAATTGAACATCTCCAAAACATGGATTCATCGCATTTTGACCGAACATTTGGACTTACAAAAAGGTGTGTGCACGGATTGTTCAGCACAAATTATACATCATTAAAGACGCAAAAATCACATTTTTCCAATCAACTACTCCTCGTATTCACCTGATATGGCACCGTGCGACTTCTACCTTTTCGGAAAAATACATTTGCAGATGAAAGAAGAGCGTTATGCAGATGTGGAGGCCATTCGAAAGACTTGCACCGGCATACTGGCGGACATACCGGGCAACGAGCTAAAACCCCTTGTTCGACATTCTTGTGGACCATGCAAAAAGCTGTAAATCAGGAGACTATTTTGAATAAAATTAATTGATTTTGCCGATAAAAACTGTTTACTTTGGAACGCATCTTGTATATAATATTTTATACATAATTAGACCTAAATTAAAATACGCTATGTTTTCGTTGAACTCACGGGACCAGTCTGGGGTATAAACTTCGGCAGTGATCGATCATTACGTGCATCTCGTTTGTTTTTATTATCCTCTTGAAATTGTTTTCCATTAGAGATATCAATAGTTTTTAAATTTTCGAATCTAAAATAATTAAAAATACAAACGTCAATATTAATAAGACAGTTAAATACCTTTTTAATAAAGTTATTCTTCATAGGTATGAAATAAAATGTTGATATCTGTTTTACTTTTTTGTTTGGTTTGTTTTTTCATTTGTTGCTATGAATTCGATTAAATTATCCGACTTAACTATGGGAGTTCTTTAGTTTCAATAAACCGTTTATAATTAATTTAAAAAATAATTATTTATAAATAATAATTATGGTCCTCCAGCTCGGGAACACAAATCAAATTTTAGAAAGCAAGGTTGCTTGGTGAAACCTTAATCTGTTGGTCAATAAGTTGACAACAAATTATAAAGAAAACTCCTTCCCAAAGGAACACAGAATCTTCTAATTACACTGTGCAGCTGTTCCCTAAACTGTAGATTAAACGGGCACAACAGGAAAGGATATCAGTGTGAAGGACGTTTTCCTTGAGCTCGGAAAAACAATACTCTAACGACCAAAATAAAGGAATGCAAAGTGAGGTGTTTTTTCAGAAGCGACAATAACTTGTTGCACCTGGAGTGGGGAATGCAAAATACCATAGGATGCCGAAATTTCAATAAAGTTTTAGTCAAAATTAAAAATTATTGTTCCGACCTTTAAGCTAGGAATTAACTAAAAACTAAGAGGCACCAAATTCGACCTTAAGTTTCCAGTCACTACTACGTTTGTGGATACCTCCAACCATACGTACGTGCGACGTACAAAGCAAACGTCAGTACTATGCTTTAAGTTCAGAGTTGCATCCACAGCAAAGTATTTCATGTCCAGATTAAAATTAAGGCCTCGCCAAGAAAAAATTGAGGCAGCAGTTCTAGGCGCAGAATTTACACAAACGGAAAGACAAGATTTGCGCATATCACCAGACAAATTTTCTGTGTCATTTTTATACCGATTCATCCATCGTACTGATTTGGATAAATGCAACCCGTTTACCCCACGAGGCGTTACGGAACAAACACAATGGCAATCCTTGTATCATACGTCTATAATACAGCTGATGTCGTATCCATAACAACAACTACAAAATTATTTCCCAATAACATGTGTTTCAAAGAATAAATGGATAATAATGCTTTTAATAATCCGGACCTACCATCGTTCTAAGGAAACAAATCTGTCATACTTGAACTTACAAAAAAAAAATATATATACCAACAAAATTTAACAAAATAAGAAACGAATACCGCACATGGAAATTTATTTTCACGAATGCTTCAAAAAAGAGCACTCAGTGTTGGAAACCAAGAAAACAAAGTCATAAAAGCTGTCGTTACACAAACTTACACATCAATCCTTAACGCGGAAGCAGGAGAAATCCTGAATGCAGTAGAACTGGCAAGCGCAAGAAAATAAATAAAAATTAATCATCTGCACGGACTCCCTCTTTCCACTCTCGCCGCTATACAAAATATCAACAACACTGAACCAACAGTCTGCAAAATTCATGAAATAATCGCCACAAACACCAAACAAACGCAGGAATAAGAGGATATGAACAAGAAGGTACAGCAGCCAAAAGTGCTTAAATTTCAAATTTATTTCTCCACAACACTAAAACAATCAACAAAAACAAACAAAACAAGTGAGAAAAGTTATCTTCGGCTTGCCGAAGATGGTATACCCTTGCAAACAAAAAAGTTTTCCATACAAAGACTTGTTTTCATATCGGTCGTTTGTGTGGCAGCTATTAATATAGTGGTCCGATCCGGACCAAACTTTCACAAGTTATTTTATGCTTGATTTACAGTTCGGACTGTCACCTTTCCAACGATATATAATATGTGTATATTTCTTTCACGAGCGCCACTCTCAAACGATTCGAACGGCATCCAACGGAATCGGGCAGGAACTTATGCGCTCATCCAATACATAAAACCCATACCACTAAGAATCCCTTCCCCAAACCAACTTCTCAAAAATTACAATGTAAGAAACATAAATAATTTTTTACTCTATTCAAAAAGCTACACATAAAAAATTAATACACAAAAACTACCTGAATTTCTCAGGCAAATCCCAGTTACTCTGGCAAAGAATATTGTAAGTTCTGAATTTAGTTATAAAATACAAATAAAAAAACAAAAATTTTAATCAAAATAGGAGGGTGCCCCATAGAGCATGTCGAGTGGGCAATATCGTTTCGCCTTTTTACATGTTTTTAGGCAATAAACAGCATTCGAAAAACCAATTTAATTTAGTTTTTAAAATTTTAAATTAAAACAAAAAAAAAACTGACAGTATGCCTCAATAATTTATAATTTTTTTGCTAAATAATTCGAAACTAAAAAGGGTATATATTGCCTTGAATGGGATCACCTACTTGGTCGATAAAGCATGTCCGTTTGTCCGATTCTACGCAAACTAATCTTTCAGTCTTAAAGCTATCGATCTAAAACCCTTGCACACACTTTTGGTTCCATTGTCTGCAGTATTTAATTCGCAACGGCAGAACTTTTTCCTTTGGTGCCATATAACAAAAAGATCGGAAATGCTTCGTTTTTTATACCCTGTACCCATTAAAAATTGGTGAAAAGGGTATCATAATATGGTGCAAATGTATGTAACAGGCGGAAGGAAGGATCTCCGACCCCATTAAGTAATAATATATAATTCATTATGTATTCTTGATCAGCATCAACAGCCGAGTCGATATAGCCATGTCTGTCTGTCCGTCCGTCCGTCTGTCTGTCCGTATCAACGGCTAGATCTCAGAAACTACTAGAGCTACAGGAATGTGACATATATCGTTGGATAGGTAATTACGCAGTACAAGTTTGTTGTTTTATTTTGATATCACCTCCCGCTTCCCCGCAAACCACAAAAATCTGCCACGCCCATAATTAACCTAATGCTATACAATTCGGCATATGCGTTGATGCGTATAGAAGCTATCTAACCAAATCGGATAAGAAACACGGAAGTTATGCCGCATGCAAAATCTATGGCAAGGGAATCAGAAGCGCGGCAAAACTCGCATTGCCGACTGCGAAAATAAATACTAAGCAATATTAGATTATTATACGAGTATATTATAAATATTTATAAATATTGAATTTTAAATTAAATAAAATACTTTACTTATTTGTTTTTAACAAATAATACAAAATTTAAATTGTGATACTCTTTTATAATAGAATATTGTTTCATTTATTTATTGATGCTAAATAAATAAATTGTAAGCATGTCTAAGGGTACAGGGTATTTTGCAGTCGGGGAAACTTGACTGCTGCTTCCTTATTTGTTTTTTGATAGGAAGTTGAAATTCTCGGAGACCCTCTGTAATGAAGATCTAAGAAAAGCCTCAATCATTCGGATCGGACATTTTGTTTCAAAGTTATTTTAAAAATATGCTTTTCTCAACAATTTTGATATTTAAAAAGTTGTCTTGAATCTCGATCCTGCAGTAATTGGGGATATTTTTTATTTAAATACATATTGTAAATTTTTTTTATAGATACCTTAAGCTTAAATTTAGAAATTACAAAACTTTAAATTTATAACCATGAAGCTATCTAAACATTTTATACCTCGGTGGACATGTTTTTTAAATTTCAATTGGACTTTTTTTCGACAAAACGTTCAAATATTTAAAACAAGATACACAAAGAAAATTTGTCATTACAAAAAATTTATCTTTTCAAAAGTTCTAACAATTCAATCAACTAACACTTGAAATGACACAAAATCTAATATTTTATTTTATTTAAATAAATAAAATGCAAATAAGAACCAGAAAGGAAAGCCCGGATATACAATGCCGCTCAACTGAATATGTTTGAAAAATCTTTCTCACATTTTGCTCTTTATCTTTGTTTTGAACCTTGAATTGCTTACTTATTATGTGCAAAAAAAAGTAACGGGACAAATGCAACGGTAATTCGGAATTTTGCTTTCATCGTGAAATTCGCTCAATGTGTGCACCTTTTTTGGCTCATCTAAAATAGGTTTTACACTTTTGACTTCACTTTTTGTTTGACCGCGTGATTGAAAAGAGTTGATTTCTTTTGTATTCTAAAGTTAAAATCGTCTTTTATCATTTTTTTCTAAAATGGGCCGCGGAAAACCTTTAACCGATTTTAAAAAAGGTCAAATAAAAGGCTATATTGTATCTGGCTTAAAACACTGTGTAATAGCAAAGAAAATCGATCGAAGTCAAAACGTGAGTAATTTTCTCCGTAATGAAGCCGACTATGGAAAAAATGAAAGGTGGAAAAACATATACAACAACACCATCAGAGGGGAGACTTATCCTACGAACTGCCTCAAATTCCTACCTTTCCGCTGGAAAATTAAGGAAAAATGCGGCGTAAATGCTAGTGTGGCCACGGTAAAACGAATTATTCAAAGTGCCAAATACTTGACGAGATTAAAAATTAAAAGAAAACACCTCTCAATGATGCTCGTAAGGAAGCACGACTTCGATTTGCCCGAGAACACATGACGTGGAACAAAGAGTGTAAGAAGGTGGTTTTCTCCGATGAAAAGAAGTTCAACCTCGATGGACCGGATGGATTTATGGTCATATTCAATGGATGTACCTACATGACAACGCTCCTATCCATACGGCTCGGATTATTAAACAGTGGATTAAGGACCAATACGTAAATTGCTCGAGTGGCCGCCTTATTCCCCTGACATTAATATTATTGAAAACATTCGGGGACTTTTGCGTGAGGACAGTGTACGAAGGAGGAAGACAATTTAGTGACACTGGGACCCTAGTTGCAATTAAAAAAGCCTGGTCAACAATTTCACTAAAAGAAATTAAAAAATATGATTCCTTACCAAACCGTTGAAATAATTAAAACCAAGCGTAGCCATACCAAATACTAAATAACGCTAAAACATTGCACTTTGTTATTTAAAATACCTAGTGCCTTGAAATTTAGCTTTGTTACTAATAAATTAAATAGTTTTAGTGGTCAAACCTATTGAGCTGAGCCAAAAACAATAGGAGATTTTTTGTTGTTTTTTAAAAAAAAAATTAAAATGATATAAAAACAAAACTAAGAGATCAAAAACTTTCTTATTTAACAAATGACAGATTTATTCATACATAAAAATGTATTTCGCTTAAATCGGATTTCATATAACTAAGATACAACGTTTCAAATCTGAACAAATAGTCAAACCTATTCAGTTGAGCGGCACTGTATATTTCTACATGATTGACACGATTCTCTTCTTCAATGATCAAACTTAATGATATTACCTGTCTGTGGAATCACGGACTTGATCCGATTTAAAATAATTCATGTCATCACGGCGTTTTCCATCTGAAATATGTCGTGAAAAAATTGAAATAATATTGAACGTGAAAAAGCTTTCTTCGGCCGGACCGAAGTTCTATTTAACTTTTAATAATTGTTAGATCGAAATGGGAGGACGCTATATATGGTACAAGGTGCGTTTCAAAGCATCGGCAAAATCAATTAATTTTATTCAAAATAATCTCCTGCTTTAATACAGCGTTTTACACGGTCCAAAAGCATGTTGAACGAGTGTTTTAGCTCGTTGCCCGTTGCTGCCAGTATGCCGGTGCAAGCCTTTTGAATGGACTCCACATCTGCATAACGCTTTCCTTTCATTGGCAAATGATTTTTCCAAAAAGGTAGAAGTCGCACGGATCACAAGCGTCGATCTACGTTGATAAAGGATAGTAGATTCTAGGGACGCACTAGTCGACATATATAGATGGCTAGATTCAAAAAGTCCTGTTTACTTTGGAACGCACCTTGTAGTAGGCACAATTTGCTTATTTGAAAAATTCTTTTATGTATTAAGAACTTCGTATGTGCATTGTGGGTGATTTCGCTCATACCTAATCTTAACAATCCATATTCAGAGAAGGCCATTCCATATCCATATTCGCCCTCAAATAATGTGAACAAACAATACCCAAGCGAGCGTTTCCGCACCCGAATTATGTACACAACACACATTACAATGCAGATTTTGTGCACAAGAATTCAGTCTTAAGCTGATATCCGAATGAAGAAGTAAAATAAAAACCTGCGTCCAATTATTCTCTTCAGCGCCGTCATTTATTCGATTCAATAAAAATATAATAACTATTTCACTATATATGGTGGGTGAACAGGAAACAGGTAATAAATAGGTTAAACGAACGAGCTATAAATTCGATTCCGGAAGGGTTAGCGATAGGCAGAAGTTCAGCAGGGTAATTATTATTAACAGGGGCGACCTTTACGAAAAACAATGTACTTGGAGATAAAAATGTCATTATCAGTAGCAGTAATTTTCCCTGGTTTCGGTAAGGGAAAATTCAACTTCAAAATCAAAAGGAATACTATTAGTGAAAAATTGGTTCAATTGACCAAGACTACTGCGAACGTTTTCATAGCAACAAGAAACAAAATTTTTTACCGATTTTTGTTAGATACCCAGTTTTGTATCTCGAGAATTGCTGGCCAAGAATTCACGAACGATACTGTGCTCGGCTTAGGCTATAGGGCAGGCATAAGGTAAAATAATTTAAAATTATGGGATGCTACGTTCTTGAAATTTAACTTGTGACATTTAACGTCATCTGTGGAGGCATGTGACATAAGACGGGGTACGAACAAGGACTTCCGAGTGCTGAATATCGCGCTTTGGACAACTTTGAAGACATCACCGCAGGTTGGCTTCTAGACGCGGAGGCAGGCGGGCGGATTAACGGAGCCGAAGGCTGGCTGGTTGACGGGACGGCAAGAGAGTTTTCCTGTATAGGGGCAGGAACGAGGTTCGAGGCAGATACCGGAGGACTACAAAAAATTCTTCAAGACTAGATTTTTCCAAAATGACAAACTTGGCAAACGAGGTTCTTGCAAATTCTAGGATTTGTAAAAAGGCAACATATGATCGCCACCCCCAGAGACAGATCTATGGAGAAACGTCCATTCCTTGATAAGTAGGTGAAATACTGCACCTTGACATATTCTCCACTGACAGGACATATTTTTTTACTTGCCTGGATAAATTTTCTAAATTTTTAATTGTCCAGCCAATCGCTTTCAGAAAAATAGTATACATTCAAAACCAAATCTAATAGAAGATTAGGAAATAAACTAACAACCTTATACACGCAGAAAATAGTAGACAGACTTGGGGACTACATTCTTAATAAAAGGGAGGGTGGTTCATAAAGACAATTTGAGGTAACTTTAATAAGTCTTCCAGATAAATATTAACACAAAGACTCATGAACAAACAAACGAACTGACAGGTGCAGTAAATTCAAAAACAACAAAATTTATAAGCAAATTTAAAAAATCTAAAATAGATATCTTTTTTTAGAACTCGAAGCCTTAATGTTGTCGGTAAGACTAGCAAAAATCTGAAAATCTAGTCAGACCCATAATTCTAATGAATTTCAAGGTATAATCACGGTATTATAAAAATGCTATCAATATTAATAGCACAAATTAAGGCCTATTAAACAATAATTTTCTAGGTGCGATGGGTCGAGTCGGCACCTATTCAGCAAAGAGCTAGTTTCGTTATAAGTAATTTTGTACTTAGGCTTTAGTGAAATTTTGAAAATAAGGTATAATGGTCACAGTCGGCGACTAATCTAGGTAAAGCAATCGCATTTCAATTGAACGGCTATTGCAGCATTGAATAAGTATTCTTTTGTTGATCGGCAATAATAATTACCTTTATTTCGTTTGCTCATCTGCAAAGGAAATCAACATATAAACGAAATTTATTTATATACGGCGGTTAGGCAATACCGTTTTCCTTTCATATATGATTATGGATTTGGAAAACCAATTAAATTTATTTTAGAAAATTTTAAATTAAACCTTAATAACTTTAAATAATTCTAAACTTAAATATGTTTATTTTATATTGGTATACTTTTGCAGAGGGTATTATAATTTGGGTCACAAGTGTGCAACGCAATAAAGGAGACACCTCCCAAACTTTAAAGTACATATTGTCTTGATTAGGATCACCTTAGTCGACATTAGCATGTCCGTCTGGCGGATTCTACTGGTCTCTCAATCTTAAAACTAGCGTCTTCAAACCTTTGCACACACCCTTTTTTCCTTTGAATGCAGTATATACTTATACTTTAAATCGCTTAAAATCCATTTTATAGAAAAAATGGTCTGAAGGCTTCATGGGGCTTTAACAGATACATATAAACTTCTTCTTCCCCTTAGTTAGATTTCCGTTCTAGTTCTATTTTAAACAAACCAACTTTCCTCTAACTTATTACAAATTTCTGTTCTTTTTAAAGAAAATATTTACCCTGGATTGCATGCATTTTCAATTCCTCCTTTTTATCATGATTATGACGCCAGTTTATTGCTGCGTTTACATTTTCATTTTCATTTTTATCCATTTGGATAAAGTCAAGTTTCTCACATAAGTTGTCTTCTTGGCGATTTTTATCCTGTCGTCGTGCCACAGCTAATCGTTCTTCAATCTCCAGTTCTCTAGATGCTGTATCTACTGGTTTAGCAGAGCCAAAAACATTTAATGAAGGAGTTCCCGCTTGTTTAGATACATTTTTATCATTAACGTCAATTTTTTCCAATTTGGGATTTCCAATTTCTGGTAATGGTAGGGTTCTCGGTTTTAAATTAAGTTTTGGTCTTTCCTCTAATTTGGGAATGTCTTCTCGAGTATACCGCTCTCCTATCCTTCCACGTACTTCACGATAATTTTCTAATGGTTCCTCCCTACGAATTGGCGACGAATCAATAGATTGCGGTCTAGCATTTGTGCGCCATGATCCTGGTGTGTTATTATCTTCTCTTTCGTGAACAGATTTTCTATCCCTGTTATAGCTTCGATCAAAGTTTCCGCTATTATTTTGACTATCCCTTCTCCAATTTCCAGAGTCTCTATTCTCACCGCTATTTCCAAAGCCATCAAATCGTCTATTGTTTTTTTGACGATTTTGTTGGTCGTTCTCATTTGATAGTTCAATTCGAATTCGGCGCCCTTTAATAGATGGATCTGGTAGACTAAGTACATGTATTAAATCTTCCCTAGTTTCTAATTCCACGTAACCAAATCCACGTGATCGACCATTGTCTCCGTCTTCTCGAGGTAGCCTCAATGAAATTAAATTAATTCCAGCGAAGAATTCGTATAAATCGACTTCATTTGCATCAAATGGCAAGTTATTGATATATGCAATGAATGGAGGTTTGTGAGGAATAGAATTGTCATCAAATATTCGATTTGCCCGTGGCGCAGTCGGCAACTGATAAACCAAAGGTAAGCTGCAACTTCCATCGTCGCTGTCTTCACCATCAAAATTTCTTATTTTTTTTGAAACTTGTGTCGTTCCGGATGGTGCATCAGTATTGGAAAGGAAGGATTGCAAAGATATTACAGTTCCTTTATTCTTTTTTGTTTTTTTTCCTAAAAGTTAATTAATTTAAATTAATATTTTGAATTCTTTTTGAACATACATATATGGTAAATAAACCATATTTAATAGTTGATTAGAGTACACACAGGAATTTCCTCATTACGTGTTAAAATCAAAACCATGAGGGTTCGAGGAATTAAGTACTGATGTTTTAACGGTTTTTTTTTATTTTTACACATTAATATTAGTTCCATTTAATTAAAAAAATAAATATCTGACCTGTAGAAGACATTTTTCCAAGTTTTCCAAACTAAAATTTAGTCGTTTTAAAGTATGGTGTGTACATAAAGAGGTTAATTTCTTAATAACATTCAAATTATTATTTGGGACCATGCACACTGTATGATTGTTTCTTGATACATTTTTTGTATGTACTTACATTAGGGAGTTATGCACTATTCAGCTTTCTTGTGATAATAAAACAAGATGTAATTACCTAGTAGCAGTCCACAAATTGTATTATTAAAATTGATTAGCTCGAATGTTACAAAATCTTTTTTAAAAAAAAAGGAGTCAAGCCCTTTATTTTTTTAAATTTCAAACTGTCTGCTACGAGTATAAGCTCGTATTGGCAATTGCCAAGGCTAATTAGCCATTCTGTGTTAAATATCCCAAATTATGTATGTTATGCGGGTATGATAACAATAAACAGCGACGTTGCGTTGCGTGAGTTTGATTATCAGTCAAACATTCATACTCATAGTACTCATAATATTAAATAATAAAATATGGAAGTGACATGCGGTTATTCACACTACCCGTTTGATTTTTGACTTTAGTTACCCACTACACCATTAAGTACTTTAACGATGAAGGTAAAAGGGACTCAACATTAGCTACTACCGCAGTCTTCTTAAAGGTTGTGTAACTACGCCCATCGGTCATTGATGATGATGATTCCCTCGGATCACTTGGCTTAATATTTCTTAGGCAATCTCAAACAAAAACTACGTAGCCTGTTGAGGGCTTGAGCGATAAAAAGGAATACGCTTTTTTTTACCTACTAAGTTGTAAGAGAGTGGTAAAACATAATTTGGGGAAGTTGTCCAAATCGGACTGAAGTAGTCAAGCACCTGTCCACAGCTTCAATTCTGAACGCTTTCAAGCATGCGACATGGTAGGTAGGTCGCTAAAAATGAACTTTTAAAGAATCTTTAAGAATCAAACTAGATCTCACTGGTCTCAACTTCAATCGTCTTTTAGGCTAACATAAGCGTGCCGTACCAGCAAGGCTGTGCGTGGTATCTCTAAAGGATTTTATTGAAGGTCCATCCTTTATCGGGGGAGGATATTGCGCTCAATAGTTGCAGCTAAATATATAAATCATAAATGATGTTCTGTTAGTGTAGTTGGCAGCTGCAATTATCTCTCTTGCGCCTCACCGAGCCGTTTCTTGTGTAAAACAAACACACGTAAGTAAATTAGATTTAAATCTTGTTCATTTGATTTTATTGTTAATTGCACGCTTTTAAAAAAGAAGAATATAAAGAAGCTATCTGATTTTTCGGCGCAGTTAACAGCGTTTGTAATACTCAATATTACCAACTATCAACCCAGCGGTCCCATAGATTCAAGAAAATTGGGTCTTGCTAATCCGAGTTTCCATTGTCCTCGAAAAATGTATTTTGTATGTAAAAATGTATTTGGAAGGATATTTTTATTACGACGAAGGACACTCTGGGTTTAGTGTCGTGTAGCGTATTTAACACGGTTAATAAGAGTATCACTCTGTATCTGGCTCTCAGATTCTCGCTTTCTCACGTTCATTCTATCGGCTACTTCTTAGAAAATTATTGTATCTGAAGATACCCAAAAAAACTTCAGGCTGTCCAAAATTTCGATATCTTTTTTCTTTAATTTGGGAGCTATGCGAACTGCATTTACAACATATCTGCTAATTCGTCACTTCCTCTTTTTATCTGTGTTGCACCTGACTGAGGGCCAGTGCGCAGTTAATGAGCCCGAGAGCTGGGTGAAAGGCAACTTTTGCTGCTCAGCTGATCTGCCAGTTGATCTTTTTTTCCCGCTTTGCTTGGGCTTTTATCTGCGCTGCGATGGTGGTGGTAATCCGATGTTCCCCAGGAGTTACTCAATCCCTTTCTTTTAATCAGGTTTTTGGTAAAGATGACGCCATTACGTTTGACCCTATTGATAGTCATCTTTCCAGCCCCGAAAGCTTATACTGGAAGGTTTGAGTGTGGCCAAGTTGCCAGGTGCCTTTGCCCAGTGTGGTTTTGGGGTTTTGGATGTTTTTCGTCCCCAATGGGATGCACTGGCAAAGGCGGCCCATTACATTAACTGAATTAAAAATTAATTTTTATTTGTTTAATTCATATTTCGGAATAGTTGATTAAAATTATTAGTTTTTTTTTATCGATACAATTTTTTTGGTCTATGTATTATATTTTTTTTTTTTTTTTTTTTTATTATTGTAAGTATTGAAACCGTGCTACAATTTTGCACCTTAACAACATAAGCAAAAAAAAAAATAGTATTTATAGGCCCATCGCCGAGCGCCTAGCACGGGGATTTTATGTTAATGGAGGTGGAAACGGTGATTTATGTTCGTGGAGGGGGAAGCGTCTTCACGAAGCCTTGTCTTTTTAGCCTTCTAAGCGGCCTGGCGGGAAGCAAATTCCTGGCTAGTTCACTGCGATGAGTGGTGAGTCTGTCTCTGTGCCTGCTGGTGTGTCTGTTGATCTGCTCCTCCACAGTATGCAGATTAAGGTCCCGATGTAGGGTTGAATTCCTTACATACCAAGGACAGTTGGTTATCTGCCTCAGGGTACGATTCTGGAGTACCTGGATGCGATTGCAATTAGATTTTGCTGCAATCCCCCAAATTTGCAGCCCGTAGAGCCATATTGGGGCGACGCACTGAGCGTACACTTGTCTTTTTGCCTTAAGTGACATTTTGCCCTTTCTGCTCAGCAGCCAACGTAATTGCTGAAGTCTTAGGACGCACCTCTTGCGAGTGGCTTTAAGATGCGGCAAGAAGGTGAGTCGCTTGTCTAAAGTAATACCAAGGTACTTCACCGTTGCTGGTTGCTCCAGGATCTGTCCTTCCATTTGGATTGGTGGGATTGTTTTCATCCTTAATGTGAAGGCAGGGTTGGACGTTTTTCGAGCGTTTATTTTTAGGTTCCACCTCTTGCACCACGCTGATAGGGCTGCAACATATCCCTGCAAACCATCTGCTGCCTCAAAGCGACATTTTGAGCTATACAAAACGGCAATGTCGTCTGCATATGTGGCAATTAGAGCCTTCGAGGGGTCTTCCATATAGCCATCATCGGGTACGGGCAAGTCTGCAGTATAGAATGAGTACAGGAGCGGGCCAAGAACACTTCCTTGCGGGACTCCAGCTCTCATTTGGGCAGGCGCAGAGTAAGTGTCCCGGATCTTGACTTTAAATACCCGCCCTTCCAGGTATGACTTTAGGAGCAAGTAATAAGGTGCTGGTAGTAAATCTTTCACCTTGCAAAGGAGACCGTCGTGCCACACCCGATCAAAGGCTTGTTGGATATCAATAAAAACTGAGTTGCAGTATTCAAGATCATCAAATGCCTGTAGAATGTGCTGCGTAACCCTGTGAACCTGCTCGACAGTGCCGTGTCCCTCACGAAATCCAAATTGATGGTTCGGCACAATTCCGCACTGAGTTATAATCCTAGTAAGTCGATTAGCAATGAGTCTTTCCCATACCTTCGACATAGAGGGAAGAAGACTTATTGGCCGATAGGATTCCGGGTCGTCTTCCGGCTTGCCTGGCTTATATATCATTTGGATTGCCGCTATTTTCCATTGGGAAGGGAAGAACTGAATCCTTAGCATAGCATTAAAAATAAGTGCCATGTAGAGGATCGCACGATTTGGCAGGGCCTTCAGTGTGACGTGGCATATTCTGTCCATGCCAGGAGCCTTGTTTTTCGGAAGAGCTTTTATGGCTTCGGTAATCTCCTGAACTCTGATTGGCGTGATGGGGAGGGACATCTGAAGCGGGGTCTGCAAGCTCTCCAGGGTCTCTTCGATGTCAGCCAGCGTAGCAACGTTGTGTGGGGTGAATCTGGCCTCCAGGTGTTGAGCAAATATGTTTGCCTGTTCCTCTTCATTCCGTGCAAGGTCGCCGCCATGCTGCCTAACTGGGACCTGTCTAAACGGCTGGTTTTTCGTAGCCTTTGTGCATTTCCACAGTGAGTAATTGGCGTCAACAGTGTAGTCCATCGAGGACAGCTTGCGTTCAAAGAAGTTATTTCTGAGCTCCCTTAAGAGGATCCGTAGTCGCTTGGCTGCTCGGTTCCACAGGATTCGATCCCAAGGGTCTTGGGTTCGAATTGCTTTTCTTCGTAGGCGCCTTTTTTCAACCAGTAGCTCTTTTGCCTCTCTGGTAAGTGTGACGCCATATTTTGTCGGCTTTAATGGGCTCGCAGGTGGAGTGGATGCAGCAGCAGCCATGTGGATGTTATTAGTGAAGATTTCCACTGCCATTTCTATATCCTCCCCAGAATTCAGCTCCGTTTCAAGATGGATGGAGCTCTCCAGATTCTGGTGAAATAGAGTTAGGTCAGTTCGATTGCTGATCAGCCTTGCATTAGAGCGAGCATTAATCCCATTGGTATCTATGGTGACTACGAGGGCCAGATGGTCAGACTCTAAATCCCAATTTTGGGTAATACTCGCGCAGTAGTCCGGTACTCCATGGTGGACGGCAAAATCAATACATGTGGGCGTATGTGTGGTGACGTATGGGTATCTGGTAGGAGCTCCTGTGGCAAGAATCTTTGCCCCGGTGGCGGAGATGGCTTCAGCTAGTTCTTGTCCCCTAGGGGAGTTGCAGGTGTCGCCCCATAGCCAATGTCGTGCGTTCCAATCGCCACCAACCAGGTACCTTTGTCCACATTTTCGAAGTATACTGGTGAAGAGACTTTCCCGTATTCTGTTTCCTGGTGGACAGTAGATGGAACTGAACTCCATGTCACCAAGGCCCGTAGCAACTTTCACCGATGACATTTGTATACTGCGCGTCTCTATTACTCTTTGGGGAAAATGTCGGAGAGTAGTCCTGACTAGTACCGCTACTCCACCTCCACTGTGATTATTGGAAGATGGCTTGTAGGCAGGATAGAATGTGTATCCAAACACTCGAACAGTTCCACCGCGGTTTAGTCTGGTTTCAGTCAAGAGAAGGATATCAATGTCGTTGTTGTGTGCAAAAAGTTCGACTTCTCCGACTTTTCCTGAAATGCCGTTGACATTCCAGATGAGGACTTTAAGTGAATTCATGGCGAGGCTGTAGCGTTGACCTGAGAATTATTTCCAGCCCATTGCTTCATTGTGCTGGCCATCTCAGACACTATTGTTTCTAGCCGTGCAAGGCGTTCATTAGCTAGCTTATTTTGCTGTTGTTGTTCTTGTTGTTGCTGTTGGAGCCACATGAGAAACTGCTGTTGCTGCTGCTGCTGGAGGTGCTGTTGCCATTCCTGAAACTGTTGTTGCTGCTGTTGCAGCAGCGACTGTATATCGATCGGCTGTTGTTGATGTAGACTTGGCTGCGTTTGAGCATAGTTCAAACGACGTTGAGCATATCCAGAATTGCTTGGCACTGAAGCTGCGACTGCTGCATAGGAGGCACTTGTGCGGGCACTGTAGCTCCGTGGTGTCATCTGCTCTGCTGCTGGTTGGAATGCAGTTTGGGGCACTTGTTGCCTTGCTATTCTAGCGGAGCCAAGCGCAGGAAATTCCTGCACGTACCTTGTAGCAGAATATTGATTGGCCACATTGCCATAAGGTGATCTAGTTTCGGTTGCCGATTTATTTGGAGACTCTGATGACCGACGAAGATACTCCTGGTACGACTTGCAGCCTTTGTAGCTAGCTTTATAAGCTCCCGAGGAATGGAAGCAGGTAGGTGTTGCGTCAAGAGGGCGTATGCACTCACTTGTTTGATGATCCTCGCCGCATCTGGCGCAATTGGGGTGTCGTCGGCAATATCTAGCAGTGTGGCCGTACCGCTGGCACTGTTTGCACTGTGCGACGTCTGTGGCTTTTCTCATTCGCTCCACCCTCACCTTTTGTCTACAGAGGACTGTGATTTTGAAGACATCGTTTATTTTATCGCACGGTTTGATATTGATAAAGAAGAGATTTAGCTTCTCTTCTCTGTTAGCCCTGGATGCGGGATTATGAATGTGGAGTACCTCAAAGCCGTACTTTTGCAGACTATCTTTGATATCCTTATTTAGAGTGCTGTGGTGTAGGCCCTTAACAACAATTCGATGCGGCTTTTCTGTATTCATTTGGTATGTGTGGAACTGCAAATGATTTCTGTCCAGATGGTCAACAATATTTCTGTATGTGTCACTATCTTTGGGGAAGATTCTGGTGGTTCCTATATTGCTCTTGGTGACCACATTGTTCACATTAGTGACCTCACCAATAAATTTAAACAGGTCATTTATGCTGCAGCCTGGGACTACAATTTGAGGTGGCTTTCCCACTTTCCTTACTTGTTCGGTCTGGGCAGGGTCGTTGTTTTCAATGGTTATTTCACCCTGTTGGTTCTCTGTAGTGTCTTCTATGTCCATGTCAAGTAGGGCGAACCTATTGGTAGAGCTTGGAAGGTCAGCTTCCCTAGTCGCTCGCTTAGCCCTTGCGATAGGTGAAGAAGACTTTGCGTTTTTTCTTTTCTTGCTATTTTGCATTTGGGCCTGCAACATTTTTGATGCGGCTTCACTGATCACAGTAGCTACGTCAGTAGTGACACGAGGGGCAGCAGAAGAGCAGAGTTTGCTTGTTGTAGCAGTTTCCATGGTGTCAGTGCTTGTGCTGCTTAAGTTGGTGAAGGTAATGGTGCTGGTCGTGGGAGTGATGATGTTGGTATTTGTGTTGCCAATATCAGTTTGGTTAATCCTGCAAGCCGCTCGAAGCTCGGATGGGGTTTTGCCAGCAACGCGGTACGTTTTTTCTTGCAAGGTCTGCTTTTTATTAAGCAGCGAGTCAGAAGCAGATTTCCCTTCGGCCATTTGGAAATGTTATATTTTCGTTTTCGCCTCAAACAAAATCAAGAACAAGATCAGCCCCTCTTGTGCGGCTACGCGCCGGTGGAGGGGCTATGCAAAGCCCGATGGGCAGCGTGCACTTATTTTGCAAGCTTTTTTGTTGCTTTATTTTACAGCTTATTGCCGACTCCGCTAGCTGCAGCGTCCAAAAACGGAGCTTTGTGCAACCAATCGCTATTAATGTAGTTACGCGACTCTGATTATGTTAACTAATTAGTTTTTGTTTTATTTTCCGAAAAATTTTTTTTTTTCGGGAAACTTATAAAAAAATATGTATTATATAAATTAAGATATCATTTCAAAGATAATTAAAAGATTTTGAATAATTCATTTTTAGAAATGTTCTTTATTCGTTTAAATCTAATTTTTTACTTACTCCATATTCTGTCCCGAAAGTGCTAAAAGTCTTAGCAGTCCATAGGTTGGCTTCGCTGGTTTTTTGTGGACGTCGTCTTCGCTGCTTTCAATTGGTGGCTTACATGGTCTGATGTTGTGCCAATTATCAGTTGGCGATCTTCTTAGAATTGCATGCGTTGGGATATAACCGAATCAGTTATCAATTATCAGTTTGCGATTTTCTTAAAATTGCATGCGCTGTGGATATATCGGAATCGCTTATCTGGTCTTATTTAGGTAGCTCAGCGCGTGCAAGAAATTAGGCAGACGCCGAGCTTGCATATTGAAGTGCATTGCATCGGGCCCGTTTCTATTTGATTTTACTTATTGTTATTGTTAGTGTTGGTTGTTGCAGTCTCTAGAAATATGGAATGTTATTGAACTAAGATAACTGTTGTTGCACCACAGCCACAGGTTGCTCGCAAGTTAAAGGTATGTGGATCATGGAAAACTTTGTTTCCATTCCCGGTGTGGGTCCTTTTTGCAATGTTATATGCTTATGCTCGAATATGTGCAACCCTCCGATAAGAATCAGAGCAATGCCAAAAATCGTCAAAATCGTGATGCTGTTAACCGTTGAGGTTGTTTTTATGTATCTCAGTTTTTCTGTGTTATTAATGTGGGTTATAAATTGTATTTTTGTAATTGTAACTACTATTAGCACAGCTTCCTTCTTCAACTAGCAAACAACTCCTCTTCTGTCGTCGTGCAACCCTTCGCTTTCGTAGCGTTGCGCTCTTACTCCTCGTTGATCGTTGTCTTTGCAAATTCGCCACCTTCTTTATCTGTAGTCGTTGCTCTTCACGTTCTTGTTGTCGTTGTTTAGAGATCATCTATTTCATACTAGTGGGATTTGGGTAAACCGCCAATCCCACATTCGGCCATTCTGACTAAGAATTCGACCCGAATGCTCCTGTCTTCGTTACCAATCGGCCATGGCTTCATTATTTCCGTGCAAGTTGCAGACTTCGATGGTCCATTGCTGTTGCCTACTTTTTGGACATCAGAGGCGTTGTTGTACTTCGCCTATACAATTTTATAAGGCCCTAAAACTTAGGTTTCCAAACTGGGTACGTTTAAAATCTATTAGGTCGCTTGCGTCGAAGATTGTACGCCTTCTTGATCTCATTCTGCTGCTTCAGTATCTGAGTCTTCGCCATCATTCGTAACTCGCTGCGTTCTTCGTTAAAAACAGCTACGCCCTCTATGTTTATCAAGTCTCGTATCTGAAGATCATCTTTCGTTCTCATTTTGACATCAACCAGTAGCGTCGTACTAATTTTTTTTTTTTTTTTTTGTTATCATTCTTATTTTATATTTAAAATCTGTCCGAATGGACAATCATTAATCATGATTTGGGGGTGACATTAACTTAAGGGAGGTACATGGAATGTACATCATATGAGTCTGACTTAGGTGTCTATTGGTGGGGGAGGTCAAGCGGGTGTTTCCTTTTCAGGCGTCTTAGGGATTGGCTGTTTTCTAGGAGCTTGATGGCCAGGTGGTTGGGGTGGTTGTCCAGTCTTTTTGTATATCTTTCACTGTGTCGGGTGATCTCCTCTGCTACCGAAGGAATTCCAAGCTCTTTGTGCATTATTGAGTTTTCGTGGTACGAATGAGCGTTAGAAAATGTTCTCAGACATTTATTCTGAAACCGCTGTATTCTGATGCGGTTGGAATAGCTTGCCGTGCCCCACAACTGAAACCCATATGTCCAGATTGGCTTCAGCAGTACGTTGTATGTGAGTAGTTTGAATTTTTCCCTGAGCTTGGATCTTCTGCCCAGGAGCCAGTGAAGTTGCCTGAGTCGTAGATCGGCCTGGTTGCGCTTGTTGATTAGATGTGGACGCCATGTGAGCCTGCGGTCCAGGGTCAGCGCTAGATATTTGGGAGTGTCATTCGTTGGAATGGTTTCCCCGTTGAGTGTGACGGGGGGGGGGGCAATCCCCCCTGCGTTATGCGAAGGTTGTGTGGGAGGATTTCTCCGCGTTGACCACGATGTTCCATCGTTTCAGCCATGGATCTAGAGCATCCAGTTGTCTTTGTATGATGGCTGATGCTTCCTGAGGATTTGTGGCGGAGGCTAGGAACGCGGTGTCGTCCGCGTATGTAGCTACTGTGAGGTTCCGAGAGGGGGTGTGGGAAGGTCCGCTGTGTAGAGTGTGTAGATGGATCCAAGAACACTGCCTTGAGGTACTCCTGCTCTTATAGGCCTAGGCGTGCTGATTGATGATCCGCATCTCACTCGGAATTCTCTTTCCTCAGTGTACGACTTGAGGAAGGCGAAGTCCAGGGTGCCAGACTCTGTCAAACGCCTGTTTAACATGCAGCATAACAGCGCAGCAGTACGTCTTCTTTTCGAAGGCCTCTAGTATGCACTCAACAAGCCGGTGGCATTGCTTTGGTGTTCCATGAAGGCGTCTGAAGCCAAACTGGTGATCAGGGATCAGTCCGGCCTCGTCCAAAACTGGCAGTTCTCTACGCAAAAATACTCTTTCGAGTATTTTACTAATGCTTCTGGTAAATGGTGAGTTGATCGCTTGATGTACTCTGTTGACATTGCGATACTATTTCGTAGGATCATCGACACTTAACTTTGCGAGCACTGAAATTATAAAAAAATTTTGTCGCTCTACCTGTCCCTTTACACATGGCAAGCCAGTCGTCTTCACTTGTTTTATTCACTTTATTTATTGTTAACAAGTCTTACGATGTTAATGCAGATCCTCTGTCCAAATCAATTTATGCTGGGTTACCGAAGCTATCACTTGGATACTGACCTTCACATTCACCCTGTTTGCTGTGGTTGACTTCGTTGGATAGAGCCAGCAAAATGTAGTAAAGGAATCAATTATAGACAAAATATGTTTGTAGTTCTTATGCGTTGACCAAAGCGGACCAAAAGTCAATATGGTATGTAAACAATGGGACTTCTTCTTTATGCAGCGAGTGTATTAGTCCTTTTTGTTTGCCTCGTTTGCGATCCGTTAAAATGCATGGAATACAGCACTCGATATATTTTTTAAACTTGTCTTCCACATGTGGTACAGAAAGTTCTCGGCAAATTAACTCTTTCGTCTTCTTAGCAGCAAAATGACTTCTGTCATGGACGCTACTTATGAATCGCTTTTGCATTTCATTTGGCACTTCTACTAGCTCATCATCATCTACTAGTTTGTACAGCATATATGTTTTTAAAAAATAGTCATCGTATGCCTTATTTTCATCGCATAAAACTTCTTTGAGGGTTCTAATCGTTTCGACTTGTGATTGGGCATTTTTTAAAGCAGTACTAATGCTATATTTTCTTATAAGCATCAGTGGATAGGGGCTGAGAGCATCGACATGCTTTATTCTCACGCCAGATCGATGTTCAACTGTATAGTTATATTTCTGTAGAAATAGAATCCAGCGAGCCACCCTGGTGCATTAACTTTGTTTCTTTAAAAGTTTTTGTAAAATCGTTGCAGTCAGTTACCAGTTTAAAATGAACGCCTAATAAATGAAAGATTGATTATTATAATGATGTTTATTTGTTTTAAATGTGGGTTCTTTGTTTAATGATATCATGATACAATACGACTAATTTAACGACCGCGACTGGACTGCTCTCGACTGCTGACTACTGACGACTGCGCAACGACGACTGCCAACTCTGTGTTAAAGAGGGTAGGTGGCAGCACTCTTGTATGTTGCCACCTTAGATAAATACACCCCAAACTTAGTCAAAGCTTCAATGACTGCCAATATTTCTAACTCATGCTGTATTTACGCTGTGCATCTGTAGTCTTTTTTGACATAAAATACACAGGATGCAGTTGACCACCGTTGACGTTCATCTGCAATAAAACTGCTCCAAATACATTTTTTTTTTTATTATGCCTTACGGTAGGAAAATTAAAATCTTCCAAAGATACCACCTACCGTCCATAGGTGGCATGCACGATACATAACCCCCCTAGTAGAGTTATGCCTACGTACTAAAAACAAAAACCTCCGTATGTTCTTCCGTCCTTTACAAGCTCACCGGGACTTCCAGTCAAGTTATTTCGTCGGTGAGCAGGATGTGGAGCCTGGTTGTACTCCCTTCCTTGTTGATTGGCCTAGTGGCGCGCGTCCTTCATCCCTGGTTTGTTGGGTAATGGTTCTCCTGCCATCGTATATCATGTACTTCGCCTGTATTAGCCTTCGGCTCTGTTGGCCATCTCGTCGGCTCGGACCCGCTACATCATATCTCTGATGATGTTATGTCCCCGCTCCCAAGAGTCGCTGTTCTCCATCATGGCCGCGATCAAGCCGCCAGGGCCGAGCGGGGCACCGATACGTGAACCTGGAGCAGTGCATGAGTACATGCTCTGCTGTTTCCTCAGCATCGGTTCAGTAGAGGCATTGAGTTGCCTTTATGTGGTGGAACCGGAGTAGGTACACCCGAAAGCAGCCATAGTCCGTGAGGAACTGGGTAAGGTGGTAGTCCAGTTTTTTGTGGCGGCAATTGGCCCAATTCGTTAAATCGGGGATGAGTTGGTAGGACCACCTCCCCCGTTGCGATGTTATCCATCTGTTCTGCCACTCTCCCATCAGTTGCTCGTGAGCCTCCAGCCGTGTAGCACCTTCTCGGACCTGACAAATAGCCTTTATCTCCAGGTCGATTGGCGGCAAGCCTGCCAGTGCTAGTGCTGCGTCTCCGGATATGGTCCTGAATCCTCTGATGAGCCTAAGGGCAATAGACCGTACCACAGCCCGTGCTCCCTTCAAGTAAGTGACTTTCTTGGTGGCGTTGCTCCATATTGGTGCAGCATAGAGCAGCGTTGCCTTGGCTACCGCCACCAGTAGTTTTCTTGCCGGGTAATTTGGGCCTCCTATATTGGGCATGAGCCTGGACAGTGACGCAGTTGTTATTGCTGTTTTCCTGCTTGCGTAGCTAGCATGATATTTAAAAGCTAGCCTGTGGTCTATCATTACTCCCAGGTATTTTAAGGAGTCTTGTGATGCCACCTGTGTTCCGTTGACCGTGATCACCATTCTTGCGACCTTCTTCCTGCTGCTTAGTAGGACTGCCTCGGTCTTGTGCGCCGCAATTGCTATGCCGGCTCTCTCTAGCCAGTCGATGGCCATAGTAATTGTCGCGTTGCACTTCTCTTCTAGGACTGCTATTGTCTTGGCCACTGCAGTTATTGCCACATCGTCCGCAAAGCAATGTAGCTCAGCTCCTAAGGGCCTGTTGATGCCCAGGATTCCATTATACATAATGTTCCACAGGATCGGTCCAAGCACAGATCCTAGTGGGACCCCTGCAGAAACACTGTAGCATCTCGGGCCATTGTTCGTATCGAACCAGAGGATACGATCCGTGAAGTAATTTTCAATGACGATCCTGAGGTACTCCGGGATACCCATCCTATGCACGGCGCTGAGGATTACTGACCATCTAGCGGTGTTGAAGGCGTTCTTCACGTCCAACGTGACGATTGCGCAGTACTCCTTACTTCCACCCAGCCATCAGCCATCTGTTACCATCGAGAGCATTCTCGGCGATGTTTCTCACCGCCATAAGTGCGTCCAGGGTGCTCCTGCCCTTCCGGAATCCATGCTGCTGCGTACCTAGGCCGTCGCTGCTCTCTGTGATCGCCTCTATTCGAGCATACAGGATGCGCTCGAATAGCTTGCCCACGATGTCCAGTAGGCATAGCGGGAGGTAGCTTGTTACGTTGCAGTAGTTGAATATATCGGGTCTATTTAAAGCCGCTGCCTTGACGACTGCTCCAGGTATTCCATCCAGGCCAGGAGCTTTGTTGGGCTTGATTCGCTTGGCTGCCCTCACAACTTCTAGGTCTGTAATGCTCGGGAAGTCATAGGGGGGGGGGGCGCTACTGCTGTTGGCCGCCATAGAGTGGTCTGCCTTGGGAATAGTTCTTCTACTATGCTAGCCAGGACATCCGGGTCAGTTGTGTTTGCCTCTCTCTTCCTTAGCTTGTTGGCTACGAGTTTGTAGGCAAGTCCCCAGGGCTCTCTATCCACGGAATCTAGCAGTTCCTTATAGGCCCGCGCTTTGGCAGCCAATATGCCGTGCTTAAACTCGGAGCGTTTTCTTCTAAAAGCCTCCACGAGTTCTGCGTGTTGGGTGCTGCCTCTGGTTCGTTGCGCCCTTCTCCTTGCCCTTAGGCATTCCGAGCGTAGCTTGCTTAAGATGGCGCTCCACCAGTACACTGGTGGCTTGCGCTGCTCTTTTTTCTTCCTGGGCATGGTTGCATCGCACGTTGCCTCGAGCATCTTCATGAGGTCGGTTGCCATTGAATCTGCGTGTCCATTTGGGATTCGAAACGAGTCGATTTGATATGACAGCATATCTTCGTCGATCTTCCTCGAGTCCCAGGCTTGCTCGACTGATCCTCTCTGCCGCCTCCAAGTCGTGCCATTCGGTAGGATGCAGAAGGAAATCAGTGCGTGGTCACTCAGTGTTACAACGTCGTGAACCGTCCAGATCGCGTTGGCCACTAACCCTCTGCTGATGTAAGTGATGTCGATATAGGACGAGCCCCTATCGCCAACATAAGAATTGTGTCTATCACTGCTCGGCCTCTGGGATTCGATACCCTTCTGCCCCATTCTACTGGCCATGCATTGAAGTCGCCCGCAATGAACTTCGGGCCGCGCCCTCTCGCATGGCTGCCCAGCACATCCAGCTTCTCCTCAAACTGGTCTGGAGTTTCGGTAGGGGGGCGTAGCAGCTGTAAAAGTGCACTCCTTTTATTTTTGCGTATGCTATTCCGCGCATCGGCGAGGCCGCCAATTCCTGTATGTGTAGGTTGCTGCAACACTTGATGGCTGCTTTACCGGTCTCGTCAAATATCATTGTGGGGTTGCCACGAACGGGGTAATAGGGTTAGCTCAAAAGCATGATGTCTACCTTGCGCTCCGCTGCAGTTTGAGCCAGGAGGCTCTGAGCAGCTGCGCAATTGTTAAAATTGAGCTGAACAATCTTAATTTGCTCCGGCATTACGCTGGGACTTCGCTTTCTTAAGGCTGGCTCTGTATGTCGGGCACGCGGAACAGCCCGTCGGGTTGTTTTTATCCACTTCGTCGCTGCATAATAGGCACTTTGGTGGTGCAACACATCCCGTTGCCTTGTGTCCTCGTTCGCCGCATCGCAAGGCAGCAGTCTGACCGATCGATCTCCTTGCAGGTCGTTGCTCGATGCCCGTAGCCCAGGCACTTGTAACATCTCGTGGGCCGGACGTCCTGGATGATGCGGCACCTTGACCACCCCACGGTTACCGTGCCCTTCGCTAAGACCGCAATCGCATCATTCGCGTTAATCAGGACCGAGGCTATCTGAGTCCCATCCCGCATCCTACGTAGTCCTTTGATGTCCTCTGGTTTCAGCAGGATGCCTTGAAATTGGGAGACCAGGCAGCTGTGGAGATCATCTGCTGTCGTGGCCTCGTCCAATCCACTGCAGGATAGTGCTATTCTTTGTGCACCCGTACCTACGGAAGCCATGTCTTTTAGAGTTGCTTCCAGCTCGGTCTTAAATTTGGGGACGCTGTCGGAGCCTTTCCCATCTACTTCCAGCAGTAGTTCCCCTTGCTGAGTTCTGCGGACTTTGCGAACATGTTTGCCCAGTTCGCTGAGATTCGGGTCCGCTTTCAGTTTCTGGAGCATTTCCGCATACGAGGTATCTCCCGTCTTCTTTAATATAAGTGCCTCCGGCTTCTTCCTCAGGCGTTTAGGCTGAACTTTTTTCCACTCACCTCCAGTGCTAGCCTCCTTGGCGACGGATGCATAACTGCGCGGCCTTGATGTATTTTCTTTGGGTTTAGGTATATCCTCTGAGCTCACCGCGGAGTTGTTGCCACGCTTGGGTGCCTGTGCTTTAGGCTCCTGAACTTTGGGCATCTGTCCCTTTGGCAGTTCACTTGCTGGTGTAGCCTTTGGTCTAGGCTTTTGGGGCTCAGTTTGGCTAGAAGCGGTCGTGAAAGATTCCCTTTAGCGACGCCTTCGTAAAGCTTGATGGACCTGTTGCTGAGAGCCGAGAGTTCCAGTATTACGCTCTTGTCATCTATGACGACATGGCGAAGAATTTCGAACGCGGATAGTATCGCGTTAATTTTATTTCCCATTCTGGCGAGGATGCTCCGTAGGTCTTCATTTTGGAATCCCGCGGCGAAGTCTAAGGCCCTTATAGGCAATCCCGTACTCTCGTACTGCTGCGTGCGACGGCATCCCTTCTGGATACTCCAATTGGTAGCGCTGCTGGCTACAGGGGCCGAGTTGTCCAACGCTGCATTACTGCGGCGGCAAGTCGGTAAATCCTCCAGCACCACCGCCGGCGCAGGGGTTCCGGCGTCCTGCACCGAAATTCCTCCTCCTTTTGTTGGGGACCTTGACATTCTGGAGCTACTCCTGAATTGGTCATCATCGGTGGGGGCGGGGCCCCCCTACTCTGTCCATTTAGTTCCCGATCACCAGATCTGGCAGCGCTGTTGGTCTGCGATGAGTTGTCAGCTCCTCCGGCTGATTTAACAGATTGGCCTCCCACCGCGAAAAGTGCGACCAAAAAAGAACAAAAATTGTCTTTTGGACATTTATTCTTATTTAAACACTTGCTTTTGGTTTGGTTCGCTCAACCGAACCATTGCGCGATCCCACGATGTTATATAGGATTGTTGTAGCTGGGCTGTCTCCGTATTTACGATTTTTATCGCGCTGCGTAGGTTGAACACGTCCGTATCTATCAAGAGCTTAAAGCTTTCTTCCTGCTCCGAATCCATCAATATACGCATCTGTATGCACTTGCGTCTCGTAAGTCTGAATTTAAATACCTAAAACCAGTTCTCTTCATCTAAACAAATCTAAATTTAGCCTTTATATTGTCAACTCAGTTAAAGGTCTAGCTATGCCTGCGTAATTTGGTATAAACTTGCTTAAATAGGTCGTCTGGCTCAAAAAACTTTTTATTTGCTTAATAATTAGGCATCTTTATATGTTATATAGTTTATAGTTTGTGGCATCTTGAACTTGGATATAGATTCGATTTTCTCGGGTGAGGTGAAAATTTTGCTATTTTCTATTAAACGGACCAGAAAATTTCATTTTTTTTTTTTGAGCTGCAGACCATATTCTTTGCAGCTCCCAATATCTTCCTTTAAGTGTTGTTCGATCTTAGCGGGGATAATTATATCATCTGAATAGGGCAATGCGGTGCCTCTGCGTGACAGGACTCAAAATATCCCATTCACGTGGCGCTGAAAAACGCCTAGTGAATTTAAAAAAAAAATTCAAAGGGTACTTTCTAAACTAATATTGGCCTCGGTGTGTCACAAGCGACGTATATTTTCTGCTCGATTCACAAACTGGTACGTGGAAAAAAAAATCAGTTTTTTAAATCGATTGTACTAAATATTTTTCCCTCTTGTAGACGATCCAACTGATCCTCAATGAGCGGTAATGGGAAATAGTCTTTTACCTTGTTAATTCTGCGATAACACACAGCCTTGCCGAACCGTCGGTCTTTTTTACGAGTACTATGGGACTTGTAAACTCGGATATTAACTCTACATATATGTAGGATATTTATTGATTACACAATTGTTTATCTTAATAATATTTAGTTATAATAGTTTGGTTATAATAGTTTGGTTATAATAGTTAGTGTCTAATAAAAAGATGACTCGTGCCAACACTTCTTGATCTCCGGACATACGACGACTACACAACTTTGCCTTACTCCGGACACGACGACTTTTCGGCTTGACGATCTTTTTCTTACTTCCCAACTTTCAACTCGGTCTTTTCTTTCTCGACTGACTCTTCCTCTTCTGCCCACGCTCACGACGCTACCCCTTGCGATGACCATCGATCGTCGCATATCGATAACCATCGTTACATTCGGCCATCCTGATCACTTTCGTCTGACCCAGACGACCATGGATCCTCACTTGTAGACGCGTATTTCCATAGCTTCATATTCTCTGAACATGTGGCAGTTATTGTAGGACCTTCCACCTGAGCTGCTTTCCGTACATCGTAACGGCCGTTTCTTTTTACCTTAGTTATTTCATATGGCCCGAGAAAACTGCTAGCTAGTTTTTTGCCATTCACAAACTGAGTTCGTTTAATAGCCACCAGATCTCCTTCTTTATATGTACGCTCGCCCTTGCGTTTGCGATCATAGCCGTTTTTATACTTTTGCTGCGCTTGTTGAATATGTGTTTTTACCTCCTTGCGTAATTCAGCTCTCTCTGCGTCGAAGTCTGTCACCAGCTCTTGCTCTAGAGTAGTTAGTATATTGTCACTAACCTTATTCCTCATGTTTACTCCAAACATTACTTGAAATGGCGTCTTCTTTGTGGAGCAATGAATATGGGCATTGATCGCTTTCAGCACCTGGGATACATGCTTGTACCACTTTGAAGTGTCATCAATTGATAACTTGCTGACTATTGAAAGAATGCATCTGTTGACTCGCTCTATCTGACCGTTGCCGCGAGCAACTCCTGTTGTTGTCCAAACGTGTTCAATACCATATGACTTGGTATATTCTTCAAAGCTGTTTGAAGTAAATGCCACGCCCCTGTCACTGACAATGCGTAGCGGCTGACCAAAAATATTAGACCATTCCTCCAACTTTTTTACAACCTCCTCGGTGCCGGTGCTCTTAGTGGTGAAAAGCCATACGAATTTGGAAAATCCATCTACGATTGCAAATATGTATTTGTAGCCCTTTGACGTTGAATCCATGGGCCCCAAGTGATCGATGTGGAGGGTATGAAGCGGCTTATCTCCCTTTTCAATGCAGTTCAAAAATCCTTCTGGCTTTCCCAACTTCTTGTTGACAATAATGCACTTGACGCAATTGTTAATCAGCTGGGCTACTTTTCGTTCCATATGTGGTATCCAGAATTGCTGCTGTAGTGTGTGAATTGTTTTTTGCAATGCAAAATGGCCAACACTGTGTGCATCCGCTATAACTTCACGCTCCATTGTTTTGGGTACGACCAACAAGTCACTGCCGTTCATGGTTTTGTATACAATTCCACCTTTCAGCTTAAAATTTTCATACGGCTGCGATTTTAATATTTCTGCTATAGCTTTAATGTGGTGATCCTTTTCCTGGGCAACTTTTAATCTAGCTGAAACTTCTGAAGTTATGGCCAAAACATCTAGTGGATATCGGCTGAGACTGTCAACGTGCTTCATCCTGCTGCCGGGGCGGTGCTCAACTTCGAAATTAAAGTCCTGCAAAGCAAGAATCCACTGTGCAACTTCTCGTGGCACATCTTTTTTCCTTATTGTTTGTGAAAAAGCAGCGCAATCTGTCACCAACTTGAAATGTATGCCTAGCAGGTAGTAGCGTAACTTCTGCATGGCCAGATACGCTGCTTTAACCTCCAGAATGTAGCTGTTGCGCTTTGAATCGCTCTGCGACGTCTTTTTGCTCCAATAAAATACTGGATGCTGCTGTTTGTCAAACTCCTGTGTCAATACTGCACCAAATCCATCCTTGGACGCGTCAGTATGTAGCTCAGTTGGCGCCTCTCGACAGTATATGCTTAGTACAGGTTCTGATGACAATGAATTTTTTAGACAGCTTATAGCGTTTAGTTCTTCTGTCTCCATCTTGAAAACCACGTCCTTTTTTAACAAGTTAGTTAACGGGCGAGCGATCTGAGCGTAACCTCGAATGGACTTGCGGAAAAATCCTGTCAACCCCAAAAAGGATTGGACGCCTTTTATGTTCTTTGGACATTTAAACCTCTGCACAGCTCTGAATTTAAATACCTAAAACCAGTTCTCTTCATCTAAACAAATCTAAATTTAGCCTTTATATTGTCAACTCAGTTAAAGGTCTAGCTATGCCTGCGTAATTTGGTATAAACTTGCTTAAATAGGTCGTCTGGCTCAAAAAACTTTTTATTTGCTTAATAATTAGGCATCTTTATATGTTATATAGTTTATAGTTTGTGGCATCTTGAACTTGGATATAGATTCGATTTTCTCGGGTGAGGTGAAAATTTTGCTATTTTCTATTAAACGGACCAGAAAATTTCATTTTTTTTTTTGAGCTGCAGACCATATTCTTTGCAGCTCCCAATATCTTCCTTTAAGTGTTGTTCGATCTTAGCGGGGATAATTATATCATCTGAATAGGGCAATGCGGTGCCTCTGCGTGACAGGACTCAAAATATCCCATTCACGTGGCGCTGAAAAACGCCTAGTGAATTTAAAAAAAAAATTCAAAGGGTACTTTCTAAACTAATATTGGCCTCGGTGTGTCACAAGCGACGTATATTTTCTGCTCGATTCACAAACTGGTACGTGGAAAAAAAAAATCAGTTTTTTAAATCGATTGTACTAAATATTTTTCCCTCTTGTAGACGATCCAACTGATCCTCAATGAGCGGTAATGGGAAATAGTCTTTTACCTTGTTAATTCTGCGATAACACACAGCCTTGCCGAACCGTCGGTCTTTTTTACGAGTACTATGGGACTTGTAAACTCGGATATTAACTCTACATATATGTAGGATATTTATTGATTACACAATTGTTTATCTTAATAATATTTAGTTATAATAGTTTGGTTATAATAGTTTGGTTATAATAGTTAGTGTCTAATAAAAAGATGACTCGTGCCAACACTTCTTGATCTCCGGACATACGACGACTACACAACTTTGCCTTACTCCGGACACGACGACTTTTCGGCTTGACGATCTTTTTCTTACTTCCCAACTTTCAACTCGGTCTTTTCTTTCTCGACTGACTCTTCCTCTTCTGCCCACGCTCACGACGCTACCCCTTGCGATGACCATCGATCGTCGCATATCGATAACCATCGTTACATTCGGCCATCCTGATCACTTTCGTCTGACCCAGACGACCATGGATCCTCACTTGTAGACGCGTATTTCCATAGCTTCATATTCTCTGAACATGTTGCAGTTATTGTAGGACCTTCCACCTGAGCTGCTTTCCGTACATCGTAACGGCCGTTTCTTTTTACCTTAGTTATTTCATATGGCCCGAGAAAACTGCTAGCTAGTTTTTTCACAAACTGAGTTCGTTTAATAGCCACCAGATCTCCTTCTTTATATGTACGCTCGCCCTTGCGTTTGCGATCATAGCCGTCTTTATACTTTTGCTGCGCTTGTTGAATATGTGTTTTTACCTCCTTGCGTGATTCAGCTCTCTCTGCGTCGAAGTCTGTCACCAGCTCTTGCTCTAGAGTAGTTAGTATATTGTCACTAACCTTATTCCTCATGTTTACTCCAAACATTACTTGAAATGGCGTCTTCTTTGTGGAGCAATGAATATGGGCATTGATCGCTTTCTGCACCTGGGATACATGCTTGTACCACTTTGAAGTGTCATCAATTGATAACTTGCTGACTATTGAAAGAATGCATCTGTTGACTCGCTCTATCTGACCGTTGCCGCGAGCAACTCCTGTTGTTGTCCAAACGTGTTCAATACCATATGACTTGGTATATTCTTCAAAGCTGTTTGAAGTAAATGCCACGCCCCTGTCACTGACAATGCGTAGCGGCTGACCAAAAATATTAGACCATTCCTCCAACTTTTTTACAACCTCCTCGGTGCCGGTGCTCTTAGTGGTGAAAAGCCATACGAATTTGGAAAATCCATCTACGATTGCAAATATGTATTTGTAGCCCTTTGACGTTGAATCCATGGGCCCCAAGTGATCGATGTGGAGGGTATGAAGCGGCTTATCTCCCTTTTCAATGCAGTTCAAAAATCCTTCTGGCTTTCCCAACTTCTTGTTGACAATAATGCACTTGACGCAATTGTTAATCAGCTGGGCTACTTTTCGTTCCATATGTGGTATCCAGAATTGCTGCTGTAGTGTGTGAATTGTTTTTTGCAATGCAAAATGGCCAACACTGTGTGCATCCGCTATAACTTCACGCTCCATTGTTTTGGGTACGACCAACAAGTCACTGCCGTTCATGGTTTTGTATACAATTCCACCTTTCAGCTTAAAATTTTCATACGGCTGCGATTTTAATATTTCTGCTATAGCTTTAATGTGGTGATCCTTTTCCTGGGCAACTTTTAATCTAGCTGAAACTTCTGAAGTTATGGCCAAAACATCTAGTGGATATCGGCTGAGACTGTCAACGTGCTTCATCCTGCTGCCGGGGCGGTGCTCAACTTCGAAATTAAAGTCCTGCAAAGCAAGAATCCACTGTGCAACTTCTCGTGGCACATCTTTTTTCCTTATTGTTTGTGAAAAAGCAGCGCAATCTGTCACCAACTTGAAATGTATGCCTAGCAGGTAGTAGCGTAACTTCTGCATGGCCAGATACGCTGCTTTAACCTCCAGAATGTAGCTGTTGCGCTTTGAATCGCTCTGCGACGTCTTTTTGCTCCAATAAAATACTGGATGCTGCTGTTTGTCAAACTCCTGTGTCAATACTGCACCAAATCCATCCTTGGACGCGTCAGTATGTAGCTCAGTTGGCGCCTCTCGACAGTATATGCTTAGTACAGGTTCTGATGACAATGAATTTTTTAGACAGCTTTTAGCGTTTAGTTCTTCTGTCTCCATCTTGAAAACCACGTCCTTTTTTAACAAGTTAGTTAACGGGCGAGCGATCTGAGCGTAACCTCGAATGAACTTGCGGAAAAATCCTGTCAACCCCAAAAAGGATTGGACGCCTTTTATGTTCTTTGGACATTTAAACCTCTGCACAGCTCTGAATTTAAATACCTAAAACCAGTTCTCTTCATCTAAACAAATCTAAATTTAGCCTTTATATTGTCAACTCAGTTAAAGGTCTAGCTATGCCTGCGTAATTTGGTATAAACTTGCTTAAATAGGTCGTCTGGCTCAAAAAACTTTTTATTTGCTTAATAATTAGGCATCTTTATATGTTATATAGTTTATAGTTTGTGGCATCTTGAACTTGGATATAGATTCGATTTTCTCGGGTGAGGTGAAAATTTTGCTATTTTCTATTAAACGGACCAGAAAATTTCATTTTTTTTTTTTTTGAGCTGCAGACCATATTCTTTGCAGCTCCCAATATCTTCCTTTAAGTGTTGTTCGATCTTAGCGGGGATAATTATATCATCTGAATAGGGCAATGCGGTGCCTCTGCGTGACAGGACTCAAAATATCCCATTCACGTGGCGCTGAAAAACGCCTAGTGAATTTAAAAAAAAAAATTCAAAGGGTACTTTCTAAACTAATATTGGCCTCGGTGTGTCACAAGCGACGTATATTTTCTGCTCGATTCACAAACTGGTACGTGGAAAAAAAAAATCAGTTTTTTAAATCGATTGTACTAAATATTTTTCCCTCTTGTAGACGATCCAACTGATCCTCAATGAGCGGTAATGGGAAATAGTCTTTTACCTTGTTAATTCTGCGATAACACACAGCCTTGCCGAACCGTCGGTCTTTTTTACGAGTACTATGGGACTTGTAAACTCGGATATTAACTCTACATATATGTAGGATATTTATTGATTACACAATTGTTTATCTTAATAATATTTAGTTATAATAGTTTGGTTATAATAGTTTGGTTATAATAGTTAGTGTCTAATAAAAAGATGACTCGTGCCAACACTTCTTGATCTCCGGACATACGACGACTACACAACTTTGCCTTACTCCGGACACGACGACTTTTCGGCTTGACGATCTTTTTCTTACTTCCCAACTTTCAACTCGGTCTTTTCTTTCTCGACTGACTCTTCCTCTTCTGCCCACGCTCACGACGCTACCCCTTGCGATGACCATCGATCGTCGCATATCGATAACCATCGTTACATTCGGCCATCCTGATCACTTTCGTCTGACCCAGACGACCATGGATCCTCACTTGTAGACGCGTATTTCCATAGCTTCATATTCTCTGAACATGTTGCAGTTATTGTAGGACCTTCCACCTGAGCTGCTTTCCGTACATCGTAACGGCCGTTTCTTTTTACCTTAGTTATTTCATATGGCCCGAGAAAACTGCTAGCTAGTTTTTTGCCATTCACAAACTGAGTTCGTTTAATAGCCACCAGATCTCCTTCTTTATATGTACGCTCGCCCTTGCGTTTGCGATCATAGCCGTCTTTATACTTTTGCTGCGCTTGTTGAATATGTGTTTTTACCTCCTTGCGTGATTCAGCTCTCTCTGCGTCGAAGTCTGTCACCAGCTCTTGCTCTAGAGTAGTTAGTATATTGTCACTAACCTTATTCCTCATGTTTACTCCAAACATTACTTGAAATGGCGTCTTCTTTGTGGAGCAATGAATATGGGCATTGATCGCTTTCTGCACCTGGGATACATGCTTGTACCACTTTGAAGTGTCATCAATTGATAACTTGCTGACTATTGAAAGAATGCATCTGTTGACTCGCTCTATCTGACCGTTGCCGCGAGCAACTCCTGTTGTTGTCCAAACGTGTTCAATACCATATGACTTGGTATATTCTTCAAAGCTGTTTGAAGTAAATGCCACGCCCCTGTCACTGACAATGCGTAGCGGCTGACCAAAAATATTAGACCATTCCTCCAACTTTTTTACAACCTCCTCGGTGCCGGTGCTCTTAGTGGTGAAAAGCCATACGAATTTGGAAAATCCATCTACGATTGCAAATATGTATTTGTAGCCCTTTGACGTTGAATCCATGGGCC
The DNA here is from genome assembly GCA_035047325.1 of Drosophila vallismaia. NCBI lineage: Eukaryota > Metazoa > Arthropoda > Insecta > Diptera > Drosophilidae > Drosophila > Drosophila vallismaia. Next base: position 172,472 of record JAWNPU010000073.1, read on the forward strand.
CCAAGTGATCGATGTGGAGGGTATGAAGCGGCTTATCTCCCTTTTCAATGCAGTTCAAAAATCCTTCTGGCTTTCCCAACTTCTTGTTGACAATAATGCACTTGACGCAATTGTTAATCAGCTGGGCTACTTTTCGTTCCATATGTGGTATCCAGAATTGCTGCTGTAGTGTGTGAATTGTTTTTTGCAATGCAAAATGGCCAACACTGTGTGCATCCGCTATAACTTCACGCTCCATTGTTTTGGGTACGACCAACAAGTCACTGCCGTTCATGGTTTTGTATACAATTCCACCTTTCAGCTTAAAATTTTCATACGGCTGCGATTTTAATATTTCTGCTATAGCTTTAATGTGGTGATCCTTTTCCTGGGCAACTTTTAATCTAGCTGAAACTTCTGAAGTTATGGCCAAAACATCTAGTGGATATCGGCTGAGACTGTCAACGTGCTTCATCCTGCTGCCGGGGCGGTGCTCAACTTCGAAATTAAAGTCCTGCAAAGCAAGAATCCACTGTGCAACTTCTCGTGGCACATCTTTTTTCCTTATTGTTTGTGAAAAAGCAGCGCAATCTGTCACCAACTTGAAATGTATGCCTAGCAGGTAGTAGCGTAACTTCTGCATGGCCAGATACGCTGCTTTAACCTCCAGAATGTAGCTGTTGCGCTTTGAATCGCTCTGCGACGTCTTTTTGCTCCAATAAAATACTGGATGCTGCTGTTTGTCAAACTCCTGTGTCAATACTGCACCAAATCCATCCTTGGACGCGTCAGTATGTAGCTCAGTTGGCGCCTCTCGACAGTATATGCTTAGTACAGGTTCTGATGACAATGAATTTTTTAGACAGCTTATAGCGTTTAGTTCTTCTGTCTCCATCTTGAAAACCACGTCCTTTTTTAACAAGTTAGTTAACGGGCGAGCGATCTGAGCGTAACCTCGAATGAACTTGCGGAAAAATCCTGTCAACCCCAAAAAGGATTGGACGCCTTTTATGTTCTTTGGACATTTAAACCTCTGCACAGCTCTGAATTTAAATACCTAAAACCAGTTCTCTTCATCTAAACAAATCTGAATTTAGCCTTTATATTGTCAACTCAGTTAAAGGTCTAGCTATGCCTGCGTAATTTGGTATAAACTTGCTTAAATAGGTCGTCTGGCTCAAAAAACTTTTTATTTGCTTAATAATTAGGCATCTTTATATGTTATATAGTTTATAGTTTGTGGCATCTTGAACTTGGATATTGATTCGATTTTCTCGGGTGAGGTGAAAATTTTGCTATTTTCTATTAAACGGACCAGAAAATTTCATTTTTTTTTTTTTGAGCTGCAGACCATATTCTTTGCAGCTCCCAATATCTTCCTTTAAGTGTTGTTCGATCTTAGCGGGGATAATTATATCATCTGAATAGGGCAATGCGGTGCCTCTGCGTGACAGGACTCAAAATATCCCATTCACGTGGCGCTGAAAAACGCCTAGTGAATTTAAAAAAAAAATTCAAAGGGTACTTTCTAAACTAATATTGGCCTCGGTGTGTCACAAGCGACGTATATTTTCTGCTCGATTCACAAACTGGTACGTGGAAAAAAAAAATCAGTTTTTTAAATCGATTGTACTAAATATTTTTCCCTCTTGTAGACGATCCAACTGATCCTCAATGAGCGGTAATGGGAAATAGTCTTTTACCTTGTTAATTCTGCGATAACACACAGCCTTGCCGAACCGTCGGTCTTTTTTACGAGTACTATGGGACTTGTAAACTCGGATATTAACTCTACATATATGTAGGATATTTATTGATTACACAATTGTTTATCTTAATAATATTTAGTTATAATAGTTTGGTTATAATAGTTTGGTTATAATAGTTAGTGTCTAATAAAAAGATGACTCGTGCCAACACTTCTTGATCTCCGGACATACGACGACTACACAACTTTGCCTTACTCCGGACACGACGACTTTTCGGCTTGACGATCTTTTTCTTACTTCCCAACTTTCAACTCGGTCTTTTCTTTCTCGACTGACTCTTCCTCTTCTGCCCACGCTCACGACGCTACCCCTTGCGATGACCATCGATCGTCGCATATCGATAACCATCGTTACATTCGGCCATCCTGATCACTTTCGTCTGACCCAGACGACCATGGATCCTCACTTGTAGACGCGTATTTCCATAGCTTCATATTCTCTGAACATGTTGCAGTTATTGTAGGACCTTCCACCTGAGCTGCTTTCCGTACATCGTAACGGCCGTTTCTTTTTACCTTAGTTATTTCATATGGCCCGAGAAAACTGCTAGCTAGTTTTTTGCCATTCACAAACTGAGTTCGTTTAATAGCCACCAGATCTCCTTCTTTATATGTACGCTCGCCCTTGCGTTTGCGATCATAGCCGTCTTTATACTTTTGCTGCGCTTGTTGAATATGTGTTTTTACCTCCTTGCGTAATTCAGCTCTCTCTGCGTCGAAGTCTGTCACCAGCTCTTGCTCTAGAGTAGTTAGTATATTGTCACTAACCTTATTCCTCATGTTTACTCCAAACATTACTTGAAATGGCGTCTTCTTTGTGGAGCAATGAATATGGGCATTGATCGCTTTCTGCACCTGGGATACATGCTTGTACCACTTTGAAGTGTCATCAATTGATAACTTGCTGACTATTGAAAGAATGCATCTGTTGACTCGCTCTATCTGACCGTTGCCGCGAGCAACTCCTGTTGTTGTCCAAACGTGTTCAATACCATATGACTTGGTATATTCTTCAAAGCTGTTTGAAGTAAATGCCACGCCCCTGTCACTGACAATGCGTAGCGGCTGACCAAAAATATTAGACCATTCCTCCAACTTTTTTACAACCTCCTCGGTGCCGGTGCTCTTAGTGGTGAAAAGCCATACGAATTTGGAAAATCCATCTACGATTGCAAATATGTATTTGTAGCCCTTTGACGTTGAATCCATGGGCCCCAAGTGATCGATGTGGAGGGTATGAAGCGGCTTATCTCCCTTTTCAATGCAGTTCAAAAATCCTTCTGGCTTTCCCAACTTCTTGTTGACAATAATGCACTTGACGCAATTGTTAATCAGCTGGGCTACTTTTCGTTCCATATGTGGTATCCAGAATTGCTGCTGTAGTGTGTGAATTGTTTTTTGCAATGCAAAATGGCCAACACTGTGTGCATCCGCTATAACTTCACGCTCCATTGTTTTGGGTACGACCAACAAGTCACTGCCGTTCATGGTTTTGTATACAATTCCACCTTTCAGCTTAAAATTTTCATACGGCTGCGATTTTAATATTTCTGCTATAGCTTTAATGTGGTGATCCTTTTCCTGGGCAACTTTTAATCTAGCTGAAACTTCTGAAGTTATGGCCAAAACATCTAGTGGATATCGGCTGAGACTGTCAACGTGCTTCATCCTGCTGCCGGGGCGGTGCTCAACTTCGAAATTAAAGTCCTGCAAAGCAAGAATCCACTGTGCAACTTCTCGTGGCACATCTTTTTTCCTTATTGTTTGTGAAAAAGCAGCGCAATCTGTCACCAACTTGAAATGTATGCCTAGCAGGTAGTAGCGTAACTTCTGCATGGCCAGATACGCTGCTTTAACCTCCAGAATGTAGCTGTTGCGCTTTGAATCGCTCTGCGACGTCTTTTTGCTCCAATAAAATACTGGATGCTGCTGTTTGTCAAACTCCTGTGTCAATACTGCACCAAATCCATCCTTGGACGCGTCAGTATGTAGCTCAGTTGGCGCCTCTCGACAGTATATGCTTAGTACAGGTTCTGATGACAATGAATTTTTTAGACAGCTTATAGCGTTTAGTTCTTCTGTCTCCATCTTGAAAACCACGTCTTTTTTTAACAAGTTAGTTAACGGGCGAGCGATCTGAGCGTAACCTCGAATGAACTTGCGGAAAAATCCTGTCAACCCCAAAAAGGATTGGACGCCTTTTATGTTCTTTGGACATTTAAACCTCTGCACAGCTTGCGTCTTCTCTTGTCCTGGTCGAATCTTGCCCATTTCCACGGTGTGGCCCAGAAAGTCAATTCTGTTCTTAAGAAAGTGGCACTTGCTCCATTTGATTTTTAGATTAAACTTGGCTGCTTGATCTAGAACTGCTTTCAACTTTGACATGCATTCCTCATTTGTGTTTGCGTATATGATAATGTCATCAATGTACAACTGAAGTACGTCCTGCGTAATCAAGTCTTCAAATACGCAACTGACAAAACGATTGAAAACGGCCGGCGAGTTGCAAAAACCATATGGCGCTCGATTGAATTCAAAAAGCCCTTCCTTGGTTATGAACGCTGTAAACTTGCGGCTGGACTCTTCAATTGGTACGTGGAGGAAACTATTCTCCAGATCCATAACTACGAATACATTTGCTGACTGAAGCTGTTCCAGTACATCATCCATGCGTGGCACTGGAAAGCAGTCCTTAAGCACCATACTATTTAATTGACGAAAGTCAACGCAGATTCTGTCCGTGCCATCCTTCTTCTTGACCACGACGACTCGACTGGCAAAGTTCGATGAAGATTTGCGCACAATGCCATCCTGCAACCAGGCGTCAACTTGTTTTCTGATCGACTCGGATTCCACAGCTGAGTGACGGCTTGGTTGATGACGAAATGGTTTTGTACGCTCCTCTAGCACGATCTTCATCGACACCGGGCATTCAGCGTTGTTTTCGGCTGGCTTGTACTCTGCTATCATTGACTCGATCATCGGCTTGTACTGTGGAGAAGCATCTATGTTACTACCAGTCTCAACAATATTGTACATACTTAGCTCTTTTGATTCAGCGCATTCCGGCTGCGCTGACGCCTTTGTAAAGATGAATTCTCCGTCATTCAAAGTCACGCAGAACTGCGATGCAAAGTCAAAGCCAAGTATTGCGTCGTTCTCGATGTGATTGTTTGGTATCACAACAAACTTTTGTATGACTTCGATCCCGTCAACGTGTACTCTGCCCATAAATGAACCTAGCGGCTGCGTCTTAGCGTTTCCAAGGCCTCGTAAAGCGGAACAACACTTCTGCATCACCGTACTTTGAAGTTTATTGTACAAAGACTGACATACGATTGACACATCGGATCCTGTGTCCACAAGGCAGGCGACCTCTGTACCGTTCAGCAAAACTACTTTCAAGCGCTTAGTATCTTTTACGATTTGAACACTTTTTACAGCTTGTGGACAATTTGAAGATATATGACCGCTGCCTGCACATTTAAAACATTTTGTTTCTGCCTTGCAGTCTTTTCTCCTGTGTTCATTAGATCCGCAGTTGTAACAACGAATACTTTTTCCATCGGTTATATTTTTTCTGCCACCACTGTATTGCTTTTGCGGTTTTCCGATAACACACTTGCTCTCGTACAACTCATATTTTTCCAAAAGTTCGCTGTATGACTTGCAGCCGTACAATGCAAATTTGAATTCGCTTTTAATATCCAGCCCATCAACTATATAAGCGATAATAGACTCTACATCGACTTGTCCAAGTGCTGCAATTTTTTTCATTATTAGCATGTATTCGTGCATGCTTTCGTCGTTCTTCTTCTTCCTGTGCGTCAACTTTGCATGTACATCGGCTCTTTTCGATGCGCGCTTAAATTCGCCAATTAGGGCATTTTTAAGTTGCTCATATGTGCTTACCAACTCTGACTCCAGAAACAACTTGGCCATTTTAACCATTTTTCCTCGTGCCTGCACATATCGTTGTTTTTCCGTAAGCTCATATGCATCTGCATTCTGCTCAAAATTTTCAAGCCAAATCTCCACTGGGATGTTGACGCCATCGAAGTCGGGTACAATTTTTGCAAAATTGTCTGCAGTTACTTTCGGCTCTTTCTGGGTAATTTCATCAGCTTGAATCTTAAGAGTAAGCAGCTGAATTATTTGTTGTAGATTTTTGTTACTTTCTGCTTGCATCTCTTTTATTTGGTCTGCACACACTTCTGATAGACGCTGCTCTTCTGCATTTTCACTTTCGTCTCCTCGCTTTGCCCTCGACCGTGTGACGGCACCATATCGCTGTCCCTTTTGTCCCTCCTCACTCATGATTTCGTATTCGCTGCTTGACATCAACTCAAATTTATTCACCACGATTCTAAGAGTTTCTAACCGACGCCAACCAACTTGCGTAATTTCACAACTTTTTATTTACAACTTTATATTTGGCACTTTTGACGTGCCACAACTGTTCAACTTTCTGCACTTTACACATGGGTCAACTTTTTATTGTTTATACGGACGAGCCCCCAAATGTAGGATATTTATTGATTACACAATTGTTTATCTTAATAATAGTTGGTTATAATAGTTTGGTTATAATAGTTTGGTTATAATAGTTAGTGTCTAATAAAAAGATGACTCGTGCCAACACTTCTTGATCTCCGGACATACGACGACTACACAACTTTGCCTTACTCCGGACACGACGACTTTTCGGCTTGACGATCTTTTTCTTACTTCCCAACTTTCAACTCGGTCTTTTCTTTCTCGACTGACTCTTCCTCTTCTGCCCACGCTCACGACGCTACCCCTTGCGATGACCATCGATCGTCGCATATCGATAACCATCGTTACATATAAGTTATGAACCCTCTTCTTGCGCTCTTCGTCACACCCCCTCCCACCGGCCTGGCTCACACGCGCTTCCGATTACGCCACTTTACGGTCACTCAACCCCCACTTCACAACGCTGACTTCGTTCCCCGCCCTTACCCAGCAACAATGTACCCAACGACCCGCCGGCTGTGTTGTGCTGCGTCTGCAGACGACACTTAGTTGCAGCCTAATTGCTGCGCCCTCAAATAACATTGGGAGCGCGATCGCGCTGCCGACGGACTGCTGCGTCTGCAACTTACGCCTGTTGCTATGGTGCAGCGGAGCCGCCGGACGTTGGATAAGCGACTGCCGACTTAGCACGGCTCATATTTCGGCGACTTGGCCGACTGTTATGCGGAGTCGCCCCCTCACCCTGCCCTAGCAGCGAACGCTGCCGGCAATTCTGGAACCGTAGCTCTGATGGGAACCAGGCCCGGTCCCAGTCTTCAGTCTTCGACGGACACTTAACGCAACCACTTGCAGCTTACAAATCAAATCCTAAAATAAAACTAATTACAACCTCGAACCCTCTGGCTTGTTATTTGGAGAACATCAAATCCTAAAATAAAACTAATTACAACCTCGAACCCTCTGGCTTGTCATTTGGAGAACCACAGCATGCTGGCAGTTATATCAAGGTGAGGTATGCGGCAACGAGTGCCGAGAACTCTGATGCAAGTGCAACTTGCTTTAACTAGGTGAGGTATGCGGCAACGACTGCCGGATACCCTGATGCAAGGACACTTGCGTTAACTGGCGCCCGAGCAGGGACCGGCAATGTCCGGCCGATAAAAATAATACGAAAAAATTGTGGAAATTTGTGCGTAAAAATGGTGGTGGTGTGCAGGAGTCAGATTGAGATCTGAATTCCATAAAAGAAAAAGTGTTGCGTGAGCTGTGTATAAAATGATAAAATAGCAATTACCCGCTGCCGGGGGGAATTACGGCCACCCCGGGGCGCAACAAAAATTGCATAATTCAATAAAAGGTGTGAAATTTCTAAAAATAAAAATGTGTTGCGCCAAGACCTAATTTAAATTAATAAAACAACGACCCGCTACCGGAGGACGCCACGTCGTCCATGCCGAGCGCAAAAGTTGTACGATACCTATAACATAATTAAAACATAATCAACCCACTGCGGCGGTACGGCTTGTGGAAAAAAATTTTTTTTTCCCCTTGCCAATTCGCGAGTGCAAAAGATTGTGTAGAATAAACCAATAATTAACCATTGCAGCAGTTTACCTGCGGCAATACGAGTAATATGAACGCCCAGCGTGATAAGGTGGTGTGTGGCAGCTTGTTGGATACGTTAAGTGGTGTGGAATGCACCCAAAAAAAACCGCCCAACAAGTTGTGTGGCGGCCGTACCTTAGTAGGCAAACAGCCAAAAGGGATACTACGGAACCACCGTGCCCAGTGCCGAAGTAAATTAGAGGTCATCAATAAAAACCTGTAACAGCACGCACGCAAGAAAAAAATATTACAAAATGCATAGCGCAATAATATGAAATATCAAAATACACACAAAAAAAAAAAAAAAAAAAAAAAAAAAAATTGTACAAACACATGCACAACACCACTATTCAAAAAAAAAAAAAAAAAAAAAAAAACAAATATAGTACAATTCCCCCAATTTCCAATTCTCTACAATACACTAAGTCACCTTTTTTTTTTATCCCAATAGAATATTCATGCTGTAAGGGTACAACTTATAACGAAGAAAACCAATAAAGAGCATACAAGGGTGAGTGAAATATTTCATTAAATTTAATTGCCATATTTGCTAAATTTAGAAAAATAAAAAAAACAACAGATATTCTTTTTTATCGGGTTAAAGCCGTTGTCTCACATTTCCGTAAAATATAAAATATAACGAATTCCATTACCTTGAGTACTTCCTGCATCTTTCCAACGCGAACTAAAAATCAAAATGGAAGAGACCCTGCGTGCTCTTAGCGAGTCCCTCAATGCCCTGACCAACGTGGTGACAGGCATTAAGGAAGATATTAAGAAGAATAATGATAGGTTGGCTATTTTAGAGCAGGAGCGCGGGAACGCTGACCCTACGGTCGACCAACCGCAACCCCTGGTGCGCGCACGCACCGAGTATGAACTGAGGGAGATTTCGGTCCTCCCTGACTGCGTCAAAGAACTGCAGGCGTTCGAAGGACGGCAGGAGGCTTACCTGTCTTGGATAAACAGGGCACAATCAATATTGACCGACTATGACTTAATTAAAACCAGACCCCTGTATAGGGCAATTGTCTTGCATATTAGACAGAAAATAAGGGGACACGCCGACATGGCCTTGGCGGCCTATGGCGTCCAGGACGACGACTGGGACGACATAAAACAAGGTTCTAGACCACTAGATAGATTCTATATGGACGTTAATGGCCATCTCTCGTTGATCTTAAATAATTTGAAGGCCAGAAACTACCCTCGTGAAGTAGTCAACGCCTTGATAGAAACCTACAGAGACAAGGCTTTGGATGTTTTTATCCGAGGAGTGGGGGGAGATTGTTCCAAACACTTACTTGTCCGCAGCCCTAAGAATCTACCAGAGGCGTACTCCTTTTGTATGGGATTGCAGAATGTAATGTCAAGGAATTCCGCAACTCAGAACTATCAACCGTCGGGTGCCCCAAGATTCGCAGGCCCATATCAACATCAGGCCAGACCACCGTTCCGAACCCCTTTTTCTCCTGGTTCAGGCTGATTTTCGGAAAACTCCTACAGAACTCAGGGTCCTAGACAGGCCATTAAAATGGAACCCAATCGGTCGGGTCAATCTTACCAATCAGGATACAATGGTCGCCAAGAAGAAGGCTCCGGTATTAAGAGAATGTCCGAAGGAAACAACCCATTCCGAAAGGCACAAAGACTGTACCACATGGAATTGGCACCACCCCCGCTAGCCCCAGCGGCTAGTGAGGGCAACCAAGGGCGTTCACACGAAGGTTATTATGATAACGAGTCTCAAGTTGTCGAGGGAACCAACAATTATTCTCCACAAGGAAATGCAGAAGGAGCTACAGATGCTCCACTTAACCTTGAGACTGAGGGAGGGGCAAATTTTATGACCAACGCCTCTCCAGTGTACCGTACTTAGAGTATGCTACGGAGAGGGGAGAGAGGCTAAAGTTTTTGATCGACACGGGGGCGAACAAAAACTTTATTAGCCGAAGGCTCGCAGCCGGGTGTACCACAGTCCGTAAACCCTTCTCCGTACTGTCCGCTGCGGGTAACATCATGATAACGCACCACCTAGTTGGTAAATTCTTCAAACCACTAGGGAATGACTCGGATATTACCTTTTTTGTACTACCAAATTTACATTCCTTTGATGGTATCATTGGCGACGATACTCTCAAAGACTTAAAAGCCATAGTGGATAGGGAAAACCATTGTCTGATAATAACCCCAGGAATTAAAATCCTTCTTTTGGCGAGAGCTTCACTAAACGTTAACCCGTTACTCGCCGCCGAACACCCAGATGGTACACAAGAAATTTTGAATTCCCTTCTCGGGGAATTTCCCCGCATCTTCGAGCCCCCCTTACCTGGAATGTCCGTGGAGACGGCCGTCAAGGCTGAAATCCGGACAACCACACAAGACCCAATCTATGCTAAAAGTTATCCTTACCCAGTCAATATGCGCGGAGAAGTCGAACGTCAAATCGATGAACTGCTGCAGGACGGTATAATTCGACCCTCTAATAGCCCTTACAATTCCCCTATCTGGATAGTCCCGAAGAAACCTAAACCAAACGGAGAAAAACAATATCGCATGGTAGTCGATTTCAAGCGGTTAAATACCGTCACCATACCCGACACTTACCCCATCCCAGATATAAACGCTACGCTAGCCAGCCTTGGCAATGCCAAATACTTTACCACCCTAGATTTGACTTCTGGATTCCATCAAATCCACATGAAGGAAAGCGACATTCCAAAGACAGCCTTCTCTACTCTAAATGGGAAGTATGAGTTCCTCCGTCTACCATTCGGTTTGAAGAATGCACCTGCAATCTTCCAAAGAATGATCGATGATGTTTTGCGCGAGCATATTGGCAAGGTCTGCTACGTTTATATTGACGATATCATCGTCTTCAGTAAAGATTATGACACACACTGGAAAAATCTCCGATTGGTATTAGCGAGTCTATCAAAAGCAAACCTCCAGGTGAACCTTGAGAAGTCGCATTTTTTAGACACGCAGGTAGAATTTCTAGGATATATCGTCACGGCCGACGGCATTAAGGCAGATCCGAAAAAGGTCAGGGCAATTAGCGAAATGCCTCCTCCGACCTCTGTTAAGGAGTTAAAAAGATTTCTAGGCATGACCTCATACTACAGGAAGTTCATTCAGGACTATGCGAAGGTAGCAAAGCCCCTTACAAACTTGACGCGTGGATTGTACGCTAATATAAAATCTTCACAATCAAGCAAAGCGCCAATTACATTAGACGAGACGGCTCTACAGTCTTTTAATGATTTAAAGTCAATTCTCTCTTCTTCTGAAATACTGGCGTTCCCATGCTTCTCTAAACCATTTCATCTAACCACGGATGCTTCTAACTGGGCCATCGGAGCTGTCCTCTCACAGGATGACCAGGGCAGAGATAGGCCGATAGCGTACATTTCCCGTTCATTAAATAAGACGGAGGAAAACTACGCTACAGTCGAAAAAGAAATGCTCGCGATAATTTGGTCATTGGATAATCTTCGGGCTTACTTATATGGCGCTGGTGGTATTAAAGTATATACTGACCATCAACCCCTAACGTTTGCCCTGGGCAACAGAAACTTCAATGCGAAGCTAAAACGCTGGAAGGCTCGTATAGAGGAATACAACTGCGAACTCATCTATAAACCTGGAAAATCTAATGTGGTGGCTGACGCGCTTTCACGCATTCCGCCTCAGCTTAACCAGTTGAGCACCGATTTAGATGCTAATCCAGAGGATGATATGCAGTCTTTGGCTACTGCCCATAGCGCTTCACACGACAGTTCGCGATTGATTCCCCACGTTGAATCTCCAATCAACGTTTTCAGGAACCAACTCATTTTTGACACAACCAGGTCGGAATACCTATGCGAGCACCCGTTCCCAGGTTATACTCGCCATCTGATTCCTCTCAAAGACGGATCACTTGCCGATTTAACCAACTCGTTACAATCGTATCTACGACCTGTAATAATTAACGGCGTCAAAATCCCGGAGGCACATTTACAACGCTTTCAAGCCATCTGCTTAGCGAATTTTCTTTTATACAAAATTCGGATAACGCAGCGCCTAGTGGCGGACGTGTCTGGCGCAGAGGAAATTTGTGAAATAATTGAAAAAGAACACCGTAGAGCACATAGGGGCCCTACGGAAATTCGCCTCCAACTCTTGGAAAAATGTTATTTCCCACGGATGTCCAGTACGATCCGTCTACAAACTTCCTCATGCCAGTGTTGCAAACTCTACAAATATGAGAGACACCCTAACAAACCAAACCTACAACCTACGCCAATTCCTAACTACCCATGCGAAATACTTCACATCGACATTTTTGCGCTCGAAAAAAGGTTATACCTAAGTTGTATTGACAAATTTAGCAAGTTTGCCAAACTTTTCCACCTGCAGTCAAAAGCATCCGTGCATTTGCGAGAAACTTTGGTGGAGGCCCTACATTACTTCACCGCCCCTAAGGTCTTGGTTTCGGATAACGAGCGAGGGTTGTTATGCCCCACAGTGCTCAACTACCTTCGGTCTCTAGATATCGATCTGTACTATGCTCCAACCCAGAAGAGTGAAGTAAATGGTCAAGTCGAGAGATTCCACTCTACGTTCCTAGAAATTTATCGTTGTCTTAAAGATGAGCTCCCTACCTCCAAACCCGTTGAGCTGGTACACATAGCAGTGGATCGCTACAACACTTCCGTTCACTCGGTAACAAATCGAAAACCAGCAGACGTTTTTTTCGACCGCTCGTCAAGGGTAAACTATCAGGGTCTGACAGATTTCCGGCGGCAGACTTTAGAGGACATCAGGGGCTTAATTGAGCATAAGCAAACTAGAGGTAATATGGCTCGGAATAAAAATAGGGACGAGCCAAAGTCTTATAGGCCGGGAGAGGAAGTTTTTGTTGCAAATAAGCAAATAAAAACAAAGGAAAAAGCGAGGTTCAGATGCGAAAAGGTACAGGAAGACAACGAGGTAACAGTTAAAACCAGATCAGGAAAAACTTTCCACAAATCTGATCTAAGAAATTGAGACGTGGTTTTGACATATAAAAAAAAAAAAAAAAATATATATATAAAAAAAAATACAGATTATAAGAAATAAGAAATAAGAGATATAAAAAAATAAAAATATAAGTACACAAAATGTACCGTACCCCCACACACTATGTAGTCTTAGAACAACTTAAACGACCAGATACTTACGAATTGTCTTTTTGTAAGCTGGATTTCTGCATGCGTAGTAAATCCTGCCCACGTTTACAAGTACGAGGGGCCGGTGATCCCCTTGCAGCACGGCGAAGTATGGAGAATCAATGGTGTTTTCAAACTGGCACACCTCGTCGACCTTGCAAGGATGAACAGACTGGCCGAGGAAATCAGACAGGAAACGGTAGCCTTGGCGGACAGGAGAGCCGAAGCTCTTGTCAACTACTACCTCAACACAGCTATGGAAGGAATCAATAGGCTTTCCGGACGAGCGCGGCGCAAGTCCCGCTCACTGGACTGGCTGGGGTCAGCTTGGAAATGGGTAGCTGGATCTCCAGATGCTGCTGATTGGAACGCCGTCTTGGCCGCGCAAGCGACGGCTTCGAGGAACAGCGACCAACAATTAAGGATAAACGCGCGCTTGTTCGATGCAACACACGAATCCGTCGAGCAGCTAAACAACGTCATTGCAAAGGTGAATGCGGTGGACAACGATTTGTATACCACTACGACGGTGCTACACAAGTCCATTATCCTGTCTAACCAGGTTTCCGAAGTCGTCAGAGCTTGCCAGTTGGCAAAGACCGGCATAGTCGACTCAAATTTGCTGGACCATGGCGAAATTGAGACCATACTGAGGGAAGTGGACAACCTGCCATATAAGAATGTGATCGAAGCCATCGAGTTCTCTCGGCCAACCGTTGTAACCAATGGAACCCTCTTACTATACATACTAGCGTTCCCTAAGGTTGCGGTTGAGAATTACCGCCTTATACACCTGTACGCGACAATAGGCGAAGGGAAACAGATTATACTGGAACATCATAAGCTAGCCACAAGCTCGAGCGAAACCTATGCGGTCCTAGGAGATTGCCTTTCTATTGGCAATACCACTGTTTGCCGGGAAGAGGAACTGCAAAAACTGGAGGAGGCTAGCTGTATCCCTCGGCTACTGAAGGGCGGCCAGGCCAAATGCTCATATCGAAGAAGTAACCAACGAGTGGTTAAGCAAGTCGACGATGGAATGCTCCTCCTGACCAACGTCAACGGAACTCTAAGAACGGCTGCAAAGAACTACGACCTGATCGGCTCCTTTATCATCCAATTTGACAATGAGACGATAATGGTCAACGGCCAAAACTATTCCAGTTACTCGGTCAGTCATCTAATGGCGATGCCGGCCGTGTTGAGCCACATAACGGCCAGCAACTTTCAACTTTCCCTGGAATACGTCCACGACGTGAGCATGAAGAATTTGGAAAAGATGACCAACGTGGCGAGTGAGCTACTAGCCTCTTTTCTCACCGAGGCGGCACTCGCAATCTGCATATTCCTGGGCTTTTATTTCCTATGGAAGAAGCTGATGTCCACCAAAGGCATGCCCGATGTCCGCGAGATTGCTGCAAATTTAGAAGTCTTGGGCCAAACCGAGCTGAACAAGGCTCACTAATCTGCGGGACGCAGATCTTGAGGGGGGAGGAGTTATGAACCCTCTTCTTGCGCTCTTCGTCACACCCCCTCCCACCGGCCTGGCTCACACGCGCTTCCGATTACGCCACTTTACGGTCACTCAACCCCCACTTCACAACGCTGACTTCGTTCCCCGCCCTTACCCAGCAACAATTTACCCAACGACCCGCCGGCTGTGTTGTGCTGCGTCTGCAGACGACACTTAGTTGCAGCCTAATTGCTGCGCCCTCAAATAACATTGGGAGCGCGATCGCGCTGCCGACGGACTGCTGCGTCTGCAACTTACGCCTGTTGCTATGGTGCAGCGGAGCCGCCGGACGTTGGATAAGCGACTGCCGACTTAGCACGGCTCATATTTCGGCGACTTGGCCGACTGTTATGCGGAGTCGCCCCCTCACCCTGCCCTAGCAGCGAACGCTGCCGGCAATTCTGGAACCGTAGCTCTGATGGGAACCAGGCCCGGTCCCAGTCTTCAGTCTTCGACGGACACTTAACGCAACCACTTGCAGCTTACAAATCAAATCCTAAAATAAAACTAATTACAACCTCGAACCCTCTGGCTTGTTATTTGGAGAACATCAAATCCTAAAATAAAACTAATTACAACCTCGAACCCTCTGGCTTGTCATTTGGAGAACCACAGCATGCTGGCAGTTATATCAAGGTGAGGTATGCGGCAACGAGTGCCGAGAACTCTGATGCAAGTGCAACTTGCTTTAACTAGGTGAGGTATGCGGCAACGACTGCCGGATACCCTGATGCAAGGACACTTGCGTTAACTTATATGTCATTCTCAAGCCACTCTTCAATCTGTTTAACAATAATACGCGTTTTCGTAAAAGCAAGTCTGCGTGGACTTGAAAAAAAAGCACATCTTACTTAGCTTTTTCCCTCGCAGCCTCAACACAATTGCTAAGAATATTTTGTTCGTTATGAATATTATTTTTTCGTACTTGTAAGCCATTATAACTAAAAACAATAAACATAGCTAGAATAAACTAGATTACAATAGAAATAGAAACAATAAACATAGATTTTTATTGATGAAAAAGCCGTAAACACATCGTGACAGGTGAATTTAAAATGATATATGTTACTTATGTAAGCTGGGATAATTAGAGGAGGGATAATGATAGAATTTCGAGTAAACCGAAGTGTCGGATAGTTTCGGATAGTTTTCTTCACGTTAGTTGTGTAGGTTTTTGATTTGGGTTGTTGAGCTTAAATTTTTGTGTGTCGGACAAGTGGAATATTCTAGGAGTGTGATGTGTAGAGTGTGTATAAGATGGGTCCAAGAACACTGCCTTGAGGTACTCCTGCTCTTATAGGCCTAGGCGTGCTGATTGATGATCCGCATCTCACTCGGAATTCTCTTTCCTCTGTGTACGACTTGAGGGAGGCGAAGTGGGAACGTGGAAGGTGGGATTTAATTTTGAAAAGGAGTCCAGGGTGCCAGACTCTGTCAAACGCCTGTTTGACATCCAGCATAACGGCGCAGCTGTAATTCTTCTTTTCGAAGGCATGAAGTATATGCTCTCAACAAGCCGGTGCTCAGGTTGTTCCATGGAAGCGTCTGAAGCCAAACTGGTGATCAGGGAACAGTCCGGCCTCGTCCAATACTGGCAGTACTCTACGCAAAAATACTCTTTCAAGTATTTTAGAGAGGATTGCCAGCAAACTAATCGGACAATAAGATGCTAGATTGGCTTCAGGTTTTCCAGGCTTGAGGAGCACAATTATTTCAGCACGCTTCCACACTTTCGGGAAGTACCCTAGACAGAGGCAGTTGTTAAAGATGTTAGTCAGCCTTTGGGAACAGATTAGGGGCAACATTTTCAGTGCTGTTGCATCGATTCGGTCAGGACCTGGTGACTTGCCATTTTTTAAGGAGGCGATCTCCTGCACAATCTCTTCTGGTTCGACGGGCTGTATTGGCGGGCCAGGATCACTTGGGCTATCTACGAACCTTATGGTGGCGGCTCTCTCTTCGCCAGTGGATCTGTCGAAAGATGAGAATGCACTATGTAGATGGTCAGCAAAGGCTTCTGCTCTTTCAACCTCAGACCGACACCAGGAACCGTCAACTTTGCGTACGGGTGATATCTTCTTCGCAAGTCTTTTTATGTGCCTCATGACATTCCACAGATTGTGCTGCGGGTCTCCAGGTTCCAGCTCCTTAAGGAATCTATGGAAAGAGTACTGCCGTAGGATGAATAGCTTGTCCTTCAGTTCCTTGGAGGCACGATTAAGTGCTGTCTTATCCCTGGGGTTGCGCGAGGAACAGAGGTTGCTGCTGCATATAATTTTTGACGAAAATGGGAAATTTCCTTAAAAAAAATGCAAGAACTGTTATGGATTCAAAAATGAAAATGAGTCACCATACACTTTGCCGTAACCCGAAAAAAGTGAGAAACCCTTCCCCAACATTTTTTCTATAGTCTATGTTTAAAAATCATTTACATATATGTATAACGAAAATTTAAATTTTAATACAAAAACTAGCTAATCGAACAATTAATTCCACATAGTAAATAGATTATAATATGTTAATCAATTATTTTTTCCTTTTAATTCTTAATTATTAATTCCTACTTTCTACAAAAAAAACAAGTAAGGGAGCAGCAGTCGAGTTTCTCAACTGCAAAATGCCCTGTACCCTTAGACATGCTTACAATTTATTTATTTAGTATCAATAAATAAATGAAACAATATTCTATTATAAAAGAAAAAAAGTTTCGTGTGTCATAAAGCCATACACATTTCGCTGTCAACGTCGCAGTCGGCGTCGCGCAATGCGTATTTTGCTGCGCTTCTGCTTCCCTTGCCATAGATTTTGCATGTGGCATACCTTCCGTGTTTCTTATCCGATTTGGTTCAAATCAAATCAAAAAAAATTAGATAGCTTTTATAAGCACCAACGCATATGCCGAATTGCACAGCATTAGGTTAATAATTGTGGGAGTGGCAGTTTTTTGCGATTTGCGGGGTAGCGGGGTGATATCAAAATAAAACAACAAACTTGTACTGCGTATGTTAATTACCTATCCAACGATATATGGCACATGTCTGTAGCTCTATTAGTTTTTGAGATCTAGGCGTTGATACGGACAGACAGACGGACGGACGGACGGACGGACGGACAGACGGACGGACAGACGGACATGGCTATATCGACTCGGCTGTTGATGCTGATAAAGAATATATATACTTTATGGGGTCAGAGATGCTTCCTTCTGCCTGTTACATACATTTGCACCATATTATGATACCCTTTTCACCCATTTTTAATGGGTACAGGGTATAAATAGTATTTAAAAAATAAAGTGAAGCCCACGTGCTTTGTTTTGAAACATACAAATGTTATACTTACAACAAACTTTAATATTTAATATTTATAATATTAACGTTTTATAATATTAATGTATTAACGTTTACCTACATATGGTACTTGTTATCTTTTCAATGTGTTGAGCAAAAACTTGTGGTAATTTGAAAACTTTTAAAGAACGTTAAAATTTTAAGAGAACGGCAGAAAAACTTGATTAGGATTTACCATATAGTGCCACACCATTAACCAGTCGCTTCTGTATTTATTCCGCATGATAGACCATGTGCATCGAAAGTGCAAAGTAACACGAAGATATTAACCAGAATAGGGAAAACCATTATGAAGTTTACATAAGTCGAGCTTGGAGTTTTTCTTAGGAAAAAATGTGTTATTTATTTTTTTTTTTATCTTTTATCAAAATAATAAATATAACACTTTTTGTTTTTGGTGAAAACCAAAATAGTGATACTATTTATGAAATACTTGATGGAAACATGGCTCCTTTTGGGGTATTTGCAAAATTTGAGACAAAAAATGCATCGAAAAATAAATTGGAAGATCCTTATATTTTTATGAACTACAAAAGGTATTTGTAATGCAACGACCTTCTAAAATAACCTTCTAATGAATCTAATGTTGTAGAAAAATGTTGAAAAATTTTATGATGACACATTACCTTACAAATGAAATTTTAAATGATACAAAGAATTATATATTCAATAAAATAATTGGCAAAGCTTTAATATTGGACGGAAAAACAAGGATTTTATATCCATCATCAAGGAATTTCTATTATTTGGAAATACCAAACTTAGGGAGGTAAATATACACAAAAGATTATCTAACTAAAGATTATCAAATTTTATTTAAATACTCTCAGATTTAACATTTAACGTTATTGTTGCATAATTTGTATTATTTATTTTTTTAAACATACCTATTACATGTATATGAAAAGTGATGTTGTGAAAAGATTCTTATCCATAGTTTTTAAGTGGAACAACATGAGACTAACAGTAAAAGAAAAAGTTCGCCGAGAAGCTAAAACCTTAGAACAGAAATGCAATACATCGATGCATAAGTATGAGTATGACGTTTCGTTCGTTGTTACCATATGTGTGCTGACAGATTCTTTGTCTATTTTTCAACAAAATCACATTCTCTGTCAATACATTTTTTGAGCCTCTTAATCAAGTTTTGGTAGCCCGCCGCGAAGAACTCCCCCGCCAGCCCGTTAAGGTAGTTGGTGTTTTCACTTCCTTGCCACTGCTTCCTCACCTAGCGTGCGCACACCTTCGTGTACCCTAATTTTTCTGTCATATTGTTATAGACAGGTTTCGGGCAAACATTTGGAACACGTGAAGCGATATCCTCGATCGTCATCCGGCGATCTTCGCCAACAACTTGATCAATTTTTGCAACAATGTCGTCCGAGATCGACGGCCGACCGCTTCGCTTTGCGTCGTGAACGTCTGTTCGGCCTTTGCGGAATTCTCTACACCACAAACGGACTTGTTAAACAGACATGCAGTTTTCTCCATACACTGTAGTCAATTCTTGATGAATGTTCACGGGTTTCATCGATTTCGCATCGAAAAAACGTATAACAGACCGGATTTCAAGCCGGCATTGAGCGTCGCAGAAACTTGCTCAAGGCACGTATAGGGAGTGGGGGGCCTAAGCTACACGGCGGTGTTGCCAAATGTTGCGTAGCACCGCTCATTGCAAAGCTATCGCAGTGAGAAAATTACTTTTTACCTACCATTATACTTACATTTTCCATCAAATACCAATTTACCGTTCTTGATTACTTTAATGCCATCCGTATTAAACACGACAGACATTCCAGCATCTGGCATCTTCTTTACTGATAGCAAATTGTGCGGGATTTAAATCTCATACTCAGAAAATAAATTAATATTATTTACTATGTGATCTGATGCCCCCGAATCCAATATAAAATTTACTTCGTCTGGCTTTTAAGTGTAATTTGCTAATTTCACCATAAATGCAAACACACTTTTTTGCTGCGTTGCTACCTTCTGAGTCTGTCTCTTTCTAACTTCTGCATTCACTAGAAACACAAACGCACGTTCTGGCTGTGTTTCTGTCGCCATCTCTCTAACATTATTTTCATCGGAAACATACTGGTTTCCTGCGTGCCTTGTTAAGACAAAACCATCTTTGCTTATATGGCCCAGTTTCATACAATGAAAACATTTTATTGTTTAGACTTGTTCTTAAAAGGTTTTTTCATAAATTTCGTGGCCTTGTTTTTATTTGTATTTTCCCTTGACTCTCGATAGCCTCTCGATAGTTAGACCATGCAGATGTATATTTACCTTTTGTCAACTAGCGGTGGAGATAGGTATAGGGCTACATGCAGGTTGAATAGAGTATTGTAAGTCCCAGCCAAGTGATCCGAGGGAATCATCATCATCAATGACCGATCGGCGTAGTCACGACACAACCTTGAAGAAGACTGCGGTGGTAGCTAATGTTGGTAACGCGATTTTTGTTTGACTGATGTAATGACGTGGAAACTGATGCATTTTATCTCGCGTGCCGAAACTAATACAAAAGAAACGCGAGTTTCGGAACGCGACATTAAACTCCTCCAACTATTCTGTGCTTCAACGCACACGCACGTTGTTTTGATAGATATGATCTTTGACGTTAGGAACACACCTACATTGCTTAGACAATAGTGAGTCCTTGTAATTTAGTATGAACTTTATACCATAGCAATAAAGCACAAATTTACTATGTTTTAGTTACAAATCATTTGTATTGGAAAAAGAAAAGGGCTATTTTTAGGGTTTTTCCAGCAATAATTCTAATTTTAGTTTTCTCTCCGTAAAAACCATCCTTGAACTTCAACGAACATTTTAAAAAAAGATTTGGTCAA
This sequence comes from Drosophila vallismaia, assembly GCA_035047325.1. Taxonomy (NCBI): domain Eukaryota; kingdom Metazoa; phylum Arthropoda; class Insecta; order Diptera; family Drosophilidae; genus Drosophila; species Drosophila vallismaia. The sequence goes on from JAWNPU010000073.1 coordinate 193,234, forward strand.
ATTGGTCCAGGCGTTGTTGAGTTATGCGCTTACCAACACATTTTGCGATTCATTTTTATATTATAGATGTGCTAAAAAACGGCATTTGTACAACAGAAGGCCAAATATATCATGATATCCAAATCTTTTCACCTCATTAAAAATGAAATTTTCACAATTAAAGGTAGAAGATTTAAAAAAGAAATAGAACATGGCGAAGATATCTTAAAAATTCGCAATAGAGCACATAGGAATGCTGAATGAAACAAAATACAAAATACAAAGGCTTTGAGTTTAAATTTACCTGTCTACAATTTATGTTTTCAGGCAGTTGTTAATTTTAATATGTTTGCCAATGAACTTGGCAAGCATGGATATTACTAGCTACGCCGAAGCACATAATCTATCTATCTATAAGGAGGTATGAAAAATAAAAAAGGAACCACCAAATTAGTACACTGAATAGATAAACAAATAGAAAACACAGAGGAATTTTCCAGTATTCATGAAAATGGGATTGATTGAAATTTAACTGGTATATTTTTTTGTTTTTTAAATAACATTGCTTTATTTATTGGATTTTGTCAGGAATTATGAAACCAACAATAAGTTTTCAAATCTAAATTATATAAAATTTTTAACACTCTTTTGAACTGTATTCTGGGAGAAAGGACCTAATGGTCAGCGTTGGGGCGGAAGGTCGTTGCTGCGATGTCGGGATCGGTCGCAAACTCGAGTTAAACTTCTTAGTTATTTTTATTGTTATTATTGTTATTTTTTCTCTGACGAATCTGATGTTAAGGTCTCTTTGTATATTTTCATTTCGGATATACCAGGGTGCTCCAGTGATTGTTCTCAGTATCTTTGATTGGGCCCTTCATATAATCTCAATGTTACTACTGCTGGCACTTCCCCTTAGTTGGATGCCGTACGTTTAAATTGGTTTTAGACATTCTTGCCGATTGAGTGTAAATATTACAGCTTGCATTTTTGCTCGTTTATTTTGCTTTGCCAGTCAGATAGCCACTTTTCTACAACCGCTAGGTGAGAAGAGCGTGGTCGTCGAACATGTCAAAGTTGCATCTCCCAGCAAAGGCTATGTTGTAGAGATACGAATTCAGGAGTTAATGGGTGTATTGGGGAAGCATTGTTTTAATTTTGAACATTTAGCCATCTAGCTACCACTTGTCAAAAGCCTGAGAGACATCCAGAAATACTGCAGTGCAATATTCCAGTTTTTCGAAAGCAGATCGATTTCTGATTTTATTCGATTGACTTCTTCAATGGTTCCATGTTTGTCTGATGCGCTGGAATAAGATTGCGTGTCCTCTGGTAGTGTGTTATTCGGGTCAACAGACATTTTTTAAATAGTTTTGAGAGACAAGAAATAGGCTTATATGCCTGTAAGATGAGGTAACTGAATGGTCCTTGCCTACCTTTGGTATCATTATTATGGTCCATTTTTTACATCTCTCTCAATAGTAATCGAGTTTTGTAATAGCGTTAAAAAGCAAGGAAATAGTGCATACACAGTATGCAATCTCAATAATCATCTTTGGAGCTATGAGATCACATCCTGGGCATTTAGTTTATCCTTGATGATTTTAGATATTTCATTCGCTTGAAATTCGATTGGCTCATGTGGTGCTTGGTCGTCCCCTGTTACCATGGGTAATACAAACGAGCTTGTAGCAGGGTTCGGGTGGAACACACGTTGAAGATGCGTTGCAAATGTGAAAGCTCTATCTTTATCGCTGCGGGCCCACCCACCAGTGATATTCCTTAATGGTGATTTAGTTTCTGCATGTGTGGTTAAACTGGGATGAACTTTCCATATTGAGTTTTTACTGCCTGAAATAAAAAGTTGCTCTATATAGCAAAGTTGGGAATTTTTATCTTCTTGTTCAGCGCATTGGAGAGTTTTTATGAGGCATTTTTGAACCTTTGCATTGCAATTCGCGATCTAAGAGCTTCGAACTCCCGTCGCATACGTTGTTTTTCAGGAACGAGCCGCGCGATTCCTGCGTTTGTCATCCTGGGTCTGATAGGTGCGCTTTCTATTTAAGGTATTGAGATTCTGGCGGCTGTAACTAAGACACTCTTCAGAGCATTTGCTGCTGTTTCTATCTCGGCATCAAAGTTTAGCCTTGAATTCAGCTCAATGTGCGAACTTATGTATTTTCTGTATTTCACCAAGTTTGTTCTCTTTGATGTTAATCTGTTAACCTGCATTGTAGTCTCAGGGCGTTAGAGGAGATTGAGATTTAAGAGGACTGGCGAGTGGTCAGATGATAGATCCGGTAGAGACTCGGCACTGATGAGGTTTCGAGGGGTATTTTTAGTTATAGCGGAGTCGATCAAGTCAGGGATTTTGATCGGGTGGTAGGCAAGTATGATGGTCTGCCTGAAGAGACGTAGTCAAGCTTACTGTTTGCCTTTATGATGGCGTTATACAAATGTTTCCATTTAATGGTGTCGAGGCGTGATCCCTTGTGGGTGTGTTTGACGTTGTAGTCACCTGCAGCAATGAAGTGGTGCCCCAGGGTATTGAAAATGTCCAGAAATTGTTGTTCGGAAACATTGAAACGAGGGGATAATTTACCGCTGCGAGGGTGCGATTGCCGCTTCCTAGTTCTGCATTTATAGATGTGGCCAGCAAATAGTTGTTTGTAGTTTTGATTGATGCGATTTCTAATCAGGATACCGGTTCCGTCATGTGATTCAACATGTGGATTATTTGTTTTGTAGAACAAAAACCCCCTTATTTGAAAGTTGTATTTATTAGTGAGATGTGTTTCTGACAGTAGCAAGACGTCAATGTGATTGTAATTAAGAATTGAGTTATGTTTATGCCGAAAAACGCCGTTGGCGTTGTACAACGATATACGTAAGGGTTGTATGAAGTAGTTGAAGTTGATACCTTGCATGAAGGACATGAATTCAATCATATGCTGCTGCAGTGTTCCTATTTTTTTTGGAGGTCGCAGGGCAGATTGCCGTTGCAAAAAAAGACTTTTGGGTTTGTTGTTGATGGTATATGTGCATTCTGTGCGTTATGGAGGCGTGCAGACGTTACTTGGTGATGAATCCGGCTATTGAGGTCTTTATTTATGGAAAGCTCTCCACAGAAGACAAAAACTAAACGCAATGTGCAGTATACTCTGTTATGGCCATATTCTTGGCAATAAGTGCATTGGACGGGGCCTTTGTGCTTGTTTGTGCTACTACAGTAATTCTACGAAACAGAAGAAACTGCATCTTGTAGATAGGATGCACTGCATTTTTACTGATAGTTTTGGTGTGAGGTTGCGGTTTCTAGCCTTTGTTCAGGGTGCTAAAGACAGTTTTCGACTTAAAACCCATATCGTTTCATGCCTGCGTGATCTCTGAGGGTATTACTTCGGTTCTACACGCTTAAGAACGACTTGGAGATCCCTACTTCTTTTAAGTTGGTAAGTGTAGTACTTTTTGTTATGATGAATATGGATGGAAAATCTTTATTTATTCAAGATTTATAGTGGATAAGGACTGCTGTGACCAAAAAGTAAGGTGAATTTTGAATTTAAACTTTCCGCGTTGACCGGTTCAGGCAAATTTTTTTTTCTTTATTCGGTCGGACTGCTAGCGCCATCTGTGCCAAATCACATGTTAAAGTGATCATTTTTTTTTAGTTTACGCCTGTCTTTCTCAAGTACAAAAAATGCATTCGGCGATTTATGCGATTTTTATTATTACTATTAAATTTTGCTTGCGGAATGATATTCCCGCTGCTAAAAAGGATCAATTGTTACAAAAGGCCTTTGGTGACGAGACTATGTCACAAAAAAATATTTACAATTGGTACCAAGTAAATGCATATGTGTATGAGTCGACTTCCCGAGAAGTGAGGTCCTTATACAGGAAAAAATTAGAGAAAAGGAGCTGGCAATCAGGGGATTTTATACATACATATGTACATACAAACAGACTCTGAACTTATGTGTAATCCGGCTCGAAGGACCAATGATCGTGGTAGGGAGCAATTGAACAATTTTGTTGTTAACATCTATGAAATGCATACAGACAGACAGACGAACATGGCTAGATTTACTTGGTTGTTGATTCTCAAATATACATATGGTGTCGGAATCGCCATCTGCCTTATTTTTCTTCTTTGTGTTACATACCTACGCAGAGAACTAATGAAAATAAAAAGTATTTTTTTACACAGTCGTTAAAAACGATCACGGCTCTTAGTACTCGATATTTATTTGAATTTACAAATATGACTTTCGTTTGTATTTTCAGACTAAATCAATTTAAAACATTTAAAATTCGACATGCAGAATGCGGTCCGTATCATAAAAATAAATACCGCATTCGTAGGCTATCAGAAAAAACAGGTCCGGATTCTGGGATTACCGAATTCGATTATGGGCACATAACTGGTTATGCTTATGAGAAATCCCACGCCTTGGGCGATAACAACATCGTAAGTACAATTACTGTATAGATATTAATTATTTAAAGAATTTATGTTAATGCTTCTAATTTTTGACAAGATTGCCTCTCAAAGTGAAGTTTTTCCCAAATATGCAATGAAACACATTGTATCAGGCTTTAGTAAAAAAAACAGTGAGTTTGAATATATTTATTTTACGCAAATAATGGATAATTTTATTCAAGGTTATGAAAATAAAAAGGGAAATCACATATTAAATCAACCAACCGCACCACTTTTATCAGAGAGTTTATTAAAAACTAAACTCATTAGTTTTGATGATATAACGGATGTAGTCTTAACCACCTTAGCATTTTTGTCATTTGGAATGTTTACCATGCAACTTCTTATGTGCATACTTATGGTAATCAATAACTACTTTTTTCCTTATGTTAATTTTTTAATCAACTTTTAGAACACTTGGTAAATCAAACTAAATTTTTTTTAAACAAATTTTTATTGAACACATAAAAATTATTTATTATAGAAGGTGTACATATATTACTTAATCACACGTTTTTTCTTAAATAAATCCTTTAACTAACTTTGTGTAAACTTTGAAAATAAGTAATTAGTGAATCGTCAACTTAATTATTATATTTATTTTAATATTAAAAATGTATTAATAATTAATTTTTTCTCGATCTCATTACATCATTTATTCGTTCGAAAAACATACTTATATACATCTATTTATTGTGATCCTTGCAGGTATAGTTGTATTAGGCTTTCTGTAAAATTTAGAATGTGCTTGCTTACTTTTTACCTATTTTTTGCAGAAGCGAATACTAAGGCTGGTACATATTGAAAGAGAAGGGTACGTGGCATAATCGCAATCATATTTCTAATTGTTTGTCCTAGAAGTGGAATGGGTCTAAAACTGTATATATTTCTATAAGTTCGGCTTGAGTGTGGCGATGATTGGATGATCACTTCTTGGTGTATATCCGGAGAGTTTAGCATTATTTTGGACACCTGCTGCAGTTTTATGTGATGATACATATTTAGTTTTTATTAAGGAGTACGAAATTACCAAGCGTCTAGATTTTATTTCTGCGTTGCGATTTCCTTTGTAGAAAATGAAATATTTAAGGCCGTATTAAGCGATTGAGTTAAAATTATTACACTAAGGTACTCCAGCTTTCGAGTTGAGATAGTAAAGGCATTTCAGCGACGATTCATTTAAGAGGAGCGATAAGTCTACCGAAACCTCTTCCGATCTTTGGGGTCAAGGTAGTCCGTTGTATAACGCCATGCCACGTATCCGGTTGCGGCCATAATTCTCAGACTATTCTATTCAGGATACAGAAACACTGCAGTACATATGGTTGAATTTCATATCTGCCATTTCGTGTGCTGACGTGTGAAGATGTGTTTTCATCGAGTTCCGTATAAAATTGGTTGATTTAAGTGAAGTGAATGGTTATTAATATAACACAAATAAATAAATAGAAAGCGAAAGAGACGCTCTGATGAACCATCGCTTAAATACATACTCTGTGTTTGAAGTAGTAAAAACAAGTGGTTTTACATCTTCAAACAAACAAAAAACCACCATGAGTCAAAACGACTCCGCGGTCAGCTACAACGCGAGAAAGACGATTGCCGGTTCTCATTGCAACGAAACAACGTACTTATCTTACGTCTCCATCCCCAATTCGACGGATTAACCTTTAAAACAAATCAAGAAAGAGCCCGTTCTGGCTCTCCCTCACTAATAGTTTCGTCACGAAACCCGCAATCTCCAAACACTAGCGAAATATTTCTACGCTTACTTACGGTGACTAGTACTGTGACAACAACCACTGAAACTGCAATCACAACTTCAAGTGGAACGGCATCGTCAGCTCACTAAATTTCGTCGACGAAAGCATTTGCTCTTACTGAACTAGCGATCAAAACACAAACACAACTTAACAGTTCTGCTGCATTATCAACAAACCAAAAAGTAAACAAGAACTCCGGGTCGACCATAAAGACTGGAATGGATCGTTACATAACAATAAAAAGAAAACTTAGCCCTCAAAAGTACAAAAATCAATAAACGAACTTATTGGAGTAAGACCAATTATTTTGGGCTCCTCTTAACATTTGGTCCTTCGAGACTCAGGTTTAAACTAGCACCTGGTAAGACTACAGATTCGCGATAAAATCTCAGTCCACGGTTGCCTAAAAAGTAAGGCTTCGGACTAGAGAAAAATACCCAGTCAAAAAACGAAGTCCCCTGTTATTTCCCCCAAAGTGGTAAGGGAAACTGAAAATAAAATAAATGCTATTATGCATAAAGCACCAATACATTTTTTTCCGTTTTAAAAAATTTGTGGGCTTGTTCGTGGCCATATAACTGGCAAAAAAGTGATAAAGCTACATCAGCGGCAGCAGCATTGCCGGTAACATCAGCGGCAGAATTGACAGCAACATTGCCAGTAACATCAGCGGCAGCTTCGACAGCAGCATCGACAGCAGCATTGACAGCAACATCGTCGGCAACATCAGCGGCAGCATCGACAGCAACATTGCTGGTAACATCAGCGGCAGCATCGACAGCAACATCGCCAGCAACATCCGCGGCAGCAGCGGCGGCAAGTCCTTTTCAATTTTTCTTTATTTTTCTTTGTATTTACCTTATAAGTATGTACTTTATTATAAGAATTTTATACATAAATAATATATATAAAAATAACAGGGATGCTGACTGTTTTCTAAAAATAATAATACTTATATGACTATCAAGTGCCTATGCTATGTTTAAAAAAAAAACAAGAGTCTAACATTTGCAAGAATATTAAACATACTTAAATTATAATTTTTTCGCGCGGCTTCTGCTACATGACGTACAGCTCACCTCCCGCACCAACCGACTGAGGGCGCTGCCGTTTATCGTACGGCTCGGAACGCGGAGGAGTGTTTGTTGCTCTGAAAGGTGGGTGAGAATTGAGGATTTAATAGAAGAGGAAGTGTAATGTGAAGTAATAAATATAGGCCGTTGTAGTCAGAGCACAAAACGCTGAAAGGCTCATGCTGCGATCTACAATAACTTAGGAACAGACGACTAAAACTTCTAGTCCGTCTATTTAGAATGTTAAATTTTGTAGGTACTGGCTGTCTACATTACCATTAATAAGGTTATGTAAGAAAACGACACCCAACATCTTTCTATGATTTGTAAGTGACGGTAAATTAAATAGTAGGAGTCTGTTGAAATAAGAAGGGGGGTGAAGATTTGCATCTCAGTCCCCTAGGAGCAAACATCAAGAAATTCTTTTGAACGGATTCAATGCGATTTTGATCAACCCCATACTGAGTCTCCAGACGCATGACCCGTACTTTAGTATATTACGTACTAAAGATACATATAAGCTGAAAAATAGCTGACATGAAAGAATTTCCTCACTTAAATCATCGGCGTTAATATCCAATTAATCATTTGCTAAAACTTTCTCCTGTAAACGATGACAGCTACTTATTAATAGTTTTTTATCTTGTTGATTATTTAAATTAAATATGTTTTTAAATTGCACTTCAGTTGCATTTTTATTATGTTCTTCTCGTTTTCTTTTTCTTATTACATCCTGGTTACCACAAAAAACGAAGCGACGAAATGGACAAAAACGACACGACGGGTTACTTTGCGTGCCCGACCTACAGAGCCAGCCTTAAAGAAGCAAACTCCCATCATAATGCAGGACCAAATTAAGATTATACAGCTCAATGGTATCCATTGCGCAGCTGATCAGAGTCTCCTGGCTCAGACTGCGGCTGAGCGCAAGGCTGATATCATACGCTTGAGGGAACCCTATTCTCCTGTTCGTGGCAACTCCTCAATGATCTTAGAAGAGACTGGTAAAGCAGTTATCAACTTAAGCCAACAACGAACGAGAAATCGCGTTTTTCTCACCGGCAATCCAAACGATGTGCCAAAAAGAAGTGACCTCTCCCACGACAACCAAAACTTCGACCTCATATACCACTGCACTCGCAACAAAAACAAATGCTGCAACGGAATCGACCGTACGCATGATGGCGACTGCAACGCTTGTTTTTGCTGAACAAGCAACATTGCCAAAAACAATGCAAACTGGAAGGGATCGCTACATCCAAATTACAAAAAATATGAGCCCACAAAAAAATTCTACGGCAGGAACAACAATAAAATCAGTCGGCACCCTCTAAGTGAACTGAGACCCAAGAGCCCAACAAATTTGGAATACTGGCAAATATTGATATGGATCTACCCGCAGCACTGACGAGGGGGACAAAAAGAGGACAAAGCCCCCACCTATATACATCCGAGAGGAAAGCTGAAATACTTTGGTTACCAATATAATTGAACTCGTTGGAAAAGACAATTTCCACGCAATACCCCAAAAAAAGGGTAAAGCATCCACGAAATCAAGGTCCAGGTAAAAACTGAAGAGAACTTTAGGACCCTTACACACTACTTAAGAAAAAATAACAAAGACTATTACACTTACCAACTAAAAAGTTGTAAGTCTGCAAGTCGTTCTCAAGGGTATAGACCCTGACGTAACACGCTCAGAGATCAGGAAGGCAACGATAAGGGTTTCAAGGCGAAAACTGTCTTTAACATCCTGAACAAATGCAGGAAACCACTCTCTAAAAACGAGCTGGTACCTGACACTAAAGCTATTAGAAAAAATTAAGTGCATTACAAGCTACAGTTTCTTCTGCATCGTAGAATTACTGTAGAAGAACCTGAAAAAAGACCTTAAAAGCCGGATTAATTGCCAAGTAACGTCTGCCCGCCTCCATAACGCACAGAATACCCCTATACAATCAAAAACATCCCAGAAGTCATTTTCGCATTGGCAAAGAGGTCCTCATTTGGTTCTGCGACCACCTTCCAAAATGTGACCTTCGACCTTCGCAAACGTCCTAAAATCGGGACTAACAGAACCAATTTCTACGATAAGATTTCTTCATGTTGCCCAAACTGATGCGACATCGAATCCCCCATCATCGTCGCCACAACAAAGTAGCTTTAAAACTTTGATGCATACTCTGCAGCAGCAGATGATCGAATTCATGTCCTTCATGAGGACATTTCCTACCATGCAAGACCTTATGCGGTACCAAAATATCCTGATGGAGATGCTTGTATCCCAAAAATCAAAATAATCACTGGCTGCTCTACGAATATTATTGTGGAACGCCAACGGCGTTTCACGGCATAAACTTGAGATAACTCAATTCCTGCATGACAATCATATTGACGTCCTGCTACTGTCAGAAACACTTCTCACTTCTATGTGCAACTTTAAAATAAGTGGGTTTTTGTTCTACGGAAGAAATCATCCAGATGGAAAAGCACAAGGCGGAACCGGTATCCCGATTAGGAACCGCATCAAACACAGCGAGTTTGGAAAAAAATACTTGCTGGCCACATCCATAAATGTACAAAGCGGCAATCTTATCCTCGCAGGTGACTACAACGACAAACACACACCCTGGGGATCACGCCTCGTCACCCTCAAAGGGAAACAGTTGTATAATGCCATCATAAAGGCAAACAGAAAGCTTGAATACCTTACGTCAGGCAGACCATCATATTGGCCTACCGACCCAAACAAAATTCCTAACTTGACCGGCATCGCAATAACTGAAAATATCCCTCGAAACCTCATCAGTGCCGAATCTGTACCGGATCTATCATCTGACCACTCGCCAGTCCTCTTAAATCTCAATCTCCTCTAACGCCCTGAGACTACAATGCAGGTTAACAGATTAACATCAAAGAGAACAAACTTGGTGAAATACAGAAAATACATAAGTTCGCACATTGAGCTGAATTCAAGGCTAAACTTTGATGCCGAGATAGAAACAGCAGCAAATGCTCTGAAGAGTGTCTTAGTTACAGCCGCCAGAATCTCAATACCTTAAATAGAAAGCGCACCTATCAGACCCAGGATGACAAACGCAGGAATCGCGCGGCTCGTTCCTGAAAAACAACGTATGCGTCGGGAGTGCGAAGCTCTTAGATCGCCAATTGCAAAGCAAAGATTCAAAAATGCCTCATAAAAACTCTCTGAACAAGAAGATAAAAATTCCCAACTTTGCTATACAGAGCAACTATAGAGCAACTTTTTATTTCAGGCAGTAAAAAATCAATATGGAAAGCTCATCCCAGTTTAACCACACATGCAGAAACTATATCACCTTTAAGGAATATCACTGGTGGTTGGGCCCGCAGCGATAAAGATAGAGCTTTCACATTTGCAACGCATCTTTAACGTGTGTTCCTCCCGAGCCCGGCTATAAGCTCGTTTGTATTACCCACGGTAACAGGCGACGACCAAGCACCACATGAGTCACTCAAATTTTAAGCGAGTGAAATATCTTAAAGCATCAAGGATAAACTAAATCCAAAGGACACCCCAGTATGTAAAGTTATTACTCCAAAGTGGATTATCAAGCTTCAATCCTTTGCTGTATGCACTATTTCCTTGATTTTTAACGCAATGACAAAAGTCCGGTAGTATCCAGAGAGATGCAAAAATCGATCATAGTAATGATGACCCGAATAAACCCCTACCTGAGGACAAGCAATCTTATTTCAGCGCATTAGTTTGGCTTTCGAGAGAAACATGGAACCATTGAACAAGTCAATTGAATAACATCAAAAATACGATCTGCTTTCGGAAAACGGGAATATTGCACTGCAATATATCTTTACAACAGAACCTTTACTTGGAGATGCAACTCTGACATTTCCGACGAGCGTACTTGGACCAACGCTGTACGTCCGTTATACAGAAGCATGCCCACAAGCAGACTACTAACAACTTCTATGTCAGTATTTTAAGTCGATTCAAATGCCCGGTACAATCAACAAATCAACTTTCTTTTCACCTAGTATTCGTGGAGAAGTGGCTATCTGACTTGCGAATCAAAATAAACGAACAAAAAAGTAAGCATGTAATGTTTACATTCAATCGGCAAGACTGTCCTTCAATTAATTTAAACAACATCGTAATACCGAAAGCATATGAAGTGACGTATTTCGGAGTGCACATCGACCGACGTCTCAACCGGCGCAGGCACATCGAAGCCAAAAGAACACACCTTAAGCTTAAGGCTAGTAGTCTCCACTGGCTTATCAGATCTCGATCACCCCTCTGTCTGGACTACAGGGTCCTACTCTTAAACTCCGTACTTAACCCAATTTGGACGTACGGAATTTGGGGAAATGCCAGTAGTAGCCAGTAGTAACATTGAGATCAGATCATGCAAAGAGCCCAATCAAAGATACTCAGACCAATCACTGGAGCATCGTGGTATATCCCAAATGAAAATATACAAAGAGACCTTAATAACAGATCCGTCAAAGAAGAAATGATATTTGATAGGAAGTTCCCGCTTAAACCGGACGTGATTTTAAACGATGCGCGAAATTTAACTATTTCTAACGTCGTCGCTGTCAGAAATAGTCGAGGAGTGCGCAAAGTCGCACGCCCACAGGTAGAGGAACGTGGATTCCACACTCTTTTTGATCAATTATAAAATATAAATGGTGCCAGCCCATCGAGCAAACCGAGTGGCGTTGCCAGACCAACTGTGATGTCAGACTTTGTCCGTTTGGCGCAAATCGCTTAAATTCAAATTTGAACTTAAATTTAAATCTCTTGCGAAAAGACGCTAACTAATGAACGAAAAAAAACTCATAACATCAACAACCCCCGGAGTAATGCTCCCGGCAATAACTACCGTAAAACAAAAGTGCAAGTCAAAACGAAAGAAAACTTCAGAGCGCTTAGCAAATACCTCAACGATGCCATGAGAAACTTTTATACGTACCAGCTAAAAAGCAGCAAACGACTACAAATTAAAGGCGTTGAGCCTGAAATAAATCCTGAGGAAATATCAGAAGCCCTAATAGAACAAGGTTTTAAGCCGAGATCAGTTATCAACAAAGATAAAAAGCCACAACCTCTTTTCCAAGTCGAACTTGAACCAGACTCTTGAGTATTGAAGAAAAACGATAATAACCCCATTTATAAGCTATATCTCTTACACTCTAGAATCTCTGTTGAAGAGCCGCATAAGCGCAAAGGACCCGTACAGTGTGCAAATTGACAAGAATATGGTCATACAAGAACTTATTGTACCCTTCGCCCTGTATGTGTAGCTTGTGGTGAGCTTCGTAGCTCTGTTAACTGCCCATCAAACAAAGCTGACCCCGGCATGAAAAAGTGTAGTAACTGCGGAAGTTAGCATACGACCAACTACAGAGGTTGCCCTGTATATAAGGAGCTAAAAAATAGGCTACACCAAAAAGTGACTATGGTGCGTCGGCAAAGCACACCGAGCACAATAATACCCCCAAAACAGACACCTGACGTCCACTTAAACAGTCTGGCCAACAGGAACGTAACATTTACAAGTGCGTTTAAATCAGGTCTTGCATCTACAAATCCTACAACACCATTCCCACTCGAAGAACAAAACAAGGTAAATGCTAATCAGCCAACAGGACAGCCACAAGGCATTATTGAAACAATAATCTTTAACTTGCAACAAAGAATGACCGAATTCATGACATTTATGAGAGCAACTATACAAAATCTTATGCGTAATCAGGATCTATTGATACAGATGCTCGAATCGCACCAGTCAAAATAATTCATGGCTCCCTTACGTATAACCCTATGGAATGCCAACGGCGTATCGCGACACAAGTTTGAAATGGCTCAATTTCTTCACGACAAATATATCGATGTAATTCTCCTCTCTGTCACATCTTATAAACAAGTATGGTAAAATTTTCAAATAAGAATATATTCTACGGCACCAAACACCCTGATGGTAAAGCACATGGAGGCACTGGAGTTGTGATTAGAAACCGCATAAAACGACATTGCGACAAACTAATTGCAGGATATATCTTTAGATAGAAAGCTGGGTAACAGATAAATAACACTTACTGCTGTATACTGCCCACCTCGCTTTACGATATCCGAAAATCAATTTACGGATTTCTTCAACACACAAAGGGATCGCTTCATAGCTGCTGGTGACTACAATGCCGAGCTTACGCACTGGGGATCTCGTCTTGTAACCCCTAAGGGAAAACAATTGTACAATACAATTATTAAAGTAAGTTTAAGTAAGCTTAAACGCCGAATCCAAAAATACAAGAAACTTGAAAGTTTGCACATTGAACTGAACCCAAGAATCATTAATAAGGCTGATATAGAAAGCACTACTAAACTTTTAGAGTCTGACCTTGTTGCATCAGCCCAAGCCTCAATCCCAAAAAAACAAACTGTACATTATATTCAACGTAAGACAAATGTTCAAATTTAGCAGCTTGTCTTGGAAAAGTGTCGCCTACGACGAGAATGGCAATCTTATAGATCGCCATTTGCAAAACAAAGGCTCCAAAAACGCAACTCGTAGATTAAGAAAGGAGCTAATCAACGAGCAGGAATGCGCACAACGCCACTACATAGAGCAATTATCACCTTTTAGCACAAAATACCCATTATGGAGAACACACCTATCTCTAAGCCCCCCGCTAGAATCTGTTGTGCCAGTAAGAAATTCTGCAAGCGAATGGGTCCGCAGCGATAAACATAGAGCTATTACAAGAGCAAACAGTTGGAAACCAAACGACACAGGATCCAATAGAATTTCCAAAATTACCAAATGAAATTGCTAAAATCATTAAGGAATTAAAACCTAATAAGAGCCCCGGCTGCGATCTCTAACCCCGAAGATGATCATCGCACTTCCATTTTGTATTGTCCAAACTATTTGCTAGCTCTTCAATGCAATAAATAGAATTGGTCACTTCCATTCGTTATGGAAAATGTGGATCACCATTATGATACCTAAGCCCGGAAAAGATCATACAGTTCCATCATCATATAGACCTATCAGCTTACTACCAAGTATGCCAAAACTCTTCGAAAAATGTTTGCTGACCTTTGTTATACCCAATCTGCGAACTTATAACAAAATACCGGAACATCAATTGGGTTTTAGAAGAAACATGGAACAATCGAATAAATCAATCGAATCATATCTGAAATTCGAACTGCATTCGAAAAGCGAGTGTACTGCACTGATATTTTTCTTGACGTGTCCCAAGCCTTTGACAGATTCTGGTTAGACGGCCTAATGCATATAACTAAATCAACACTTCCTGAATGCACCCATAAGCTTTTAAAGCCGTACCTGCACAATAGAGTGTTTTCAGTTAGATGCGGCACTGTTATGTCTGAGGAACACATCATAGAAGCTGGGGTTCCTCTAGGCAGCGTACTTGGCCCAACACTATATCTACTATATACAGCCAATATACCAACATCAAGGCAGCTAACAATATTTGCATTTGACGATGACACTGCAATCCTGAGCCGCTCTAAATGTCCACGGCAAACTACTGTACAACTTTCCCTCTACCTGGCAAACATTGAGAAATGGTTTTGTGACAGGCGAATAAAAATCAACGAGGAGAAATGCAAACACGTAACTTTTAACCTAACAAACAAGAACACACCTCAAACTAAAAACCAATAGTCAACATTGGCTTCTAAGTATACGCTCTCCCCTAAGACTGGAATATAAGGTCTTACTCTACAACTCCGTCCTTAAACCGCCATGGACCTATGGTTCCCAACTACTGGGGGGACGCCAGTAGAAATCACCGTAGAAATCATCCAACGAGCCCGATCGAAAATCCTTATAACCATAACCGGCGCACCGTGAGACGTTCGAAATGAAAACATACACAGGAATTTATTCATACTTCCGGTCAGAGATGAAATAGCAAAATAAATGGAAAAATATCGCAACAACCTACGTTCCCATCCAAGTCAAAAATCTAGAAGATATAGGATACCAAGACATAATCATAAATCCCATAGATAAGAAGAATTCAATTGTACAATTAAATTCACAAGAAATATTCTTATTTAAAAATCTCACCCATGGAATTCCACAAAATTGTAAAACAAATGATTGTATAAAAGATAAGTTAATAATTTAATTATTAATATAAGTACTTCAAATTGTATCCAAAGTTAGTTCAAGGACAGAAAGCGTTGTATAGTCTTAGCAACGCAGACCATCTACCAAAATTAGAAAATCAAACGTGCCCATCCGAACAGATTTGCGAAAGACTTTACACGGCTATCTAGCCTGCTTCGTCGTAATGATATGCCAACCCAACGTTAATTAGTAGGACCACACAAACTCACATCAGTTGCAAAAGTGACCGTTAGTTAAGATTTTTAAGATTTGTAAACCTATTGTTAGTCTCATAATGAGAAGCTTCAATCAATAATTTTTTTTTTTTCATAGTGAAAATTTTAATTATTTGATAACACATAACATGTTTACTGTTACCTATGTGGCAGTTTTACAGGTTGTACGTCTACAATTGAATACTGGAAGGTATGTCATTACATACTGCACTTCTAGTAAATTATTATTAATATTTAAATTACGTTAATTACATTATATTACAATTAAACTATTATACTATTATATTATTTTACAATATTTTTTACAATTTTTTTTTTAGAAAAATCTGCAAGGAAGATATTGGGGGTAATAATTTTTCAGTCTTCTTTTTCGTGGGGGGTGGGTAAGCCTTCTCGCCAATGTGTTGGGGTGGAGGCCAAGACGTCTTAAGTATCTTTCCGCGTGTGTCCTGCATACATCGCCTATCTAGACTATGTTAAAGTCCCTCTCTATGTCTTTTGTTAATCCTCTGTCCAAAATCACACCAAGGTATTTGTATTGTAGTAGGTGTTGTGTTGAAGAGTAGAGCCAAGCATTGTAATTCCTGGGCAATTTAAAGGCCTTTTGGCGAATATTACGCAAGCACATTTGTCCAATTAATTCTTATATTCCATTCCATTGCCTACTTTTCGAAAGCCGTTCCGTAAGGCCCCTGGTTCCAGTACTCATTTCTTTACTCCTGACCATTATCACAGTGTCGTCCGCGTATGTTGCTATTATACTGTCTTCGTCTTCAACTTCCGTACAGCGCCAGGACTCCGGCATGTCGGAAGTGTAAAGCGAATACAAGGTCGGGCCTAGCACACTACCTTGGGGTACACCTGCCAAGATGGATCGCTGTGATGATATTTCGCCATCAACAACCACACTAAATTTTCTTTTTGCAAGAAAACTTTTAATTAGTATAAATAATTCCGCCGTCAAAAGCGTTTTTAGCTTCAGAACGCAGTTCGCAGTTTGCAGTTTGTAGGAATTTTTAAAAATCGGGGAATGTCCGTTAGCTTTTTTAACATTGTCGCATTGTCAATGCAAGTGTTTTGTTTATAAATATATTTTATGTTTTAAAAAAATGTTATATTTCAATCGTCTTCTCTTTCGCTCCCTTCTGTGTATATATGTAACGATGGTTATCGATATGCGACGATCGATGGTCATCGCAAGGGGTGGTCATCTTTTTATTAAACACTAAATATAATAACCAAACTATTATAATACCAAATATTATTAAGATAAACAATTGTGTAAACAATAAATATCCTACATATATATATATCTTTCTCTCTTCGATTCGATTCGATTCGTTTCGATCCATCGATGTTTCGCTTTGCTTATCAAAATAGATGTGTATAAAATATATATAAAGGCTTTTAACATATCTCTTAGCGTACTATTATTATTCGAACAATGTTTATATAGGCAGGTTTAAGAAAATCAAACACACACGCGACAAGAACGGAGCAGGATGTCGCCTGGTCTCCTGGTCAGTGTCTATATCCTGTTGGGTGTCCTTGTGCTGGGTTTTGGTAATGCGGAAAATGGCACTTTACCAAAACCATCAAAAGGATGTTTAATTTTTAAGAAAATCAAAAATCAAACGCACACGCGACAAGAACAGTGTCTATATCCTGTAAAGGGTCTCCTTTTTAGCGTATCCTTTTGCTGGGTTTTGGTAATGCTTGAAAAAGGCACATTGCGTTCTCTGGTCGGAATGTGTGTGTGTGGCTAATGTGGATGGGGTGCTGTTTGCGGCTTAAATGACTTTACAATGTTTCGAGCGGGTTAAGTACAGTTGCCAAGTTGAGGTTAATACTAGTGTCTATGTCCTGGCGTCGCTGTCTACGGTCTTCTGACCGTCATGCCAAACTCTGTCGAAACTCTTGTTGTATGTCCATAAATACTGCTACTGTGTACATCTTGTCCTCCTGAGGATGCGACCCTTACCATCATTTTTCCAGGCGCATGTAAAAGACTAATGGGCCTATATGACTCTACTTCAGTAGGCTGCTTGCCAGGCTTTGGAATCATAGTTATGATTGCGGATTTCCACTTCCTTAGAAAGTGTCCCAGCCTAAGAATGCTATTAAATAGTAAGACCACGAAAATCACAGCTTTAAGGGGAAGTAATTTAAGAGTCTTGTTATCCAGAAGGGGCTCACCTGCAGATTTTTTAGCTTTGAGATTTTTGATCTGCGTTATTACTTCTCCCAACGTGACAGCATTTGTGGAAGGTGGCCATTTGGAAAGCTTGTTCTAAGATTATTTGCACCCTGCCTCTCGTTTCTGCCGAAGTGAGGTTGAAAGGCTTAAATCTATTCTCTAAGCTGTATGCAAAGACGTCTACCTTTTCCTGGCTTGAGACGCACCAACCACCAGGATCTCTACCGCATCTTCGATGCCGGGTAATATAATAGTTCTCTTTATGGTTTTGTATTGGGGAGTGTGGCTAAGTGTTGGTAGTACTGACAAGCGATCCGAAGACAGATCGTAGTTTGTTGCGATTGAAAACTTGTTTATTGCCACCCACTTTAATATGAAGAAGTCCAAGGCTGTCGGGGTCAGTCTAATGTTAGATGGATAAAAGGTAGGCTCACCTGTAGCTAAAACTTGGCTAGAGCTATTTACGATGGCCACATGTAGCTGTTTTCCTCGACTGTCCTAAGGTTGCCCGACCATTGGTGCTTTGTAACGTTCTTATTTTTAATTTAAATTTGTCCGAGTGGACAATCATTAAATGGTTTTGAGGCGACATTGACATAAGGGAGGCACAGGGAGTCCTTGAACCACTCTTGCCTGGGCAAGGCGGGATCGCAGACGAAGACCATATCACCCTGGTGGATGGGCTCCGTTCTTCGGCACCAATTCTCGCGGCGCACAAGCTTAGGCAGGTACTCCATGACCCATCTCCTCCAGAAACGGTCTCGCAGCATGCGAGCAATCCTCCACTGCTTTCTTGTAGAACCCTCCATGGGTACCTCTGCATCCAATCCAGGCGTATCAGGCAGATTGGCATCAATGGCGCCTCCTGTTCTGCATCCACAGGCACATGGGTAAGCGGACGCGAATTCACAATATTCTCCGCCTCGATCAGGAGACTCTCCAATACATGGTCCTTCGGCGCAACTTCCTTCAGCGTATGACGCAGTACTCTCTTGACGCACTGCTCCATGCGCTCCCATACTCCGCCTTCAGACGGGTTCACTGGGCAATTGAAAACCCATTCTATGCTTCTGCTTGACAACTCACTCTGAATCTTCTCCATCTCGAACACGTCACCAAAGCGTCTGGCTTCCCTGTCAGCTCCCACGAAGTTCTTGCCGTTGTCGTTGCGCAGTCTATATACTAGCCCTCTACGGCAGATGAAGTTCATGATCGCAATTATGCAGGAATCCGTCGACAGGTCATGCGACAGCTCCAGATGAATCGCCCTTGTCGTCAAGTACGTAAAAAAGGCGACCCAACGCTTCTCTTTGTGACGAGGCACAGTCACCAACAGTGGCCCAAAGTACTTGTACTTGAATGGCCATCCACCCGCATCCAATCTGGATGGGGTCCCATTACCGGCGGTATCGGTCGCAATCGCTGCAACTTGCACTCGTTGCACGATGAGATCACTCTCCGCATCACTCGCCTCATCTTCGTGACCCAGAATCTCGTCCGGATCTCAGCGATGGTAGCATCCACATTTTGATGCTTCATCCTGGCGTGGAAATGTCGCACAATCAGCTCTGTTAGACTGTGCCTGTGTGACAGTATTACGGGCCTCCTCGCACTGTACGGCATGCACAGTGCGGCATCAATTCTGCCGTAAGCTCGCAGAATCCCGTTCTTGTCCAGGTAGGGTACCAACTCTCGAAAATCGCTCGAGCTAGCGACGTCCTGTCCAGTTTCCACCGACCTCATCTCGTCGGAAAATGACTCCAACTGTGCCTGTCTGACTAACAGGTTCTCCGCGTCCTTACATTCTGCTGCAGTAAGGCCATATTCCTCAAGATCGCTTCTCTGTATACGGCATACACGCGCAAACCGTAGGACCCAGGCTGTGATTCTCACCAGGCGATTGAAACTCGAGAATCTCTGAAACTGAATAACAAAATCGTTTGCCACGACTAATGCAAACTCATTGGGCATCTCTTTTTCATCAGGGGTATCTGGAACACGCTCAGTTCTTTCCTCAGGTCCCGGCCAGCAAACTCACTGGGCATCTCTTCTCTTCTTCTCACGCAGCAGCAGCTTCGCTGTAATCATGAGACAGCACAGGAATCCCAGGGGATCAAACGTCGGCTCGATCTCCACTAAGAACGTTGCTTGACACTCGATGATACTCCACGTTGAATCTGAAGTCATCCGTTGCTACCTGGCAACGCATTCCGAGGATCTTTTGCTCAGCCTCACCCTATCCGACGCTCTTGATGCGTCCAGGTCCTAAAGCCGTCTCCACGGTGGGCGAGATGGATGAAAACTGGCATAACTCAAATCCAGCATCCGCATGTATCTCCTTCACTCGGGTAGATACGCTGATAGCCGCGCTCTCTGTAGCGAAACTGTCCACATAGTCATCGACATAATGGTAGCCTTGACTGTTCTCGGATCAGGGCATTCACGGTCTTCACGTAATGTGCAGCGCTCGGTGATTATGCTGCTCCAAACGTCATTACGTTCATCTCATAGACATCCGGATCTCTCTCGCTGTCGCCATCTCTCCAAAGGAATCGTTGGGAACATGTGTCCTCGGGTCGGATTAGCTCTTGGTGGAACATCTCCTTGATGTCACCGCAGACTCCGACTGCTCCCTCTCTGAAATGAAAGAGCACAGCGGGCAAAGTCTTAAAGTGCTGAGGCCCTTTGTCCAGCTCCGAATTTATTCCTCCAACTTTGGCTGCAGCATCAAACAACACCCGAACCTTGCCGGGCTTGTTGGAGTTTTCGACACCAAAATGTGACAAATACCATAACCGGTCGGTCCTCACCGCGACCTCATCCAGCTGTAGCCTCCTTGCGTAGACACGTAATCCTTTATAATCTGATCATATTCCTGCGCCAACGGCTCATTGTGCTTCAATTTCTTCTCTACGTTGACCAGCCTCTTGTACGCCATCTCGTAGCTTTATGGCAGCACAACGTGGTCGTCCTTCCAGACTAATCCGGTCCGGTAGCGACGCCCTACTCTCACCGTGGTGTCTTCAAGCATCCTTTGTGACCGCACCTCGTCGCTGGCTGCGACCTGTGGCGCGGTCTTCACTCCAAAGTTCTCCATGTCGAAGTAGTCCTCCACCATCTGTTCTATCGCGTCAACCACTGACACGGCAAGTAGGCAGGACCTCGGTGAGGGCGTAGTTGATTGCCCACTTACGGGCCCAAACACAACCCAGCCCAGCTCGGTTGCGGCCGCGTACTGTCCCTCTCTAGCGAACCGCCTTGTTCTAAGTGGCAATCCGAGATGTCCGTGATCCAGGCCGATGAGCAGCTTCGGAACCGCGTTTCTGTAGGGCTTTATTGGCAAACGCGCAGTCCTATTCACGCCTTGGACATCCTGTCGACCCAATGTCTGCATCGGCAGACTCAGGCTCCATATGGCATACACGTTTCTCAATACGTGGCTAGTGAGCTTTCCAACTCCGCTTATCTTTAAACTCACCACGTTGGTAGGCTCTCTCGTTGCCCTACCTCCAAACCATTGGATATTTAGCTGACGACGCTCTCCTTGCACTCCAAGATCTCTTCGCTGCTCGTCATCGATCATCGTGACGGAGGATCCATCAAATAGGAGCGCATACGTATCCACTTTCCGCCCAGCTCCGTACAACGTAACTGGCAGTATACGGAAGAGTAGGCGGCCTCCTTCGGCATCGACGCAGCTCAAATTCCTATGCATAGGCGCTTCTGCTTCACGCGGAGCTCCTCTCTCCAGGTTGTTTCTGGGAACGGCTGGCTGCTGGTTCCTCTCTTGGTCCCTGTGACCATCTCGTAGCGAAGGCACCTTGGCCGGGCTGCGTCTGGGAACTGCTGGTTGCTGGTTCCCTCCGTGGCGCCTGAAACCACCTCGCTGCTGCGGCCTTCGATCCTCGTCCGCGCCATGTAGCAGACGGTGATGCATCTTTCGGCATCCATCGATCTGGCACTCACCTTGCTTATAGCAGGATCTACCCATGTGCCCGCCTCGTAGGCATGGGAAGCAGAGTCGGTGGCTCTTCACAATCCTCCACCTTTCCGGCGGCAAAGCTTTAACGAATTCTCTGCAACTCGTGATTCCACGTTGTCCTCCACAGATGGGAAAACCTCCATGCCGATCATCCTGTTGATCGCATTCGTTGTGGTCGATGCTCGCATGCAGAACTCGACGCTTGGGCCAACTGCGATTGGCGCGCAATTGGCGGTGCTCACACTTTGCACGACTTTAACTTTTCCAGCTCCTTCCCCAACGCTGCGATTCTCTCCATGAGTAGTCACCGTAGTGCCCGGGCAAGAAGTCGTCGCCGCCGTGATATTCACCCGCGGCCGGGTGCTCCACTACTCACTGGCTACCGATCAGCTCTCGTTGTTATAGGGGTGGCTCCCCTCCATTCAGCCAGGCACTCTTCTTGGGGGAATGCTGCATCTTCCCCAGCTTCAATATGGCGGCGCCTGTGCGTGCCTCAAAATGGTGTCTCCGACACCTCGCTGGCTGCGGTCACAAATCCTCCTCGCTGGCCGTCTAAACCGTCACTCCAGCTCCTGGCAACTCATAAACTGGCCGTCTAAGTCGACACTCCAGCGCAAGTTGCCCTTGCAGTCTCCCTCGGACTGCGAATAAAAGATGTCGTCGCTTGATTGGAGCTGCCTTCAACGGCTACACCCACCCCCCTTGGATCCCGAAGGAAAGGAAAGACTCTTCCGGCAGTAGTAGCTCGTTTTATTCTATAATTATTTTTTAAGGTTATTCAATATAAATTATTTTAATCCTACCTTACCGCAGTGTGCCCTCCAAACTCTCGTGCGACAATGCATGCTAAGTTTTTCGCGGCTTGCGATGGCGGCAACAGTGTGCCCGCACACATTTATCCACTAAATCCTATCACTATCACAAAAATACTGACTACGCCTATCGATTACACCGATCTATTGATGGGGGAGGTCAAGCAGTCTTTTTTTGTATCTTTTGCTGAGACGGGTAATCTCCTCTGCCACCATTCGTTGGTACATTGAGGCTGGTTATCTGGGAGTCAGCTCGCATTATTGGCTTATTTTGTCTCTGGCTGATTAGAGTTTTAATAAATATTGCTGAGCCTCCCCTGGCGTTGTTACTAGGGTGGTTCGCGTAGTATTGTCGATAGCCTGGGAGGTATACTTTTAGTCCCGAACGCATATGAGTCTCTGTAATTAGCATGATATCTATGGAGTTAGCAATAAGAAAAAGTCTAAGTTCTTTATTTTTCTGTACAATTCCTCTTGCGTTCCATAATCCCAGTTTTAAAGTAGAGGCGTTCGTTTTTTAGCTATCAGAACTTGGACTATTTCTCGAAAAGCCTTTTTTGCTTCGATCGTTTCAGTTATTAGTCTAAATAAATGATCTAATCGATCGTTAATATCCTGGATAGCCTTTTTAACAGAAGGATATTTCTTGTTATAGCTGCTATCCTCGCCACTTACAGTCGAATTTTGTTTTCCTGGAACGCTGAAGTTGTTTCGAGTACTGGTGCTTACTATGTCTGCATACGAACATCCGTTTCTAAAGGTCGTGGTGATCGTTACTTCTGCACGGCGGCTTTCAAACTCTCCATTATGGTTGAGGTTGGGAGATCAATTCCTGGTTTTAATTTTTTGGTTAACTGCATTCTGACTTTGCAGCCTCTGAAACTGACCGGATGATTCTCCATGCTGTCCCGCACAATTTCCACAAGTTGTCTCTAAGAAACAACAATTGCGGGTGTGGCCAAAATTTTTTCAGTTGTAACATTGAGCTATGTTTTTGCTTTGAGTTGCCTTCTCTACCGTTATCCTGTGCCTTCCAATTCGAATCACTTTAAGTGACGCGGCCACATTGAAAGTTGGCATGAGGTTTACAAAAAAAAAATTTAATGACAAGCTTTAATAAATTAAACAACGCGCATAATCCATATAATCCATCAAAAACAAAAGTACATGAGCAAATTAACGTCACACCCTAACCACCTTGCAAGAAGTTTAACACGGGTAAAAGTAAAAGTAAAAGTAAAAGTAAAAGTAAAAGTAAAAGTAAAAGTAAAAGTAAAAGTAAAAGTAAAAGTAAAAGTAAAAGTAAAAGTAAAAGTAAAAGTAAAAGTAAAAGTAAAAGTAAAAGTAAAAGTAAAAGTAAAAGTAAAAGTAAAAGTAAAAGTAAAAGTAAAAGTAAAAGTAAAAGTAAAAGTAAAAGTAAAAGTAAAAGTAAAAGTAAAAGTAAAAGTAAAAGTAAAAGTAAAAGTAAAAGTAAAAGTAAAAGTAAAAGTAAAAGTAAAAGTAAAAGTAAAAGTAAAAGTAAAAGTAAAAGTAAAAGTAAAAGTAAAAGTAAAAGTAAAAGTAAAAGTAAAAGTAAAAGTAAAAGTAAAAGTAAAAGTAAAAGTAAAAGTAAAAGTAAAAGTAAAAGTAAAAGTAAAAGTAAAAGTAAAAGTAAAAGTAAAAGTAAAAGTAAAAGTAAAAGTAAAAGTAAAAGTAAAAGTAAAAGTAAAAGTAAAAGTAAAAGTAAAAGTAAAAGTAAAAGTAAAAGTAAAAGTAAAAGTAAAAGTAAAAGTAAAAGTAAAAGTAAAAGTAAAAGTAAAAGTAAAAGTAAAAGTAAAAGTAAAAGTAAAAGTAAAAGTAAAAGTAAAAGTAAAAGTAAAAGTAAAAGTAAAAGTAAAAGTAAAAGTAAAAGTAAAAGTAAAAGTAAAAGTAAAAAAGTAAAAGTAAAAGTAAAAGTAAAAGTAAAAGTAAAAGTAAAAGTAAAAGTAAAAGTAAAAGTAAAAGTAAAAAGTAAAAGTAAAAGTAAAAGTAAAAGTAAAAGTAAAAGTAAAAGTAAAAGTAAAAGTAAAAGTAAAAGTAAAAGTAAAAGTAAAAGTAAAAGTAAAAGTAAAAGTAAAAGTAAAAGTAAAAGTAAAAGTAAAAGTAAAAGTAAAAGTAAAAGTAAAAGTAAAAGTAAAAGTAAAAGTAAAAGTAAAAGTAAAAGTAAAAGTAAAAGTAAAAGTAAAAGTAAAAGTAAAAGTAAAAGTAAAAGTAAAAGTAAAAGTAAAAGTAAAAGTAAAAGTAAAAGTAAAAGTAAAAGTAAAAGTAAAAGTAAAAGTAAAAGTAAAAGTAAAAGTAAAAGTAAAAGTAAAAGTAAAAGTAAAAGTAAAAGTAAAAGTAAAAGTAAAAGTAAAAGTAAAAGTAAAAGTAAAAGTAAAAGTAAAAGTAAAAAAAAAAGTAAAAAGTAGGGCGCAACGAGCTAGAGGCAACACCCATCACGCGGAACTCATGGATGCTTATAGAAGCAAACGCTCTGAGTTGAAGCACGGCATATCAGTTGCCAAATTACGTGCCTATAATGAACTACTGGATACCGTACATAAAGATACCTGGGGACTTGCATACATGCTCGTATACTTGTAATAAGCTAAGGAAGAGTGAGGCAACTCCATCTCACCCTGATGTTCTGGCTAGCGTAGCGGATTTATTTCCAATGCAGACCACTCCATGGCGGCCAACAGCAGTTGCCCCTCCTCCTGATTTCTCGTGCATCGTGCACAGCCAAGCGAATCAAGCCCAACAAAGCCCCTGACCTGGATGGAAATTATGAAGCAGTGGCGTTAGCTAGACCTGACATCTTCAGCGAAACCTTTCAGCAATGTCTCTCGGACGGGGTCTTTCCGACGAAGTGGAAAAGCCAGAAACTACTCCTGCTGCCGAAAGGCAAGGGACCAGCACACGCCGCAACCAGCTACCGCCCGCTATGCGCGGGTAAGCTATTCGAACGAATCCTATATTCTCCAATAACAGCCTAAGTATTGGGTTGCCCAAAAAGTAATTGCGGATTTTTTAAAAGAAAGTAAATGCATTTTTAATAAAACTTAGAATGAACTTTAATCAAATATATAATTGCCATTTTGTTCGATAACCTTTTGCCATCTTCCTGGCAAATTTAGTATTCCACGCTCATAGAACTTCTGGCCTTTATCTGCAAAAAACTGAACCAAGTGCGATTTTATAGCCTCATCATTGCCAAAAGTTTTACCATTTAAGGAGTTCTGCAAAGATCGAAATAAATGGTAGTCTGATGGTGCAAGGTCAGGGCTATATGGTGAATGCATCAAAAGTTCCCAGCCAAGCTCACTCAGTTTTTGGCGAGCGACCAAAGATGTGTGCGGTATAGTGTTGTCCTGGTGGAATATGACACCTTTACGATTGACCAATTCTGGTCGCTTCTCCTTGATGGCTGTATTCAATTTGTCCAATTGTTGACAGTAAACATCCGAGTTAATCGTTTGGTTCCTTGGAAGCAGCTCAAAATATACGACACCCTTCCAATCCCACCAAACAGACAGCATAACCTTCTTTTGGTGGATATCAGCCTTTGAAGTGGTTTGAGCTGGTTCACCATGCTTGGACCATGATCGTTTTCGACTAACGTTGTTGTAAACAATCCATTTTTCATCTCCAGTTATGATTCGTTTTAAAAACGGATCGAATTCATTGCGTTTAAGGTGCATATCACAAGCGTTGATTCGGTGTGTTGAATGAATTTCTTTCAATACATGTGGTACCCAAATATCAAGCTTTTTCACCAGTCCAGATAATGAACGGTTGATTTTGGTATATTTAACTTCTCTCCTATCTCACGCTCAGTTACATGACGATCCAATTCGATTAATGCTTTGATTTGGTCATCATCAACTTCATTTGGCCGACCTGAACGTGGCTCATCTTTAAGTGAAAAATCTCCAGAACGGAATTTGCGAAACCAATTTTGATACTGTCTTCCTTTTAAGGCTTCATCACCATACACATCTCGTAACTTTTTAGCAACCTGCTCCGCGTTTTTTCCTTTACGGAAATAATAAAGTAAAATATGACGAAAATGCTCCTTTGTGGGCTCCATATTAAAATTGACGCCAAAAAAACAAATGTAAACAAAATTTCGCGCCTTTTTTTCTAAGGCAAGCTAACAGCTAATAACTGACAGAAGAAAGAATGCAATTACAGAGTCACAAGCCGTTGAACAAATTTGTCAACGCCAACTATATGAAAAATCCGCAATTACTTTTTGGGCAACCCAATAGTTAGCAGTACGGGTTTCAGAAGGGAAAGAGCACCAAGAACGCTCTCGATGGTTGGGAGGAAGGAAGACGTATTGTGCAATCGTCATGCTAGACGTAAAGAACGCCTACAACACCGCTAGATGGCCAGTAATCCTCGGCGCCTTGCACAAGGATCCTGTGGAACATCATGTACGATGGGATTCTGGGCATCAACAGGCCCTAAGGAGCTGAGCTACATTGCTTTGCCGACGATGTGGCAATAGCTGCAGTGACCAAAAAATAGCAGTCCTTGAAGGCAAGTGCAATGCGGCAATTAGTGGGGTCATGGACTGGCTCGAGAAAGCCGGCTTATCAATTGCGGCACACAAGACCGAGGCTGTTCTATTAAGCAGCAGGAAGAAGATGGAGAAAATATCGATCAAAGGTCAACGGGACACAGGTAGCCTCGCAAGAGTCCTTGAAATACCTGGGAGTACTGATAGATCAGAGGCTATCATTCAAGGACCAAGCTAGTTACGCGAACAGGAAGGCAGCAATTACAACTGCTTCCTTGTTGAGGCTCATGCCCAACAAAGGAGGTCTTAAAAATCCAGTCGTGAAACTTCTGGTAGCGGTAACAAAGGCAACGCTGCTCTATGCTGCACCAATTTGGAGCAATGCCACCATGAAAGGTTCATACCTGAAAGAAGCACCCTCGGTGGTACGGTCTATGGCCCTTAGGCTCGTTACAGGCTTCAGGACTGTATCCGGAGACGCAGCACTAGCATCAAGGCTATTTGTCTGGCCTGAGAAGGCGCTGCCTGGTTGGAAGCTCACGAGCGACTGATGAGAGAGTGGCAGAGCAGATGGCAAACATCACAAAGGGGGAGGTGGTTCTACCAGCTCATCCCCGAATTAGCGGTATGAGCAGATTACCGTCAAGCTTAGACTACCACCTAACCCAGTGTTCACGGACCATGGTTGCTTTCGGGCCTACCTACTTCGGTTTCATCAGGTAGAGTCAGCTCAATACCTCTACTGCCCCGATGCGGAGGAAACAGCGGAACATGTGCTCATGCACTGCCCCAGGTTTACGGCGGAGAGGGTGCAGGTAAGGGCGCTGACTGGTGTTCCGCTCAGCCCAAGGGCCTTGATCGCGGCTATGATGGAGAACAGCGATTCATAAGAGCTGGGACACAGCATCATCACAGACATGATGAAGCGGGTCCGAGCCGACGATATGGAACAGAGCTGGAGGTTAATGCAGACTACGTGATCCTGTGTGGTGGCGGGAAATGAATACTACCTCAGCGTAACCGGCTTGTCGTAAAAGGCCACAAAGGGGTTTAAAGGAGTGCGATCTGGCTTCACATCCTGCTCACCGAAGTCATACCTTGACTGGCAGTAACGGTGAGCGCGTAAGGACTAAGGAGCATACAGAGGTTTTTGTTTAGTACGAAGGCGTAACCCTACTTGAAGGGTTAAGAATCGTGCATGCCACCTAGCAGACATGCAAAATTCACATTAAACAGACAGCTAATTGTGGCCATGTTGTTTGAGTGACACACGTCAAATGCAGTGTGTTGTATTCACTTAGTCACGGAACGTTAGGTCTAGCAACGTTCCGCGCACTTCGCCCGTTTTACGGTTGCGATGATCGTGCTGCCGAGTGGACTATCCGCCGATTGCTGGACAAATTCTAGACAATCGGATCAGCAAAGAATGATCGAGTTCCCGTGCGTGAACGTAACGCGAGATCTGCCGAGAATATCCATCTGTGCGAACAGTGTCCTCGAAAACCCGCGGCAGTCAATTTTGCGTCGTGCACAGGAACTCGGCCTTTTGCAGACGCCAGCGAATTTTGCGTCGGGACTTGGGTCTGCAACCGTTTTAGATCCAACTGACCCATGAGTTTATGGTTAATGACTATAGACAGCGCAGTGTGTTGGCTGACTGGGCATTGGAGCATTTGGAAGTTGACGCCGATTTTAGCAAAAAAATCATCTTCAGCGACGAGGCGCATTTTTGGATGAATAGCTATGTCGACAAGCAAAATTGCCGTATTTCGGACGAGACCAATCCACACGAGTTTCACTAAGTGGCAATACATCCGCAGAAAGGGCACTGTTTGGTGCCGATTTTGGGACGGAGGCGTGATTGGTCCGTATTTTTCCGAAAACAATAATGCCGTCACCGTCAATGGTGAGCGATACCGGTCGATGATAACCAACTTTTGCCCTGAAATCGAGAATATGGATCTGGACAACATGTGGTTTCAACAAGATGGCGCTACGTGAATACAGCACACACTACGATGGATGTTCTGCACGAGCAATTTCCAGACATGGTCATCTCGCGAGATCGGGCAATTTGACCCCGCTGGAATTTTTCTTGTGGGGTTTTCTTAAGTCGCAGGTCTATGCCAACAAGCCGCAAACCACAATTCCCTCAAAGACCCAAAAAATACAGACCCATTTGTGCGCCAGAGTCATCGAAAATTGTACCTTTCGTGTGCGCGCCACCAATCAAAGCCGTGGCGGTAATTTACATAATAGGGTCGATGAACCTTTCAAATAAAAAAAAATCCATAGAGACCTCTACATAAATCCTGTCAATGAGGGAATCCAGATAAAAAAAGTCCTCTCGCGAAGTCGCTTTCGCGAGTCTGCAGTCAGACGAACTGAGTCGGAAAGATTCTTTTGCCAGCAAAGATATCCTATGGCCGTCCCTAGCTAATAAAATTGATTCATATTGTAATTAATCTAAGTAATATAATAAGATTTTAATAATTATTGTTAGTCGCACAATAAGAGAAGATTCAATAAATAACGGAATAAGTTTGAAAAAAAATACATTCTATACTACAGCCTTTGAAAGTTTCCTAGAAATATGACACTAGTTAAGCCCAACTTTTACCGCCACACAGAGTTGATCACCTCAATAGAGCTAGCCTCTTACAGAAGCTAGCCTGCAGAAAGTCGAAATGCGATTTCTTCATCATAGATAAAAAATATTTTCAAGATGCACGAATGACTAATAAGTTGAACACTGTCAGCTACTTAACGAAGACTTCAGTACTTTTGCGTTGTTTGCCGAAACTTTGCTTAAGATTGCGGTTTGATTCGGTGCGAACCGAGTCGCGAGAAACGAAATATCGGTTCGATCGAGTCGCAACAAACGAAAATGTCTTTACAACATTTCTGGTTAATTATGTATGTATAATGACATGGTGTCAGCGTAATATGTAAAGCATATTATGCTACTTTCCTCCCCTTAAAAAGGAACCTTATGCTTTTACTGGGGTTGACATATACAATCTTGGTAACGTAGTTGGGATTGTTATTTGATTAACTGTTGTAGGAACAAAAAGTACATATCATATTATATATAAAAGTACATATGTATTTGTATTTCGGGAGAGCCTCGCTCTTGGATTCTTACGATTAGATAAGATTCAAAGAGAGCAGTCAAATCTGCTTAGGTCAGGCTTTCGGATGTTTACAAAAACGGCTGTGTCGCTTCAAAAGAATCCTTTATTATAAACGATGTTGAGTAACTGAGATACATTATGGAAATTACTTAAGTGCATTATTGTTTATAATTCTTTGAAATAATTGAAGTGGCCCGTTTGGGCCGCTCAAATACGTCACTCCCCTTCCCTTAAAGAGAAGCCTATACTTGGGCTGCGATTGATGGATATATTTAGTAAGGGAATTGGAGTTTCTTCTATTTCTATTTGTTGTGGTGTGTTTTGATTTTGATTTTTTTCTTATTTTAAGTTTTGCATCCAGCATCATGAATGGGTTACATATTTTAAATATAAGTACAACAAAATAAGTGCAATTATTACAATGGTCATTAGTATGTATAGTAATAAGTATAATAATGTTCTCCGAAATCATCTCAACAATGTCGTTGTGTTTTACAATTTTTTTTAGTTATATTAAGTGTATAGTGGTGTCAAATCTATTTCTTGTTTTAACAGATTTTTACTTAAAATTATACTATTGATTTCTATTTTACATTGGGTTACTCTTATCATTTTGTTTACTTCTGTTTTTATATTATTAATTGAATTTTGGCAATTTTGGTTAAAAATGGTTTCCGATTCTGAAGTACTCAATTTGTATGTTTGGTCAAAAAGGGTAACTGTATTATTTTTGTAATTTATAACTGATTATGCATCTTTCAACAATTTTCTGCCAATTAGCATATCGTAATTATTAGAAAATCGGTGCACATAAAATGGTTTGGGTTTTTTGAAAATACTATTTCTGGGTAACATAATCAAATCGTTCAAGATAATAGGACCATTTGATGTTAAAATTTCATATATATTATTTTGAATGGGAAGACAAAATATACTTTCATTGATTATATTAATTGTTGATCCTGTATCTAGAAGGCATTTGTATGTGCACCCTTTGTATACTATTTTTATGTATTCGTGTTGTCCAGGGCTGTTGACCGAAAATTTCGTTAAGTTCAGAATTATTTTGATTTTGTTCCCTATTAATTTGTACGGGTTGGACCTGTTGTTGCCCTTCATTAATGAACCCATGATTTTGATATGGATTGTATTGGTTTTGGTCATAATACTGATGTTGTTTGGGAATTTTGGGCTTTGTTGTGATGTTGTTGGAAAGGATTTTTTTTAATAATGGGTTGTGTGTTTATATATTGGTTGGGTCTGAAATAATTAGGTGCGTGCCACATAGGTGGGTTGTTAGTCATCTGCTGTGTATAGCTAGGTCTAAATGGTTGCATGTATTGATTAAAATTAGGTTGGAAGGGTTGAGAATATTGTGGGTAACTTGGGCGATATTGAGTTTAAATATTTGTATTGAATTTATGTGCTTTCGAATTCTGATTATAATTTGAGTTTTTATTACGGTATTCTGGGTTTTTATTAAATTTAAAATTAATATGTTCTTCATAAATTCCCTCATTTTGTTAATTAAGGATCTTAAGTCTGTAATATTGTGATGAGCTAAAATAGTAAATAACTGTATTGGTAGTTTTCTTATCAGTATCTTAATAGAGTCTTTAATAGCCTGAGTATAAATAAGGAAATCCGATTGGTTACCTTCCAGGTGTAGTTTCGAAATTAATAGTTGACGTCGTCTTTCCTCTTCTTCACAGAATGAAGTTATCCAGAAGTTTGTAGTTAGGTGTTTGCGTTTTAAATTCCGCGATGAGTCTTGATCTGAGGGTAGGCCAATCTTCGATGTTCGGAAGTCCCAAAGATCGTGTAACCTGTCCGTCCAAGTTCCTTTCGATGGCTCCCAGTAGAATCCTCTGTTGTCGGACATCATTGGTTTGGTAGAGCGAAATTACGTAATCCACTCTGCTGACGAAGGTGTGAAGGGTTCCTGGGTCACCCTTGAATGGCATAATGTCTTTAAGCTGCCGACGGGCTTCGGCAAGGTTTTTGTCGCTCAACACAACGATTTGGTTGTGACATTTTTATTATAAGATTTTAAATTTTGTGTTTTATTGTTTTTCTATGTTAATTTTATTGTTATTGAGATTGTAATTCTATGTTTTTTTCCGATCACTTAATGTTTATGTTATTCACTTATTTCTTCTATGCTGAGATTGTATGATTGAGATTGTTTTTGAGATTGTAATTCCAAGTTTGTACGGGGCAGTTTGCCCCGGGCCCCGTGGTCAAGGGGACCCCAAACGTCGAATGGCAGTTTTTCAAAATATGACAAATCGAGTATATATGTGTCGTGCCACAAAGAAACCGACCTAACGCGCAGAAAATCAATCAATCGCTGAATCGATAATCAATATATATTGTTTTCATATCATGTGCGATCAGCAGATCTGTTGACAGCGGCAACTAAACTTGCTGATTTGTTTTTGGCGCCAAGCGGCGGGAAGTTGTCTGATTAGGGTGGGGAGTGTCTTATTTTTTAGAGGACTTCCTGAAGTTTTATCTACCCAGCAGTCAGTCGTCATCATGCATTGGACGAAAGTGCATCGCGCGTTTGCTTGCGAGGCTTACTTTTCCAACGGTCGTTCCGTAATTTCCACTCAACATGCCTTCCACACTCGTTTCAATATTCATCCTGCAGGTCGTGTTCCTGGCCGGCAGTCGATTATTTCGTGGGTGAAAACATTCAGGGAAAGTGGAAATGTAACGAAACCGGGTAGTCAGAACACAAGAAAACGTTGAGAGGGTGAGAGTGTCTGTCTTGCGATCTCCCCGTCGTTCGGCGCGCAAACATGCAACTGCTTTGAGCATGTCTGATCGCACTGTAAGACGAATTCTTCACCAGGATCTTCAATTCCATCCTTACAAATTGGCTATGGCACAGGAGCTTTAAAAAGCTTTGAAAAGCTTTAAAAGCTTTTGATTAATACGGACGTGTTTACAAACGCAGCGCGATAAAAAATTGCAAATACGGAGTCAGTTCAGCTATAACAAGCCTTTACTACATCGTGTACAACGTGTAATGGTTCAGCTTAGCGAACCAAACCAAAAAGCAAGTGTTTAAACAAGAATAATTGTCCAAAAGACAATTTCTCATTTTGTTCTTTTTTGGTCGCACTTTTCGCGGTGGGAGGCCCATCTGTTAAATCAGCCGGTGGAGCTGACAACTCAATGTAGACCAACAGTGCTGCCAGATCTGGTGATCGGGAGCTAAATGGACAGATCATCGGGGGCCCCGCCCCCACCGATGAAGA
Organism: Drosophila vallismaia; assembly: GCA_035047325.1. NCBI lineage: Eukaryota > Metazoa > Arthropoda > Insecta > Diptera > Drosophilidae > Drosophila > Drosophila vallismaia. The sequence goes on from JAWNPU010000073.1 coordinate 226,834, forward strand.
CCCATTCAGGAGGAGCTCCAGAATGTCTAGGTCCCCAACAAAAGGAGGAGGAATTGCGGTGCAGGACGCCGGAACCCCTGCGCCGGCGGTGGTGTTAGAGGATTTACCGACTTGCCGCCGCAGGGATGCAGCGTTGGACATCTCGGCCCCTGTAGCCAGCAGCGCTACCAATTGGAGTATCCAGAAGGAAAAGGACGTTATCACCGTGCCGTCGCACGGCAAAGGAAGAAAACCACCAATCGGATCGCCTATAGGGCCATTAGATCTAGCCGCGGGAACCGCTGCGCCGGCGGTTGTGTTGGAGGATATACCGAATAGCCCCCGCAGTGCTGCACAGCTGAACAACTCGGCCACTGTAGCCAGCAGCGCTAACAACACCAGCAACCCGAAGTCAAAGGACGTCATCAGCGTGCCGTCGCACAGGAAAGGAAGAAAATCACCGACGGGATCGCCAATAAGGCCCTTAGAATTCGCCGCGGGATTCCAAAACGAACACTTAAGGATCATCCTTGGCAGGATGGGTAATAAAATCAACGCGATACTATCCGCGTTCGAAGTTCGGCGCCATGTCATCATAGACGACAAGAGTGATCTACTAGAACTCTCGGCTCTCAGCAACAGGGCCATCGAGCTTTACGAAGGAGTCTCTAAAGGGAAGCTTTCGAAGACCGCTTCTACCCAAACTGAGCCCCAAAAGCCTAGACCAAAGGCTACCCCAGCAAGGGAACTGCCAAAGGGGCAGATGCCCAAAGGTCAGGCGCCTAAAGCACAGGTACCCAAGCGCGGCAACTACTCCGCGGTGATTTCAGAGGGCTTACGTCCAAGCCGCGCAGCTATGCATTCGTCGCCAAGGAGGCTAGCACTGGAGGCGAGTGGAAAAAAGTGCAGCCTAAACGCCTGAGGAAGAAGCCGGAGGCACTTATTTTAAAGAAGACGGGAGATGCCTCGTATGCGGAAATGCTCCGGAAACTGAAAGAGGACCCGAACCTCAGCGAACTGGGCAAACATGTTCGCAAAGTCCGTAGAACTCAGCAAGGGGAACTACTGCTGGAGGTAGACGGGAAAGGCTCCGACAGCGTCCCCAAATTTAAGACCAAGCTGGAAGCAACATTAAAAGACTTGGCTTCGGTTCGTACGGGTGCGCAAAGAATACCAGTATCCTGCAGTGGACTAGACGAGGCCACGACAGCAGATGATCTCCACAGCTGCCTTGTCTCCCAATTTCAAGGAATCCAGCTGAAACTAGAGGACATCAAAAGGCTAGGTAGGATGCGGGATGGGACTCAGATAGCCTCGGTCCTGATGAACGCTAATGATGCGATTGCGGTCTTAGAGAAGGGCACGGTAACCGTGGGTTGGTCAAGGTGCCGCATCATCCAGGACGTCCGGCCCACGAGATGTTACAAGTGCCTGGGCTACGGACATCGAGCAACGACCTGCAAGGAGATCGATTGATTAGACCTGCCTGCGATGCGGCGAACGAGGACACAAGGCAAGGGGATGCGCGGCACCACCAAAGTGCCTATTATGCAGCGACGAAGTGGATAAAAACCACCCGACGGGCTGTTTCGCGTGCCCGACATACAGAGCCAGCGTTAAAGAAGTGAAGTCCCGCCATAATGCAGGAGCAAATTAAGATTGTCCAGCTGAATGTTAATCATTTCGCAGCTGCTCAGAGCCTCCTGGCTCAAACTGCGGCGGAGCGCAAGGTAGACATCATGCTCTTGAGTGAACCCTATTACCCCGTCCGTGGCAACCTCACAATGATACTGGACGAGACCGGTAAAGCAGCCATCAAGTTTTGCAGCAACCAGCACATTCAGGAATTGGCGGCCTCGCCGATGCGCGGAATAGCATATGCGAGAATAAAAGGAGTGCATAATTACAGCTGCTACGCCCCCCCTAGCGACTCCCCAGAACCGTTCGAGGAGATGATGGAAGTACTGGGCAGCCACGCGAGGGGGCGCGGCCCGAAGATCATCGCGGGCGACTTCAATGCATGGGCAGTAAAATGGGGCAGCAGGGTATCGAATCCCAGAGGACGAGCAGAAATAAACACAATGCTCATGTTGGACTTGGTATTGCTAAACGACGGCTGCAAACCAACGTTCAACAACGATAGGGGCTCGTCCTATATCGACATCACTTACGTCAGCAGAGGGTTAGTGGCCAACGCGAGCTGGACGGTCCACGACACTGTAACACTAAGTGACCACGCACTGATTTCCTTCGGCATCCTACCGAAGGGCACGACTTGGAGGCGACAGAGAGGATCAGTCGGGCAAGCCTGGGACTCGAGGAAGATCGACGAAGATATGCTGTCATATCAAATCGACTCGTTACGAATCCCAAATGGACACGCAGATTCAATGGCAACCGACCTCATGAAGATGCTCGAGGCAACGAGCGATGCAACCATGCCCAGGAAGAAAAAAGAGCAACGTAAGTCACCAGTGTACTGGTGGAGCGCCAACTTAAGCAAGCTTCGCTCGGAATGCCTAAGGGCAAGAAGAAGGGCGCAACGAACCAGAGGCAGCAGCCAGCACGCTTTTAGAAGAAAACGCTCTGAGTTTTAGCACGGCATATTGGCTGCCAAAGCCCGGGCCTATAAGGAACTACTAGATACCGTGGATAGAGAGCCCTGGGAACTTGCCTACAAACTCGAAGCCAACAAGCTAAGGAAGAGAGAGGCAACCCCAACTGACCCGGAGGTTCTGGCTAGCATAGTAGAAGAACTATTCCCAAGGCAGACCACTCTATGGCGGCCAACAGCAGTAGCGCCCCCCCCCCCCCCCTATGACTTCCCGAGCATTACAGACCTAGAAGTTGTGAAGGCAGCCAAGCGAATCAAGCCCAACAAAGCTCCTGGCCTGGATGGAATACCTGGAGCAGTCGTCAAGGCAGCGGCGTTAAATAGACCCGATATATTCAGGAAAACCTTCCAGCAGTGTCTCTTGGAAGGGGTCTTCCCGACAAGGTGGAAAAGCCAGAAATTAGTTCTGCTGCCGAAAGGCAAGGGATCAGCACACGCCGCAACTAGCTACCGCCCGCTATGCCTACTGGACATCGTGGGCAAGCTATTTGAGCGCATCCTGTATGCCCGAATAGAGGTGATCACGGAGAGCAGCAACGGACTAGGTACGCAGCAGCACGGATTCCGGAAGGGAGGGAGCACCCTGGACGCACTTATGGCGGTGAGAAACATCGCCGAGAATGCTCTCCATGGTAACAGATGGCTGGGTGGAAGTAAGGAGTACTGTGCAATCGTCACGTTGGACGTGAAGAACGCCTTCAACACCGCTAGATGGCCAGTAATACTCAGCGCCATGCATAGGATGGGCATCCCGGAGTACCTCAGGATCGTCGTTGGAAGTTACTTCACGGATCGCGTCCGAGAACGACTTCATCGCCCGAAGTGTCAAAACGTTTTTGCATATTTATAAGTTTCCCGAAAAAAAAAAAAAAAACAAAAAAAAAATTTTTCGGAAAATAAAACAAAAACTAATTAGTTAACATAATCAGAGTCGCGTAACTCCGTTTTTGGACGCTGCAGCTAGCGGAGTCGGCAATAAGCTGTAAATAAAGCAACAAAAAAGCTTGCAAAATAAGTGCACGCTGCCCATCGGGCTTTGTATAGCCCCTCCACCGGCGCGTAGCCGCACAAGAGGGGCTGATCTTGTTCTTGATTTCGTTTGAGGCGAAAACGAAAATATAACATTTCCAAATGGCCGAAGGGAAATCTGCTTCTGACTCGCTGCTTAATAAAAAGCAGACCTTGCAAGAAAAAATGTACCGCGTTGCTGGCAAAACCCCATCCGAGCTTCGAGCGGCTTGCAGGATTAACCAAACTGATATTGGCAACACAAATACCAACATCATCACTTCCACGACCAGCACCATTACCTTCACCAACTTAAGCAGCACAAGCACTGACACCATGGAAACTGCTACAACAAGCAAACTCTGCTCTTCTGCTGCCCCTCGTGTCACTACTGACGTAGCTACAGTGATCAGTGGAGCCGCATCAAAAATGTTGCAGGCCCAAATGCAAAATAGCAAGAAAAGAAAAAACGCAAAGTCTTCTTCACCTATCGCAAGGGCTAAGCGAGCGACTAGGGGAGCTGACCTTCCAAGCTCTACCAATAGGTTCGCGCTACTTGATATGGACATAGAAGACACTACAGAGAACCAACAGGATGAAATAACTATTGAAAACAACGACCCTGCCCAGACCGAACAAGTAAGGAAAATGGGAAAGCCACCTCAAATTGTAGTCCCAGGCTGCAGCATAAATGACCTGTTTGAATTTATTGGTGAGGTCACTAATGTGAACAATGTGGTCACCAAGAGCAATATAGGAACCACCAGAATCTTCCCCAAGGATAGTGACACCTACAGAAATATTGTTGACCATCTGGACAGAAATCATTTGCAGTTCCACACATACCAAATGAATACAGAAAAGCCGCATCGAATTGTTGTTAAGGGCCTACACCACAGCACTCTAAATAAGGACATCAAAGATAGTCTGCAAAAGTACGGCTTTGAGGTACTCCACATTCATAATCCCGCATCCAGGGCTCACAGAGAAGAGAAGCTAAATCTCTTCTTTATCAATATCAAACCGTGCGATAAAATAAACGATGTCTTCAAAATCACAGTCCTCTGTAGACAAAAGGTGAGGGTGGAGCGAATGAGAAAAGCCACAGACGTCGCACAGTGCAAACAGTGCCAGCGGTACGGCCACACTGCTAGATATTGCCGACGACACCCCAATTGCGCCAGATGTGGCGAGGATCATCAAACAAGTGAGTGTATACGCCCTCTTGACGCAACACCTACCTGCTTCCATTTCTCAGGAGCTCATAAAGCTAGCTACAAAGGCTGCAAGTCGTACCAGGAGTACCTTCGTCGGTCATCGGAGTCTCCAAATAAATCGGCAACCGAAACTAGATCACTTAATGGCAATGTGGCCAATCAATATTCTGCTACAAGGCACGTGCAGGAATTTCCTGCGCTTGGCCCCGCTAGAATAGCAAGGAAACAAGTGGCCCAAATTGCATTCCAACCAGCAACAGAGCAGATGACACCACGGAGATATAGTGCCCGTACAAGTGCCTCCTATGCAGCAGTCGCAGCTTCACTGCCAAGCAATTCTCGAAATGCTCAACGTCGTTTGAACTATGCTCAAACGCAGCCAAGTCCACATCAACAACAGCCGATTGATATCCAGTCGCTGCTGCAACAGCAGCAACAGCAGTTTCAGGAATGGCAACAGCACCTCCAGCAGCAGCAGCAACAGCAGTTTCTCATGTGGCTCCAACAGCAACAACAAGAACAACAACAGCAAAATAAGCTAGCTAATGAACGCCTTGCACGGCTAGAAACAATAGTATCTGGATGGCCAGCACAATGAAGCAATGGGCTGGAAATAATTCTCAGGTCAGGGCTACAGCCTCGCCATGAATTCACTTAAAGTCCTCATCTGGAATGTCAACAGCATTTCAGGAAAAGTCGAAGAAGTCGAACTTTTTGCACACAACAACGACATTGATATCCTTCTCTTGACTGAAACCAGATTAAGCCGCGGTGGAACTGTTCGAGTCTTTGGATACACATTCTATCCTGCCTACAAGCCATCTTCCAATAGTCACAGTGGAGGTGGAGTGGCGTCCACATGTATTGATTTTGCCGTCCACCATGGCGAATCGGACTACTGCGCGAGTATTACCCAAAATTGGGATTTAGAGTCTGACCATCTGGCCCTCGTAGTCACCATAGATACCAATGGGATTAATGCTCGCTCTAATGCAAGGCTGATCAGCAATCGAACTGACCTAACTCTATTTCACCAGACTCTGGAGAGCTCCATCCATCTTGAAACGGAGCTGAATTCTGGGGAGGATATAGAAATGGCAGTGGAAATCTTCACTACTAATATCCACAGGGCTGCTGCTGCATCAAGTCTACCTGCGAGCCCATTAAAGCCGACAAAATATGGAGTCTCACTTACCAGAGAGGCAAAAGAGCTACTGGCTGCAAAAAGGCGCCTACGAAGAAAAGCAATTCGAACCCAAGACCCTTGGGATCGAATCCTGTGTAACCGAGCAGCCAAGCGACTACGGATCCTCTTAAGGGAACTCAGAAATAACTTCTTTGAACACTGTTGACGCCAATTACTCACTGTGGAAATGCACAAAGGCTACGAAAAACCAGCCGTTTAGACAGGTCCCAGTTAGGCAGCATGGCGGCGACCTTGCACGGAATGAAGAGCAACAGGCAAACATATTTGCTCAACACCTGGAGGCCAGATTCACCCCACACAACGTTGCTACGCTGGCTGATATCGAAGAGACCCAGGAGAGCTTGCAGACCCCGCTCCAGATGTCCCTCCCCATCACGCCAATCAGAGTTCAGGATATTAACGAAGCCATAAAAGCTCTTCCGAAAAACAAGGCTCCTGGCATGGACAAAATATGCCACGTCACACTGAAGGCCCTGCCAAATCGTGCGATCCTCTACATTGCACTTATTTTTAATGGTCTTCTAAGGATTCAGTTCTTCCCTTCCCAATGGAAAATAGCGGCAATCCACATGATCTATAAGCCGGGCAAGCCGGAAGACGACCCGGAATCCTATCGGCCAATAAGTCTTCTTCCCTCTATGTCGAAGGTATGGGAAAGACTCATGCTAATCGACTTACTAGGATTATAACTAGGTGCGGAATTGTGCCGAACCATAAATTTGGGTTTCGTGAGGGACACGGTACTGTCGAGCAAGTTCACAGGGTTACGCAGCACATTCTACAGGCATTTGATGATCTTGAATACTGCAACTCAGTTTTTATTGATATCCAACAAGCCTTTGATCGGGTGTGGCACGACGGTCTCCTTTGCAAGGTGAAAGATTTACTACCAGCACCATATTACTTGCTCCTAAAGTCCTATCTGGAAGGGCGGGTATTTAAAGTCAAGATCCGGGACACTTACTCTGCGCCTGCCCAGATAAGAGCTGGAGTCCCGCAAGGAAGTGTTTTTGGCCCGCTCCTGTACTCATTTTATACTGCAGACTTGCCCGTACCCGATGATGACTACATGGAAGACCCCTCGAAGGCTCTAATTGCAACATATGCAGACGACATTGCCGTTCTGTATAGCTCCAAATGTCGCTTTGAGGCAGCAGACGGTTTGCAGGGATACGTTGCAGCCCCATCAGCGTGGTGCAAGAGGTGGAACCTAAAGATAAACGCTCGAAAAACATCCAACCCTGCCTTCACACTTAGGATGAGAACAATCCCACCAATCCAAATGGAAGGACAGATCCTGGAGCAACCAGCAACGGTGAAGTATCTTGGCATCACTCGAGACAAGCGACTCACCTCCTTGCCGCATCTTAAAGCCACTCGCAAGAGGTGCGTCCTAAGACTTCAGCAATTACGTTGGCTGCTGAGCAGAAAGAGCAGGATGTCACTTAGGGTAAAAAGAAAAGTGTACGCTCAGTGTGTCGCCCTAATCTGGCTCTTCGGGCTGCAAATTTGGGGGATTGCAGCAAAATCTAATTGCAATTGCATCCAGGTACTCCAGAATCGTACCCTGAGGCAGATAACCAACTGTCCTTGGTATGTAAGGAATTCAACCTTACATCGAGACCTTAATCTGCATACTGTGGAGGAGCAGATCAACAGACACACCAGCAGATACAGAGACAGACTCACCACTCATCGCAGTGAACTAGCCAGGAATTTGCTTCCCGCCAGGCCGCTTAGAAGGCTAAAAAGACAAGGCTTCGTGAAGACGCTTCCCCCTCCACGAACATAAATCACCGTTTCCACCTACATTAACATAAAATCCCCGTGCTAGGCGCTCGGCGATGGGCTTATAAATACTATTTTTTTTTTTTGCTTGTGTTGTTAAGGTAAAATTGTAGCACGGTTTCAATACTTACAATAATAAAATTTGAAAAAAAAAAAAAAAAAAAAAAAAAAAACGGATCGCGTCCTCTGGTTCGACACGGACGCTGGCCCGAGATGCTACAGTGTTTCTGCAGGGGTCCCACAAGGATCTGTGCTTGGACCGATCCTGTGGAACATTATGTATAATGGAATCCTGGGCATCAACAGGCCCTTAGGAGCTGAGCTACATTGCTTTGCGGACTATTTGGCAATAACTGCAGTGGCCAAGACAATAGCAGTTCTCGAAGAGAAGTGCAACACGACAATTACTATGGCCATCGACTGGCTAGAGAGAGCCGGCTTAGCAATTGCGGCGCACAAGACCGAGGCAGTCCTACTAAGCAGCAGGAAGAAGGTGGAAAGAATGGTGATCACGGTCAACGGAACACAGGTGGCATCACAAGACTCCTTAAAATACCTGGGAGTAATGATAGACCACAGGCTAGCTTTTAAAGATCATGCTAGCTACGCAAGCAGGAAAACAGCAATAACAACTGCGTCATTGTCCAGGCTCATGCCCAATATAGGAGGACCAAACTACCCGGCAAGGAAACTACTGGTAGCGGTAGCCAAGGCAACGCTGCTCTATGCAGCACCAATATGGAGCAACGCCACCAAGAAAGGCACTTACTTGAAGGGAGCACGGGCTGTGGTATGGTCTTAGGCTCATTAGAGGATTCAGGACCATATCCGGAGACGCAGCACTAGCACTGGCAGGCTTGCCGCCAATCGACCTGGAGATAAAGGCTATTTTTCCGAGAAGGTGCTACACGGCTGGAGGCTCACGAGCAACTGATGGGAGAGTGGCAGAACAGATGGATAACATCGCAACGGGGGAGGTGGTCCTACCAACTCATCCCCGATTTAACGACGTCGGCCAATTCCCGCCACAAAAAACTGGACTACCACCTTACCCAGTTCCTCACGGACCATGGCTGCTTTCGGGCGTACCTACTCCTGTTCCACCACGTAGAGGCAACTCAATGCCTTTACTGCCCCGATGCTGAGGAAACAGCAGAGCATGTACTCATGCATCAGAGATGTGATGAAGCGGGTCCAAGCCGACGAGATGGCCAACAGAGCCGAAGGCTAATACAGGCGAAGTACACCTATACGATGGCAGGAGAAAAAATACCCAGCGAAACCAGGGATGAAGGACGCGCGCCACTAGACCAATTAACAAGGAAGGGAGTATAACCAGGCTCCACATCCTGCTCACCGAAGAAATAACTTGACTGGAAGTCCCGGTGAGCTTGCAAAGGACGGAAGAACATACGGAGGTTTTTGTTTTTAGTACGTAAGCATAACTCTACTAAGCGGGTTATGAATCGTGCATGCCACCTATGGACGGTAGGTGGTATCTTTGTAAGATTTTAATTTTCCTACCGTAAGGAATAATACAAAAAAAAAAAAACAGGAGCTTCGTGAACGCGATTTTGTTGCCCGCCAAAATGCATGCGAAGCGCTCCGCGAAAACCTAACGACGCTGTGGTGTTTTTTAGTGATGAGCTCAGTGTATCAAAAATGGAGGCCATCACTTGTCCGATATCATCTTCAAAACCGTGTAATAAAAAATTCAGATCGTGTGTAACAGGAATAAAAAGTTGTGAAAAGTTACATCTACTACTTTTTTTTAATTACCTTTTAAAATCAGCAAGTTTAATTGCCGCACCCTGTACATACACAGGGAGGGGGGCCCCGATTTTTTTTTTGCCCCGGGCCCCAAAAAAGCTCTGAACGCCCCTGCCTGGTGGTAAGGCAAATGCTGCCGTATATGGAAGGATGCAAATTCAACGTGATCACAAACCACTTGACATTGAAATGGCTCAACAGAATCGAGAGCTCGCCTCGACAAGGTGCGTACCAAAGTAAACAGGACTTTTAAAAAATAGACAAAACAAATGGTTTTATCGGCAAAATCAATTAATTTTATTCAAAATAGTCTCTTCCTGCTTCAATACAGCTTTTTGCACGGTCCAAAAGTTTGTCGAACGAGTGTTTTAGCTCGTTGCCCGGTATGGCCGCCAGTATGCCGGTGCAAGCCTTTTGAATGGCTTCCACGTCTGCATAACGCTTTCCTTTCATCGGCAAATCCATTTTTCCGAAAAGGTAGAAGTCGCACGGTGCTATATCAGGTGAATACGGGGAGTGATTGATCGTTAAAATGTGATTTTTGGTCAAATAATCGGTCACAAGCGTCGATCGATGAGACGGCGCATTATCGTGAAACAAACGCCAACTTCCATCTTCGCGATATTCGGGCCGAACACGTCGGATACGACGCACCAAACGCTTCAAAACTCCAAGGTACACTACCGCATTAACGTTTTGTCCGGGTGGAACAAATTCTTTGTTGACAATACCCTTGGAATCATAAAAACAAATCGACATTGTCTTCACTTTTGACTTCTCCAGGCGCGATTTTTTGGGTTTCGGCTCGTCCGGCGCTTTCCATTCAGCACTCTGGCGTTTCGTTTCGGGATCATATTGAAAACACCACCAGTCACAATCTTGTAAAGGAAGTTTGGATCTCTTTTTACCTCTTTAATGATGTCCTTCGAATGTTGTCAATTTGTCAATTTGTGCGGAAAAAACCGTGCACACACCTTTTGTAAGCCCAAATGTTCGATCAAAATGCGATAAATCGATGTTTTGGAGATGTTCAATTCTATTTCCATGAATTTCAATGATGATTTCGGCTGATTTTTTATGAATTCAAGCACAGTTTCGATGGAATTTTCGGTGATCACGGATTTTGGTTGGCCCACATGTTCATCGTGATTTATTTCCTCACGACCACTTTGAAAACATTGAAACCACTCGTTTTTTTTTTTTTTTGTTATCATTCTTATTTTTTATTTAAAATCTGTCCGAATGGACAATCATTAAATGATTTGGGGGTAACATTGACTTAAGGGAGGTACATGGAATGTATATCTAATGAGATTGACTTAGGTGTCTGAGGTCAAGCGGGTGGGTGAGGTCAAGCGGGTGTTTCCTTTTCAGGCGTCTTAGGGATTGGCTGTTATCTAGGAGCTTGATGGCCAGGTGGTTGGTGTGGTTGTCCAGTCTTTTTGTATATCTTTCGCTGAGTCGGGTGATCTCCTCTGCTACCCAAGGAATTCCAAGCTCTTTATGGATTATTGAGTTTTCATGGTACGGATGGGTGTTTGAAATTATTCTCAGACATTTATTCTGAAACAGCTTGCCGTGCCCCACAACTGAATCCCATAGGTCCAGATTGGCTTCAGCACTACTTTGTAAATAAGCAGTTTGAGTTTTTCTTTGAGCTTAGACCTTCTCCCCAGGAGCCAGTACAGTTGCTTAAGTCGTAGGGTGGCCTGTTGGCCACGATGTTCCATCGTTCCAGCCATGGATCGAGAGCATCCAGTTGTCTCTGTATGATGGCTGATGCTTCCTGGGGATCTGTGGCGGAGGCTAGGAAGGCGGTGTCGTCCGCATGTGTAGCTACTGTGAGGTTTCGAGAGGGGGTGATGGGAAGGTCCGCTGTGTAGAGTGTGGAGATGTGTCCAAGAACACTGCCTTGAGGTACTCCTGCTCTTATAGGCCTAGGCGTGCTGATTGATGATCCGCATCTCACTCGGAATTCTCTTTCCTCTGTGTACGACTTGAGGGAGGCGAAGTGGGAACGTGGAAGGTGGGATTTAATTTTGAAAAGGAGTCCAGGGTGCCAGACTCTGTCAAACGCCTGTTTGACATCCAGCATAACGGCGCAGCAGTACTTCTTCTTTTCGAAGGCATCAAGTATGCTCTCAACAAGCCGGTGCTCAGGTTGTTCCATGGAAGCGTCTGAAGCCAAACTGGTGATCAGGGATCAGTCCGGCCTCGTCAAAAACTGGCAGTACTCTACGTAAAAATATTCTTTCAAGTATTTTAGACAGGATTACCAGCAAACTAATCGGACGATACGAGGCTAGATTGGCTTCAGGGTTTCCAGGCTTGAGGAGGACAATTAAGGCAACTGTTAAAGATGTTAGCCAGCCTTTGGGAACAGATTAGGGGCAACATTTTCAGTGCTGTTGCATCAATTCGGTCAGGACCTGGCGACTTGCCATTTTTTAAGGAGGCGATCTCCTGCACAATCTCCTCTGGTTCGACGGGCTGTATTGGCGTGCCAGGAGCACTTGGGCTCTCTACGAACCTTATGATGGCAGCTCTCTCTTCGGCAGTGCATCTATCGAAAGGTGAGAAAGCACTATGTAAATGGTCGGCAAAGGCTTCTGCTCTTTCGATCTCAGACCGACACCAGGACCCGTCCACTTTGCGCACGGGTGATATCTTCTTCGCAGGTCTTTTAATGTGCCTCGTGATATTCCACAGATTGGGCTGCGGGTCTCCAGGTTCCAGCTCCTTGAGGAATCTAAGGAAGGAGTCCTGCCGTAGGATGGTTAGCTTGTCCTTCAGTTCCTTGGTGGCAAGATTAAGTGCTGTCTTGTCCCTGGGATTGCGCGATGAAAACCAGACTCTTCTGAGGCGCCTTTTTTTTCGGCCACGAGGGCCGCGATTTCAGGAGACCACAAGTGCAAGTCTCTTTCAGGTGTTGTCGGGGTAGTCTGAGGAGGTGGGTTCGCAAACTCAGCAGCATTGTGCATCTCTCTGGTTAAGTTTTCGATGGCCGCATCTATGTTGCTTGGTGTGGAAAGAGGGGGATCTGAGTACAGGGAGGAAAGCATCCAAAACGTAAACTTGGGGGCATTTGTGTGTTTCCCAGTGAGTCTTCTAGGCGGGGTTTTTCTGAGGACGGGGATGTTTAGGAGCAAGTTTACTGCGCTGTGGTCGGATAGCAGTTTATCATAGCTTGAGCATGTTATCTTAGAGTGTCCTATGCCCTTGGAGACGACGAAGTCCAGAAGATCCGGCTGCTTTGAAGGGTCGGAAGGCCAGTGTGTGGGTTCTCCAGTGGAACGGCAGTCCAGACTCTTCCGCTGCAGGTACTTGTAAAGCTTAATGCCTTTGGGGTTGTTTGTGCGGGACCCCCACCAGGAGTGTTTGGCGTTAAAGTCTCCGGCTGCTATAAAACAAGGTCCAAGGGACTCAAAGAAGTCCTGAAGATGGGTCTCGGTTATCGAGTGTCTGGGTGGGAAGTAAACCGCACCAATGGTGATATCTCCCTGTGGGCTAGAAATCCTGGTCACGGCGCACTGAGCCCATTCCTCCTGAAACGCGGGAAGTTCCGTATACTGAATGCCACTCCTGATGAGCATAGCTGCTCCTCCGCGTGCTCTGCCAGATGGATGGTTGGCATGTAACAGATCGTATCCGCTAATGTTAAAGTAGGATCTGGGACAAGAGTGGGATTCCGAAACTAGAAGAACATCAATATTGTCTGTTTTCATGAGTTGCGTTCCAAAAAACTATATTAAGCCTTATTTGCATTACTTTCTGTTGAGGAAGGGAGCTATAAACTGCGTCATCTGCGAGAGCATCTGTGAGATCAACTTTTTCATCATCCTCTCAATCGTTCCTTCCATGCGGGCAAACAGCGTTTCAAGCTGGTTGAGATTTGGGGCTTCGGGAGTGGTTTGAGGGGTTTGTTGGGGATTCCTTGGCTGTGTTGCATGGTTTCCAAGAAGTACGTTCCTGTAACTTGTACCATTGATGATAGTTGGTATTTGGATGAGAGGTGGTTTGTTGCTACTCTCAACGGGTCTGGCTTTAGGAGATATCTGTGCCTTTGCCTTTTTGTAGGCAGGGCATCCTCTGTACGACGCAGGGTGATCAGCTTGACAATGTAAACAGCATGGTTTCTCGGCATCTTTTTTGGTGCATGACCTAGAGTCGTGAGAATCACCACATTTCACGCAGCGATGTTCCAGGAAACAGTAGCGCTGGGTGTGTTCGAATCCTTGGCATCTGAAACATTGTGGAACATCGTTGAACTTCAGTGGGGGCTCTACGGTGACGACTGACCTGCAAATCCTCTTTATTTTGAAAACCTCTGTGTTGTTGCTCGCTGGTTCTAGGTTAACAAAAAATATCCCCAGTGGTTGTTTGGATTTCCTGCCAATGGGATTGTGCAGATCCCTCACAGTATGGCCGTATTTGTGGAGTTCTTCCTTAATTTCAGTCTGGTCCGTTGAGTGGTGAAGTCCATTGACTTCGGTTTCACTGCCGTTTTAGATGCCACTGCCTCTGAGGCAGTTTTGGGTTCGTCATGTTCGTCGTCATCATCTTTGCTTGAGAGGAGGGAAAAGGGGTTGTTTGCCAGCTTGCTACGCAGAGCTGCGCTGGTGCTAGGCGTGACGTCTGGCTTCTCTCCTTGCCTATTACGCGCGGGCTTGCGCTTGATCTCGCTGGGCTCCGAGTAAGAAGAACTCCAGCTAGAGTCTCTGCTCGAGCTGCACGTCCTTGCTTTGAGGGCCTTCTTGCATGGCATTGTTTTACCAAGCTTAATGGCACGCGCCGGGGCCTGCCAGTCCATACTCTAAGTTGGCGTTCAATTAACGCTTATGCAAAAGTAAGTCACTGCAGCAACGGCAGCAAAGGGGCAACGGACACAGTGGGACTCCGCTCCTGGCAGCCCGACACGGTCCGTAAAATGCGCAGTCCACCAAGTCCCAAGTGCGGGCAGGTCGTAAAAAAAAAAAATAAAATAAATAAAATTGGAAAAACAAAATTCCGAAACATAATTCAGTTTAATAACAAAAAACCGAGTTCCTTATTGTTGAACGATTTTTCAATGAATGAAACCACTCGTGCTACGGGATAAGCAATCATCGCCATAAGCTTGTTTCATCAATTGAAACGTTTCGGTGAAAGTTTTACCAATTTTAAAACAAAATTTAATGTTGGCTCTTTGCTCGAAGCTCATTTTCGCACCGATGACAAAAAAGTACTGACACTTAAAACGCAATAACTTCACTTCTAATAGATGGAATGTTATGAAATTTTTACTGGAAGTCAATGAAGGATAGCAGATTCTAATGCACTAGTCGACATATGGATGACGCCACTAGAGGGCGCTAGATTCAAAAAGTCCCGTTTACTTTGGAACGCACCTTGTAACGGAGACGAATGCGTAAGGCAAACCTGCAGAAGTTTCCGCACTACGCGGATCAAGCAGCTTTCTTATAGTGTAAACTCCCTGTGCGTGTCAAGGCAAAAGGTCCTGGAGGGCAACGACCACCAGCATAGCATCTAGACGGCAGAGACAATTTCAAAAATAGCGGCAACCTATTTCTGATCTGGGAAGCTTAGAGACATCCGAAGACAAGCTCTAAAATGGAACCTATATGGTGGCATTGAGGTGGGCGACTACGAAGGAGCTACAAAACGCTATCAAGGAAAGGATCATAGCCAGGTTCGGGGTGCCAAAAGTAATGATGACCTACAACGGGGTACAGTTGACAAGCTCGAATAGTTCTCGGAGGGATTGGGAGTGCAACACCAGTTCGCAGCACAGCATAGATCGCCGGGAAGTGTCAGAGAACGTGGGATGTGCAATGGCCATAACTGAAGGTGGCAGTCAACTCGAGCGTGTCCAAGACCACGGGGTACTCACCAGCTTACAAAAATCTCTAAGGTCTCCAGTCTAACCAATCTAACCAGTTTGTTGACCACAACAATCCACTAAACCAAAATTATTTCACAAAATGTAAACTCAATGTTTGGAAGGACCCAACCTCTTTTTATTCTTTTATAAACTCTTAAGGTAAATTCAATCTTTTCCCCCTTTCCTCTCATATAATAATACTTCCGACTCTTTACATCTCGATATTGATTATCTTTTTCTTTCATTTTTTCAATCAACCTACTTATCTTACAGGGTCCGGCACTCGAAGTGTAACCAATTAAAAAAGCCGTAAATTAAGTTTGGAAAATTACTTTTACTCGATTCAAAGTACAAAATGTGTTAAAATAATACAAAATTCAGAAACAATTTACTTTTGCTCGATATGACCACCTTTTGCCTTGACTATGGCCTTCAGACGCTCCAAGGAGTTGCTTCGCTTGGCCGAAAGTGGTTAATTTCCGAACATTGTGTTTTCTGACGAGAAAATTTTTACAATTGAGCAATTCGTAAACTGTCAAAACGATAGGGTTTACTTGACCGACCGTTCAGAGAAGAATTTAAGTCATCGATTGGCCATCAGGAGGCAGAACCCGCCCCAGATAATGGTTTGGGCTGCTGTAACCGCAGATGGGCGATCTCCAATCGTTTTTATCGAACCTGGCGTCAAGGTAAATGCGCAATATTATCGGGAAAATATTCTGGAGGTTGCTCTGAAGCCATGGGCAGACAAACATTTCGGTGGCAGACCATGGACATTTCAACAGGACTCGGCACCGTCTCATAAAGCTCGAGTGAACCAAGAATGGCTGAAAAACAACGTCCCGAACTTCATAACGACCGCAAATGGCTCTCGAATTCACCAGACGCGAATCCGATGTTTTATTCTCTTTGGGCCATTTTGGAGAGCAAGGTCCGAACTAAAAGGTACATCAGTCTCGAGGCACTGAAAAAAGCCGTTGTTCGCGAGTGGGCCAAAATACCTGCAAGTCACTTTCGGCCAAGCGAAGCAACTTCTTGGAGCGTCTGAAGGCCATAGTCAAGGCAAAAGGTGGTCATATCGAGCAAAAGTAAATTGTTTCTGAATTTTGTATTATTTTAACACATTTTGTACTTTGAATCGAGTAAAAGTAATTTTCCAAACTGAATTTACGGCTTTTTTAATTGGTTACACTTCGAGTGCTGGACCCTGTATTCATTTGATCGGTTCTCTAATTATTCCTATCACTTACCGTACATAAATAACATATATCTTTTAAATTCCAATGACACGATGTGTTTGCGGCTCTTTCATCAATCAAATTCTCATTTTCACTAGGCCCAGACAATGCATTCTCAGACGGTGCTCCAATCTTCTAAGCTCACTTCTCACTATACTATTTAACGTATCCTTGGACCCAACATCCCTACCTAAGTTAGGAATAAATCATACGTTATACCTATTCATAAAAAAGGCTCTAAGGCCTATATTGATAACTAATGCGGTATTGCTAAGCTATCTGCGATTCAAAAGCTTCTTGAGAAACTCATTACATCTCAGATGCAACATTCATGCAAGAGCATAATCTCCCCATCACAATATGGTTTTGTTACGCTTTGCTAGACAATAACTAATCTACTATAATTTTCTTTGATCATCCACCGAGGGTTTCAGTATGCTTGGCGAAGCATTTGATTCAATTAATCATCAGCTCCTGCTACGGAAACTCTCGCTCATTGGGTTTCCACCAAATACCCTTATGTGCATTGCTTCCCACCTTTTAAATCGAACTTACCCCCAAGATCTTCCTTCTAGATTTTTCTAAAAAAAAAAATTGTATTGTAAAATAATTTACCACATGTGCAGTATGTATTGACACACCTTTAAGGAATCAATTTTTTATGTACAACCTGTAAAGCTGCCACCTAACAGTAATCATGTTAACTCAAATAATAAAAATTTTAACCATGAAAAAAAAAAAATAAAAAAAATTTAAATCTACCAAGTCAAAGGTCATTCATGTCTCATCAGGTGTCCCGCAGGGTAGTCATGTAGGACCACTTCTGTTTATACTTCTGTTAACGATCATCCCAATGTGCTTAGTTATGTACTTGTATGTCCGCTTATGTATGCTGATGATGTCAAGTTCTGCTACTGTGTCTCGGAATATTTTCTGCACAGGCATCTGCAATTACACCTAGTTGAGGTGCTCAAGCAATCTTCTCTTCCCTAATTGCTCAAATGCAAACGCTGTGTACCGCTTATTGTCACTTACTCTCTCGGAAATGACGTCCTTGACCGTGTTTCTTGGAGTTCTTTTTGATCATAAACTTAAGTTTAATGATCACATTTCTGTGACAGTGAATAAAGCCAGAGGAAAATTATTCTTTATTAAACGATAGTTAGAAGAATTTAACGATTCTTTCACCACCAGATCCTTATATATAACCCTAGTTTCTCCCATCCACAAATAATGCTCGTGCGTTTAGAGTCCACAATACCCTTCTCACCAAAATAGCATTGAGTCTGTGCAAAAACAGTTCCTGGTTTTTGCACTGAAAAACTGCAACGTGCACTGAAACATGCACTGGGGTCATGTTTCTACATAGCCTTATCCATGGTATGGTTAATTTTCAAACACCTTTTAGACCAACTATCTTTTTCCATCCCTAATAGGAAAACTAGGTCCCTCCGACCACCACTATTCGCAGATCCAATTAAGCTGAACACGATCCGGCACAACACGAATCGCACTATATGTAAAAACTTTAACAGATGATTGTTAAATTGTTAAATTAGGTTGTAAAAATTTATTAACCAGGCGAGAACGCTGCGGATCCCTGATGAGTTGTGCGTCGAACAGGTGCTGGGAACAGGCGTAGACCAATAGAAGTCGCCTGAAAAGGTACAGGAACTAAAGAAAATGATCGAGGTGGTTAACCGGAATATGGAGATGGTATATTAGGCTGATGAGTTCCCTGGTGGTGGCTGGACTAAACAATATGGGTGAAAGGGCACGACCTGTCAAAGGCGACGAAAGGGATTCGTCGCAAATTTGACGCCACACTATGCGGCGTTAAAGACTGGCAGTTGATTACCGTTTTGAAGCACATCACCAGAAAATCAAAAAAAAAGAATCTATTAAAGGCCAACAGTGAACCTATTTAACGTAAATGTAAAAGAAATGGCCACACTCTGCAAATTGGCAACTGCCTCCCTAGGAGTCGCGTCGGATGAGAGCGATAGTCCAACCCCGGTTGGACAGATGTAAAGTGAAGAAGGGCCATCAAGTTGGCCGTGACCAGAAGCACCCTAAGGGTATTGGATCTTAGTCTGGACGGCGGATGTGTGAGGAAGAGGCACTACGATAAAGAACTATACAGCGTGGCGCGGCGGAGGCTATAGAAAAAAAGCAAATTGTTAAGTGAAGACCACAGACCACTTGAGCCGGCGTCGGCAAATTTAGCGGAAGTTTGCGGTGAGTAAGGCAGCGGTGGAGAAGGCGAAGGGCATGGCGATGCTGAATCTGGCTGGCAGGTGGTGCGACTGGCCTAGAAGACGAAGCGGCAGGCGCGAAAAAGGATTCTCAAGGAGGTAGAGCCGCGGTGGGCCAACGGCAATTTGTAGGCAGCCAAACGGAGAACCACAAGTAGAGCTACAAAGAATGAAAGCCGGATAAAAGCTTTCTCGGAAAATGCGCCGCATCAAACAGAAAGCGCCAAGGGGGCAAGGGGGCCAAAGGGGCCTTCAGCGTAGGAATATAGCAGCGGCCAATCCCGGATGCAGAAAAGGCGCCGTGAGAAAACGAACCCTGGGTGTGGCTAAATCCTGCATCGAAGGGAGTGCACCAGCGATAAACGTCGAGACCGAAGGCAACCACAAGGAAGCCGGTACTGATAAGGACAAGCTCAGCACCGGCAAGGGAGAACGCTTTTGGAGCTTTAGTGGAATCGGCTGAAATGATGACCGAGGAGGAGGCACCCACAACCACGTACCAGGTGCGCTTCAACGGTCGAGGGGAGCGGGCTTGGAAACGGGCGGAATGAGCGAAACGCCAAATAATAATCAAAATAAAAAAAGAAAGCAGACTTTTTTGTTTAAAACACAAAAACACAAATACCTATATCCAGTTAGGTACACCAATCATTAGAGAGAATAAGTTATAGAAATTCAAGAATAAAAAACATGAAAGTGCTCAAAAGAAAAAAAAAAAAAGAGGAAATGCACAGACGATAGAAAGAAGGGAATATTTTTGTATGTAATTTTTTTGTATTTATTGGATCTTCTCAGAAATTATGAGACTAGCAATGAGTTTTCAAATATTAATTACAATATATACAATTTTTAACACTCTTTTGAACTGTATTCTGAAAAAAAGACCTAATGATCAGCGTTGGGTCAGAAAATCGTTGCGGCGAAGTCGGGATCAGTCGCAAACCCGTGTTAAAGTTCTCGCATAGAGTTTAGGGTGTGACGTTAATTTTCTCATGTACTTTTATTTTTGTTGGGTTATTGCTTCATTGACGGATCTGATATTAAGTTCTCTTTTTATATTTTATTTTCGTATATACCAGGGTGCTCTAGTGATTGTTCTCAGTATCTTTGATTAGGCCCTTTGCATGATCTGAATGATACTACTGCTGTCACGTCCCCGAAGTGGGGAGCCGTACGTCCAAATTGGTTTTAAAACGGAGTTGTAGAGTAGGACCTTGTAGTCCAGACAGAGCGGTAACCGAGAATTGATAAGCCAGTGGAGACTACTAGCCTTAAGCTTAAGGTGTATTCTTTTGGCTTTGATGTGCGTGCGCCAGGTGAGACGTCGGTCGAGGTGCACTCCGATATACGTCACTTCATATGCTTTCGGTATTATGGTGTTGTTTAAAGTGATTGAGGGACAGTCTTGCCGTAGAGTATAAATGTTACAGGCTTACATTATTTTATTTTGATTCGCCAGTGAAAGCCACTTCTGCACGGCCACTGGGTGAAATGAGAGTTGATTTGTTGATTGTACCGGGCATTTGGATCGATTTAAAATCACTGTGTCGTCCGCAACCATAGAAGTTGTTAGTAGTCTGCTTGGGGCATATCTTCTGTATAACGGACGTACAGCGTTGGTCCAAGTACGCTACCTTGGTCAATTCCAGCGTTTATAGCGTGGTCGTCGGAAATGTCAGAGTTGCATCTCACAGTAAAGGTTCTGTTGTTCTGTTGTGTGTTTTGGGGAAACATTGTTTTAATTTTGAACATAAATCCATCTAGCCATGTCTTATCAAAAGCCCGACCCACATCCGAAAATATTGCAGTGCAATATTCCCGCTTTTCGAAACCAGATCGTATTTCTGATGTTATTCAATTGACTTGTGATCCTTGCCTGCGTTTGGTATCATTACCATGATCGATTTTTACATCTCTCTGGATAGTACCGGAGTTTTGTGATAGCGTTAAAAAGCAAGGAAATAGTGCAAACAGCACAGTATGGAAGTGCGATAATCATCTTTGGAGTTATGAGATCACATCCTGGGGATTTAGTTTATCCTTGATGATTTTGGATATTTCATTCGCTTGAAATTCGATTGGGTCATGTGCTGCTTGGAAGTCGTCTTTTACCGTGGGTAATACAAACGAACTTGTAGCAGAGATCGGGTGGAACACACGTTGAAGATGCATTTCAAATAGCTTTATAGCAAATAGTAGCTCTATCTTTATCGCTGCGGGCCCAACCACCAGTGATATAGTTTCCTTTGGTGTGGTTAAACTGGAATGAGTTTTCCATAGTGAGTTTTTACAGTAAAAAGTATTTGCAGCATTTCAGGCAGTGAAATTAAAAATTTGCTCTATATAGCGAAGTTGGGAATTTTAATCTTCTTGCATCGGCTCGTTGGACATCTTTGTGAGGCATTTTTGAATCTTTGTTTTGCGATTGGCGATCTATGAGTATGCCAACCCCGTCGCATACGGCGTTTTTCAAGAACGAGCCTCGCGATGTCTGTGTTTGTCATCCTGAGTCTGCTTGGTGCGCTCTCTATTTTAGGTATTGAGATCCTGCAGGCTGTAACTAAGAAACTCTCCAGGGTATTTGCTGCTGATTCTATCTCTGCATCAAAGTTTAGCCTTGTATTCAGCTCAATGTGAAAACTTAAGTATGTTATGTATTTAGGTCAGTTGGTTCTCTTTGATGTTAATCTGCTAGCCTGCCTTGTAGTCCCATGGCGTTAGAGAAGGTTCAGGTTTAAAGGGACTGGCGAGTGGTCAGATGATAGATCCGGTAGAGATTCGGCACTGATGAGGCTTCGAGGGAAATGTTTGGTTATTGTGATGTCAATCAAGTCAGGAACTTTTTCGTGTCGGTAGGCCAGTATGTTGGTCAAAAAACTAAACGCAATATGCAGTATGCTCTTTTATGGCCATATTCTTGGGAATTAGTGCATTGGACGGGGCCTTAGCGCTTGTGTCGTTGTTCTACGGTAATTCTACGATGCAGAAGAAGCTTGTAAACAGGATGCACTTCATTTTTCGTAATAGCTTTAGCGTCAGGTTCCAGCTTGACTTTATGGTAAAGATTGGTTGTGGTTTTCTGTCTTTCTTCGGGATTTTAAAGACAGTTTTCGCCTTGAAACAGATACCATTTATTGCCTGCGTAATCTCTGAAGGAATCAACATAATTAACAACACAAAAAACATACAAATGGACAAATAAAACAGGATGTTTAACCATTGAACATGTGTTAAATATTAAAATATGTATAAAAAGTATGTAAAAAGGATCGGACCAACAGCCAAATATATTATACATGCATTTTATGACCGATCACTTCAAAACAAACGCACATGTAAACGCATGCGTAACGCACTGCCATGTGCTTGATAAGGTCACAACTAGAAATTGGATTTTTGTGACTAACCCTTCAGGGAACATGTACTCCCAAGCGTAAGATAACACCACGATGCTAGGGTAAAGTGTATAAAATAAGTACTTAGGCCGCCAGCGCTCATACCAACGCACTGCAATGGTTGTGGGCATAAGTATTTAAATAGGTTAAAATAACTCTTGTTAGAACATAAGAACCTAATTGTAAAATTATTGTGTTTCTTCGGATGTTAAAGAATATTAATAAAACAGTTTCAAAACCGAACTCATTGGAGTAAGACCGATTTTGGGATCCACTTAACACAGTAAGAAAATACTTATAAGTTAAAGCGGTCCAATACGAGGTGTGTTCAAAAAATATCGTGAATTTTCTGTTTTTTCAAAAATTATTTATTTATTCATGAATATCTATTTTGTCCCCTTCAAAGTAATTCTCATGAGATATTATGCACTTGTGCCAACGGTTTTTCCAATCATCGAAGCACTTAAAAAAATCGTTTTTTTTTTATCTTGTTCAGCTCCTCCTTCGATGCCGTTTTTATTTCGTCAATCGTTAACGTCGTCCTTTCATGGGCCTCTTCAGTTTAGTGAACAAGAAAAAGTCACAGGGGCCATTAGTGTGTTTTTTTGACCAAAAAGTCGCGCACAAGCAACGATATGTAAGCAGGGGCGGTAAAGCCGTGGTGCAAAAGCCAATTTTTGTTCTTCCACAAACCCGGGCGTTTCTGACGGATTGCTTCGCGCAAAACTTGCAGGTAATATTCCTTATTGACCGTTCTACCCTGTAGTAAGAACTCATGATGCACCACGCCCCTGAAATCGAAGAAAACTGCCAGCAAAACTTTCACATTCGACCCGGACTTCATCGCCCGAAGTGTCAAAACGTTTTTGGTTATTTATACAGGGTGCGTTATGAAAGTAATGCGCATTTTCTAAGAAAAATATATTTGTTAATCCAATCAGTACAAATTATTACAATTCCTTAAAATAGTCCCCTCCTGCGTCTATACACTTGCGGAGACGTGTATGCCACGCCTGGAAAGCACCCTGAAACTCCTCGACAGAAATGCCTTTCAGGAACCTTGTTACGCGAGCTTGGATGTTCTCCACCGACTCCCAGTGTTTTCCCTTTAGCTCTCTCTTCAGTAGGGGGAACAAAAAAAATTGCACGGAGCTAAGTCAGGGCTGTAAGGAGGCTGGGGCACAACTGAGATCTTCTTCTGGGTGACTTCTTGGGTGACGACGAAGACCGTGTGGCTGGGGGCGTTATCCTGGTGGAGCATGAAAACGTCTTTGATGTCTGGCCTGACGCGTACGACTCGGCGTTTCAGTCAGCGATTGCCCGGATGCTTAACCGACGGTCTGAACTCAAAGTTTCTCGCACACGGCGAACGTTTTCATCAATTCGTGCTGTTGTTGGACGTCCGGAACGTGGATCGTCGGTGACCTCCTCTCGACCCTCCTTGAAGGCCTTGTGCCACCTTCCACACTAAGATCTCGAAATGCACTCCTCCTTAAAGGCCTCTCGAAGCATTTGATAAGTTTCCGATGCATTTTTGCCAAGTCGCACACAAAACTTTATGGCGTACCGCTGTTCCAGCGAACGCTCCATCACACTGTGACACAACAGAAAAAATGACTTCGCTCTACGACACGTAGAGCGTGCTCTATTTTCAGACAGGTCCGAGCGTGCTACGACAGGTAGTTACGTGACAATGAAACCATGCGCATTACTTTCATAACGCACCCTGTAGGTTTCCCAAAAAAAAAAAAAAAAATTTCCGGAAAATAAAACAAAAACTAATTAGTTAACACAATCAGAGTCGCGTTACTACATTAATAGCGATTGGTTGCACAAAGCTCCGTTTTTGGACGCTGCAGCTAGCAGAGTCGGCAATAAGCTGTAAAATAAAGCAACAAAACAGCTTGCAAAATAAGTGCACGCTGCCCATCGGGCATTGCATAGCCGCTCCACCAACGCGTAGCCGCACAAGAGGGGCTGATCTTGTTGTTGATTTCATTTGAGGCGAAAACGAAAATATAACATTTCCAAATGGCCGAAGGGAAATCTGCTTCTGACTCGCTGCTTAATAATAAGCAGACTTTGCAAGAAAAAATGTACCGCGTTGCTGGCAAAACCCCATCCGAGCTTCGAGCGGCTTGCAGAATTAACCAAACTGATATTGGCAATACAAGTACCAATATCATCACTCCCACGACCTTCACCAACTTAAGCAGCACAAGCGCTGACACCTGGCAACTGCTACAACAAGCAAACTCTGCTCTTCTTCTGCCCCGCGTGTCACTACTGACTTAGCTACAGTGATCAGTGGGGCCGCACCAAAAATTTTGCAGGCCCAAGTGCAAAAAAGCAAGAAAAGGAAAAACGCAAAGTCTTCTTCACCTATCGCAATTGTTAAGAGAGCGACTAGGGAAGCGACCTTCTAAGCTCTAGCAATAGGTTCGCGCTACTTAATATAGACATAGAAGGGGAAGACACTACAGAGAACCAACAGGATTAAATAACTATTGAAAACAACGACCCTGCCCAGATCGAACAATTAAGGAAAATGGGAAAGCCACCTCAAATTGTTGTCCCAGACTGCAGCATGAATGACCTTTTTGAATTCATAGGTGAGGTCACTAATGTGAAGCTAAATCTCTTCTTTATCAATATCAAACCGTGCGATACGATAAATGACGTCTTCAAAATCACAATCCTCTGTAGACAAAAGGTGAGGTGAAACAGTGCAAACCTTGCCAGCGGTACGGCCACACTGCTAGATATTGCCGACGACACCCCAATTGCGCCAGATGTGGCGAGGATCATCAAACAAGTGAGTGTATACGCCCTCTTGACGCAACACCTACCTGCTTCCATTTCTCAGGAGCTCATAAAGCTAGCTACAAAGGCTGCAAGTCGTACCAGGAGTACCTTCGTCGGTCATCGGAGTCTCCAAATAAATCGGCAACCGAAACTAGATCACTTAATGGCAATGTGGCCAATCAATATTCTGCTACAAGGCACGTGCAGGAATTTCCTGCGCTTGGCCCCGCTAGAATAGCAAGGAAACAAGTGGCCCAAATTGCATTCCAACCAGCAACAGAGCAGATGACACCACGGAGATATAGTGCCCGTACAAGTGCCTCCTATGCAGCAGTCGCAGCTTCACTGCCAAGCAATTCTCGAAATGCTCAACGTCGTTTGAACTATGCTCAAACGCAGCCAAGTCCACATCAACAACAGCCGATTGATATCCAGTCGCTGCTGCAACAGCAGCAACAGCAGTTTCAGGAATGGCAACAGCACCTCCAGCAGCAGCAGCAACAGCAGTTTCTCATGTGGCTCCAACAGCAACAACAAGAACAACAACAGCAAAATAAGCTAGCTAATGAACGCCTTGCACGGCTAGAAACAATAGTATCTGGATGGCCAGCACAATGAAGCAATGGGCTGGAAATAATTCTCAGGTCAGGGCTACAGCCTCGCCATGAATTCACTTAAAGTCCTCATCTGGAATGTCAACAGCATTTCAGGAAAAGTCGAAGAAGTCGAACTTTTTGCACACAACAACGACATTGATATCCTTCTCTTGACTGAAACCAGATTAAGCCGCGGTGGAACTGTTCGAGTCTTTGGATACACATTCTATCCTGCCTACAAGCCATCTTCCAATAGTCACAGTGGAGGTGGAGTGGCGTCCACATGTATTGATTTTGCCGTCCACCATGGCGAATCGGACTACTGCGCGAGTATTACCCAAAATTGGGATTTAGAGTCTGACCATCTGGCCCTCGTAGTCACCATAGATACCAATGGGATTAATGCTCGCTCTAATGCAAGGCTGATCAGCAATCGAACTGACCTAACTCTATTTCACCAGACTCTGGAGAGCTCCATCCATCTTGAAACGGAGCTGAATTCTGGGGAGGATATAGAAATGGCAGTGGAAATCTTCACTACTAATATCCACAGGGCTGCTGCTGCATCAAGTCTACCTGCGAGCCCATTAAAGCCGACAAAATATGGAGTCTCACTTACCAGAGAGGCAAAAGAGCTACTGGCTGCAAAAAGGCGCCTACGAAGAAAAGCAATTCGAACCCAAGACCCTTGGGATCGAATCCTGTGTAACCGAGCAGCCAAGCGACTACGGATCCTCTTAAGGGAACTCAGAAATAACTTCTTTGAACACTGTTGACGCCAATTACTCACTGTGGAAATGCACAAAGGCTACGAAAAACCAGCCGTTTAGACAGGTCCCAGTTAGGCAGCATGGCGGCGACCTTGCACGGAATGAAGAGCAACAGGCAAACATATTTGCTCAACACCTGGAGGCCAGATTCACCCCACACAACGTTGCTACGCTGGCTGATATCGAAGAGACCCAGGAGAGCTTGCAGACCCCGCTCCAGATGTCCCTCCCCATCACGCCAATCAGAGTTCAGGATATTAACGAAGCCATAAAAGCTCTTCCGAAAAACAAGGCTCCTGGCATGGACAAAATATGCCACGTCACACTGAAGGCCCTGCCAAATCGTGCGATCCTCTACATTGCACTTATTTTTAATGGTCTTCTAAGGATTCAGTTCTTCCCTTCCCAATGGAAAATAGCGGCAATCCACATGATCTATAAGCCGGGCAAGCCGGAAGACGACCCGGAATCCTATCGGCCAATAAGTCTTCTTCCCTCTATGTCGAAGGTATGGGAAAGACTCATGCTAATCGACTTACTAGGATTATAACTAGGTGCGGAATTGTGCCGAACCATAAATTTGGGTTTCGTGAGGGACACGGTACTGTCGAGCAAGTTCACAGGGTTACGCAGCACATTCTACAGGCATTTGATGATCTTGAATACTGCAACTTAGTTTTTATTGATATCCAACAAGCCTTTGATCGGGTGTGGCACGACGGTCTCCTTTGCAAGGTGAAAGATTTACTACCAGCACCATATTACTTGCTCCTAAAGTCCTATCTGGAAGGGCGGGTATTTAAAGTCAAGATCCGGGACACTTACTCTGCGCCTGCCCAGATAAGAGCTGGAGTCCCGCAAGGAAGTGTTTTTGGCCCGCTCCTGTACTCATTTTATACTGCAGACTTGCCCGTACCCGATGATGACTACATGGAAGACCCCTCGAAGGCTCTAATTGCAACATATGCAGACGACATTGCCGTTCTGTATAGCTCCAAATGTCGCTTTGAGGCAGCAGACGGTTTGCAGGGATACGTTGCAGCCCCATCAGCGTGGTGCAAGAGGTGGAACCTAAAGATAAACGCTCGAAAAACATCCAACCCTGCCTTCACACTTAGGATGAGAACAATCCCACCAATCCAAATGGAAGGACAGATCCTGGAGCAACCAGCAACGGTGAAGTATCTTGGCATCACTCGAGACAAGCGACTCACCTCCTTGCCGCATCTTAAAGCCACTCGCAAGAGGTGCGTCCTAAGACTTCAGCAATTACGTTGGCTGCTGAGCAGAAAGAGCAGGATGTCACTTAGGGTAAAAAGAAAAGTGTACGCTCAGTGTGTCGCCCTAATCTGGCTCTTCGGGCTGCAAATTTGGGGGATTGCAGCAAAATCTAACTGCAATCGCATCCACGTACTGCAGAATCGTACCCTGAGGCATATAACCAACTGTCCTTGGTATGTACGAAAATCAACCTTACATCGAGACCTTAATCTGCATACTGTGGAGGAGCAGATCAATAGACACACCAGCAGATACAAAGACAGACTCACCACTCATCGCAGTGAACTAGCCAGGAATTTGCTTCCCGCCAGGCCGCTTAGAAGCCTAAAAAGACAAGGCTTCGTAAAGACGGTTCCCCCTCCACGAACATAAATCACCGTTTCCACCTCCATTAACATAAAATCCCCGTGCTAAGCGCTCGGCGATGGGCTTATAAATACTATTTTTTTGCTTGTATTGTTAAGGTGCAAAATTGTAGCACGGTTTCAATACTTACTATAAATAAAATTTAAAAATAAAAACATTCGACCCAACTTGGCACGTTTTTTTCGGTCTTGGTTCGTGCGTCACCTTTTATTGAGACGATTCAGCTTTGGTTTCCACTTCATAACCATAAACCCACGATTCGTCACCAGTTATGACCCTCTGGAGCAAATTTGGGTCATCGCGAACAAAGTGCAACATCTCTTTAGCAATGTTCATGCGAAGCTGTTTTTGGTCGCAATTGAGCAATTTTGGTACGAATTTCGTGGCGACCCGTCTCATGCCCAAGTCATTGATCGATATGTTTCGATATGAAACGATATGTTTTGGTCCTCAGCAACTTCTCTAGCGGTGATTCGACGATTGGCCAATACCATTTTCTCCACTTCATTAATTTGTTCGCCTGTTGTTGAAGTGCTCGGGCATCTGGCACGCTCTTCATCGTTCACATCTTCTCGGCCTTCTGAGCACATTTTGTACCACCGGTAAACGTAGCTTCGGTCCAAGGTAGCTTCTCCGTATGACACAGTCAACATTCGGAAAGCATCCGCGCACTTAACTTTGTTTTTCACACAACATTATTTACAGGCTCTTTGCTCTATTTTTTTTAATTAGGTAAAAATCGAAGACTATCCAAAACATGTGCAAGCAAAGCAGCTGTCAATTATTAAATGAACATTCAAAATGGCCGAGCTTGTCGGCATGAGTTACAGACATGAGTACCAACATAACGCCACAAAAAAATTTAAATTCGATTACATTTAATTATTATATTTAACCCACGAAAATTCAAAATTCGCGATACTTTTTGAACACACCTCGTAGACTAATTTAATTGGTTAGTCGACTCTCTCTTGAGATTTTGATCGATACGGACGTGTTCAACATACGCAGCGCAAAAAAATCATAAAGACGGAGACAGCCCAGCGAGAACAAGCTTATATTTCACAGAACCACATCGTGGGAACATGTAATGGTTCGGCTGAGCGAACTAAACCAAAAGCAAGTGTTTAAATAAGGTACCAAAGACAATTTCTCATTTTTTTTTCCGATTGCACTTTTTGCGGTCGGAGGCCCATCTGTTAAATCAGCCGGTGGAGCTGACAACACATCGCAGACCAACAGTGCTGCCAGATCTGGTGATCGGCAACTAAATGGACAGAGTAGGGGGGACCCCGCCCCCACCGATGATGACCCATTCAGGAGGAGCTCCAGAATGTCAAGGTCCCCAACAAAAGGAGGAGGAATTGCGGTGCAGGACGCCGGAACCCCTGCGCCGGCGGTGGTGCTGGAGGATTTACCGACTTGCCGCCGCAGTGATGCAGCGTTGGACAACTCGGCCCCTGTAGCCAGCAGTGCTACCAATTCGAATAACCAGAAGGCAAAGGACGTTATCAGCGTGCCGTCGCACAGGAATGGAAGGAAATCACCAATCGATTAGATAGATCTAGCCGCGGGATCCCCTGCGCCGGCGGTTGTGTTGGAAGATATACCGACTAGCCCCCGCAGTGCTACAGTTTGGACAACTCGGCCACTGTAGCCAGCAGCGCTAGCAATATGACCAACCCGAAGGCAAGGAACGATATCAGCGTGCCTATGCAAAGGAAAGGAAGGAAATCACCAACGGGATCGCCTATAAGGCCCTTAGACTTCGCCGCGGGTATCCAAATTGAAGACCTACGGAGCATCCTCCCCAGGATTGGAAATAAAATTAACGCGATACTATCCGCGTTCGAAATTCGGCGCCATGTCGTCATAGATGACAAGAGCGTACTACTGGAACTCTCGGCTCTCAGCAACAGGGCCATCGAGCTTCACGAAGGCGTCGCTAAAGAGAAACTTTCTACGACCGCATCTACCCAAACTGAGCCCCAAAAGCCTAGAAAAAGGGCTACCACAGCAAGGGAACTGCCAAAGGGACAGATGCCCAAAGTTCAGGAGCCTAAAGTACAGGCACCCAAGCGCAGCAACTACACCGCGGTGAGCTCAGAAGGTATACCTAAACCCAAAGAAAATACTCCAAGCCGCGCAGCTATGCATCCGTCGCCAAGGAGGCTAGCACTGGAGGAAAAAGTGGAAAAAAGTTCAGCCTAAGCGCCTGAGGAAGAAGCCGGAGGCACTCATATTAAAGAAGACGGGAGATGGCTCGTATGCGGAAATGCTCCGGAAACTGAAAGCGGACCCGAACCTCAGCGAGCTGGGCAAACATGTTCGCAAAGTCCGCAGAACTCAGCAAGGGGAACTACTGCTGGAAGTAGAGGGGAGAGTCTCCGACAGCGTCCACAAATTTAAGACTGAGCTGGAAGCAACTCTAAATGGCTTCGGTACATACGGGTACACAAAGAATAGCACTATCCTGCAGTGGACGAGGCCACGACAGCAGATGATCTCCACAGCTGCCTGGTCTCCCAATTTCAAGGCTTTCTGCTGAAACCCGTGTACATCAAAGGACTACGTAGGATGCGGGATGGGACTCAGATAGCCTCTGTCCTGATTAACGCGAATGATGCGATTGCGGTCTTAGAGAAGGGCACGGTAACCGTGGGGTGGTCAAGGTGCCGCATCATCATCACGTCCGGCCCACGAGATGTTACAAGTGCCTGGGCTACGGGCATCGAGCAACGACCTGCAAGGAGATCGATCCGTCAGACTGCTACCTTGCGATGCGGCGAACGAGGACACAAGGCAACGGGATGTGTTGCACCACCAAAGTGCCTATTATGCAGCGACGAAGTGGATAAAAACCACCCGACGGGCTGTTCCGCGTGCCCGACATACAGAGCCATCCTTAAGGAAGCGAAGTCCCAGCGTAATGCCGGAGCAAATTAAGATTGTTCAGCTCAATTTTAACAATTGCGCAGCTGCTCAGAGCCTCCTGGCTCAAACTGCGGCGGAGCGCAAGGTAGACATCATGCTTTTGAGCTAACCCTATTACCCTGTCCGTGGCAACCCCACAATGATATTTGACGAGACCAGTAAAGCAGCCATCAAGTGTTGAGCAACCTGCACATACAGGAATTGGCGGCCTCGCCGATGCGCGGAATAGCATATGCAAGAATAAAAGGAGTGCACTTTTACAGCTGCTACGCCCCCCTAGCGACACCCCAGAACAGTTCGAGGAGATGCTGGAGATGCTGGGCAGCCATGCGAGAGGGCGCGGCCCGAAGATTATTGCGGGCGACTTCAATGCTTGGGCAGTAGAATGGGGCAGCAGGGTTTCGAATCCCAGAGGCCGAGCAGTAATAAACACAAAGCTTATGTTGGACCTGGTACTCCTGAACGACGGCTGCAAACCAATAGGATAGGGGCTCGTCCTATATCGACATCACCTACATCAGCAGAGAGTTAGTGGCTAACGCCAGCTGGACCGTCCACGACGTTGTAACGCTGTGTGACCACGTACTGATTTGATTCTGCATCCTACCGAAGGGCACGACTTGGAGGCGGCAGAGAAGATCAGTCGGGCAAGCCTGGGATTCGAAGAAGATCGACGAAGATATGCCGGCATACCAAATCGACTCGTTTCGAATCTCAAATGGACACGCAGATTTAATGGCGGCCGACCTCATGAAGATGCTTGAGGCAACGTGTGATGCAACCATGCCAAGGAGGAAAAAAAAGAGCAGCGCAAGCCCCCAGTGTGCTGGTGGAGCGCTAACTTAAGCAAGCTACGCTCGGAATGCCTAAGGGCAAGGAGAATGGCGCAACGAGCCAGAGGCAGCACCCAGCACGCAGAACTCATGGAGGCTTTTAGAAGCAAACGCTCTGAGTTTAAGCACGGCATATTGGCTGCCAAAGCGCGGGCCTATAAGGAACTGCTAGATTCCGTGGATAGAGAGCCCTGGGGACTTGCTATGAAAGAGAGAGGCAACCCCAACTGACCCGGATGTCCTGGCTAGCATAGTAGCAGAACTATTCCCTAGGCAGACCACTCTATGGCGGCCAACAGCAGTAGTAACACCGCTAGATGGCCAGTAATCCTCAGTGCCATGCATAGGATGGGCATCCCGGAGTACCTCAGGATCGTCGTTGGAAGCTACTTCACGGATCGTGTCCTCTGGTTCGACACGGACGCTGGCCCGAGTTGCTACAGTGTTTTTGCAGGGGTCCCACAAGGATCTGTGCTTGGACCGATCCCGTGAAACATTATGTATAATGGAATCCTAGGCATCAACAGGCCCTTAGGAGCTGAGCTACATTGCTTTGCGGACTATTTGGCAATAACTGCAGTGGCCAAGACAATAGCAGTTCATTAGAGGCTTCAGGACCATATCCGGAGACGCAGTACTAGCACTGGCAGGCTTGCCGCCAATCGATCTGGAGATAAAGGCTATTTGTCAGATCCGTGAAGGTGCTACACGGCTGGAGGCTCACGAGCGACTGATGGGAGAGTGGCAGAGCAGATGTATAACATCGCAACGGGGGAGGTGGTCCTACCAACTTATCCCCGATTTAACGGCGTGGGCCCATTGCCGCCACAAAAAACTGGACTACCACCTTACCCAGTTCCTCACGGACCATGGTTGCTGTACTCATGCACCGCTCCAGGTTCACGAAGAAGTGGGTGCAGCGAAGGGCGCTGATCGGTGCCTCGCTCAGCCCTAGCGGCTTGATCGCGGCCATGATGGAGAATAGCGACTCTTGGGAGCGGGGACATAACATCATCCGAGATGTGATGAAGCCGGTCCGAGCCGACGAGATGGCCAACAGAGCTGAAGGCTAATACAGGCGACGTACACCTAAATGGTGGCAGGAGAAAAAATCCCTAGCGAAACCGCCTTTTTTAGCAAAAGGGTACTACGAGGACGAAGGACGTGAGCCTCTTGGCCAATTAACAAGGAAGGGAGTACGACCAGGCTCCACATCCTGCTCACCGACGAAATAACTTGACTGGAAGTCCCGGTGAGCTTGTAAAGGACGGAAGAGCATACGAAGGTTTTTGTTTTTAGTACGTAGGCATAACTCCACTAGGGGGGTCATGAATCGTGTGTGCCACCTATGGACGGTAGGTGGTATTTTTGGAAGATTTTTCCTACCGTAAGGCTTAATAAAAAAAAAGTATTGCAAAAAACGTTTTTGTATGTAAATATATTATATTTTTGACGGCACAACACATAAACGGTCTTACTTGTTAGACGCAAAGGAGCTCTGAGTGCCTTTGAATTTTGATGAAACGAAAATCGCTTAATACCTGAATATCTGGCCTCAAAAGTGCAAAACAAGAAGCGAAAAATAAAGCCATCAGGTTAGGAGGGGCTGTTACCCTGCTATCTGCTGCTGCAGCATCTTCGTAAACTGGACAACGAAGGGCAAAGGAAGGATTATCGCTTTAATCCTCAGACAGAATCCCAGTTCAGTGACAGTTAAGGAAACAACGCGGTCAGCCACGACTACCGCTCCCCTTGCATCGAGAAACTACTCGTTACGTATGCGCGTCCACTGACGACAATTCGTCGGCCGCTATCTTAACCTGCTGGCCTAGAGACTCAGTCAAGGTGTAAATGTGGGATCCAGATTTCTAAACCGTTTTTTGTCAATTATTATGGAATCATATGATAGCTGGACCAAAAAGGTGGCCTATAGGTGAATTTCTGTGTTGTTCAAAGTTACCTTGGCCTTGAAGTTGCTTGTAGTATGATTCCGTCGTCGATTTCTTTTTAATTTTCTAATTTGGGTAGATGGTCTGCGTAGCTAAAACTATACAACGCTTTCTGTCGTTGAACTAGCTTTGGAAAACAATTTGAAGTACTTATATTAATAATTTAATTATTAACTTATCTTTTATACAATTATTTGTTTTAAAATTTTGGAGAATTCCATGGGTGAGGTTTTTAAATAAAAATATTTCTTGTGAATTTAATTGTACAATTGAATTCTTCTTATCTATGGGATTTATGATTATGTCTTGGTATCCTATATCTTCTAGATTTTTGACTTGGATGGGAACGTAGGTTGTTGCGATATTTTTCCATTTATTTGGCTATTTCATCTCTGACCGGAAGTATGAATAAATCCCTCTGTATGTTTTCATTTCGAACGTGTCACGGTGCGCCGGTGATGGTTATAAGGATTTTTGATCGGGCTCGTTGGATGATTTCTACGGTGCTATTACTGGCGTCCCCCCAGTAGTTGGGAGCCATAGGTCCATGGCGGTTTAAGGACGGAGTTGTAGAGTAAGACCTTATATTCCAGTCTTAGGGGAGAGCGTATACTTAGAAGCCAATGTTGACTATTGGTTTTTAGTTTGAGGTGTGTTCTTGTTTGTTAGGTTAAAAGTTACGTGTTTGCATTTCTCCTCGTTGATTTTTATTCGCCTGTCACAAAACCATTTCTCAATGTTTGCCAGGTAGAGGGAAAGTTGTACAGTAGTTTGCCGTGGACATTTAGAGCGGCTCAGGATTGCAGTGTCATCGTCAAATGCAAATATTGTTAGCTGCCTTGATGTTGGTATATTGGCTGTATATAGTAGATATAGTGTTGGGCCAAGTACGCTGCCTAGAGGAACCCCAGCTTCTATGATGTGTTCCTCAGACATAACAGTGCCGCATCTAACTGAAAACACTCTATTGTGCAGGTACGGCTTTAAAAGCTTATGGGTGCATTCAGGAAGTGTTGATTTAGTTATATGCATTAGGCCGTCTAACCAGAATCTGTCAAAGGCTTGGGACACGTCAAGAAAAATATCAGTGCAGTACACTCGCTTTTCGAATGCAGTTCGAATTTCAGATATGATTCGATTGATTTATTCGATTGTTCCATGTTTCTTCTAAAACCCAATTGATGTTCCGGTATTTTGTTATAAGTTCGCAGATTGGGTATAACAAAGGTCAGCAAACATTTTTCGAAGAGTTTTGGCATACTTGGTAGTAAGCTGATAGGTCTATATGATGATGGAACTGTATGATCTTTTCCGGGCTTAGGTATCATAATGGTGATCCACATTTTCCATAACGAATGGAAGTGACCAATTCTATTTATTGCATTGAAGAGCTAGCAAATAGTTTGGACAACACAAAATGGAAGTGCGATGATCATCTTCGGGGTTAGAGATCGCAGCCGGGCTCTTATTAGGTTTTAATTCCTTAATGATTTTAGCAATTTCATTTGGTAATTTTGGAAATTCTATTGGATTCTGTGTCGTTTGGTTTCCAACTTTTTGCTCTTGTAATACGAAATCATTCGTTGCTGGGTTTGATTGAAACACGTTTTGAAGGTGCCCCGCGAAAGTAGAAGCTCTATGTTTATCGCTGCGGACTCATTCGCTTGCAGAATTTCTTACTGGCACAACAGATTCTAGCGGGGGCTTAGAGATGGGTGTGTTCTTCATAATGGGTATTTTGTGCTAAAAGGTGATAATTGCTTATGTAGTGGCGTTGTGCGCATTCCTGCTCGTTGATTAGCTCCTTTCTTAATCTACGAGTTGCGTTTTTGGAGCCTTTGTTTTGTAAATGGCGATCTATAAGATTGCCATTCTCGTCGTAGGCGACACTTTTCCAAGACAAGCTGCTAAATTTGAACATTTGTCTTACGTTGCATATAATGTACAGTTTGTTTTTCTGGGATTGAGGCATGGGCTGATGCAACAGGTCAGACTCTAAAAGTTTAGTAGTGCTTTCTATGTCAGCCTTATTAATGATTCTTGGGTTCAGTTCAATGTGCGAACTTTCAAGTTTCTTGTATATTTGGATTCGGCGTTTAAGCTTACTTAAACTCACTTTAACAATTGTATTGTACAATTGTTTTCCCTTAGGGGTTACAAGACGAGATCCCCAGTGCGTAAGCTCGGCATTGTAGTCACCAGCAGCTATGAAGCGATCCCTTTGTGTGTTGAAGAAATCCGTAAATTGATTTTCGGATATCGTAAAGCAGTAAAGGTGGGCAGTATACTGCCGTAAGTGTTATTTATCCGTTACCCAGCTTTCTATCTAAAGATATATCCTGCAATTAGTTTGTCGCAATGTCGTTTTATGCGGTTTCTAATCACAACTCCAGTGCCTCCATGTGCTTTACCATCAGGGTGCCGATTTTTTAGCTCCTTATATACAGGGCAACCTCTGTAGTTGATCGTATGGTAACTTCCGCAGTTACTACACTTTTTCATGGTGGGGTCAGCTTTGTTTGATGGGCAGTTAACAGAGCTACGAAGCTCACCACAAGCTACACATACAGGGCGAAGGGTACAATAAGTTCTTGTGTGACCATATTCTTGTCAATTTGCAGACTGTACGGGTCCTTTGCGCTTATGCGGCTTCTCCTTGATGGCTGTATTCAATTTGTCCAATTGTTGACAGTAAACATCCGAATTAATCGTTTGGTTCCTTGGAAGCAGCTCAAAATATACGACACCCTTCCAATCCCACCAAACAGACAGCATAACCTTCTTTTGGTGGATATCAGCCTTTGAAGTGGTTTGAGCTGGTTCACCATGCTTGGACCATGATCGTTTTCGACTAACGTTGTTGTAAACAATCCATTTTTCATCTCCAGTTATGATTCGTTTTAAAAACGGATCGAATTCATTGCGTTTAAGGTGCATATCACAAGCGTTGATTCGGTGTGTTGAATGAATTTCTTTCAATACATGTGGTACCCAAATATCAAGCTTTTTCACCAGTCCAGATAATGAACGGTTGATTTTGGTATATTTAACTTCTCTCCTATCTCACGCTCAGTTACATGACGATCCAATTCGATTAATGCTTTGATTTGGTCATCATCAACTTCATTTGGCCGACCTGAACGTGGCTCATCTTTAAGTGAAAAATCTCCAGAACGGAATTTGCGAAACCAATTTTGACACTGTCTTCCTTTTAAGGCTTCATCACCATACACATCTCGTAACTTTTTAGCAACCTGCCCCGCGTTTTTTCCTTTACGGAAATATTAAAGTAAAATATGACGAAAATGCTCCTTTGTGGGCTCCATATTAAAATTGACGCCAAACAAACAAATGTAAACAAAATTTCGCGCCCTTTTTTCTAAAGCAAGCTCAAAGTAACAGCTGATAACTGACAGAAGAAAGAATGCAATTACAGAGTCACAAGCCGTTGAAAAAATTTGTCAACGCCGACTATATGAAAAATCCGCAATTACTTTTTGGGCAACCCAATAGTTTTTGAAGATTTAATTGTAGTGGTATTGTATTCTGTTAAGTAATGCTTGTGAACTATTTCTTATTACAGGGTAAGAAATTCTGCTATTTCTTAGCGTCGTATTTTTAAGGGATTGGAGAGAAATAGGTAGTACGTTTTTATACCCTGTACCCATTAAAAATGGGTGAAAAGGGTATCATAATATGGTGCAAATGTATGTAACAGGCGGAAGGAAGCATCTCCGACCCCATAAAGTATATATATTCTTGATCAGCATCAACAGCCGAGTCGATATAGCCATGTCCGTCTGTCCGTCCGTCCGTCTGTCCGTCCGTCCGTCTGTCTGTCCGTATCAACGCCTAGATCTCAGAAACTACAAGAGCTACAGACATGTGCCATATATCGTTGGATAGGTAATTAACATACGCAGTACAAGTTTGTTGTTTTATTTTGATATCACCCCCCGCTACCCCGCAAATCGCAAAAAATGGTCACGCCAACAATTATTAACCTAATGCTGTGCAATTCGGCATATGCGTTGGTGCTTATAAAAGCTATCTAATTTTTTAATTTGAACCAAATCGGATAAGAAACACGGAAGGTATGCCAGCAAAATACGCATTGCGCGACTGCGACGTTGACAGCGAAATGTGTATGGCTTTATGACACACGAAACATATTTTTTTTTATAATAGAATATTTTTTCATTTATTTATTGATACTAAATAAACAAATTGTAAACATTTCTAAGGGTACAGGGTATTTTGGAGTCGGGAAACTCGACTGCTGCTGTCTTACTTGTTTTATATTTCTATTGCGGATTTGAATGGAGTGAAAGCTTTTTTATTTGTATTTTTTTTTTTTTTTACGTTCTTATTTCGAATTTTAAATCTATCCGAGTGGACAATCATTAAATGGTTTGGGTAAAATGGTAGAGGTACATGGAATATATATTTAATGAGGTTGACTTTGGTTGGTTGACTTAGGTACTTTGTACTTGTTGGATCTTCTCCCCAGGAGCCAGTGCAGTTGCTTAAGGCGTAGGTTGGCCTGGTTGCGCTTGTTGATCACGTGAGGGAGCCATGTGAGTCTGAAGTCCAGGGTCAGCCCTACATATTTGGGAGTGTTATTCATAGGGATGGTTTCCCTGGACGGGGAAGTGTGACGGGGACTCAATCCCACCTTCGTAGTGTGAAGGTTGTGTGGGAGGATTTCTCCGCGTTGACCACGATGTTCCATCGTTTCAGCCATGGATCTAGAGCATCTAGTTGTCTTTGTATGATGGCTGAAGCTTCCTGGGGATCTGTGGCGGAGGCTAGGAAGGCGGTGTCATCTGCATATGTGGCTACTGTGAGGTTCCGAGAGGGGGTGATGGGAAGGTCCGCTGTGTAGAGTGTGTAAAACATGGGTCCAAGAACACTGCCTTGAGGTACTCCTGCTCTTATAGGCCTAGGCGAGCTTATTGATGATCCGCATCTCACTCGGAATTCTCTTTCCTCTGTGTACGACTTGAGGAAGGCGAAGTGGGAACTTGGAAGGTGGGATTTAATTTTGAAAAGGAGTCCAGGGTGCCAGACTCTGTCAAACGCCTGTTTGACATCCAGCATAACGGCGCAGCAGTACTTCTTCTTTTCGAAGGCCTCTAGTATGCTCTCAACAAGCCGGTGGCATTGCTTAGGTGTTCCATGAAGGCGTCTGAAGCCAAACTGGTGATCAGGGATCAGTCCGGCCTCGTCCCAAACTGGCAGTACTCTATGCAAAAATACTCTTTCAAGTATTTTAGACAGGATTGCCAGAAAACTAATCGGACGATACGATGCTAGATTGGCTTCACGTTTTCCAGGCTTGAGGAGGACAATTACTTAGGCACGCTTCCAGACTTTCGGGAAGTACCCTAGACGGAGGCAGCTGTTAAAGATGTTAGTCAGCCTTTGGGAACAGATTAGGGGCAACATGTTCCGTGCTGTTGCATCGATTCGGTCAGGACCTTGTGCCTTGCCATTTTTTAAGCAGGCAATTTCCTCTGGTTCGACGGGCTGTATTGGCGGGCCAGGAGCACTTGGGCTGTATTGGCGTGCCAGGAGCACTTGGGCTGTCTACGAACCTTATGGTGGCAGCTCTCTCTTCGCCAGTGCATCTGTCGAAAGGTGAGAATTCACTATGTAGATGGTCAGCAAGGGCTTCTACTCTTTCGACCTCAGAGCGACACCAGGACCCGTCCACTTTGCGCACGGGTGATATCTTCTTCGCAGGTCTTTTAATGTGCCTCGTGACATTCCACAGATTGTGCTGCGGGTCTCCAGGTTCCAGATCCTTAAGGAATCTATGGAAGGAGTCCTGATGTAGGATGGTTAGCTTGTCCTTCAGTTCCTTGGAGGCACGATTAAGTGCTGTCTTATTCCTGGGATTACGCGAGGAAAACCAGACTCTTCTAAGGCGCCTTTTTTCGGCCACGAGGGCCTCGATGAAGGTGTCTCCTGAAGACCACAAGCGCACGTCTCTTTCAGGTGTTCTCGGGGTAGTCGGAGGAGGTGGATTCGCAAACTCAGCAGTATTGTGCATCTCTTTGGTTAGTTTTTTGATGGCCGCATCTATGTTGCTTGGTGTGGAAAGAAGGGGATCTGGGTACAAGGAGGAAAGCATCCATAACGTAAACTTTTGGGCATTTGTGTGTTTCCCGGTCAGTCTTCTAGGCGGGGTTTTTCTGAGGACGGGGATGTTTAGGAACAAGTTTACTACGCTGTGGTAGGATAGCAGTTTATCGTAGCTTGAGCTTGTTATCTTAGAGTGTCCTATGCCCTTGGAGACGGCGAAGTCCAGCAGATCCGGCTGCTTTGAAGGGTCGGTAGGCCAGTGTGTGGGTTCTCCAGTGGAATGACAGTCCAGACTCTTCCGCTGCAGGTACTTATAGAGCTTTATGCCTTTGGGGTTGTTAGTGCGGGACCCCCAACAGGAGTGTTTGGCGTTAAAGTCTCCGGCTGCTATAAAGCGAGGTCCAAGGGACTCGAAGAAGTCATGACGGTGGGTTTCGTTTATCGAGTGTCTGGGTGGGTAGTAAACCGCACCAATGGTGATATCTCCCTGTGGGTTGGTAATCCTGGTCACGGCGCACTGTGCTCATTCCTACTGAAACGCGGGTAGATCCGTGTCATAAATGCCACTCCTGATGAGCATAGCTGCTCCTCCGCGTGCTCTGCCAGATGGATGGTTGGCGTGTATCAGTTCGTACCCATTGATTTTAAAGTAGGATGTGGGAAAAAAGTGGGATTCAGAAACTAGAAGAACATGGATATTGTCTGTTTTGATGAGGTGCTCTACTTCGGCTTTGCTCCTCTGCAGCATGATTTCTCGTTATCTTTTTTGGTGCATGACCTGGAGTCGTCAGGACCACCACATTTCACGCAGCGATGATCCAGGAAGCAGTAGCGCTGGGTATGTCCGAACCATTGGCATCTAAAATATTGTGAAACGTCGTTGAACTTCAGTGGGGGCTCTACGGTGACGACTGACCCGCAAATCCTCTTTATTTTGAAAACCTCTGTGTTGTTGCTTGCTGGTTCGAGATTAACAAAAAAAAAAAAATTCCCAGTTGTTTTTTGGATTTCCTGCCAATGGGATTGTGCAGATCCGTATTTGTGGAGTTCTTCTTTCATTTCAGTCTGGTCCGTTGAGAAGTGAAGTCCCTTGATGACCGTCCTGTACGCTCTCTCATCCTTTGGTTGGAAGGTGCGGTGCCTTATTTTATGTGCCACGAGGTGCTGGCATATGGCTGTGTAGGACTCCTTGTCTGGCATCATTACGCGGACGTTGTTGTCTCTCCGTTTTGTACGAGAAATCCTTTTTGGTACCCACTATAATCGTTATCGTCTTGACATGCGCGGTATATGGGGGGAGGCTTAAGGGTCTTCGGGGTCGGGTTCGGTTTCTCTGCTGTTTTTTTTGCCACTGCCTCTGCAGCAGGTTTGGGTTCGTCATCTTCTTTGCTTGAGAGGAGGGCAAAGGAGTTGTTTGCCAGCTTGCTATGCAGAGCTGCGCTTGTGCTAGTCGTGACGTCTGGCTCCTCTCCTTGCCTATTGTGCGCGGGCTTGCGCTTGACCCAGGCCGACCCAGACCGTACAAAAAAAAAATTGGAATAACTAAACACAAAATTCCGAAAAATAATTCAATTTAACACCAAAAGCAAAGTTCCTTTTTGATGAAAGATTTTTCAATGTATTTATGTGGGATAAATTGGTTGTTGAGGGTTGTGTTTTTGATCGGTCGGACCAGTGTTGTCCAAGTATTTTCTATTTGCTTTATGTCAGTGGGAGTTCCATGTGTGTCTGTTTTGTGACTTTTTCTGGAGTCAATGAGAGCGAGCAGAAACCTAAGTCGATATGGGTGAAGGTGTTGTTTTTGGTAATTTATGTGGGTAACTTGTTTTTGAAGAGATTTTGTTTTGATTGTTTCATAAACTTATCTATATACCTCTTGCGTTTAAGTGTGTGGATCACAAGTTTTGCCTCCAGTAATTATAATCTCCTGTTTTCATTAATGTTTCATTGTTAGTTTTTAAAATGTTGTTCAGGTTGTTGCATAAGAAGGTTTTGCTGGGTGAAATGTATATAAAGTATGATGAATATTTGTTTTGATTTGTTTAGTGCTGCTTTTGCATCTACTTCATGGTGTTATTCATGTATGTTGAATTAACTTGTGGATTAAGATGGCCACTTCTCCAAAAACTTTAGAAGCAATGTTTGTTAGTCTGCTGTAGTTTACCGGTGTCGGAAAATTGTAATGATGTATTGTTTGTGTTTTTGAAGTAAGTAAGTAATATTTCCATTCCATATTGGTGTTTGGTTTTGTCTTCTTGCACGTTTGTGTATTTGCAGTTTTCTTTATTATTTTCTTGTTTTTTTTTAATGCTTTTCACAATTTAATTACTTGTTGCGCTTTTAATTAGTAAAAAATTTATTTTCGCCACTATAGCGGAGGTCGTTGGAGTAAATGACACATTTGGTTGTATTTGGGGATTGTGAAAGGGACATTGTGAAAGGTTTGCATTTTAAGTAGACTATCGGCTTTGGTTTTTAACCTGCTTGGTTTCCAAATTTTGTGTT
The DNA here is from genome assembly GCA_035047325.1 of Drosophila vallismaia. NCBI lineage: Eukaryota > Metazoa > Arthropoda > Insecta > Diptera > Drosophilidae > Drosophila > Drosophila vallismaia. The sequence continues at coordinate 269,312 of JAWNPU010000073.1, forward strand.
TTAACACTCTTCCACTGTACTGTTGAAGGCGAAGTCAACGACCTTCTTAATATCAAACGGATTCACTTTTTCAAAGTTCTTGTTGTCAATACTGTTAAAAAAAAAATATGAATAGTAGAAAATAGTAGGTTTACACGCAAAGAAAAAAAAAAACAAAAAAGAAAGTGGATAAAAGAGTGATTTTAAATAAGATACGAACGAAAAAACATTTCTTGACTTTAAGGGCGTCCGAAAAGTCCGCCGTTTACATTGAGATCACAATTGAGACTTACTTGGTCGGATCCAAGGAATTTCTTTGTGTTTAGTTTGTTATTGATAATTATAGAGCCTTCGTTTCCGATTTGTATGGTTGCATTATTTTCTTACTGGTTAGTGCTGGTAGGTTAAACAAATTTGGCCAGGATTTGGTGAAAATACATTTTGGAATTGCCGCTTGAACTGGGTTTGTTCTTCGTAAATTAGTTTTTTATTTTAGTTTATTATTATTTAGTTTATTATTTAGAGTTTTTTATACTCGATGTTGATAGTTTCTTTGTTTACCGGCGTTGGGAATATTTTTTTCTTCCTTCAGTGCTTGCGTGAGTTTGTTGTGTGTAACCTGTATTGTACAGGTTGCGGCGCTTAAATCCGGACAAATTTAATTGATTATTTAAAAACAAATTTATTTGAACAAAATATAAAAAAAAATTGAAAATTCATTTACAGAAATATTAGTTGTTCCTGCCGAGAGTAAATTTACTCTAAATAACCTCCTTCAGCCCTAATGACCGCTTCTATCCTTGTCCTAAAACGGTCGCATGCTCTCTTCAAAACAGCGCTGTCCATATTGGTGAATGCTGCTTCGATAGCGGTGCGTAGAGATGCGACATTAGGGTGCCTGGACTTGTTAGTAACCCTTTCGACTACGCTCCAAACATAATAGTCCAGGGGGTTTAAATCGGGGCCCCGGGTCCTCTGAAATCAGCGCCCGAGCCTTTTCCACAACTGCTGGAGTTCGTGACATGCGTTTTCTCGAATGAGTTCTCCTCGTTGGGTTACCAGAAGGTTCCCCAGACACCTCAGAAGCATTGTACTTAGATACAATATCGTATAAAGTTGATCTCGGGTACTTGAAGAATCGAATTATTTCTGTCGGTGAACGCCCAGCGTGAAGACTTTCGATAATCGCGACTCTTCGGTTGTACTCCGCATTTGCACGTGACATCCCGGCCATTTTTACGTTATGACCATTTACTAAATGCCTATGCCATTTAAAAAAGCCAGTAGGGAACTCTGGTGGAATTCCTATGTGGCGGCAAATTCAAATTGAAATTTGTCCGGATTTAAGCGCCGCACCCTGTATATTCTCGACGTCACCGTCGATTTTCCAGGACAAGCTGTCAATATAGTGCGGTTCGGGGCGGGTTTATGGGATGATATCAGATTTAAAGGTGAAATCATAGCTGTCGATACCGCTAGATGACTCAGGCGTCCAGAAAAGGATTAATCTCAATACGTAAACTTATGAATTTTTAATATTAGAGCCAATAGATTTTGTGCAGCCAGCGTTAGAGGGGTGTGTTCAGAAGATAGAACTGAGAGATATTCGGGACTAATCATATTTAAAAATATGATTAGTTATTGTCATTACCTCCTAGGAGGAATGAAAAACTGCACGAACTCACATTTTGATTTAGTGGGCAGAAAAGTTGGGCAGTAATCTGCGGCTTTTGCATACTTTACTTTAATACCTATGGATGTGGTCTGGTAGTTTTCGGCAAATTACTCGTAGTAGTGGTGACTAATACGATCTCTTACTTGAATACCAATCCACTCATAAACTTCAACCCTCATAGAATGAGTATACTCTGATCTTAGAGTCGTATTTATTTGGGAGATAGAGTTCTAAGTAGGAATTAAGTAGGAATTGATATAGTTTAAATATATGTAACGATGGTTATCGATGTGCGACGATCGATGGTCATCGCAAGGGGTGGCGTCGTGAGCGCGGGCAGAGGAGGAGGAGGCAGTTGTAGGAAGGGGGACAAGCATGGAGTCAGTCGAGGAAAAAAGAGCGAGTTGAAAGTAGGGAAGTATGAAAAAGATCGTCAAGCCGAAAAGTCGTCGTGTCAGGAGTAAGGCAAAGTTGTGTAGTCGTCGTATGTCCGGAGATCAAGAAGTGTTGGCATGAGTTATCTTTTTATTAAATACCAAATAGAATAACCAAACATTATAAAACCAAATATTATTAAGATAAACAATTGTGTTAAACAATAAATATCCCACATATATGCTGTGGATGTTGATGGTGCGTATGGGTAATTTTTTTGGAATAGAGTGCTTAGACAATTTTTTAGTCCTTTTTACACGGGCACCCCTTAAGTTGCGTAGATTGTAGATTGGTCGAATTATTTAGGAGGATAGGCAGAATTGAGATTTATTTCTCCAAATGTGACCCTTACAGCGCGAAGACGTCCCGAAGTATCCCGAAGCCCCCCCACTTTCACTGGAGGCACAAACGCCTGCATCGACCAAGCGAAACGATAGCTCTGACAGTGAAGCATCTCTGATAAACTCTGATAAAGAGCCATCAGCACGACGAGACCTGCTGCAGGATCAGCATGACTGAGGTGGCCGCCAGCTCCTGAGGGCACTTTTCAGAAATCACCACCACAACGACCCTCAAGCAAAATTCTTGGATTATTTGCTTATTAGTTTTAATATTTAATTTTTGTTGAATTTCTACTATAATACTCCAGCCAGAAATCTCTATGATACTTAAATATCTTTTATGAAATTTTTTGTAACATCATTGTATATCATTGAACTAAACTGTTTTTTTTAGTATACCATAAATGTATGAAGTTTGTTAAAGAAGACGGCAGAATGTTTTTGTATAGCCGTATGCGTGGCTCCTCCACGGTGATTCTAAGGTGCAGAAGAGGTTAAAGTTTAAAGATTGGGTGAGCTTTAGGTTGCTGGAGCATCAGGTTGATGGTGAAACAAAACGGATGGTGGACAGGCACTGGGCACTTCACGACTCATTTTAAAATGTGCTACAGTAGTCACTCATTTTCCCTTGCAGTGTTGCAGTTTCTTATATCGCACGTTGTCGTTGCCTAGAGTGAATTATTTTTAATTTACTTAAAGAGCTTGCGCACTTTTTGACATTCCGAAAAAAATATCGCTTGCAAACTGATGTAATTTATACTGACTTCAGCAAAGCATTTGATCATCATCAGCTCTTGCTACGGAAACTCTCGCTTATTAGTTTTCTACCAAATATCCTGATGTGGGTTGCTTCCTACCTTTCAGATCGAACTCAGCGTGTCCTATTTAAACCTACCAAGTCGAAAGTCATCCATGTCTCATCGGGTCCCGCAGGGTAGTCAGCTAGGACCACTGTTGTTTATACTCTTTAAGAACGATCTCCCCAAAGTGATTAGTTATGCCTCTACGCTTATGTTTGCTGATGATGTCAAGTTAGGCTATTCCTTCTCGGAACATTTCCTGCACAGGCATCTGCAATTAGACCTTGACGAACTTTATTTGTGGTGCTAAAGTAATTTTCTGTTCCTAAACTGCTCTAAATGCAAACTTATGACATTCCATCGCAGTGTGCCGCTTATTATATCTTACTCTCTCGGAAATCACGTCCTTGATCGTGTTTCCACAATCAATGATCTTGGAGTTCTTTTTGATCATAAACTTAAGTTTAATGATCACATTTCTGTGACAGTGAATAAGCCAGAGGAATGTTAGCCTTCATTAAGCGATGATCTAAATAATTTTACGATCCCTGTATATCACCCTAGTTCTTCCTATCCTTGAATTTAGCCCGTGCGTTTGGAATCCTCAATACTCCTCTCACCAAAATAGTATTGAGTCGGTGCAAAAGCAGTTTGTGTTATTTGCACTAAAAACTTAAACTGGGATCCTGATAATCGTCTCCCGCCATACCGTTGCAGGCTAAAATTTTTAAAGTTACCTCCACTGAAGGAGCGCCGAATCTGTGCTGGGGTCATGTTTCTATATATGCTTATCCATGGCATGGTTGATTCTAAACACCTTCTAAGCCAACTATATTTTTGCATCCCTTATAGGAAAACTAGGTCCTTCCAGCCCTCTATGGTTACCTATTTGCAAATTCAACTACGCTGAACACGACCCCTTTCGCACTATTTGTAAGAACTATAACCTCTTATCACATACTCTCTCCCCTGAACTCTCTAGAATAGTTATATTGTAGCTATATTTATATTTTTATTCATATTTAGCAGATCTTTGTTAAATTGTTGTTAAATAAATAAAAAAAATTATGGACTCATCCCAAACAATGAGCTTGCATTGCATCAACAATTTTCCCATTGCATTGGATCAGGAAATATTGCATGTTGGAGTATCAATTGTAATTAAATTGAGTGTCATCTTAAGCGCAGAATGTGCAGTATGATCGCCATCTAGAATAGTTGGCGCAATTACAGATGATACTAACGCATGGCTACTGCCATGGCTATGTCACATATTGTTCGAATAGTGGTCAAAATCAATGAAATGACAAATGTTTTCCCTGTTCCTAAATGCGCAAGCGATGCAAGATATCTTCACATATGTCGTCTTTGTATTTTTTCCATAACTGAATTGGTTGTGAAGGAAAACATGTGGTGATGATAATTGCGAACAGCATTCATATTTGGTACGCATTTGATGAAAAAACTGAATCCGTAAGTGTTAAATCCCATTAAGAATTGTTCTCTAGCAAATCCAATAGTTGATATGCTTCTCGATATGTTTGGCATTGGTGGCCATTCACAGTTTTCAAATTCGCATATGATTTTGGTCCACGTACATTTACCAACAGCAGTCACAAGTAAAAACATTAATCATTACTAGAATGAACAGTATACATGCGACCTAGTGTATCAGTAGTGCATCAGGAACCTGTGGCCAATCTGGAACTAGGGTTCCCTGTTTGCGACGTTGGAATTTCTTTGTTGATAGATTCCAAGTGTAATACTTGGGCATTTCAACATACATCAGCGTCGCTGCGAATAGATCTGCTTCACACATTAAGCTCTTTGGCCACTTTCCAAATGCACTGCTAAATGTACAACTGTGGGATACCTTTCATGAAATTAAAGTAACAATAATCGCCACAGTGCTTCATTTGTACTGACGTATCTACCCATTTGGAAGTTGCTGATTTCATCATTCGAATTTTTCGACGGAATACCAAACACAGCCATGTCGCTGCCTTTTGTGACATGCTTGCACACATATGATTGATTTGGCCGAATGAGAACTCTCACCGTTTGCATGTATTTCGAAAATACGTGATAGTAGCGGGCAATATGGTACAATGAATTCATTTCCGATCTCTCTCTCTCTCTTGCGAATAGATCTGCTTCACACATTAAACTCTTTGGCCACTTTCCAAATGCACTGCTAAATGCACAACTGTGGGATATCTTTCATGAAATTAAAGTAACAAAATCGCCACAGTGCTTCATTTGTACTGACGTATCTATCCATTTGGAAGTTGCTGATTTCGTCATTCGGATTTTCCGACGGAATACCAAACACAGCCATGTCGCTGCATTTTGTGACATGCTTGCACAAATATTTCATTGATTTGGCCGAATGAGAACTCTCACCGTTTGCATGTATTTCGAAAATTCGTGATAGTAGCGGGCAATATGGTACAATGAATTCATTTCCGATCTCGATCTCTTGATTTTGAACTTTAACTTTGATAGTTTGACCATTATCTTTTTTTGAACGCCAACGATAAAATGGATATCCATTGTTCCCAGTGTTTCAGGAACTAACGGTTATCGTTTTGGGCACTTTCCATCAGCCGTGCAAGGCGATCTGCCACTCCACGGAGTACATATAACAACGTGTGTCTCCAAAAACTTGATAAGCACATCCTTCATAACATTGAGTTTTTGCTGAAATACTCTGGCGATTATGACATGGCGATCTTGCGGTTTTTGGCCCGGTTCCAGCTCACGTTCAATTTCCGTCCACTTCGGATTGCATGTGAGCGTAATAAATAAATCCGGAGTTACATAATTTCGAACATACATCATAGCGTCTTGAGCGTATTCGTGCATGCGGCGTGGGCTTCCGATATAAGATAATGGAAGAATCGTCAGAAGTCCAATATGCTGAAAATATCCACCTGAATAAAAAGCATATCGCAATTAGTATAGTCCTCAGATCGTAGCCTGATTGAATCGGATGAGCGCTAAACGTTCGGTTTCGACTTTGACATAAATGTCGGTAGCGAATTGCTGGAATAGACGACGGCACTTTAGAATGACATTCTCCTCATGTGAACGAATCATCATACGTAACTCATTGCGGTAATTCATTTTATTCGTTAATACGCCTGAAAATTCAAAATTAAATGAATTGTTAACGGAAACCAATAATACCAATAATTAGTGTGTGTAGTGTGTATGTAGTTTTTTTTTTTTTTTTTTTTTTGTTATCATTCTTATTTTATATTTAAAATCTGTCCGAATGGACAATCATTAAATGATTTGGCGGTGACATTAACTTAAGGGGGGTACATGGAATGTACATCATATGAGTCTGACTTAGGTGTCTATTGGTGGGGGAGGTCAAGCGGGTGTTTCCTTTTCAGGCGTCTTAGGGATTGGCTGTTTTCTAGGAGCTTGATGGCCAGGTGGTTGGGGTGATTGTCCAGTCTTTTTGTATATCTTTCACTGTGTCGGGTGATCTCCTCTGCTACCGAAGGAATTCCAAGCTATTTGTGGATTATTGCGTTTTCGTGGTACGGATGAGCGTTAGATAATGTTCTCAGACATTTATTCTGAAACCGCTGTATTCTGATGCGGTTGGAATAGCTTGCCGTGCCCCACAACTGAATCCCATAGGTCCAGATTGGCTTCAGCACTACGTTGTATTTGAGTAGTTTGAATTTTTCCCTGAGCTTGGATCTTCTGCCCGTGTATGTAGTGTGTGTGAATATTGTACCTGTAATTGGATCGACCATCTTCAACGTGATGTCGATTCGTCTTGCCCTTGTCAATAAATGATTGGATATTGTAACGCATCGTAGAAACGATGTGTCTCGTTTAAAAGAACCATGATATTGCTTCTTCCCTGAACGATAATTTGTCGCGGTTTAGTTGGATCGCCAACAATAATTGCAGCAACATCATTAACGGTGGGTGCAATCTTCGCACATGTTCACCTGTTGGGGTACAATCCCCTCTTATGATAAATTTGTGCGTATCCGATGGCATTCATTCCAACGCTATTTTGAACATATTAACCACAGCATTATTAGAAAATGCTGGCAACTGTTCAGTAATTTGTCTTTTAAACTGATGTGTTCCCTGTATATCGCACATTCAGATGTTCCAACATCGACGAAATTTTTTTTTTTTTTTTTTTTTTGGTTATCATTCTTATTTTATATTTAAAATCTGTCCGAATGGACGATCATTAAATGATTTGGGGGTGACATTAACATAAGGGAGGTACATGGAATGCACATCATATGAGTCTGACTTAGGTGTCTATTGGTGGGGGAGGTCAAGCGGGTGTTTCCTTTTCAGGCGTCTTAGGGATTGGTTGTTTTCTAGGAGCTTGATGGCCAGGTGGTTGGGGTGGTTGTCCAGTCTTTTTGCATATCTTTCACTGTGTCGGGTGATCTCCTCTGCTACCGAAGGAATTCCAAGCTCTTTGTGGATTATTGCGTTTTCGTGGTACGGATGAGCGTTAGAAAATGTTCTCAGACATTTATTCTGAAACCGCTGTATTCTGATGCGGTTGGAAAAGCTTGCCGTGCCCCAAAACTGAATCCCATAGGTCCAGATTGGCTTCAGCACTACGTTGTATGTGAGTAGTTTGAATTTTTCCCTGAGCTTAGATCTTCTGCCCAGGAGCCAGTGAAGTTGCCTGAGTCGTAGGTCGGCCTGGTTGCGCTTGTTGATTAGGTGTGGACGCCATGTGAGCCTGCGGTCCAGGGTCAGCCCTAGATATTTGGGAGTGTCATTCGTTGGAATGGTTTCCCCGCTGGGTGTGACGGGGGGGCAATCCCCCCTGCGTAATGCGAAGGTTGTGTGGGAGGATTTATCCGCGTTGACCACGATGTTCCATCGTTTCAGCCATGGATCTAGAGCATCCAGTTGTCTTTGTATGATGGCTGAAGCTTCCTGAGTATTTTTGGCGCAGGCTAGGAACGCGGTGTCGTCCGCGTATGTAGCTACTGTGAGGTTCCGAGAGGGGGTGATGGGAAGGTCCGCTGTGTAGAGTGTGTATAAGATGGGTCCAAGAACACTGCCTTGAGGTACTCCTGCTCTTATAGGCCTAGGCGTGCTGATTGATGATCCGCATCTCACTCGGAATTCTCTTTCCTCTGTGTACGACTTGAGGAAGGCGAAGTGGGAACTTGGAAGGTTGGACTTAATTTTGAAAAGGAGTCCAGGGTGCCAGACTCTGTCAAACGCCTGTTTAACATCCAGCATAACGGCGCAGCAGTACTTCTTCTTTTCGAAGGCCTCTAATATGCACTCAACAAGCCGGTGGCATTGCTCTGGTGTTCCATGAAGGCGTCTGAAGCCAAACTGGTGATCAGGGATCAGTCCGGCCTCGTCCAAAACTGGCAGTACTCTACGTAAAAATATTCTTTCAAGTATTTTAGACAGGATTGCCAGCAAACTACACGGACGATACGATGCTAGATTGGCTTCAGGTTTTCCACGCTTGAGGAGGACAATTATTTCCGCACGCTTCCACACTTTCGGGAAGTACCCTAGACGGAGGCAGCTGTTAAAGATGTTAGCCAGCTATTGGGAACAGATTAGAGGCAACATTTTCAGTGCTGTTGCATCAATTCGGTCAGGACCTGGTGACTTGCCATTTTTTAAGGAGGCGATCTCCTGCACAATGTCCTCTGGTTCGACGGGCTGTATTGGCGTGCCAGGAGCACTTGGGCTCTCTACGAACCTTATGATGGCAGCTCTCTCTTCGGCAGTGCATCTATCGAAAGGTGAGAAAGCACTATGTAAATGGTCGGCAAAGGCTTCTGCTCTTTCGATCTCAGACCGACACCAGGACCCGTCCACTTTGCGCACGGGTGATATCTTCTTCGCAGGTCTTTTAATGTGCCTCGTGATATTCCACAGATTGGGCTGCGGGTCTCCAGGTTCCAGCTCCTTGAGGAATCTATGGAAGGAGTCCTGCCGTAGGATGGTTAGCTTGTCCTTCAGTTCCTTGTTGGCACGATTAAGTGCTGTGTTGTCCCTGGGATTGCGCGATGAAAACCAGACTCTTCTGAAGCGCCTTTTTTCGGCCACGAGGGCCGCGATTTCAGGAGACCACAAGCACAAGTCTCTTTCAGGTGTTCTCGGGGTAGTCGGAGGAGATGGGTTCGCAAACTCAGCAGCATTGTGCATCTCTCTGGTTAAGTTTTCTATGGCTGCATCTATGTTGCTTGGTGTGGAAAGAGGGGGATCTGAGTACAGGGAGGAAAGCATCCAAAACGTAAACTTGGGGGCATTTGTGTGTTTCCCAGTGAGTCTTCTAGGCGGGGTTTTTCTGAGGACGGGGATGTTTAGGAGCAAGTTTACTGCGCTGTGGTCGGATAGCAGTTTATCATAGCTTGAGCATGTTATCTTAGAGTGTCCTATGCCCTTGGAGACGGCGAAGTCCAGAAGATCCGGCTGCTTTGAAGGGTCGGAAGGCCAGTGTGTGGGTTCTCCAGTGGAACGGCAGTCCAGACTCTTCCGCTGCAGGTACTTGTAAAGCTTAATGCCTTTGGGGTTGTTTGTGCGGGACCCCCACCAGGAGTGTTTGGGGTTAAAGTCTCCGGCTGCTATAAAGCGAGGTCCAAGGGACTCGAAGAAGTCCAATGATGATGTCTCCCTGTGGGCTAGAAATCCTGGTCACGGCGCACTGAGCCCATTCCTCCTGAAACGCGGGAAGTTCCTTGTACTGAATGCCACTCCTGATGAGCATAGCTGCTCCTCCGCGTGTGCTGCCAGATGGATGGTTGGCTTGTAACAGATCGTATCCGCTAATGTTGAAGTAGGATCTGGGACAAAAGTGGGATTCCGAAACTAGAAGAACATCGATATTGTCTGTTTTCATGAAATGCTCTACTTCGGCTTTGCTCTCCTGCAAGCCGTTTGCGTTTCAAAAAAACTATATTAAGCCTTATTTGCATTACTTTCTGTTGAGGAAGGGAGCTATAAACTGCGTCATCTGCGAGAACATCTGCGAAAACATATGTGAGATCAACTTTTCCATCATCCTCTCAATCGTTCCTCGTTCCTCATCGTTTCAAGCTGGTTAAGATTTGGGGCTTCGGGAGTGGTTTGAGGGGTTTGTTGGGGATTCCTTGGCTGTGTTGCATGGTTTCCAAGAAGTACGTCCCTGTAACTCGTACCATTGATGATAGTTGGTATTTGGATGAGAGGTGGTTTGTTTGCTACTCTCAACGGGTCTGGCTTTAGGAGATATCTGTGCCTTTGCCTTTTTGTAGGCAGGGCATCCTCTGTACGACGCAGGGTGATCAGCTTGACAATGTAAACAGCATGGTTTCTCGGCATCTTTTTTGGTGCATGACCTAGAGTCGTGAGAATCACCACATTTCACGCAGCGATGTTCCAGGAAACAGTAGCGCTGGGTGTGTTCGAATCCTTGGCATCTGAAACATTGTGGAACATCGTTGAACTTCAGTGGGGGCTCAACGGTGACGACTGACCTACAAATCCTCTTTATTTTGAAAACCTCTGTGTTGTTGCTCGCTGGTTCTAGGTTAACAAAAAATATCCCCAGTGGTTGTTTGGATTTCCTGCCAATGGGATTGTGCAGATCCCTCAAAGTATGGCCGTATTTGTGGAGTTCTTCCTTAATTTCAGTCTGGTCCGTTGAGTGGTGAAGTCCCTTGATGACCGCCCTGTACGCTCTCTCGTCCTTTGGTTGAAAGGTGCGGTGCCTTTTGTTATGTGCCACGAGGTGCTGGTGTAGGGCTGTGTAGGACTCCTTATCTGGCATCATTACGCGTACATTATTTCTCTCCGTTTTGTATGAGAAGTCCTTTTTGGTACCCACGAGAGTCGTTATCATCTTGACAACCGCGGTGATGTCGGTCACGTCTGGGATGTAGATCGGGGGAGGCTTGAGGGTTTTCGGGATCGGGTTCGGTTTCACTGCCGTTTTAGATGCCACTGCCTTTGAGGCAGTTTTGGGTTCGTCATGTTCGTCGTCATCATCTTTGCTTGAGAGGAGGGAAAAGGGGTTGTTTGCCAGCTTGCTGCGCAGAGCTGAGCTGGTGCTAGGCGTGAAGTCTGGCTTCTCTCCTTGCCTATTACGCGCGGGCTTGCGCTTGATCTCGCTGGGCTCCGAGTAAGAAGAACTCCAGCTAGAGTCTCTGCTCGAGCTGCACTTCCTTGCTTTGAGGGCCTTCTTGCATGGCATTGTTTTGCCAAGCTTAATGGCACGCGGCGGTACCTGCCAGTCCATACTCTAAGTTGGCGTTCAATTAACGCTTATGCAAAAGTAAGTCACTGCAGCAACGGCAGCAAAGGGGCAACGGACACAGTGGGACTCCGCTCCTGGCAGTCCGACACGGTCCGTAAAATGCGCAGTCCACCAAGTCCCAAGTGCGGGCAGGTCGTAAAAAAAAAAGAAAAATAAAATAAATAATATTGGAAAAACAAAATTCCGAAAAATAATTCAGTTTAATAACAAAAAACCAAGTTCCTTATTGTTGAACGATTTTTCATTGAATCATCGACGAAATGAAATATATTTGCAGAAAATTGATGCGGTTCATCTGGTGTAGGCACCATTGAACCATGAAAATGATATATTTGTCCTTGTATCTGTAATATGTATGTATTAGTAGTTGTTATGTGTTTCAATTCATTGTGTTGGTGTGAGTGATTGGTTATGTGTGTTGTAACTTTTACCTTGCAAGTGGGCAAAAGCCCCATTCTTAAATGATATTAGCTCTAAAGGAAGTCATGCGAAAGCAGTTATTGTATTCAAGGATGTGTTGAAGAAAATGGCTGGAATCAGGATCACTTCCATCGAACCATGGTTTTAATGGTTGTGGTGGTGTAAGTAATGGATCCAGTTTAACTTTTCCACTTGCGCAGCACAATCCAGCAGTTTCTCTTTTAAGCTTTAACGCATTGCAATATCGGCATATAGTCGTCATATTGGAATGCCAAGCCATTTTATGATAGCAATGATCTACGTGTGCTAACGCGTTGTCTCAATCGAGAATTTTTTCTTATTATATAATATTTTTTCTTTCTTCGCTTAAGTTCTGTAAATACACTTGTTGCTGGTCTTGTGCGGCGGCCGATGTTCGCACGTCGTCCTCTGCGCATTTTGGACTATGGACAGAGTGGTGAATTTAACCTCAAATGCAGGATCCCCATAATTTACACAGATCAAATGCCTGCTGTTGAAATTGAATAAAAATTTGAACAATACACGTGATTGATTTGATGGTTACCAATTAAAATGTTAGGAAACGAATAACTTATTTTATTTACTTTTTTTCACAATGAACACAATACCGGTTTGTCACATGAAATTAGCTGAGCAGAGAACAATGAGCAGCTCTCAAACAATGTATCATCTATTTAAAATATTGGTTTGTAGTACATGCTATGTATCAGAGATGGCGCTGTATGTGGATAAAATTGTCCCGCTTTTCTGTTCAAATTTTCCCTGAATTTTACTTGCTATAAACTTCACGGAGCCCGGAACCTTTCCAACAAATGCAAAACCGTGTAAATCGGTTGGTGCGTTCTAGAGTTAAAACGTCAGGAAGGAAAACACGACATATTTATATATATATGTAGGATATTTATTGATTACACAATTGTTTATCTTAATAATAGTTGGTTATAATAGTTTGGTTATAATAGTTTGGTTATAATAGTTAGTCTTTAATAAAAAGATGACTCGTGCCAACACTTCTTGATCTCCGGACATACGACGACTACACAACTTTGCCTTACTCCGGACACGACGACTTTTCGGCTTGACGATCTTTTTCTTACTTCCCAACTTTCAACTCGGTCTTTTCTTTCTCGACTCACTCTTCCTCTTCTGCCCACGCTCACGACGCCACCCCTTGCGATGACCATCGATCGTCGCATATGGATAACCATCGTTACATTCGGCCATCCTGATCACTTTCGTCTGACCCAGACGACCATAGATCCTCACTTGTAGACGCGTATTTCCATAGCTTCATATTCTCTGAACATGTTGCAGTTATTGTAGGACCTTCCACCTGAGCTGCTTTCCGTACATCGTAACGGCCGTTTCTTTTTACCTTAGTTATTTCATATGGCCCGAGAAAACTGCTAGCTAGTTTGTGAATTGTTTTTTGCAATGCAAAATGCCCAACACTGTGTGCATCCGCCATAACTTCATGATCCGCTCCGCGTTGCTTCTCCTCCAGCTGTTTGCGCAGCTCCTGGAGCTGCTGCTCCAGTTCCGCGTTCTCCTGACCGCGCTTCTTCAAATTGAGGGCATACTTCTTGAGCTTCTCCCTGAGCTCTCGCGCCTTCTGTTGCTGGAGACCGGCAATCTCCTTATCCTTCTCCTCACAAAGCTGCTCCAAGTGCTTGATTCGCTCTTCCTGGTCAGGCGGATTCTGTCGTAGCTGCTGCAGTTCCTTTTGGAGAGATTGAATTGTGGTATTCCGGTGATTGATCAGTTCCTTGGACTTTTCGAATTTGGTGGATTTCGACTCCAGTTGGCGCCGCAAATCCTCCAGAGAGGGCTGTTGGCCCACTAACTTCTCTTTCAGCTGGGACAACTCTTGCTGCCTTTGGTCAAGCTCCTTTTGTAGCCTCTCGACGTCCTGCTTGAGCTTGGCGTTCTCCTCCTTGCGCTGGCTACTCTCCTGGTCCATTTGGGAGATCTCCTCATCCGCTTCCTGGCGTTCACGACGCAGCTCTTTGTTGACCAGTTCCTGCTCCTGCAACTGCTGTTTCAGCTGCTTTAGGTTGCCACGATTCTCAATGTTCGCATGTATCTCGGCCTTGATTTCCTCGTTCAGCTTGACCACCTGCTGCTGCAGTTGCTCCACTTGCTCTTGATTATCTTCCTGGGGCTTTGTTTGCTCCTCTAGCACGATCTTCATCGACACCGGGCATTCAGCGTTGTTTTCGGCTGGCTTGTACTCTGCTATCATTGATTCGATCATCGGATTGTACTGTGGAGAAGCATCTATGTTACTACCAGTCTCAACAATATTGTAAATACTTAGCTCTTTTGATTCAGCGCATTCCGGCCGCGCTGACGCCTTTGTAAAGATGAATTCTCCGTCATTCAAAGTCACGCAGAACTGCGATGCAAAGTCAAAGCCAAGTATTACGTCGTTCTCGATGTGATTGTTTGGTATCACAACAAACTTTTGTATGGCTTCGATCCCGTCAACTTGTACTCTGCCCATAAATGAACCTAGCGGCTGCGTCTTAACGTTTCCAAGGCCTCGTATAACGGAATCACACTTCTGCATCACAGTACTTTGAAGTTTATTGTACAAAGACTGACATACGATTGACACATCGGATCCTGTGTCCACAAGGCAGGCGACCTCTGTACCGTTCAGCAAGACTACTTTCAAGCGCTTAGTATCTTTTACGACTAGAACACTTTTTACAGCTTGTGGACAATTTGAAGAAATATGACCGCTGCCTGCACATTTAAAACATTTTGTTTCTGCCTTGCAGTCTTTTCTCCTGTGTTCATTAGATCCGCAGTTGTAGCAACGAATACTTTTTCCATCGGTTAAATTTTGTATGCCACCACTGTATTGCTTTTGCGGTTTTTCGATAACACACTTGCTCTCGTACAACTCATATTTTTCCAACAGTTCGCTGTATGACTTGCTGCCGTACAATGCAAATTTGAATTCGCTTTTAATATCCAGCCCATCAACTATATAAGCGATAATAGACTCAACATCCACTTGTCCAAGTGCTGCAATTTTTTTCATTATTAGCATGTATTCGTGCATGCTTTCGTCGCTCTTCTTCTTCCTGTGCGTCAACTTTGCATGTACATCGGCACTTTTCGACGCGCGCTTAAATTCGCCAATTAGGGCATTTTTAAGTTGCTCATATGTGCTCACCAACTCTGACTCCAGAAACAACTTGGCCATTTTAACCATTTTTCCTCGTGCCTGCACATATCGTTGTTTTTCCGTAAGCTCATATGCATCTGCATTCTGCTCAAAATTTTCAAGCCAAATCTCCACTGGGATGTTGACGCCATCGAAGTCGGGTACAATTTTTGCAAAATTGTCTGCAGTTACTTTCGGCTCTTTCTGGGTAATTTCATCAGCTTGAATCTTAAGAGTAAGCAGCTGAATTATTTGTTGTAGATTTTTGTTACTTTCTGCTTGCATCTTTTTTATTTGGTCTGCACACACTTCTGATAGACGCTGCTCTTCTGCATTTTCATTTTCGTCTCCTCGCTTTGCCTCCGACCGTGTGACGGCACCATATCGCTGTCCCTTTTGTCCCTCCTCACTCATGCTTTCGTATTCGCTGCTTGACATCAACTCAAATTTATTCACCACGATTCTAAGAGTTAGTAACCGACGCCAACCAACTTGCGTAATTTCACAACTTTTTATATATAACTTTATATTTGGCACTTTTGACGTGCCACAACTGTTCAACTTTCTGCACTTTACAAATGGGTCAACTTTTTATTGTTTATACGGACGAGCCCCCAAATGTAGGATATTTATTGATTACACAATTGTTTATCTTAATAATAGTTGGTTATAATAGTTTGGTTATAATAGTTTGGTTATAATAGTTAGTCTTTAATAAAAAGATGACTCGTGCCAACACTTCTTGATCTCCGGACATACGACGACTACACAACTTTGCCTTACTCCGGACACGACGACTTTTCGGCTTGACGATCTTTTTCTTACTTCCCAACTTTCAACTCGGTCTTTTCTTTCTCGACTCACTCTTCCTCTTCTGCCCACGCTCACGACGCCACCCCTTGCGATGACCATCGATCGTCGCATATCGATAACCATCGTTACATATATAATTAAATACTTGCGTAAGACGTATGTCAAAAAAAATATATTTTTTTTTATTTGACCGAAATTACAACAAGGGATGAACACCGACCGATGTTCGTATTTTTAGTTGAGTCGAATAAATGTCCCGTCAGTTGACTAAGGACAACGCCGAGAAGAATTATTACACGAAGGTTTTTATTGAACTTCTTTATTCGGATATCGGCTTAAGACTGCAACAATTGGTGTGAGAAAACTCTTAGATATAGGTTTGTGGGTTGTTTACATTATCTGCGCGAGAGCGCTTCTTGCTTATGTTTAAATGCATGCGTATGCAAAAAGAACACGTGGCTAAGTGCCTGCCTATTGTTTGGGTTTTTATTGCGGCTTAATTGGATATGCATGTTTGTGTATTTAACGGGGTTTTGATTATGGCTTAAGTGGATGCGCAATATCCTGAAATGTTTATTTACTTAAAACTAGGAATCGATACGGCGGACCACTGCGGCCGATCTTTTGTATAAGTGTATAAGTGGATTATGAGGAAGGCATAATTACGTTACTATATAGTAGGCTTACGTAGGCATATCATAAGTACTTATGTACTGTGGATATGTCACTCCCCCAACCATTGAATTTAGCCTGTCCTCAGGCGGATAAGCTTGGGTACATCATTATGTTACTTGCTGACTGGACTTGATCATTTACATTAGTATTTTGGTTCGGATGTTCTTCGGTTTGCTTAGAATATTTTACAATCAGTTTCTTAGGGATATTCTTAAATTTATATGCTAGATACAATGTCAAGCTAATAATAGTAATTACAAATGTAGTTATGCTTATGATTTGGAATACACTGTAATATTTTACATGTGAATTTATTATTTCCTTGGTTTGTAAATACGCCATAGGTTCTAATTTTGTTACGTTATTTGTAATATAAACAGTTTGTGTGAAATCTGCTAAACTATTTGAAATTATAAATTCATTAATTTGAGTTGTGCAATTTTTAATTTTTATAATATTGTTTCCTGATACTATAATTTTATTCTTTGTGCAATCTTGATTTACAATTGTTTCTGGTAGATTCCAGGTGATTAGGATATTTGGTTTTATATAATTTATTTGAAAATTCCTATGGGTTTTTGTGTATTTACATTCGGTTGGTTCTTGTTTTATAATTCCAACTATACATTTATCAAATATTAATTTCTCTGTATCTTTTTGATACACTTGATTGTTATAAATGTAGAATTTATCAAAGGTATGCTCAGTTAGAATGTAGCCATGTTCGTCGGGGTAAGGTACTATTTGGAATTATCATATTTACTTTTGTTAAACTTCTTTTTCTTTTTAAATTTAGACTTATAATGTACTATTTTTCTCCCTCTATTTGTTTCCTCAAAATGCTTACTGTCCATCTGTTCAATCCTACCTGTTTTCTTAAAGGGATTGGTAGCTTTACTCTTTACGAGTGGAGCTTGCTTGTATTTTAAATCAACTTTAAAATCATGTCTCTTTTTATTGAGTTGCTCGATTTTGCTGATTTTATTTTGTTGAACGTTAAAGTCTGGGGTTCCTGCATATAGAAAAATATCTGCCGGACATCTCTTGGTAGTATTATGTTTTGTTTTATGATTATAAATGTATAAAATTGTTTCAAATTTTGTACATCTATTTTCAATGTTTTGTTCACTGCCAATGATTCTTAGTTTTTCGTTTACCGTTTTATGAAACCTTTCGATATCTGATATGCCATTTTTGCTTGTAGTTACAGAAATGTTTACACCTTCGGATTTTAACCAATTGTGTAAAGCTACGCACATAAATGCTGAATCTTTATCTGCTTTTATTTCCTGAGGTTTTCCCATATCGTTGAATATCTTCATAATGGCTCTTTTTGCTTCTAGCCAATCTCTACTATTTACTTCAATTAATGATGCAAATTTCGAATAGATATCAATACAAGATAGGAAGATCTGATTCCCAGTGAGATAAAAATCTATTACGTATCTTTCTCTGGCATTCATTATTTCAGGTGTAGTTTCATAGGTTAACTTTGTATCTCTATGTTCTGTTTTCGCGATATTACAGATCTCACATTCGTTGATAATGTTTTGAATTAACTTTTGGCTATCCGGGTAATAGTATTTTTCCTTAAACCAACTAATGGTTTTTTCTATTCCTGGATGTAGAACTTCCTTGTGCCTTTTTAGGATTAAATCCTTAAATTCAGCATAAGTTAGTATGTCAATTCGTTTTTCTGTGCATTTCAACAATTTTGTGAAATTGTTGGGTCTTATAATTTCTATAAAAGCCTTTTGGAAAATCAATGGCTACATTACTCGCGTCAGTTGTTAGAGAAAAGGTCTTTGAAAAATCAGGGTAGATTAAAATCGGATCTGATGTTATCAAAACTTTTAATCTTTCAAATGACTCGATGTAATCTTTGCATTTTGTGTCTATTATTGCACCTTTCTTTAATTTAAGGGTCATGGGTTTAACTATTTTCGCAAAATTAGGAATGAATTTGCGATAGAATCCACATAAGCCCAAAAATGATTTTATTTGCTTAGGTGTCTTAGGTATTGGAAAATTCGTAATAGCTTTTGTCTTATTAGGGTTAGGTTTTATTCCGTCTGTAGTTACAATATGTCCTAGAAATTCAGTCTCTTTCTTCATAAACTCACATTTATCTAACTGCAGTTTTAAGTTTGCATCCCTGAGCTTTCCAAAGACTTTGCTTAGAGACAAAATATGTTCTTCCAATGAAGTGGAATAAATTATTATGTCATCCAAGTATACTAAACAATCTTTATAAATTAAATCTTCTAAAAGATTGTTCATGCATCTTTGAAAAGTTGCCGGGGCATTTTTCAAACCAAACGGCATACGTGTATATTCGTAATGTCCATGTTTAGTAGAAAATGCAGTTTTGGCAATGGAGTTTTCATCCATTTGAATCTGATGGAAACCCTTGGCAAGATCAATTGTAGTGAAATATTGACATCTGCCAAGTTTATCCAATATTTCGTCCATTCGTGGAATTGGGAATTTATCATTGACTGTAATTTCATTTAGGTTTCTGTAATCTACTACTAACCTAAATTTTTGTTTCCCAGAAGCATCTGCTTTCTTAGGAACCACCCAAATGGGGGAAGAATATGGGGATTTACGAATTATCCCATGCTCTATCATTTCTTTGATTTGTTTATTGACTTCTAAGTCAAAACTTTGAGCATATTTATATGGTTTACGATAGACTGGATCTTCATGGTGAGTTTGGATGACGTGTTTAATTGTACTTGTGAAAGTCAAATTTTCACCTTCTTTGTACTGAATGTCTCTATAATTATATAAGACCTTCTTTAAACATTCAGCCTCCTCAGCATTTAGATGCTCGAGTCTATATTTGTTACATTCGCGTAATTCATTATTAATCGCGAAGTTAATTATATCGTCTCTAATAGACGTAGGATCAAGATGTGTTTCATCATTGTCCATTTTATTGATACTAACTTTTGGAGTGAGGCATTTCGTTGATGCGGTCTCCTCCTTTTGTTGCTTTTGTGTAAGCTTCGGTTTAAGGCACATAGGTGCGGTCTTAACCTTTTGCTTTTTTGTGTTGATCTGCTCTACTTTAGCTAAATCAACTTTTGGTTTTGGGTCAAGGCATTTTTTGGATGCGGTCTCGCCCTTTTTTTCTTCGTATTTGAACTTATAGGTTTTTGAACCTAAAGTCACCGTGTCGTTTTCATAATCGATTTTAGCCTTTGAGTCTTCTAGATACTTTCGACCTAACAGGATATCATAATTGTCGGAAAAATTATGGACATAAAATTTTTGTTCGGACGGACATATTAGGGTGGATTTTATCATAATACTTTTATTTAATTTTGTTGGCCCATTAATTGTATATATCGTCAAATCTTCTTTTATTTCGTTGACTCTAGCATAATTTTCTTTTATGATATTGATGGAGGATCCTGTGTCGATCATTCCCTTATAAATTTTGTTGTGATAAGTTATGTTAATGAATGGGTTGACTCTTCGCCCTCCGATTCCTGAATTTCCGAGGCAGTTTGATGAAAATTTACATCCATCCTACTCTGCTCGCTCTGACTTTCTCTTTGTCTTTTCGCTGGTCTATTATTATTCGCATTATTCGAACTTGAAGGTACTTGATGATTGATAGGGTTATTTTGTCTCCCTTGATTTAAAGAATTTCTAAATGTGTTATAATCTCCCCTTTGATTGGGAGGAATGGGACGAGTCGAATTTTGCGTTTGGTTATTATTTAAGTTCGGATTTGGATTCGGACGATTAGGGTTGTTGAAACTTTGATTTGTTGAGGGGTAATAATTACTATAATTATGATGTCTACTATTATAGTACCTCTGATTATTTCTTGGGGGATTTCCTCTATGATTCCCATTTTGTCCCTCCGATCTTCTAAAGTATTGATCTTCTGGATTTGAATCATAAAGTCCAAGCTCCATTGTAGCTTGTTTTAATTTAGGGATTGTGTCAATATCCTTACGAGCTAACGACATGTACATTCTATCTGGCAATTTCCTGTCTATTGTTGTTCTAATTGTACTTTTGAGCATTTCAGTATAGTTAGACTTATTAATAGGATCTACTTCTAGCTTATCGTAGATATTTCTATACTGTATTTCGAGTTTTTCTATGAACTTACTTATGCTACCGGGATACTGTGTGTCTTCTAGTTGTTTCATCAGCGTTACATAGGGTCTATGGTCCTTGAATGATGTGGCTAATGCTGCTCTCATGTCCATCCATGTTGTTGCGTTCGCCTGGATGACCGCTTCCAATGCTGCGTCCACCAGTACTCGTCGTACTGCTCCATATATTACGTGGGCTTGTCTAGCATCTTGGGTTGGGTACAAGCTAAGCAGTTGCTCAACTTGACTGATGAATCCTGATAATTTTCCTGGTGTTCCATCGTAGTAGTGTAGCTCCTTAATTTGTGCCAATACCTGGTTTAGGTGCATTTCCGATAATTGTGGAGTTGCCATTGTTGTTGTGGTTTTTTTTTTTTTTGTTTGATGTGTTGGATGTTAATAAGTTTTTGTTGGTTTTTATTGGTTTATGTTTGGTTTTTTTTTTGGTTTTTTGTTGAGTCTCGATAAGACTCCGGAATTAAAAATTTATTTTAATTTTATTTCCGACCGCACGGGATTTTTTTGTTTTTAGAATTCTACTTGCACGTAGATTCTTTTGCGGATCACTAAGTTTCGAATCACTGATTTTAATTTGCTGATTTCGGATAGCTAGTCGTATAGCTTATCCTTTAGTTAATCAGTACCGTACTAAAAAGGACTCTTTTTATTTAGTTGATCCTACCGACTGCGCCAATTAAATACTTGCGTAAGACGTATGTCAAAAAAAATATATTTTTTTTTATTTGACCGAAATTACAACAAGGGATGAACACCGACCGATGTTCGTATTTTTAGTTGAGTCGAATAAATGTCCCGTCAGTTGACTAAGGACAACGACGAGAAGAATTATTACACGAAGGTTTTTATTGAACTTCTTTATTCGGATATCGGCTTAAGACTGCAACAATTGGTGTGAGAAAACTCTTAGATATAGGTTTGTGGGTTGTTTACATTATCTGCGCGAGAGCGCTTCTTGCTTATGTTTAAATGCATGCGTATGCAAAAAGAACACGTGGCTAAGTGCCTGCCTATTGTTTGGGTTTTTATTGCGGCTTACTTGCATATGCATGTTTGTGTATTTAACGGGGCTTCGATTATGGCTTAAGTGGATGCGCAATATCCTGAAATGTTTATTTACTTAAAACTAGGAATCGATACGGCGGACCACTGCGGCCGATCTTTTGTATAAGTGTATAAGTGGATTATGAGGAAGGCATAATTACGTTACTATATAGTAGGCTTACGTAGGCATATCATAAGTACTTATGTACTGTGGATATGTCACTATATGAAATCTATGAACAAAACTTCAACAAAATAAGACAGGAATACCGAACATCAAAATTCATCTATGCAGACGCTTCAAAAAAAGTCAAAATTACAACACTTCTTGTTGTAAGTCAGGATACGTAATCTTAAAAGCTGCCGTTACACCAGCACCAGTCTGCCCTATTGTAACACAAATTCCCTCACAGTTTTACACATTATCACCACTGCCACTATATAAAAAAAAACCTAACTACATCACTAAGAATCCCTTCACCAAACCAACTTCTCACTAACTACATCACTAATAATCCCTTCACCAAACCAAATTCTCACAAATGTCAATGTAAAAAACATAAACAATTTTTTACCATTTGTATGCTGAAGACGTGTTTTCATCTAGCTTCTTAGAAAATCAATTGATTTTACTGAAGTGAATAATTATTAATAAAAAACAAATAAATAAATCGAAAGCAAAAGGGACGCTCCGTGCGATGCACCATCACTCGAATACATATTCGAGCATCGGCGGTTTGCGGCTTGTTGGCATAGACCTGCGACTTAAGAAAACCTCACAAGAAAAATTCCAGCGGGGTGAAATCGCACGATCTCGGTGGCCAGTTCATGTCGTCTCCGCGCGAGATGACCATGTCCGGAAATTGCTCGTGCAAAATATTCATCGTAGTGTGTGCTGTGTGGCACGTAGCGTCGTCCTGTTTAAACGATATTCTCGGCAGATCTCGCGTTAGGTTGACGCACGGGAACCGTCTCATTGTTTACTGACCCGGTTAACTCGAATTTGTCACCAATCGATGGATAGTCGACTCGGTGGGACGATCATCGCGACTGTAAAAAGGGCGAAGTGCGCGGAACGATGCTCGAATTGAAGACTCATTTTCATAAAACAATTTTATTATTTGCACGTGCTGCTTAACACTGTAACCTGTCATAATGGTTTGGAAGGACTAAGTGAATATAACACACTGCATTTAACATCTGTCACTCAAACAACATGGCCGCAATGAGCTGTCAAATTTCGAGGGTCCCTATTGGAAAATTCTTTAAATAAAAAGGTTTAAATAAAGGTTCAATCTCAAACCTTGGATTAAAAATTCTTGGATGAAGCAGGAAAAAACTTTAACACATATCACCTAAAAAGCGCAAGGGGCCTACGGGTTGTTTTCATAGGAATTGAGGCAACTGTTTCGACCAATGAAAACATATTAAACAAAAATAAGAAACCACAACCAATGTTTAAAATCGAGCTGGAGCCAGAGAGCCGGACACTGAACAGAAAAATGAAGTTTACCCAATCTACAAGCTACAGCTCCTACTGCATCGGCGTATCACAGTAGAAGAGCGCAATCCCCCCGTGCAATGCACTAACTGCTAAGAATATGGCCATACCAAGGCTTACTGTACGCTAAAATCTATTTGTGGAGCTTGTAGTGAAGCTCATAGCACAGCGAACTGCCACAAGAATAAAGACATCTCTCTAAAAATGTGCAGCAACTGCGGTGAAAGTCACACAGCGAACTGATGTAATTGTTTAGTATACAAGGAACGAAAGAGCCGCCTTAACAAACGCGGAGAATCAATACGCGGTCAGACACGTACTTCGCGACTATCGGGCCCGTCCTACGCAACGCCCCCTTCCACACATCGTACCAGTCCCAGCGGTTCCCTCGCTACTGCTTTAAAATAGGAAATTAAATCTATGAGTCCGATAATACAAAAGTTGACCACTACTTGGGAAGAACAGAAAATAACTGCATTGACCGCACAAACGCAGCATATATGGTATAAACTTACATTGAAACGATGATGATCTCACTCTAGCACACGCTAAAAGAGTTCATGACATTCTGGCAAACCACAATGCTAGAGCCTTTGCGAAACCAAAATATGCTTATACAGCTTCTTGTGTCAATCAAATAAACATAATGTCTCCACCTAAAATATCGATGTAGAAGACCGTTTCACGGCATAATTCGAACTTGCCCAGTAAATATAGACGTTTTGCTCCCCTCCGAGACACATTTAACAGACAAGCACAACTTCCATATTCCAGGATACTTATTCGACGCTACAAAACATCCGAACGGCAACGCCCATGGCGTCACTTTATAACCTATATAACACCTATATAACAGAACACAAATGGAGTACGTGCAATCCACTTCCATAAGCATGCAATCCAGCAGAGGCCCCTTCACCCTGGCCGCAGTCTACTCCCACCTCGTTGAGTGGTTTCTGACGACCAATTCATGGAATTTTTCAACTCATGTGAACTACCGGTGACTACAATGCTAAGCACAAATACTGACCAGCAGATTTAAATAAGGTCACGGACCCCATTGACTACGGAATAATAAGAAAAATCCCAAGATCCAAGAAATAATATTACGGCCGAGTCACTTGCAGAACCATCATCAGATCACACCCCAGTTCTACTTACTCGCAGGCATCGACCATATATAACTGAACGGGCCTACAGGCTTGCAGACAACAGGACCAACTGATCGAGGTACGCAAAATATGTTTGTACGCATATAGAACCAATTCATAAAGTATTCACCGATGAGGATGCTGATAGCCTGGTCAAATCGATACAGAAAACACTTGTTGCTGCAGCCAAGGCCTCTACCCTTCCAGACACACACAAAATGACAAATCATAGCAAGACAAATCGCGAAATGGAGCAGCTAGTACTTGAAAAGCGAAGACTAAGAAGAGAATGACAGAATCACAGATTCCCAACGACTAAAGAACCACTAAAACTAGCTACACGTAGACTAAACAGGGCACTTAAGCTTGTGAACCCTTTGTGGAAAGAACAAACAAATATTCAGCCACCGGCAGAAACAGTCGTTCCACTGCGAGGCCCCTCTGGAAGCTGGATGCAGCGAGGAAGATAGAGCTAATGCGTTCGCCGATCACCTGCAGAAAGTATTCCAACCAATCGTGCTAGCAACTCAATTTTCCTACCTGCAGTCACTAAAAACTTTCCTAGAACACACACGAAGTGCTCGAATCTTATCTCTTCAAAAGAGTGTTCTTTACATGACCGCGTTATCAATGCTGGAGTCCCCCAAGGTATTGTGCTGTGCCCGTTCTGTACAACCTATGCACAGCAGACATACCTACCAACTATGAGTTCACAGCCTCCACGTTTGCTGACGATACCGCAATACTTAGCCAATCTAGATGCCTAGCAAAGGCAACAGAACAACTTTCCTGCCATCTTAAAATAGTGGAAAGAAGGTTTACGGACTGGCGCATCAAAATAAACGAGACCGAAAGCAGACAGGTAACCTTCACATTGAACAGACAAACCTGCCCACCCTGTACCCTGAAAAATACCATACATTCATCCCACAAGCAGAAGTAGTAACGTATCTCGGCGTTTGCCTAGATAGACGCCTCACCTGGCGGCAACATATAGAATCAAAAAAAAAAATCATATGAAGTTTTAAGCAGGCAATCTTTACTGGCTTATTTACTGCAACTCCCCCCTTAGTCTGGAATAAAAAGTACTCCTATAAAATATCGTGCTGAAACCCATCTGGACATTCGGCTGTGAACTATGGGGAAAGGCTTTAAAAACCAACATTGAAATTATACAGCGAGCTCAGTCAATGACTCTGCGAACTATCACTGGGGTACCATGATACCTACACAGCGAAAGCATCGACAGAGACCTCCATATACGAGGAAATTCAGATCAAAAAGAGTAAACATTAACCAAAGCTCGCCGCACACGAAAATCCTCTCGTGAAGTCGCTTCGCGAGTCTGCAGTCAGAGTCAACTGAAGCGCAAAGTTTCTCCAGCCCAGCAAAGAAATCCTAGGGCCGTCTCTAACTAATACAATTACTCTACATTGTTAATAATCTAAGTTATATAATAAGATTTGAATAATTATTGTTAGTCTCACAATAGGAGAAGATACAATAAGTAAGAAAAATTGTTGTGCTATTATGAAATAAGCTACACATAAACCATTCAAACACTAAAGTGCCTAAAGGCGTGAGCTGCTCTGGCAATAAACACTGTGCCTCCTAAATTTATTTTCTAAGTTTCTCTTGAACCAATTCAATTTCAACTTAATTGAAACAAAACAAAAATAACCAACTAACAAAGCTATGTCATAAGCTTGGAACGCTGCTCTCCCATAGTCGCATATCCCTGTCACAAAATCAACTGCCTTAAAAGCCAACACATCATCTTCTTAGGAACCACCAGCACCTACACCACCAGCACATTTACCATCAACATCTACAAATAATCATCAATGGACACCTCTGTAACTAAGTCAAGATACTCAACACGCTCATAAATCACTGAGGAAAATCGCAAACTGCTTTAGAAAAACTTGGTCCGAGGAAGACAAAGACCATAACTTCCTCACACTTTTCCGTCAAAACAAATTACTCCACAATTCACTGATTTCTCTTCCGCTATCAACTTACAAAAGGAATTACTCCTGTTCCCGACCGTATATCATATCCAATGATACAAAATTCCCCCAATACCCTAAAGTAAAGGATTATACAGTATAAAAACATTTTCAATTCCCACAAAACGTGGGAATAAAACTTTAATATTAACGAAAACTTTTTAAAAAATGTGAAATGAATAAAAATTTTATAGAGTCGAATTAAAAGCTCTGTCTATCTGATTATTTATATTTTATTTATTTTCGTTTATTACTATCTGAATTAAAAGATTTTCTTTTTGGGAATCTATTTGTTTCATAGACATTTTCAGCTGATATTTATCTTAAATTAATAATAAGATATTTTTTAATTTGGGTACTAGTCTGTGACTATAAATTCATGTTGATTTTAGTTTATTAGTATTGCATTATTAAAGCAACGTACTAATGTTATGCGTTCCTTTGAACGGGCGGTTCTTTTTTAAGGTAATGGTGGATTATTTTTCAAATCCATTAAGACTTCATTTGAAATTTATTATTACAACATATTAAAGTTAAGGTTTTTAATACTATTTCTTTCTGTTAATTATACATAAGATTAAATATTTTCATTTAATCGTGTTCAAACTCATTAATTGAGACAGGTATTAATTACCAATGCAAATTTTGCAAAAATGGGTACTCTCACTTCACCCTTTCTCTTGTGCTTTATTTTTAATTTTCAATATTTATTTTTTCTATTGTTTGTTTTTATTCTAAAAAAAAATAAAGTAGACAGTAGTTTTAAAGGTAGCGTTTTGAAATTTTTACCACATCATTATTTTTGTTGCACGCAGATTAAGTTTAAAAATCGGTCGGATCGGACCACTATATCATATAGCTGCCATACAAACGACCGATATGAAAACAAGTCTTTGTATGGAAAACTTTTTTGTTTTCAAAGCTATTGCAACCGAATTCAACATTTATTCATTTGACATAGGCATAAACGATTTTGTGTATAGTGGTCCGGATCGTACCACTACAAGTATATCATATAGCTGCCATAAAAATGACCGATCTGAAAGCAAATCTTTGTAATTTTGAAAAGCTTCTGATTTTTACATAAGTACTTATTGCAATTTTGTCAAGATTTGCAAAGGTATACCATCTTCGGCAAGCCGAAGAAAACTTTTCTCACTTGTTTTCCATAATTCCTTTAAGTTTTCTTCATATCATTGCTTTTTAACAAAACTATGTACAAGTATTGAGGAAAATAATTCCAGCGTGCGCATAAACAACTATGTATATAAACTTACTGAGATCGAGGTTCTTCGTTCTCCGTAGTGCGTTCTCAGATGATGATCTAATAAAAATTATGAAAACAATAAGAATTAGTGATCTCGAAAATATAACGTCGTGAAGATAAAGCTACCCAAAGATGAATGAATAAAAGAAATAGAGATGGAAAAGATCATTTCCTTATTGTCCAAGAGTGCAAAATCTATATCTTAATTAACAGGAAGACGAGGATGGCTTGACAGAGAAATGATAAGTTGAGATTCTTTACCGATCTTACGTAAAACATAGAGATAAACCGGGAATTATATGATTGGAATTCATATTTTGTTACAAATGTTTACATTTGTCGCAATAAAAATAACATATCTATCGGAGCAATAGTACGGTAACGGGGACCATTGACTATTTGAGTTCGTCGAAGACGTGAAAGACAACGGCCTTAGGCTGGTGAATGTAAAGGGCGCTGTCCATCATTAAGTCGACTTCTGGAATATAACAGGACGAGTAATACATGATATAAAAAAAATAATATACTTTTTCAATACATTTATTGAGTTATACTTTTATTACTTAGATTACACATAGACACAATTCTAAATAATCTGAGCTCTCATAGACCCATACACATAGAATACGTTAAGCTACTAGATTTTGAATGCATGGGCAGTAGAATTTGGCAGCAGGGTATCGAATCCCAGAGGCCGAGCAGTGATGGACACAATGTTTATGTTGGACCTGATACTGCTGAACGACAGCCGTAAACCAACGTGAAACAACGATAGGGGCTCGTTCGACATCTACATTACCTACATCAGTAGAGGGTTTGTGGCTAACTCCAGCTGAACGGTCCACGACGTTGTAACGCTGAGTGACTACGCACTGATTTCCTTCTGCATCCTACCGAAGGGCTTGATATGGAGACGGCAGAGAAGATCAGTCGGGCAAGCCTGGGACTCGAGGAACATCGATGAAGATATGTTGGCATACCAAATTGAATCTCTTCGAATCTCAAATGGACACGCAGGTTCAATGGCGGCCGACCTCATGAAGATGCTTGAGGCAACGTTTGATACAACCATGCCAAGGGAAAAAGGAACAGCGCAAGCCCCAGTATACTGGTGGAGCGCCAACTTAAGCAAGCTACGCTCGGAATGACTAAGGGCAAGGAGAAGGGCGCAACGAACCAGAGGCAGCACCCAACATGCAGAACTCGTGGAGGCTTTGCCAAAAGGGACTAGCCTACAAACTCGTAGCCAACAAGCTAAGGAAGAGAGAGGCAACCCCAACTGACCCGGCTAGCATATGTCCTGGCTAGCATAGTAGCAGAACTATTCCCAAGGCAGACCACTCTATAGCGGCGAACAGCAGTAGCTAATAGAGAGCATCAACGGCTTAGGTACCCAGCAGCACGGCTTCCGGAAGGGCAAGAGCACCGTGGACGCACTTATGGCGATGAGAAACATCGCCTAGAACGCTCTCGATGGTGATAGATGGCTGGGTGGAAGAAAGGACTGCGCAATCGTCACGTTGGATGTGAAGAACGCCTTCAACACCGCTAGATGGCCAGTAATCGCCAGAAACGCATAGGATGGGTATCCCGGAGTATCTCAGGATCGTCATTGGAAGCTACTTCACGGATCGTGTCTTCTGGTTCGATACGGACGCTGGCCCGAGATGCTACCATATTTCTGTAGGTGGTCCACAAGGATCTGTGCTTGGACCGATCCTGTGGAACATTATGTATGATGGAATCCTGGGCATCAACTGGCCCTTAGGAGCTGAGCTACATTGCTTTACGGACGATGTGGCAATAACTGCAGTGGCCTAGACAATAGCAGTCTTCGAAGGCAAGTGCAATACGACAATTACTATGGCCATCGACTAGAGAAAGCCGGCTTAACAATTGCGGCGCACAAGACCGCGGCTGTCCTATTAAGCAGCAGAAAGAAGGTGAAAAGAAGAATGCTGATCACGGTCAAGGGGACACAGGTGGCCTCACAAGATTCCTTAAAATACCTGGGAGTAGTGGTAGACCACAGCCTATCTTTTAAGGATCAAGCTAGCTACGCGAGCAGGAAAGCAGCAATAACAACTGCGTCCTTGTCCAGGCTCATGCCCAACATAGAATGTCTCAATTACCCGGTAAGGAAACTACTGGTGGCGGTAGCCAAGGCAACGCTGCTATATACTGCACCAATATGGAGCAACGCCACCAAGAAAGGCTCTTACATAAAAGGAGCACACGCGGTGGTACGGTCTATGGCCCTTAGGCTCATTAGGGGCTTCAGGACTCGACCTTGAAGGATTTGCTGTCAGTCGTCACCGTAGAGCCCCCACTGAAGTTCAACGACGTTTCACAATATTTCAGATGCCAACGGTTCGGACATACCCAGCGCTACTCCTTCCTGCATCATCGCTGAAATGTGGTGGTCCTGATGACTTCAGGTCATGCACCAAAAAAGATGACGCGAAAGCATGCTGTTAACATTGCCAAGCTGATCACCATGCGTCGTTCAGAGGATGCCCTGCCTATAAAAAGGCAAAGGCAACAAACCACCTCCCATCCAGATACCAACTATCATCAATGGTACGAGTAACAGGGACGCACTTCAAGGAAACTAAGCGACACAGCCAACGAATCCCCAACAAAACCCTCAAGCCACTCCCAAAGCCCCAAAACCCAAACAGCTTGAAATGATGCTTGCCCGCTTGGAAGGAACGATTGAGAGGATGATGGAAACGTTGATCTCGCAGATGTTCTCGCAGATGTTGGAGTTAATAGCTCCCCTCCTCAACAGGAAGTAATGCAAATAAGTCTTAATATAGTTTTTTGGAACGCAAACGGCCTGCAGAGGGGCAAAGCCGAAGTAGAGCACCTCATCAAAACAGACAATATCGATATTCTTCTAGTTTCTGAAAAACAATTTTGTCCCAGATCCTACTTTAAAATCAATTGGTACGAACTGATACACGCGAACCATCCATCTGGCAGAGCACGCGGAAGAGCAGCTATGCTTATCAGGAGTGGCATTCAGTACACGGAACCTCCCGCGTTTCAGAAGGAATGAGCACAGTGCGCCGTGACCAGGATTACCAACCCACAGGGAGATATCACCATTGGTGCGGTTTACTACCCACCCAGAGACTCGATAAACGATACCCACCGTCATGACTTCTTCGAGTCCCTTGGACCTCGCTTTATAGCAGCCGGAGACTTTAACGCCAAACACTCCTGTTGGGGGTCCCGCACTAACAACCCCATAAGTACCTGCAGCGGATAAGTCTCGACTGCCATTCCACTGGAAAACACACACACTGGCCTACCGACCAATCAAAGCGAGAGCTTTAAGCTTTTGATCGATATGGACGTGTTCAACCTACGCAGCGCGATAAAAATCGTAAATATGGAGACAGCCCAGCTACAACAAGCCTATATTACATCGTGGGAACGTGCAATGGTTCGGCTGAGCGAACCAAACCAAAAGCAAGTGTTTAAATAAGAATAATTGTCCAAAAGTCAATTTCTCATTTTGTTCTTTTTCGGTCGCACTTTTCGCGGTGGGAGGCCCATCCGTTAAATCAGCCGGTGGAGCTGACAACTCATCGCAGACCAACAGTGCTGCCAGATCTGGCGATCGGGAAATAAATGTCAGAGCAGCGGGGGGCCCCGCCCCCACCGATGATGACCCATTCAGGAGGAGCTCCAGAATGTCATGGTCCCCAACAAAAGGAGGAGGAATTGCGGTGCAGGACGCCGGAACCCCTGCGCCGGCGGTGGTGCTGGAGGATTTACCGACTTGCCGCCGCAGTAATGCAGCGTTGGACAACTCGGCCCCTGTAGCCAGAAGCGCTACCAATTGGAGTATCCAGAAGGAAAAAGACGTTATCAGCGTGCCGTCGCACGGGAAAGGAAGGAAATCACCAATAGGATCGCCTATAGGGCCCTTAGATCTAGCCGCGGGAACCGCTGCGCCGGCGGTTGTGTTGGAGGATATACCGAATAGCCCCCGCAGTGCTGCAGAGCTGGACAACTCGGCCACTGTAGCCAGCAGCGCTAGCAATACGAGCAACCCGAAGGCAAAGGACGTTATCAGTGTGCCGTAGCACAGGAAAGGAAGGAAATCACAGACGGGATCCCCTTTAAGGCCCTTAGACTTCGCCGCGGGAATCCAAAATGAATACCTAAGGAGCATCCTCGCCAGGATGGGAAATAAAATTAACGCGATACTATCCGCGTTCGAAATTCGGCGCCATGTCGTCATAGACGATAAGAGCGTACTACTGGAACTCTCGGCTCTCAGCAACAGGGCCATCGAGCTTCACGAAGGCGTCGCGAAAGAGAATCTTTCTACGACCGCTTCTACCCAAACTGAGAACCCAAAATCCTAGACCAAAGGCTACACCAGCAAGGGAACTGCCAAAGGGGAAGATGCCCAAAGTTCAGGAGCCTAAAGTACAGGCACCCAAGCGCAGCAACTACTCCGCGGTGAGCTCAGAGGGTATACCTAAACCCAAAGAAAATACGTCCAAGCCGCGCAGCTATGCAAAGTTCAGCCTAAACGCCTGAGGAAGAAGCCGGAGGCACTCATATTAAAGAAGGCGGGAGATGGCTCGTATGCGGAAATGCTCCGGAAACTGAAAGCGGACCCGAACCTCAGCGAACTGAGCAAACATGTTCGCAAAGTCCGCAGAACTCAGCAAGGGGAACTACTGCTGGAAGTAGAGGGGAGAGTCTCCCACAGCGTCCCCAAATTTAAGACTGAGCTGGAAGCAACTCTAAAAGACATGGCTTTGGTACATTCGGGTACACAAAGAATGGCACTATCCTGCAGTGGATTGGACGAGGCCACGACAGCAGATGATCTCCACAGCTTCCTGGTCTCCCAATTTCAAGGCATTCTGCTGAAACCAGAGGACATCAAAGGACTACGTAGGATGCGGGATGGGACTCAGATAGCCTCTGTCCTGATGAACGCGAATGATGCGATTGCGGTCTTAGAAAAGGGCACGGTAACCGTGGGGTGGTCAAGGTGCTGCATCATCCAGGACGTCCGGCCCACGAGATGTTACAAGTGCCTGGGCTACGGACATCGAGCAACGACCTGCAAGGCGATCGATCGGTCAGACTGCTGCCTGCGATGCGGCGAACGAGGACACAAGGCAACGGGATGTGTTGCACCACCAAAGTGCCTATTATGAAGCGACGAAGTGGATAAAAACCACCCGACGGGCTGTTCCGCGTGCCCGACATACAGAGCCATCCTTAAGGAAGCGAAGTCCCAGCGTAATGCCGGAGCAAATTAAGATTGTTCAGCTCAATTTTAACAATTGCGCAGCTGCTCAGAGCCTCCTGGCTCAAACTGCGGCGGAGCGCAAGGTAGACATCATGCTTTTGAGCTAACCCTATTACCCTGTCCGTGGCAACCCCACAATGATATTTGACGAGACCGGTAAAGCAGCCATCAAGTGTTGCAGCAACCTGCACATACAGGAATTGGCGGCCTCGCCGATGCGCGGAATAGCATACGCAATGATAAAAGGAGTGCACTTTTACAGCTGCTACGCCCCCCTAGCGACACCCCAGAACAGTTCGAGGAGATGCTGGAGATGCTGGGCAGCCATGCGAGAGGGCGCGGCCCGAAGATTATTGCGGGCGACTTCAATGCTTGGGCAGTAGAATGGGGCAGCAGGTTTTCGAATCCCAGAGGCCGAGCAGTAATAAACACAAAGCTTATGTTGGACCTGGTACTCCTGAACGACGGCTGCAAACCAATAGGATAGGGGCTCGTCCTATATCGACATCACTTACATCAGCAGAGGGTTAGTGGCTAACGCCAGCTGGACCGTCCACGACGTTGTAACGCTGAGTGACCACGCACTGATTTCATTCTGCATCCTACCGAAGGGCACGACTTGGAGGCGGCAGAGAAGATCAGTCGGGCAAGCCTGGGACTCGAGGAAGATCGATGAAGATATGCTGGCATACCAAGTCGACTCGTTTTGAATCTCAAACGGACACGCAGATTTAATGGCGGCCGACCTCATGAAGATGCTTGAGGCAACGTGTGATGCAACCATGCCAAGGAGGAAAAAAAGAGCAGCGCAAGCCCCCAGTGTGCTGGTGGAGCGCTAACTTAAGCAAGCTACGCTCGGAATGCCTAAGGACAAGGAGAAGGGCGCAACGCGCTAGAGGCAGCACCCAGCACGCAGAACTCATGGAGGCTTTTAGAAGCAAACGCTCTGAGTTTAAGCACGGCATATTGGCTGCCAAAGCGCGGGCCTATAAGGAACTGCTAGATTCCGTGGATAGAGAGCCCTGGGGACTTTCCTACAACCTCGTAGCCAACAAGCTAAGGAAAAGAGAAGCAACCCCAAATGACCCTGATGTCCTGGCTAGCATAGTAGCAGAACTACTCTCAAGGCAGACCACTCTATGGCGGTCAACAGCAGTAGACCCTGGTTCGACACGGACGCTGGCCCGAGATGCTACAGTATTTCTGCAGGGGTCCCACAAGGATCTGTGCTTGGACCGATCCTGTGGAACATTATGTATAATGGAATCCTGGGCATCAACAGGCTCTTAGGAGCTGAGCTACATTGCTTTGCGGACGATGTGGAAACAACTGCAGTGGCCAAGACAATAGCAGTCTTCGAAGAGAAGTGCAACACGACAATTACTATGGCCATCGACTAGAGAAAGCCGGCTTAACAATTGCGGCGCACAAGACCGAGGCAGCCCTATTAAGCAGCAAGAAGAAGGTGGAAAGAATGGGGATCACGGTCAACGGAACACAGGGGGCATCACAAGACTCCTTAAAATATCTGGGAGTAGTGGTAGACCACAGGCTATCTTTTAAGAATCAAGCTAGCTACGCGAGCAGGAAAGCAGCAATAACAACTGCTTCCTTGTCCACGCTCATGCCCAACATAGGAGGTCTCAATTACCCGGCAAGGAAACTACTGGTGGCGGTAGCCAAGGCAACGCTGCTATATACTGCACCAATATGGAGCAACGCCACCAAGAAAGGCACTTACTTGAAGGGAGCACGGGCTGTGGTACGGTCTTAGGCTCATTAGAGGATTCAGGACCATATCCGGAGACGCAGCACTAGCACGGGCAGGCTTGCCGCCAATCGACCTGGAGATAAAGGCTATTTTTCCGAGAAGGTGCTACACGGCTGGAGGCTCACGAGCAACTGATGGGAGAGTGGCAGAACAGATGGATAACATCGCAACGGGGGAGGTGGTCCTACCAACTTATCCCCGATTTAATGACGTCAGCCAATTGCCGCCACAAAAAACTGGACTACCACCTTACCCAGTTCCTCACGGACCATGGCTGCTTTCGGGCGTACCTACTCCGGTTCCACCACGTAGAGGCAGCTCAATGCCTTTACTGCCCCGATGCTGAGGAAACAGCAGAGCGTGTACTCATGCATCAGAGATGTGATGAAGCGGGTCCAAGCCGACGAGATGGCCAACAGAGCCGAAGGCTAATACAGGCGAAGTACACCTATACGATGGCAGGAGAAAAAATACCCAGCGAAACCAGGGATGAAGGACGCGCGCCACTAGACCAATTAACAAGGAAGGGAGTATAACCAGGCTCCACATCCTGCTCACCGAAGAAATAACTTGACTGGAAGTCCCGGTGAGCTTGCAAAGGACGGAAGAACATACGGAGGTTTTTGTTTTTAGTACGTAAGCATAACTCTACTAAGCGGGTTATGAATCGTGCATGCCACCTATGGACGGTAGGTGGTATCTTTGGAAGATAACACTTTGTTGCAGTGTTGAGATAAACAGAGCTCCGGTCTTTAGCCCAAGTGGCCGAAATATGATTCGATCGGCACGTTCACAGAAAGTGCAAGTGCCAGCATTCTGTTACACTCTCCGATCACTTGACCGAACTCAAGTGTATGCATATACCCTCGCGCTTCAGCTTAAGAGAGAATAATTACATATATAACACATATATACATATAGAATATACATAACCGTCTCTCACTGCTGGCCAACTGTGGGCAGCGTAGTGATCAGACTTAGGCTTACTAAGAGCCTAAGGAATAATGTGAAATCAGATTCAACTAGACCGTGGAAGCGGCACCTTCGCTGCTTCCAAAATTAAATAAAGAAATCAAATAAAACCCAGCTGAAGCTTAACATTACATTGGATTTCCTCGCGCAACCCCAGGTACAAGACAGCACTTAATCGTGCCACCAAGGAACTGAAGGACAAGCTATCCATCCTACGGCAGGACTCGTTTCATAGATTTCTTGAGGAGCTGGAACCTGGAGACCCGCAGCACAACCTGTGGAATGTCTCGAGGCACATAAAAAGGCCTGCGAAGAAGATATCACCCGTGCGCAAAGTGGACGGTTCCTGTTGTCCGTCTGATGTCGAAAGAGCAGAAGCCTTTGCTGACTATCTACATAGTGCATTCTCCCCTTTCGACAGATGCACTGGCGAAGAGAGAGCTGCCACCATAAGGTAGACAGCCCAAGTGCTCCTGGCCCGCCAATACAGCCCGTCGAACCAGAGGCGATTGGGCAGAAGATCGCCTCCCTTACAAAAAAAAATGGTCTAGGTTTCCTATTAGATTTGAAACTTGATTTTTCATACTATATATCTACGATGGTTAAAAAATCAAGGGGTATATTTGGCTTTATTAGATGTGGTCCCATCGTCCAGAAATTTACAGACTATATATCTTCGATGGCTAATCTAGCGACCGGTATGCTGTACAAAACGACCCTAATATAACTATAACTAGGCCGTCCGATATTGGAGTACGTATCATGCATATGGACTCCACAATATGGGGTTCATCAAGAGCGCTTTGAATCTGTACAAAAGAACTTCTAGGGGAAGCTCCTAGGGGGCTTAGGTTAGGTTACGGGCCGTCGTTTTTGGCCCGACTCACTTCAACCTTAAAAAGTCTATTGTGACCATTATGTGTGACCGTCCGTGGTCACCGCGTCCGTTTCAGGTTCGTGTAAGCAAGCACTCTCCCTGTCAATGTATGTCAAATAGGTCCGAGGTGTCTATACTTATCTATCTATCCCTCCCAAATCTAGTCATTTTTCATGGTTAAAATAATTAAGTTTGGTCTTGTGCCAGTAGGAAGTTTTGCTTACTTTTCAGTCATTTTTTTACTTAAATTTAAACCATTGCTTTAAAAATACCATGTAGATAAACGGCAGTTTCTATTAGTGAGATATAAAAATACCGTTTATACTTGGCCGATCTTTATGATATCTTTAGAATCCGACTTGTTTCTTGGATTCTTGGATCTTAAAATTTGGTCAGATCATTCTTCTTGGATCTCAACTAGAAAACTTAAAATTTTATAGTTTATATTTTGTAGATGAGCGCAGATATTATATATAGAATGTCTGTATAGACACTTTTTACTTTTTAACTATAATATTAAAGCATTTCCGATTATTCAGTTATATGGCAGGATATAGTTGTCGATCCCGGACGTTCTGACTTATATACTGCATGAAAAAAAAGAAGGGTGGGTGCAAACTTTATAGTTGATATCTTTAAAACTGAGAGATACGTGAGAGTCACGTGGAAACAGACAGACGGACATAATATATGGACTCAGGAATTGATCATGAAAAAGAATATGTATACTTTATAAAGGATGATGGACACCTCACTGCGTTGCACACTTAAATTTAATTTTTTGTTTTATTTTCCATATTTATAGAATAGAGATGAAGAAAATAATATGGTGATTCTACCTATCGAAGCAACCGAATCGACAAGTTCAAATGACGGAATAGAAGAAATAAGACGTCGGAAGCGGTCAATATCACAATATAAACACTTTGAAGAGGTTTGTGATGCATTTTATATAAAAATAAAGTGTACAAATTAAAATATTAAGAAATTCAGAAGTTTCAAAGCTATTTATTTTAGAGTCTCATCTAAGTTAAATACAACTTTGTTGAACTATGTCGAAAGCTCAATAGTATTAACAAAATTCTAAGAAATTAAAAAAAATCCGCCCGATCCCAATTGTTTTAAGTGCCGAGCGCAGCATGTGAGAGCAATAATTCCAATAAATTAATGCACCAATAGAATGTCAATTCAGCAGGTCTGCCAATAGCCCCGCCGCTTACGGTAGCGTGAAGAATGTCAATTCAGCAGTCCTGCCAACAGCTCTGCCGCCTACGACAGCGTCGCTGACGTCACTGTTCCCTAAAAATCAATCCAAAAGTGATCTTCAATAAAAACACCACTCTTGGTTAATAAAAAACTCCAACAATGAAAATAGTAACTTGCGCCCGAATACCTATTGGCCCATCGGTGGATTGCAAGTAGTGTAAGGCCCGTCCGCAGAACAACCTTCATTTCAGTGTTAGTCGCAGGATCCCTAGTAGGCCACCAGAAGAATCACATCATTAAGTAATGTGTGTTAGTAAATAAGTGAAAATACAATATAAATAAGTTAACGAAACAAAAAATATCACAGAAGTTAAATGAAGTGTTTAAACAAATTTAAGCAAGAGAAGTTTTATAGGCAAAACTAATTCTTTAACATGAAAAAAGTAAAAAAGCGTAAAGAGATAGTGGATCAGTAAATTTGTTTGCCAAAAAAAAAAAAAGAAAAGTTTTTCAGGATCAATTCCTAAGTCGATACATTATGTCCGTCTGTCTGTTTCTATGTGACTCTCACGTAACTCTTAGTTTTAAAAATTTCAGCTATAAAGTTTGCACGAATCCTTCTTTTTTTCATGCAGTATATAAGTCAGAACGTCCGGGATCGATCACATATATGCTGCCATATAACCGAATAATCGGAAATGCTTTTATATTATAGTTAAAAATTAACTAACATGTCTATACAGACATTCAGAAGAGTCTGGTTTTCATCGCGCAACCCCAGGGACAAGACAGCACTTAATCGTGCCTCCAAGGAACTGAAGGACAAGCTAACCATCCTACGGCAGGACTCCTTCCATAGATTCCTTAAGGAGCTGGAACCTGGAGACCCGCAGCACAATCTGTGGAATGTCACGAGGCACATTAAAAGACCTGCGAAGAAGATATCACCCGTGCGCAAAGTAGACGGATCCTGGTGTCGGTCTGAGGTCGAAAGAGCAAAAGCCTTTGCTGACCATTTACATGGTGCATTCTCACCTTTCGACAGATGCACTGGCGAAGAGAGAGCTGCCAAGTGTTCCTGGCCCGCCAATACAGCCCGTCGAACCAGAGGAGATTGTGCAGGAGATCGGCATCTTAAAAAATAGCAAGTCACCAGGTCCTGACCGAATTGATGCAACAGCACTGAAAATGTTGCCCCTAATCTGTTTCCAATGGCTGGCTAACATCTTTAACAGCTGCCTCCGTCTAGGGTATTTCCCGAAAGTGTGGAAGCGTGCTGAAGTAATTGTCCTCCTCAAGCCTGGAAAACCTGAAGCCAATCTAGCATCGTATCGTCCGATTAGTTTGCTGGCAATCCTGTCTAAAATACTTGAAAGAGTATTTTTGAGTAGAGTACTGCCAGTTTTGGACGGGGCCGGACTGATCCCTGATCACCAGTTTGGCTTCAGACGCCTTCATGGAACACCAGAGCAATGCCACCGGCTTGTTGAGAGCATACTTGAGGCCTTCGAAAAGAAGAAGTACTGCTGTGCCGTTATGCTGGATGTCAAACAGGCGTTTGACAGAGTCTGGCACCCTTTTCAAAATAAAATCCCACCCTTCCAAGTTCCCACTTCGCCTTCCTCAAGTCGTACACAGAGGAAAGAGAATTCCGAGTGAGATGCGGATCATCAATTAGCACGCCTAGGCCTATAAGAGCAGGAGTACCTCAAGGCAGTGTTCTTGGACCCATCTTATACACACTCTACACAGCGGACCTTCCCATCACCCCCTCTCGAAACCTCACAGTAGCTACATATGCGGACGACACCGCCTTCCTAGCCTCCGCCACAGATCCCCAGGAAGCATCAGCCATCATACAGAGACAACTGGATGCTCTCGATCCATGGCTGGAACGATGGAACATCGTGGCCAACAGGCCACCCTACGACTTAAGCAACTGTACTGGCTCCTGGGGAGAAGGTCCAAGCTCAAAGAAAAACTCAAACTGCTTATTTACAAAGTAGTGCTGAAGCCAATCTGGACCTATGGGATTCAGTTGTGGGGCACGGCAAGCTGTTTCAGAATAAATGTCTGAGAACAATTTCAAACGCCCATCCGTACCATGAAAACTCAATAATCCATAAAAAGCTTGGAATTCCTTGGGTAGCAGAGGAGATCACCCGACTCAGCGAAAGATATACAAAAAGACTGGACAACCACACCAACCACCTGGCCATCAAGCTCCTAGATAACAGCCAATCCCTAAGACGCCTGAAAAGGAAACACCCGCTTGACCTCCCCCACCAATAGACACCTAAGTCAATCTCATTAGATATACATTCCATGTACCTCCCTTAAGTCAATGTTACCCCCCATCTCATTTAATGATTGTCCATTCGGACAGATTTTAAATACAAAATAAGAATGATAAAAAAGAAAAAAAAATCTAGAAAATATAAACAAAAATATTTTAAGTTTTCTAGATGAGATCCAAGAAGAGAATAATCTGACCATACTTTAAGATCCCTGTAAATGGACCTGAGTATGAAAGATCGGAAAGTAAAAGCAAAGAGAGTTTTTTTCAAAATCCATTTTACAAGGAACGAGTCGAATTCTAAAGTTATCATAAAGATCGATCAAGTATATACTGTATTTTTTATATCTCACTAAAAGAACATGGTATTGTAAATGCAATGGTTTTAGTTAGAAAAATATAACAAATATAATATAAAATATAACCAAATATAAACAAATAAATTCAGAACTTCCTAATGGCACAAGACCAAACCTAATTCTTTTGAACATGGAAAATTACTAACTTTGGGTGCGATAGAGAGTAAATTATAGACACCTCGGACCTATTCCACATAGATTCACACCGGATACAAAAATGTACACATGCATCTGGTTCGGGAGAGTGCTTGCTTACACGAACCTGAAACGGACGCGGTGACCACGGACGGTCACACATAATGGTCACAATAGACTTTTTAAGGTTTAAGTGAGTCGGGCCAAAAACGACGGCCCGTAACCTAACCTAAGCCCCCTAGGAGCTTCCCCTAGAAGTTCTTTTGTACAGATTCAAAGCGCTCTTGATGTACCCCATATTGTGGAGTCCATATGCATGATACGTACTCCAATATCGGACGGCCTAGTTATAGTTATATTAGGGTCGTTAAATTTTGTACAGCATACCGGTCGCTAGATTAGCTATCGAAGATATATAGTCTGTAAATTTCTGGACGATGGGACCACATCTAATAAAGCCAAATATACCCCTTGATTTTTTAACCATCGTAGATATATAGTATATATATATATAGTACCATCGTAGATATATAGTATATAGTAGTAGTATATAGTATAGTATAGTCAAGTTTCAAATCTAATAGGAAACCTAAATCGTGAGCATTAATTAATCTCTCTAGATAAAATAACATAAGCTTTAAATTCGAGCCATTAAAAAACAGGTAAAGCACGAGTTATTGAAATTTTTCATTTCGAACTGAAGCTCACATTGGTCAGAAAAGGATTTGTATTAAATACAAAACTTAATGTAAGTACCAGAGGGTTCATTAAAGCAGGGAAAGAGCCGTTAATGAAAGTGGTTAAAAGTAACGCCCCAAGAAAAAATATGATATGCACCCCTTACGTAGAAAATTAAAATAAATTCGCAATTTAAATTTAAAAACGCAACAAGTCGAAGTGGATAAAAGCAGCCATAAAGTCCTACGATCCTGAGCAAGAATCTGGATACCGGCGTGTATTTAGGTACCGGACCAAATCCTCAGCCAATCCGAAAATTTATTACAAATCTTTAAAAGACATGCGGTGCTGATTTAACCCCATTGACTCCCTAGGGAAATCAAATAGCCTTAAAAGTTTAACGAATGATATTTTTTTGTACAGAATCTTAATTGACATGAAATATGAAAGTACCAGTTTCTAAGTTTTATTTTGTGAACTATGATTCCAACCAATCCATGTAACAACTCATTTCTCTGGCATTGATTATTTATCTCTAACCAAAATTTGGTATATAATGTATTGTTAATTTTTTTTAATAATACTATG
This sequence comes from Drosophila vallismaia, assembly GCA_035047325.1. NCBI lineage: Eukaryota > Metazoa > Arthropoda > Insecta > Diptera > Drosophilidae > Drosophila > Drosophila vallismaia. The sequence goes on from JAWNPU010000073.1 coordinate 311,195, forward strand.
GGTTATGCGTTTTCTGATCTGGTTGATTATATAATTCTTTCTGGCATTGTTTAACTCGGTCTGTTTTAATTTCTCCCTAGCGCAATGATTGTCCGAGCAGTCGGCTTTTGTCCTTCATGTATGTGGTCAGTTGCGATCTAACACTCAAAGAGTGCAGACGTACCTGCGGATCGACAGCAAGTTTCTTATCGTGCCTTTACTCCCACTATTCCGAAACTGTCACATAGCGTCTGATTGGTTCAACTTGCGAACCTAACGGTCTGCTACAAACTCTAACGCACATTCCAGAGTTAGCGTCATCTGCTGCCTACCAAATTCTGTGTACAACTCAGCAGAAGCAAAGAGCGGTTGGCACACCGGCCAACGGTGCCTAGTTTCCCCTCCCCCCACTCAATCGTCCACAACCTACAGCATGGATTGGCAAGCCCCCGCGCGGACCACCAAGCTTGGAAAAACAACGCCCTGCAAAAAGGCTCTCAAAACAGGGAAGTGCAGCTCGAGCAGCGACTCAAGCTCGAGATCATCTGACTCGGAGCCCGGGGAGATCAAGCGTAAGCCCGCGCGTAAAAGGCAGGGAGAGGAGCCAGACGTCACGCCTAGCACCAGCGCAGCTCTGCATAGGAAGCTGGCAAACAACTTCTTTGCCCCCCTCTCAAGCAAAGAAGATGACGACGAACATGACGAACCCAAACCTGCTGCAGAGGCAGTGGCATCCAAAACAGTAGAGAAATCGAACCCGACCCCGAAAACCCTCAAGCCTCCCCCGATCTACATCCCAGACGTGACCGACATTACCGAGATTGTCAAAATGATAACGACTCTCGTGGGTTCCCAAAACGACTTCACATACAAAACGGAGAGAAATAATAATGTACGCATAATGATGCCAGATAAGGAGTCCTACACAGCCCTACGCCAGCACCTCGTGGCACATAACAAAAGGCACCGCACCTTCCAACCAAAGGATGAGAGAGCATACAGGGCGGTCATCAAGGGACTTCACCACTCAACGGACCAGACTGAAATCAAGGAAGAACTCCACAAATACGGCCATACTGTGAGGGATCTGCACAATCCCATTGGCAGGAAATCCAAACAACCACTGGGGATATTTTTTGTTAACCTAGAACCAGCGAGCAACAACACAGAGGTTTTCAAAATCAAGAGGATTTGTAGGTCAGTCGTCACCGTTGAGCCCCCACTGAAGTTCAACGATGTTCCACAATGTTACAGATGCCAAGGATTCGGACACACCCAGCGCTACTGTTTCCTGGAACATCGCTGCGTGAAATGTGGTGATTCTCATGACTCTAGGTCATGCACCAAAAAAGATGCCGAGAAAGCATGCTGTTTACATTGTCAAACTGATCACCCTGCGTCGTACAGAGGATGTCCTGCCTACAAAAAGGCAAAGGCACAGCTATCTCCTAAAGCCAGACCCGTTGAGAGTAGCAACAAACCACCTCTCATCCAAATACCAACTATCATCAATGGTACGAGTTACAGGGACGCACTTCTTGGAAACCATGCAACAGAAGAAGCATGTTGCAGAAGAGCAAAGCCGAAGTAGAGCATCTCATGAAAACAGACAATATTGATGTTCTTCTAGTTTCAGAATCCCATTTTTGTCCCAGATCCTACTTTAACATTAGCGGATACGATCTGTTACATGCCAACCATCCATCTGGCAGAGCACGCGGAGGAGCAGCTATGCTCATCAGGAGTGGCATTCAGTATACGGAACTTCCCGCGTTTCAGGAGGAATGGGCTCAGTGCGCCGTGACCAGGATTTCTAGCCCACAGGGAGATATCACCATTGGTGCGGTTTACTTCCCACCCAGACACTCGATAACCGAGACCCACCTTCAGGACTTCTTCGAGTCCCTTGGACCTTGTTTTATAGCAGCCGGAGACTTTAACGCCAAACACTCCTGGTGGGGGTCCCGCACAAACAACCCCAAAGGCATTAAGCTTTACAAGTACCTGCAGCGGAAGAGTCTGGACTGCCATTCCACTGGAGAACCCACACACTGGCCTTCCGACCCTTCAAAGCAGCCGGATCTTCTGGACTTCGCCGTCTCCAAGGGCATAGGACACTCTAAGATAACATGCTCAAGCTATGATAAACTGCTATCCGACCACAGCGCAGTAAACTTGCTCCTAAACATCCCCGTCCTCAGAAAAACCCCGCCTAGAAGACTCACTGGGAAACACACAAATGCCCCCAAGTTTACGTTTTGGATGCTTTCCTCCCTGAACTCAGATCCCCCTCTTTCCACACCAAGCAACATAGATGCGGCCATCGAAAACTTAACCAGAGAGATGCACAATGCTGCTGAGTTTGCGAACCCACCTCCTCCGACTACCCCGAGAACACCTGAAAGAGACTTGCACTTGTGGTCTCCTGAAATCGCGGCCCTCGTGGCCGAAAAAAGGCGCCTCAGAAGAGTCTGGTTTTCATCGCGCAATCCCAGGGACAAGACAGCACTTAATCGTGCCACCAAGGAACTGAAGGACAAGCTAACCATCCTACGGCAGGACTCCTTCCATAAATTCCTCAAGGAGCTGGAACCTGGAGACCCGCAGCACAATCTGTGGAATGTCACGAGGCACATTAAAAGACCTGCTAAGAAGATATCACCCGTGCGCAAAGTGGACGGATCCTGGTGTCGGTCTGAGGTCGAAAGAGCAAAAGCCTTTGCTGACCATTTACATGGTGCATTCTCACCTTTCGACAGATGCACTGGCGAAGAGAGAGCTGCCAAGTGTTCCTGGCCCGCCAATACAGCCCGTCGAACCAGAGGAGATTGTGCAGGAGATCGGCATCTTAAAAAATAGCAAGTCACCAGGTCCTAACCGAATTGATGCAACAACACTGAAAATGTTGCCCCTAATCTGCTTCCAATGGCTGGCTAACATCTTTAACAGCTGCCTCCGTCTAGGGTATTTCCCGAAAGTGTGGAAGCGTGCTGAAGTAATTGTCCTCCTCAAGCCTGGAAAACCTGAAGCCAATCTAGCATCGTATCGTCCGATTAGTTTGCTGGCAATCCTGTCTAAAATACTTGAAAGAATATTTTTACGCAGAGTACTGCCAGTTTTGGACGAGGCCGGACTGATCCCTGATCACCAGTTTGGATTCAGACGCCTTCATGGAACACCAGAGCAATGCCACCGGCTTGTCGAGTGCATACTAGAGGCCTTCGAAAAGAAGAAGTACTGCTGCGCCGTTATGCTGGATGTTAAACAGGCGTTTGACAGAGTCTGGCACCCTGGACTCCTGTTCAAAATTAAATCCAACCTTCCAAGTTCCCACTTCGCCTTCCTCAAGTCGTACACAGAGGAAAGAGAATTCCGAGTGAGATGCGGATCATCAATCAGCACGCCTAGGCCTATAAGAGCAGGAGTACCTCAAGGCAGTGTTCTTGGACCCATCTTATACACACTCTACACAGCGGACCTTCCCATCACCCCCTCTCGGAACCTCACAGTAGCTACATACGCGGACGACACCGCGTTCCTAGCCTCCGCCAAGAATCCGCAGGATGCATCAGCCATCATACAAAGACAACTGGATGCTCTAGATCCATGGCTGAAACGATGGAACATCGTGGTAAACGCGGAGAAATCCTCCCACACAACCTTTGCTTCACGCAGGGGGGATTGCCCCCCCGTCACACTCAACGGGGAAACCATTCCAACGAATGACACTCCCAAATATCTAGGGCTGACCCTGGACCGCAGGCTCACATGGCGTCCACACCTAATCAACAAGCGCAACCAGGCCGACCTACGACTCAGGCAACTTCACTGGCTCCTGGGCAGAAGATCCAAGCTCAGGGAAAAATTTAAACTACTCACATACAACGTAGTGCTGAAGCCAATCTGGACCTATGGGATTCAGTTGTGGGGCACGGCAAGCTATTCCAACCGCATCAGAATACAGCGGTTTCAGAATAAATGTCTGAGAACATTATCTAACGCTCATCCGTACCACGAAAACGCAATAATCCACAAAGAGCTTGGAATTCCTTCGGTAGCAGAGGAGATCACCAGACACAGTGAAAGATATACAAAAAGACTGGACAATCACCCCAACCACCTGGCCATCAAGCTCCTAGAAAACAGCCAATCCCTAAGACGCCTGAAAAGGAAACACCCGCTTGACCTCCCCCACCAATAGACACCTAAGTCAGACTTATATGATGTACATTCCTTGTACCCCCTTAAGTTAATGTCACCGCCAAATCATTTAATGATTGTCCATTCGGACAGATTTTAAATATAAAATAAGAATGATAAAAAAAAAAAAAAAAAAAAAGTATGTGGTAAATTTTCCTGCCGGTTCACGGTGGTTCCAAAAGCCAAAAACGTGGCCAAAACTCGAAAAAATAATTAAATGAATGAAAAAATCGTTACTCGGGGGTTTTTGAGGTCGCTGATTAAGAATCTGATATTTTTATTTTTTTTTTTACAAAATGGCGGATCCAATATGGCGGAAACAAAATCTATGATGTGCTTTAATTTTAATAAAAATTGTAACTCGGGGGTTTTCGAGTCGCTGATTACGAAACTAATCTTATTTTTTTTAAAAAAATGGTGAATTTAGATTGCTGGAGATGAAGTACAAAAAAATTTGAGTTTCAATGAAATTTATTATTCAATATTAAATAATACAAACTATAAAATCATTTAACAATAGAAATTAATATTCGTCATCTGAGGAGTGTACAGATTCATCTTCAGAAGTTGATGGTGAATCGGTATTTAAACTTTTATTATCATAAACTGGCGCTTTCAGCAATTTAGTCGCATCAGTTTCCAAAGATTTTAGTTTTCTTATCGGTAATTTCTTTAAACTAGATATTAATGGATCTGACGATAATAAGAGCCTACAAAAAATGTCTTCCATATTTTTAGTACGAGAAGTTTTCCGCGCAAAGTCTTCTCGATATTTTTTAATAAATTTATTACATGATTCTTGAGCTTCTTCAGACATTTGCCCGATTGGCAAAAGCGATGTTTCATCTATTTTGGCGCTGTGAATTAATAATTTATGTAACGTAGTTGGCATATAATACCAGGAATATAAATGTACATATAGACGGGATGTCTCTAGGCAATACTTTTCATATTCAGGAACATTGATTTCAAAACTAATAAATGAAATCTTTTAATTAGTGTTTCGTCGATTCCCGTTATTAGTGATGAAACTGTTGAATTTTGGAAGAAGCTACGTGCTGTATTTCCATCATTCGCGCTCCCAAATCCCTGTTTAGGTTGATCAATTAGGAGTCGCAATTGTTGACGAAAACCTTTTTGAATATTGGCTTTTCTAATTGAAATGCTTTTTTCATCCTCCTTTCGCGTTTGCCATATTTTAACATGTAGCTTACAAGCAATCTGCAAAAGACACTCGAACAAACGAATCCATGCATGCAAAGTTGAAAGACCGAACTGCAAATTATCCTCGACAATTTCTTTTTTTAACATTACATCTATATTATTAAATTGTTTTGAAGTACATTTACAAAGATAGCATTTCTGGGCGGAGGCCGAGGATTTTTCCAAATTATAATAACATTGCTTCCACCTGATTGATCGACAGATATAAGTTGAAGCGGTACAAGTGATGTACAAAATACATCACTATCTGTTTTATTGACAATTATCAATATCATCGTTGAATTTTTGTTTATAACGGCTTTGACCTGAAGTCCCATCGCATCCCCACTTACAAATTAACTGTAAATTTTGAACATCATCTGATGTAAAGCTTTGTAATAGATCATTTTGTCCTAACAGAATTGGCTGAACTGTATGATCTAACAATGCTTGAAGTTTTACTTCAGCTTTACATTCCGTAATTGTTAAATCGTCAGTGGAAGGGTAACATCTTTTTTTTTCTAGTAAAACATTTTTATATGAAGGATATAATTTACATAGGTGTCGAATACTATTAGATCTAATACCATTGTACATGATTTTGGACAATTGATTTTCAATAACAACTGATAGGGCTTCCTGTTTTGTCATTTGTTTTTCGGAATTTTCGCTTAATAATAAAAAATGTCTGTACTTTCGTCCTTTTGTTGGACTTCCTTCAGAATGTCTTGGACCAACTTTGCTGCATCGCATTTTCCAGAGGCTCGTAAACTCATGTTCGTAGCGTAAACTAGTTCATCTGTGCTGTATTGATCTCGAATTTTCTTTAATTTTCTGCGTTTACTTCGATCACTGCTGTCTTCAAAAGTGGAAGGCGGTCGTCCTCCCTTTTTAGTACTTGTAGACGGTTGAGGTTCCTCGGTGACATCTATGTCCTTTGAATTGGCACTTAGATCAACTTTCTTTTGAAGCCATGATTCATTTTTTTTTAAGAACCTTTCTTCCGTTCCTTGACTTTCGTTATACTTTTGGCGAAATTTACTGAACAACTTTCTCAGGTCATTTTTTACTTCAGTAGTACTTCATAAAATAAATGTACTTTCTTGAGACAAGTGTTCTTCCAATAATTGGAAAAGAATATTATTGTCCTTGTTTATATTATTCTTGACAATATCAAAAATTTTTTTTCGCGTGAGAGACATTTCTTCCGATTGTCTGGAACTGTTTGTATTAACTAAACTATAATTATTTTTTACAATCATAAATTATCAACTACGATGAAAAAAGAAATATTTACTGTATTTCCAGCAAAACTCGAAATCAGTTATATACATATTTATATTAATTATTTATATTTATTATATTTATATTTTACTTCATAACATATTTTAATTACTATTAATGTTATTTAATATTTATTTCGAACTATTATTTTCCTGATTTATTATTACTATTATTATGATTATTATTATTATTATTATTATTTTATTTCAATATTTCAATTAATATTCATTTTATATCAGCCAAAGAGATAGTTTCGTATTGTACTCTTAACAGAAAACATACATTGCTGCAGAAAGTATCCATTTTAAAAAAATGGGGCAAGTTGGGGCAAATTTTCTTTTTTTGAAAGGAAACAGAAATGTATCTAGAATACGAGAAAAAATATTTCAGAGTGCAATGTCGTGGGGCTTTTGACTTATTCACTTTCTAATTTTTAGTCTTTGAAATATTTAACCTCTTAAAAGCGATATTACAAATGTTTCGTAAACAAATTATCATCAAATTTCAATTCATGTCTTTAGTATACTTTTAATAAACTTACCTGTAGCTGACGATTCCAAGTCACAAATCTTGAATTCTCGAAAATTTCGAGAAATGAGACAGTTTTGAAGATTGCGTTTCCTTGCGTTTGAAATACTCACTCGATGTGACACACCGGACGCTTAGACCAGAACTGCTTCTAACGGCCAGATGTGCACAATAGACCCTCAAAAAGGGTCGTTTCCAACAGTTAAAGTCCCCAATTTAAACTTTTTTTCCGGCTTTTGGCAACGTTTTTGGCTTTTGGAACCACCACGGTTGTCTCATATGCGTTTTAAACTCACGAAGTAGTTCCGTTTGTTGCATGGTGCTGATCTCGTAAAACTAGGAGTCGTTGTCCCGCTGCCTAATCCATGGTCGAACAGCAACTTTTTCTTCGAAATCGGTAAATATTTCTTTTACTAAACCAAGCATAGCAAAATCTTAGATTTTCAATTCTATGCTGCTGGTTTCAGGGAATTTTCCGAGCACATTCCTGAAAACGTATGTTTCTATCCCTATCCTTCAGAATTTTTTATTATCGACAAATTCCCATCCCTAAAATGTTTTTTGTCCATAACTATCCGTGAGTGAATTGGCATTAATAAATGAACGATTAATAAAAAGTGAAAAAAAATTTTTTTTTTACCCTCAGCGCCGGCCCCAAACATTGATGCTTCGAGCCAGAAACCAACAACAAGACGAACTACAGTTTTCCTTTTCATCGGCGACCTTTACTACAACTAACTACAGAGTTCGTTTGTATGTACATATGTATGTGATCTTCTAATTCCCGGCTCCCTTTCTTTCATTTTCCTACTTTGGTTCTCCGGCAGTCAACTCAAGCTTAAACACAGTACAGTAAATTCGCACTATAACACAAATTCGCACAAATTCTTGGGTAATAATTGTAATACCCTAGTGGTTCCATATGCCAATTCAGCATAAACGCCGTTAGCGGCCGCGCCGTGATCACGTTGCTTTCACCGGAGTGGTGAGATATGCTGGTCGGCTTTGCCGACCGAACTTAGCTTAGCTAGAGACAAGAAAGCTTCAGTTTGATTTTAATTGTATTAAAGAGTGATAGCTCATAAAATTGAAACCAGGCAAAGCTAATCTTGTTGAATTGATTATCTAGCCTTAAGGGCAGATAGTAACGGAGAGAAGTTCTCCCATTATATCTTGCACATATTTAGGAACAGCGCTAAGCCCACAGCGAGTCGGCCAGTGCACCCTCCGAAGAAGAAGATCCCCGTAACCTGAAAGAGTAGCTGACCACGAGGCGATTACGTCATCCCCCCTTTAACTACGGACTTCGGCGTGGTACAACCTAGGGAATCTTATTAAAACGTAATTTATACATCCACCTTATATTATCACAAATCTTAAATAAATAAAGAAGAGAAATTCCCTACATTTCCACACAAGCACAAGCATTTAAATATACGCACATATACAAATACATCCATTAAAATATATGTCGGAGAAGGGTTAGTTGTAGCATCCATTTTCTTAGGCTCAGTAAGTTCTGCTGGTCACAATGTCGCTCTAAGAACTGAACTCCCTCGAGAGTACCGAGCCTGACCAGACCTCACACTCACTCCTTTCACTCACAGCTCTCTCTCTCTCAGTCCGCGGTCAGCGATCAGACCACACTCAGCAACGGAGTCCATCCCGTTACCATACCTTCACTATTCCATGAAAATGCTGCGCGTATGCAGCCACAAGCCGCCACGGTGTCGCCTGACCCCAACGGCGCCACGTACACCGATCTATAACACGGGTCAACAAAATACTAGAACTACACTAGTCTGCAAAATACTAAAACTAGCGTTCCGACACGGCCTTCCTGACAAATCACACGTCCTCGTGTGTTAACTTTTAATCACAATACTCTCACATGTCGGGCATTATTCATTTTTATTTTTCCCATTATATTAACATACAGCTTAAGGTACTTAAACAAACATAAGAAAATTGTCTTCTTGACTACTCCATACACTGCCTTTTTTTTTCTTCATCAACTCTTCTTCTTAAATCAATTATCCTTACAATTTAAATTATCATATTTTATTATTCATATCTCGAGCATATTTTCCATTCATATTAAATCCTTCAACTCTGGTGTAGTTCCTTTTACACCTTTTCGACTCAAACTCTGGTGTAGTTCCTTTAACACCTTTTCAACTCAAACTCTGGTGTAGTTCCTTTAACACCTTTTCAACTCAAACTCTGGTGTAGTTCCTTTAACACCTTTTCAACTCAAACTCTGGTGTAGTACCTTTAACACCTTTTCAACTCAAACTCTGGTGTAGTTCCTTTAACACCTTTCAAACTTGACCCCCGCCATAACAAGTCACATTTGATATGGTGCGGTCATCTTATCACCTCTTGGTCAATCTATTTCAATTTCTTCAGTTATTTGTCTGTTTGGCAATGCTCTCAGAAATTCGTGCGAATACTTATACGTTCTTTTGCTCGTCAACGATTTTAACACATATCTATCTCCATCTAGTAGTTCGACTATCTCAAACGGACCTTTAAATTTCGTCTAGCTAGCTTCCCTACCAATCAACAATTCAAGCGGGTTGACCTGAGTGACTCGGTTGGCTGTACAATTCATTGCCAATTGCACTTCTGATAAGGCATCCTGCCACGACCTCTGACTGGTTTCCACGGCAGTCAACATGCTTTTAAGCGTACTCATTATCCGCTCTACCTGACCATTCGCCCTACTCGCGCCTGTAGCAATTAGGTGTAACTCAATTGTTTGGGAATAACAAAATTCACGGAAACCCGAGCTTGCAAATTTACGACCCTGACCTGCTATAATTCGGGTAGGCAAACCAATCAAACACACGATGACTTTAATAGCTTTAATGGAACTTTCGGTGTCGATATTCAAGGTGTGAAGAAAGTAAACAAATTTCGTGAATGCATCTACCAAAACAATAACGTACTCCTTCAAGTCGTTTTTCCCACTCATTTTTCCAGTTATGTCTATATGCACTGTGTTCCACGGAATATCTACCTTGGGAATCGGGTGCATTTCAGCATGAATTTTTCCACTTGACGGCTTTGCTATTTTACAGGTTATGCAATTTTCGACAAACCTACGAACGTATTTTGCCATATTTCCAAACCAGTAAAATTCATAAACTTTATTCAATGTTTTTTCCCATCCTAAATGCATGATAGATTCGTACGTGATTGATCACTGCCCATCTAAATGCCCTTGGGGTTACTGGAAAACATTTGGTTTTACCGTTTCTTTGAATGTTTTTGTATAAGATTCCTTTTCTTAATTTGTAGGTTCTAGCTAGACTCTCCGGGAATTCATTATTTCTTAACTTAGACGATATGTCGGCTACCTCAGGATCACATTGTTGTTCCGAAACCAGCCAATTGTCTGTAACCTCAGTTAGCTTAATTCGTTTTTCAACTATTTTGTTTATACATTTACTTTCTTTTGTCAGTGGATTTCGAGACAAAACATCCACGTGAGCCATTCGTTCTCCCTTTTTATATTGGATATCGAAAACAAAGGACTGCAGGAAACTCCACCATCGATGCACCCTCGGTGATAGGTCTGATTTTGTACGACTAGCTTTTAGGGAATTGCACTCAGTAAATACCACAAACTTTCGTCCCTGTAAATAGTGACGAAAATGTTTAATGGCATTGACAACCGCCATAGTCTCAAGTTCGTACGAGTGATATTTTTGATTCAGCTGGTGTAGTACATTTACTGTAATATTCAACCACATGGGGCTTTTTGTCAATTTTATCTAGCAATATTGCCCGTAGCCAATCGAGCTGGCATCCGTGTGTAACTCTATCGGAAATCGTGGGTCGAATATAGTAAGTACCGGTTCCTGGGTTAATACAGGTATTATTTTCAATCGAATTTGTTCATGCTCTATGAGCCAATTGAAATCACAGTTTTTCTTTGAAGTCAGAAGATACAACAGTTTTAAAGATTCGGAAAATTTTGGCACAAACTGCCGAAAGTATGAGGCTAACCCAATAAATTTCTTTGATTGTGTTACGGTTTGTGGAGGTGGCAGTCCTGTCAGTGCTTGAATTTTACGTGCGTTAGGGCGGATTTGTCCATTGCTTACTTCAAATCCAAGATACTCTACCTTAGTCTTAAGAAACGAACACTTAGTCATATTAAATGAAAATCCAGCCTTACTTAAGGTTTCTAGAACTACCTGCAATCTACCTAAAGCTTCATCCTTAGTTTTGGCCACGATTAAAACATCGTCAATATACACGATGGCATATGTGTATGCAAGGTTACTTAACTATAGCGCGCTGAAAAACTGATGGAGCATTTTTTAAACCAAAAGGCATGGTTAAAAATTCGTATTGCCCTTAGGGAGTAACGAAAGCGGTGCGCTCTATTGAATCTTGATGTACCGGTATTTGGTAGAATCCACTATCCATATCGAGACACGAGAAATAGTTTGCTCCACGTAATCAGGCAATCTGGTCAGCAATAAGGCGTAGTGGATACTTATCTGCGACTGTATTCTCATTTAAAGCACGGTAATCTACACAAAGACGATCGCTACCATCTTTCTTTTTCACGAGCATCATCGGGCTAGCGAAAGGTGAGCAACTGGGACGAATAATATTGAATTTTAGGATTTTGCAACGCACATGTTCTTTCTGATCCTCGCTTAGCCTGTATTGCCGGCGCTGCACTGTCTTTTGTGGATCTATTAGCCTAAATTCCAATTGCCCTGTTGTTATACAAGTCTGTGGGATTCCCTCTATAAACCAATCAATAATGTTTTAGGATGTTTCTCAGTGCCGTCTTATCAGAATTATTAAGGTCCCAATCAGAATCTAAAAGGTTTTCATAATTAGTTGAAGTTACAATATCAACTCTTTTTGTATTATAAATACAGAATTTTTCGGCTTCTATTATTACGCCAAAACCCTGGCTTAATATCTCGCGGCCTAACAAAACATCGTATATCAGATATTTTTCCGCAACTACATGCAACAAAGTCTTTAGACAATATTGTTCAATATTTATTTTGGATAGAATTTGCTGTGTGCTACATATTGAATCGTTACAAATACCATTTAATTTTACAATATTGTGAAATCGTTTTCCCTTGAACTTATCTGCCACACTCTCTTTTACCAGTGAACATTCAGCTCCGGAGTCGAAACAAAATGGAACAGACTCACCGGACAGATTTATTATCCCTTTTGCCTGGGCCACTTCGCAAACATCCACGCGTCTCTCGTAGGTCTTCTCGTTGCCACTGGTTCAGATTTTTGGACATGCAGAGGCGTAATGTCCCATTTCGTTGCACTTGAAACATTTTACATTTGACCGATCTATCATTCTGGAAGAACTGCTCCCATCCTGTGTCCTTCCCTTTGAGTTTGGTCTCCTTTCCAGTCGACTGCGGCACTCGGCAATTTTGTGGCCAATCTTTCCACAATGATGGCATTTTATTTGAAGCTTGGTCCTCTTCAGCTCTGGGCCAGTTAAATACGCATCCTCCACTGTAGTACGCTTCTTAAAAGCGTAGGCCTGTAGTAGCTGTTGTAGATCGTTTTGGCTGGTTACGTTGGTTTTTGTTGTTGTCGATTTGCGCCATGTGTGCCAATGCTATCAATACAGCGATTTCCTCCAGGCCTTTAGCTTTCCATTTTGACATAAGCGACGTGACGATTCGACTGCCATATTCTGCGAATCCCTCCCCAGATTTCGGACGACCATTCAATATGTTTATTAAAATTTCTGTGGTTGTCTCTACTCCCACGAAGCTTTGAATAAACAGTTCCTTGAATTGCGTCCAGGTGATACCGGCAAAACATATTTGCGAAAGCCATTGTGATGCACCGCCTTCCAACCCCAACGGCTACACGTACACCGATCTATAACACTGGTCAACAAAATACTAGAACTACACTAGTCTGCAAAATACTAAAACCAGCGCTCCGACATATACATATAGATATATTAGATATATATAGATATAAACATATATTTATATATATATAATATTAGGCTATTGTTAACTGTTTAAATGACTTTAGATTCTTCCTTAAGTTGTATGCTTATTCAAAAGAAGGTCCCGTTGATATGCGTCCCTCTTCACTTCTTAACATTGATGTGAGTGGATTAGTGATTGTAGCATACCCCAGTATAAACTTTTATAATATTCAGATAGTCCTAAAAAATATCTCTGTTTCTTAATTGTGTTGAGACTCTATATCTTATATGATACCTTATATCTATACCTTATATGATACAACGAATCCCAGAAATTCTTCTTATGTTTTATGTTTCTTATGTTTATGTTCTTATGTTTCTTATGTTTTTAATAAGTCACATTTAGGTAACTGAAATTTAATATTGCCTACATTTAAAGTTTCGAATTCCAGGTTAAGGTATCTGCAATATGTTGGTTCATCCTTACTAAAGACTACTATATCGTCAATGTAAATTTAGTAATTTTTAATTTACTAATTTTTTTGGTACAATCCACACAAGCGAATGGTAAGGGTGTCAAGATGGTCGTATAATGTTGTTAAATTCATCTTTTAGGAACATGGGACATTTGGAAATCAGCTTAAACGTTATTAGTGTAGGTCAGCTTTTCGTTCTGTTCAGCAAAATGGTTGGGATATTTTTGTAATAGGCGGTTTAGCTGTAATTTTTAATTTGTTAGGAAGTTATTTACTCTGGGTATTATTAAATTAACTTGCTCAATTATTTTTATAGTAAGAGTTTTGCCGTTTTTTAAATACATGAATTTTTCCCTGGTGTCTATAATAGCGCATAGCACCTTCAGACTATCGTTTCCTAATATTCCGTGAAAAGTTTTAAGTGTAGGCAATAAAAAAAATTTAACTAATGAATTTAGGGTCGTTAAATAGGTTAGCTGTCTTGTGATGAGTTATCTGAATTTTACCACCTACAAAGACAGCAAATAGATTCTCGTTTGGTACTGGGTTAGAAACTAATTGTGGTTTATTATAAAGTCTGTATGTGCCGATGTCTATAAAAATTTTTACAATTCTTTCGCTCCTCAGCTTGAATTTTTAATTATGAAAACGAGGAGTCCGTTAATCTAAAAAATAGTCATACTGATATTCGCTATCGTCGTTTTCGAACAACTCAGGATACTCAGCATAAGTCTGTTCAAAACGTGAATGTTCTTCTTGAATTGCCATAGCTTGTCTGAACAATGCCATTTCTGACTCTTCTGTCACCTATTCTTCGCCGTCCGCTCTCATTCACTTAAATCTTTTAATGGATACCATGGCTCTAATGTAAGGATTTATATTAACCTTAACCTTTAATCGGAAAAAGTCGTTGGTTAGAGTAATTAATCAAGATGTCGCAAAAGGGACTTTTCCATTTCCAACCGCTAACAATTGTTTGGAAAATTGTGCAGCACTTTGATCAAGATGTGACATAGCTTTGGCGTTAGCATCATCTGTAATTGCGGCGACTCTTCTAGATGGCGGTCATACTGCACATTCTGACACTCAATTTAAGAACAATTGATAGTCCAACATGCAATATTTCCCGATCCAATGCAATGGGAAAATTGTTGATGCAGTGCACGCTCATTGTTTTGGATGAGTCCATAATGGCACATAAGAATTCACTTGAAGTAATTAACTTCCCACTAAAGGATCTTCGCCGAAATAACAAAATCTTCGGCGACTTGATGATATTGCTGGCAGGCGATTTTAGGCAGACATCATTGATGTCATTGATCCCATTGCATTGGATCGGGAAATATTGCATGTTGGACTATCAATTGTTCTTAAATTGAGTGTCAGAATGTGCAGTATGACCGCCATCTAGAAGAGTCGCCGCAATTACAGATGATGCTAACGCCAAAGCTATGTCACATCTTGATCGAATAGTGGTCAAAATTAATGAAATGACAAATGTTTTCCCTGTTCCTCCAGGTGCGTCCAGGAAGAATAGACCAACAGTATTATTGTCCACTGCTTGCATTAATGTTTCGTATACTTCTTTTTGCTCTTCATTCAGCAACGGCACATTATGTCGAACGATTTCCTGCAGTGTATAAACATTGTATTGAAGCTCTCGATTTAATTCTTGGTTGAATTCACCGTACATCGAACGATTTAGCGCAATCATTCCTACTTCAATCAGTAGCTTGTTTGCAATAGTCAAGCATTGATCCTCAATCAGAATCAATCCTTCATTGTAGATTTCATCGGTTATTTGTATGTCAGAATTATTCGTTTAAATCTCATTGAGAATTGTTCTCAAGAAAATCAAATAGTTAAAATGCTTCTCGATATGTTTGGCATTGGTGGCCATTCACAGTTTTCAAATTCGCATATGATTTTGCACACATATGATTGATTTGGCCGAATGAGAACTGTCAACGTTTGCATGTATATCGAAAATTCGTGATAGTAGCGGGCAATATGGTACAATGAATTCATTACCTATCCCGATCTCTTGATTTTGAACTTTAACTTTGATACTTTGACCATTATCTTTCTTTGAACGCCGACGATAAAATGGATATCCATCGTTCCCTGTGACTGTTTCAGGAACTAACGGTCGCGGATATTGTTTTGTGCACTTTCCATCAGCCATGCAAGGCAATAATGGTTTTAATGCACCGAATGGTTCATGCACCATCTGTGTCGGCACAATGTCGTGTAGATGGGGATTAGTGACTGGATTAGGAATTTCATCTTCTATGATGTCATCCACTTCGTTTGAATGTAATTTTTTCAGCCACCAAATTAGGATATGGGTATGCGATAGAACACGCTTCTGCCACTCCACCGAGTACATATAACAACGTGTGTCTGCAAAAACTTGATACTTAGTAAGCACATCCTTCATAACCTTGAGTTTTTGCTGATATAGTTTGTAGATTATGACATGGCGATCTTGCGGTTTTTGACCCGATTCCAACTCACGTTCAATTTCCGTCCATTTCGGATTGCATGTGAGCGTAATAAATATGAGGTTGTCAAATATCTCCCTTCCGCTTTTTTGCTCTTCATTCAATGCTTTATAAAAAGTGTTACAGTGATCGAATTTAGTTAAAATATGCGCCGTTTTGTTCGATGATCTGTTTCCATCTAGACGGCAACTTCATAATACCTTCCTCGTAGAAACCCCCCTCCTTTTTTGCGAAGAATTCGGACAGCCACTTTTCACAAGCCTCTTTTGAGTTCAACTTCACACCACCAGTGGCGTTTGCCATGGACAGGAACAGGTGGTAATCACTTGGCGCTACGTCCGGGCTATATGGTGGATGCGATAAAACCTCCCATCCGAGCTCCCGTAGCTTCTGACGAGTCATCAACGAAGTGGGTGGTCTGGAGTTGTCCTGGTGGAACACTACACACTTCCTGTTGGCCAATTCTGGACGCTTCTGGTCGATCGCCTGCTTCAAGCGGTCCAGTTGTTCGCAGTAGATGGTAGAATTAAGCGTCTGGCCATATGGGAGCAGCTCATAGTGGATGATTCCCTTCCAATCCCACCAAACACACAGCAAAACCTTGCTGGCCGTCAATCCCGGCTTGGCCATTGTTTGGGACGATTCCCCGGCCTTCGACCACGACCGTTTTCGCTTGATATTGTCGTATGTGATCCATTTTTCGTCGCCAGTTCAAGAATGGGTCGAGTTCGTTCCGTTTCAGCAGCATATCGCAGGCGTTGATTCGGTCCTGAAGGTTTTTTTGCGTCAAATTATGCGGCACCCAAACATTACATTTTTTTGTGTATCCAGCCTTCTGCAGATGGTTCAAAATGGTTTGGTGACTAACTCCCATCTCCTGGGCGATGTCACGAGATGCCATATGCCGGTTTAGGTCGATGTATTCCATGATTTGATCGGTATTTGTCGTCACAGGTCTTCCGCCGGCTGGCTTATCCATGGTGTCGTTTTCACCGGCTCTGAATCATCGAAATCATTCCTCCGCGGTTCGAATTGATAGAGTACCATCCCACAAAACACCATTAATCTCACGGAACGTTTCTCTAGCGGATTTGCCTTTAACGAAGGAAAACTTTAAAATAGCGCGAATTTCGGCGTTAGTGAACTCCATGTTTACACGTCTATAACTGTTGAACGCAATATCCAAACTAATCATGCATAGCGTTGATTTGTAGGTTATGTCAAGACCTTTCAAATGATGTATAGTCTTGCCATATACAAGCTCTGTAGCGCTTTGTACATAGCCGCGAAATTCAAAAGACAAAAAAGCGGAAGGGAGATATTTGACAACCTTATATATCCGGAGTTCCATAATTTCGAACGTACGTCATAGCGTCTTGAGCGTTATCGTGCATGCGGCATAGGCTTCCGATATAAGATGATGGGAGAATCGTCAGACGTTCAATATTTTGAAAATATCCACCTGAATAAAAAGCATCTCGCAATTAGTATAGTACTCAGATCGTAGCTTGATTAAAATATTTTTCGACAAAAAAAAATAAATAAATAAGTGTTTTGACAAAAATAACCAAATTTTATTATTTCATCGAGAAAGTAAAAAGTGCTTGTCAAGAGAAAGTATTTTCGATCGAATCCGAAATGTCGGAAGTCGCTGGGTGCACTAAAGCAAAGTTACGAGCCAAGATTGCTTATAGACAGTTGGAGTCCATATCAGTTTTAATTGCTGATAGCTTACAAGAGGTACCCCGCCTAGACTTAGGAAACGGGATAAAGAATATACAAACAAGAAAAAGAGCAATGAAATAATCGCTTCGCAGCTTTAGCTGATTAGTCCTGTTGACGAGATGGAGACTTTGGAGGAAGCTATTGAAAGCAACGCAGCAATATGTTTGAATAATGTCCAGCCGCGTCAAGCGGCAACTGCAAAACCACCTCCAATATGTGCTCCCCACGTTAATAACATCGGAACTCTAGAAAGTTCCCTTAATCAAGCAATCCCAGCGGGAAATTATATCATTAGGACTTCTAGGGCAGGAATTTCGCGAATCTCTACTTCAGATGCAACAGCCTTTAGAAATTTGGTCCGTAGCTTGACTGCCTTGGAATGTGAGTTCTGGCTCCATCAGCTACGTGAGGAGAAACCTTACAGGCTGGTGCTGAAGAACCTACACTCAACAGTTTCTAAGAAAGAAACTGAGCGCTGTTTTACAGATAAAGGCTTCGTAGTTTTAAATATCTACTCGCCAAGGAAGCCTGGCAAGATGGCAAGAAATTCCAATTGACGAAAACCATGACGAAGAAGCTTTCAAATTTAAAAACGAGGCAAATTTGTTTTTTTTGTAAACCTCAAGCCAACTTCCAATGTGGCCGAGTCACTTAATGTGAATCGAATTGGAAGGCACAGGATAACGGTAGAGAAAGCCACTCGAAGCAAAAACAAAAACATTAGCTCAATTGTTGTTTCTTAAAGACAACTTGTGGAAATTGGGCGGGACATCATCCTACCAACTCAAAAAAATGCGAGGCCCAGCTTAACAAACAAATATACAAATATACATGCGCAAACTGCATGGAGAATCATCCTGTCAGTTTTAGAGGCTGCAAAATCAGAATGCACTTAACCAAAAAATTAAAGCCAGGAATTAGATCTCCCAACCTTAACCATAAAGGCGAGTTTGAAAGCCGCCGTGCAGAAGTAACGATCACCACGACCTTCAGAAACGGATGTTCGTATGCAGACATAGTAAGCATAGTAGTCAGCAAAAGGTACAAAAACCCAACCACCTGACCATCAACCTCCTAGGCAATAACCAATTCCAAAGACGACTGAAGAGGAAACACCCGCTTGACCTCCCCCATCAATAGAAACCTAAGTCAACCTCCTCAAAAATACATTCCATGTACCTACCTTATGTCAATGTCGCCCAAAACCATTTAATGATTGTCCACTCGGACAGATTTTAAATTACAAATAAGAACGTTACAACAAAAACAAAAAAAGGAGGCGATTACAATGCAAAGCACCAATGGTGGGGCAACCTTAGGACAGTCGAGGAAAACGGCTACATGAGGCCATCGTAAATAGCTCTAGCCAAGTTTTAGCTACAGGTGAGCCTACCTTTTATCCATTTAACATTAGACTGACCCCGACAGCCTTGGATTTCTTTATAATAAAGGGGGTGTCAATAAACAAGTTTTCAATCGCAAAAAACTACGATCTGTCTTCGGACCACTTGCCTGTACTAGCAACACTTAGCCACACTCCCCAATACAAAACCATAAAGAGAACTATTCTATTACCCGGCTCTTCAGTAAAAAAATTCAAAGGCACCTGGACAGAAGCATTAATCTAAACATCGAGATTAACCATCCAGAACACATCGAAGATGCGGTAGAGATCTTTATGGACAAAATACAGTTGGCCGCGACACTTGCTGCCCCAAGAAGTCAAAATTTACCCATCCTGAATAGACACAATATGCTTCCACAAAATGCTTTAGACCTTATACGACTTAAACGAAGAGCAAGACGAGAATTTTCAAGAACAGGAGACATCCGTGCCCACAACATTTACAGAATGCTGTCTAACCGTCTAAGAAAAGTTCTGGCGAAAAACAAGCAGAACCACTTATGAAATGCTGGAAAATGCAAGCCTTGATGCATCGACCAACTATTCGTTGTGGAAACTGACGAAAAGCATTAAAAGCAGGTTATCCGAAAAGCTCCCATCAAGGTAGTTGGTGCGTCTCAAGCCAGGAAAAGGCAGACGTATTCGCATACAGCTTAGAGAATAGACTTAAGCCTTTCAACCTGATTTCGGCAGAAACGAGAGGCAGGGTGCAAATAATCTTAGAACAAGCTTTCCAAATGGCCACCTCCCACAAATGCTGTCACGTTGGGAGAAGTAATAACGCAGATAAAAATATCAATGCTAAAAAATCTGCAGGTGAGGACCTTCTGGATAACAAGACTTTTAAATTCCTTCCCCTTAAAGCTGTGCTTTTCGTGGTCTTACTATTTAATAGCATTCTGAGACTGGGACACTTTCCAAGGAAATGGAAATCTGTAATCATAACTATGATTTTAAAGCCTGACAAGCAACCTACTGAAGTAGAGTCATATAGGCCCATTAGTCTTTTACCTGCGCTGGGAAAAATGATGGAAAGGGTATTACTGGATCGCATCCTCAGACTAAGTAGCGTGAGCAAAGCTATTCCTCAATGGCAATGCGGTTTCCGAAAAGTCATGGCACACCAGAACAGCTTCACCGGGTGACCAACTTTGTCTTAAAGGCAATGGAGATGTACACAGTAGCAGTATTTATGGACATACAACAAGCTTTTGGCAGAGTTTGGCATGACGGTCTTCTATCGAAGCTAAAAACGCTCTTGACGCCGCAATTATTTATACTAATTAAAAGTTTTCTTGCAGAAAGAAAATTTAGTGTGGTTGTTGATGGCGAAAAATCATCACAGCGATCCATCTTGGCAGGTGTACCCCCAAGATATTGTAATATAATTTAATAGTAAAATGTAACATATTGATATACCTTTAAGTAATCAATTTTCAATGTCATCATCAATAATTAAAATTTTATGTTTTAAGTACAATCTTTTTTTTTTTTTTAAGGCAACGCCGGCTAGGCACTTGCTTAGCTTAATAAATGTACAACCTGTAAAGCTGCCACATAGGTAACAGTAAACAAGTTAACTCAAAATAATACAAATTTTCACCATGAAAAAAAATCAAAAAAAGGTAAATCGGATGAGCGCCAAACTTTCGGTTTCGATTTTGACGTACATGTCGATAGAGAATTGCTGGTATAGCCGACGGCACTTCAGAATGACATTCTCCTCATGTGTACGAATCATCATACGATACGCATAGTAACTCATTGCGTTCATTCATTTTATTCGTTAATACGCCTGAAAATTCAAAATTAAATGAATTGTTAACGGAAACCAAAAATATATGTGTGACAATATTGTACCTGTAATTGGATCGACCATCTTCAACGTGATATCAATCCGTCTTGCCCTTGCCAATAAATAATTGGATATTGTAACGCATAGTAAAAACGATGTGTCTCGTTTACAAGAAGCATGATATTGCTTCTTCCCTGAACGACAATTTGACGTGATTTAGTTGAATCGCCAACAATAATTGCAGCAACATCATTAACGGTGGGTGCATTAAATCTTCGCACATGTTCACCTGTTTGGGTACAATCAGCTCTTATGATAAATATGTTCCAATGCTGTTTTGAACTTATTTTTTTCGCTGCTAAACGTACAGCCCACCTCCCGCCCAACCGACCGAGGGGCGCTGCCTTTTATCGTGCGGCGGATAGACCCGAGAGAATAAACTTTAGAAAAGATTGCGAGGAAAAAGTAGAGTTCGTTTGTTGCCTGAAAGGTAGGTGAGAATTAAGAATTTGATAGAAGGGGACGTGCAGTGTGAAGTAATAGAGTATAAGTCATTGTAGTCAGAACATAAAACCCTGAAAGGCTCATGCTGGGCATATGTAGATCTACAACAACTTAGGAATAGGGGACTAAAATTTCTAGTACGTCTATTTGGAATGTTAAATGTTAGTCATGTTAGTAGATGCTGGCTGTCTATATTACCATTAATAAGGTTATAAAGGAAATCGACCCCGAGCATCTTTCTACGATTGGTTAGGGAAGGTAAATTAATTGGAAGGAGTCTGTTAGAATAAGATGGGAGGTGAAGATTTGCATCCCAGTTGAATTCCCTAACAGCAAACATCAAGAAATACTTTTGAACGCATTCAATGCAATTTTGATGATGGCTCCAGACGCATGACCCGTACGCCACTAATGGACGTACTAAAAATACTAAAAACACTCTTAAAATCATTGAATTTTTTTGGTAAAAAAGAAGATGGTTCAGGGGTTTTAGGCTTCGGGAGTTTAGCTCCCTAAAGCTTGATAACTTTTTTTTAACTCTACTCGGCTGATGTTCTTGTACGAATATGTTCTCAGCCCAAAAGCTGGGCGAACAAATCGTGTCGAACATCGGCAAAAGTACACTTATCCTAAAAGATGACGCAAGCCTCGAGTAAGTATATTTAAACTTCCTAATGTCCTCCACTCTAAAAACGGCCTTAGATTTGGCTTGGATATATGCCGAGATATTAATCTCCGATGTGTCAGGGGCCAGCCGTGAAATAAATATGTGTTTAGAAGGAAGAATCACCTGTAAGGGCTTAGGTGTTGCGGTTGGTAAGACCGCGACATCCGTCCGTACCGGGGGTCCGGACGGTGGTTTACCCTTAGAAGTGGATTTTAGGGGGGTCGACTCTACTCGGATCACCTGAAGTGATACCCTGGATGGTAAGACGAGTTATGCTCGATTATGGAGTCAAATTCGGAAACCGCATTTGTGTTTCCAACTCCTGCTCTTGTGGTGTTAAGAGTTATGAGCGGCTGCATGGTCGTCGGCTGTTCAGGCTGAATATCAGTGCATACGGAGTCCCTAATAGCGGTTTTTTACGGGAATCCAGCGCAGAGAGTTGGTCGTTGATTATGGAAACCACCGATCAACTCTTTGAAACCGTTTTTAGTTTGCTGCATGAACGTTCGCATTTCTTTTTGAACAGCGTGACATCCACAGCAGCAAAAGTGGAAGCCAGCATTTCTTGAGATTGCATCCGAAACTGAGGCGGTGAAACCGGCACAACCAACAGGAGATGCTATGCTGGGTCGCGGAAATCGGCTTATTGCACGATTTTATAGCGCAGATGCTATAAAATTCTATATTAAGAGATTTTGATTAAAAAACAAATATTTAAAAAAAATTTTAATCAAAAGATTTATATTCACAAAAACTAGTAGCCTTGAACCACTGTACTTACTAGTAAGAGCGGGATGCAAGGGAGAGGAAATGGAAAAAAGAGAGCGCAAACTAGGAGAGAGTGAGTCTTTGCAATAGTAGAAATTGCATTAAATCTAAGAAAAGAGAATAGAAGTAGGGCACATTACCTTACTCGAATAAATAATAAAATAATTTAATCTCAACAAATACGGTACCGCGCAGACGCGAGTGCGAAGGAAATCGTTTTAAGTATTTTATTTAAATAATTAATTTCTTAACAAACGGCGTTTTGTTTTTAGCAAGAAAATAATAACAAAATCGAATGATCGCAAGAAATAAAACACGTCCGTTCGCTATGAAAGTGAGGGTTGATATTAACCACAGTATTATTAGAAAATGCTTGCAACTGTTCAGTAAGTTGTCTTTTTAACTGTTGTATTCCCTGTATATTGCATCGCACATTCAGCTGATCCAACATCGATGAACTGAAATATATTTGCAGAAATTTATGCGGTTCATCTGGTGTTGGCACCATTGAACCATGCAAATGCGATATATGTCCTTGTATCTGTAATATGTATGTATATGTAGTTATGTGTTGCACTTCATTGTGTTGGTATGAGTGATTGTGTGTTGTAACTTTTACCTTGCAAATGGGCATAAAGCCCCATTCTTAAATGATATTACCTCTAAAGGAAGTCATGCGAAAGCAGTTATTGTATTCAAGGATGTGTTGAAAAATATGGCTGGAATCGGGATCACATCCATCAAACAATGGTTCCAGTAATAAGTAAGTGGAGTAAGTAATGGATCCTGTTTGACATTTTCACTTACGCAGTACAATCCAGCCGTTTCTCTTTTAAACTTTAACGCATTTTAATATCGGCATATAGTCGTCATTGGTCCAATACATAAATTTTCATCATCACGATAGTTTTTTCTTATTATATTTTTTCTTTCTTCTTCTTTTTTCACAATTTTTCAGTGAACCCTAAACCCGTTTGTCACATGAAATTAACTGAGCAGAGAACAATGAGTAGCTCTCACACAAAGTATCTCGCACCGCATGCTATGTACCAGAGATGGCGCTGTATGTGAAAAGATTTTCCCGCTTTTTTATTGCAATTTTTTGCTGAATTTTCTTTGCTATAAACCTCACGGAGCCCGAGACCTTTTCTAACGAATGCAAAACCGTGGGAATCGGTTGGTGCGTATTTGAGTACTAGCGTCAGGAACGAAAACCCGACTTTTTTTATATATAGTATATTTGGAAGATTTACAATAGAGCACAATAGGCACAGTAAAGCGATGCTAAGTTTGTAAAGAAAGAAAGTACCGAAATACGCAGGACACATTTGCATTGAAATATTCTCCAATGAGAAAAAATTAGTACTTACAGCAATAGGCACAGGAAAAAATTAACAGTCAAAATCAACGGAAAACATTACAAAACATTGAGCGATTTTATTATGGTGTCTCAAAATTTGTAGTAATAGATAATGAAAAATCGCTAATTCATTGAGTATTATCTTTATGATGCAATACCAGTTAGGCATAGAAATTTACAAGGCTCCCCATATAAAAGTTCAGTAACCAAGTCGATAAAAATAAAATACAGATACTCAAACAAAAAAAGATAATGAAAATCACAAAAAGTAAAAATTTCATATGTTCCAAAGCAAGAAATCTTTGTTAGGCAAAACGCCAGATTAGGCTTGAAACTAGGCTTTCAAGGATTGAATATGTGTATATATTAAAATATAAAAGGAATTTAATTGGGATCGGTCCAAAAACAAGATAATAAATAATACATTTTATAACTGATCCTCAGAAAGCACATGTACACGCATGCGTAATGTGACACCCCCATGCTAGTGAAAAAGTAACAAAACATTTAGGCCGCCAGCGCACATACCAACTCAATGTGGGAATAAGTATATAAATAGTTTATAAAAACTTTTGTTAGTATATAAGTTCATAAATATACGTTTTTTCATGTTTCTTTAAACGTAAAAGCATTTGAATAACATGGTTTCTTAAAGGAAATCATTATAGTAAAACTATTTTTGAAGCTCCTTTAAAATATTGGTCTATTGAGACACCCTGATGTTTTCCCCCTTGTGCTAAGAACTAACATCTTATAAGTGACTACTTCAAGTGGTAAAGGGCATAGAGAATACAACAAATGCCATTAAGAGCACAAGGGCACAAGGTGGATGTGCAGTCATTGTTAAAACGAACTTAAAATGTAAAACATTAGATGGGTGGCCATGGTGGGGTCAAGGTTATTAAATCCAAAAAGTTCTGAATTTTATAAATACATAACTAACAATAAGTACATAACCTAATCTACTGGGAAGCCAAAGTACTGGCCAATTGACTCTAGAAAAATTCCTGCTCTGCTGGACTTTATTGTCTACTCTGGTCTACCCCAAAACAGTTTTAAAATAGAGGAGAGTTTTGATCTCAGCTCTGATTACTCACCGAATATTGTGACCTATGGACAACCAGGCAGAAGCCTTACAGAATAATTAATACAAAAACGAACATACCTAAGTGCTTTAAAAGTCAGGCAAAGTCAGGGGATCAAATTGATCTTGCGATTGAAGCATTCATCAATTCAATCCAAGCAGATGGACTCATGTATACACCAGCATCAAACGAAAATCAAATCAGGTAGCCCTTTTTATACCCTGTACCCATTAAAAATGGGTGAAAAGGGTATCATAATATGGTGCAAATGTATGTAACAGGCAGAAGGAAGCATCTCCGACCCCATAAAGTATATATATTCTTGATCAGCATTAACAGCCGAGTCCGGTCTGTCCGTCCGTCCGTCCGTCCGTCTGTCCGTCCGTCCGTCTGTCTGTCCGTATCAACGCCTAGATCTCAGAAACTACAAGAGCTACAGATATGTGCCATATATCGTGGGATAGTTAATTAACATACGCAGTACAAGTTTGTTGTTTTATTTTGATATCACCCCCCGCTACCCCGCAAATTGCAAAACTGCCACGCCTACAATTATTAACCTAATGCTGCGCAATTCGGCATATGCGTTGGTGCTTATAAAAGCTATCTAATTTTTTAATTTGAACCAAATCGGATAAGAAACACGGAAGGTATGCCACATGCAAAATCTATGGCAAGGGAAGCAGAAGCGCAGCAAAATACGCATTGCGCGACCCTGACTGCAACGTTGACAGCGAAATGTGTATGGCTTTATGACACACGAAACTTATTTTCTTTTTTAATAGAATATTGTTTCATTTATTTATTGATACTAAATAAATAAATTGTAAGCATGTATAAGGGTACAGGGTATTTTGCAGTCGGGAAACTCGACTGCTGCTCCCTTACTTGTTTACTCTAGAAATGAGACAACAAGTAGCTGAAAAAAGAAAACTTCGAAAAATTTGCCAATCTATACGAAGTCCAGAAGACAAAAGAAAATTCAACAGGGCGGCAAAGACTTTAAATATCAGATTCCAAATGAAGTTTTAGGCGCATACCATAAAAATCTTGAGACCCATATATATGCTAACTTACTATAACCTCTGGAAAGTACCTAGATATCTAAAGGCCAATCAGAAGAGCTACCACAAAAGTCAACAACAGAGGGCAACGCTGTAAGGGCAATGTCGAGGAGGCTGAGGCGTCTGCAGAACATTTAAGCTCGGTTTTTAACAAAATTACGAGAAATGCTCCTGTCCTTAAATGATGTACTCAGAGGTAGAAGAAGAGATCAAGAATTTAAATAATTAAAAATCACCAGGATTCCACAAAATCTGTGCAAAGAAAATTTGAAATCTTCAGCAAAATACATCCGATTGCTCACGTATATTTACAATACCATAAGCAATACCATTTAAGAAGAACTGGGTCTAATTGAATTATGTTTAAAAACTGTTTAAAACTGGCTAAGAATGTGGAGAATAGTGGCGAATGCCCTTCTGTAATGCTATTGGCTCCCACATACCCGTTAGTGAAACTGTTAAATACCTGGGTTAGACAGGGGACTAAACTGGAAGGAGCACATTAAGGCAAAGCAACAGCTGAAGTCAAAAACTAAGAAAATGTATTTGCTGTTAGGACCGCGCTCTGAATTAATTAGACAACACCAATAACCAAAGGAGACTCAAAAGATATAACGTCCTGGACCTGCCAAATATTGTAATATATGGGGTAAACTTAATGGAATTCAAGCCCAACCGGCTTTATTGTTTATTTTTGAATAATTTTTTTATTGTGTAAAATAAGACAGATCGCAAATAAAAAAACATCTTTTGAAGTTCTGCCCACAGCTCTGCTTACAACGCCAGCGTCGCCGAATTCGCTGCCACTGACCCACAGCTAGCTAGGGTAAGGTTATTTTATGTAAATCAGTCCTGAAGTAAAAACACCACTCTTGGTAATTAAAAAAGTCCAACAACAAAATATTAACTTGTAGAAGGTATCAAATTTAAAGTTTTGAAGAAATGTCTTATTTACTTACTAAAAAAATTATTTTTACTATTGGAATGCTCTATTTCTCATATTTCATTTATTTGATATAAAACTATTTCCAGATTATTACAAAAAAAATCTTTTTTTTCCTTTTACATTTTTGAACTTTTTTCTTACATTTGCAATACTTACCTAAAATATATTATAGAAGAACTTACAGTTATGGTATCAAAAAAATCTTTTATTCGTTAAAGTTGTTTTTGGTGAATTTGAATGGATGTATAAGATTTATTCAGTTTCTCGAACACAGATTTCCTAAATGTGATTTATAATTATGAATACAAAAATTCTTTAAAATGAGTTTTGTACATATTGTTTTAAAATGCGCTTGCCTGTTTGAAATCAAAACCAAAAACTGATGCAATTTAAATGACGTTGCGCTGTTTGCTTACAATTCGCTTTCATTTTGCAACATAAAACATAATAGTTTAATAAATGTTTTCCAATTTCTATTAATACAAAACACTTATCCATTAAAACTATATACATATGTAAGATTGATTATTATAATGATGTTTATTTATATTAATGTAGGTTCTATGGTTAATGATATGAGGTGGAAATACTACAATTTTTTTTTTTTTTTTACATTCTTATTTTGTATTTAAAATCTATCCGAGTTGACAATCATTAAATGGTTTGGGGTGACCTTAAATTAAGGCAGGTACATGGAATGTATATCTAATGAGGTTGACTTTGGTGTCTATTGGTGGGGGTGGGCAATCCCCCCTGCGTAGTGCGAAGGTTGTGTGGGAGGATTTCTCGGCGTTGACCACGATGTTCCACCGTTTCAGCCATGGATCTAGAGCATCCAGTTGTCTCTGTAAGATGGCTGATGCTTCCTGTGGATCTGTGGCGGAGGCTAGGAAGGCGGTGTCATCTGCATATGTAGCTACTGTGAGGTTTCGAGAGGGGGTGATGGGAAGGTCCGCTGTATAGAGTGTATACAAGATGGGCCCAAGAACACTGCCTTGAGGTACTCCTACTCTTATAGGCCTAGGCGTGCTGATTGATTATCCGCATCTCACTTGAAATTCTCTTTCCTCTGTGTACGACTTGAGGAAGGCGAAGTGGCAACATGGAAGGTGGGATTTAATTTTGAAGAAGAGTCCAATGTGCCAGACTTTGTCAAACGCCTGTTTGACATCCAGCATAACGGCGCAGCAGTACTTCTTCTTTTCGAAGGCCTCAAGTATGCTCTCAACAAGCCGGTGGCATTGCTCTGGTGTTCCATGGAAGCGCCTGAAGCCAAACTGGTGATCAGGTGCCAATACTGGCAGTACTCTACGCAAAAATACTCTTTCAAGTATTTTAGAGAGGATTTCCAGCAAATTAATCGGACGATACGATGCTAGATTGGCTTCAAGTTTTCCACGCTTGAGGAGGACAATTACTTTAGTTCGCTTCTCCACTTTCGGGAAGTACCCTAGACGGAGGCAGCTGTTAAAGATGTTAGCCAGCCTTTGGGAACAGATTAGGGGCCACATTTTCAGTGCTGTTGCATCGATTCGGTCAGGACCTGGTGACTTGCCATTTGTTAAGGAGGTGATCTCCTGCACAATCTCCTCTGGTTCGAGGGGCTGTATTGGCGGGCCAGGAGCACTTGGGCTGTCTATGAACCTTATGATGGCAATTAAGTTAATTTAACGACCGCGACTGGACTGCTCACAACTGCTGACTACTGACGACTGCTTAACGACGATTGCTCATCGACGGCGTCCGATCGACAACTGCCAACTGCGTGTTAAAGAGGGTAGGTGGCAGCACTCTTGTGTGTTGCAACCTTATATATGTAGGATATTTATTGATTACACAATTGTTTATCTTAATAATATTTGGTTATAATAGTTTGGTTATTCTATTTAGTGTTTAATAAAAAGATGACTCGTGCCAACACTTCTTGATCTCCGGACATACGACGACTACACAACTTTGCCTTACTCCGGACACGACGACTTTTCGGCTTTTTTTTTTTTTTTTTTTTTTAGACTTATTGCGTTATTTATTGTATCTTCTCTTTTTGTGAGACTAACAATAATTATTCAAATCTTATTATATAACTTATATTAATTACAATATGAAGTAATTGTATTAGTTAGAGGCGGCCCTAGGATTTCTTTGCTGGGCTGGAGAATCTTTGCGCTTCAGTCGGCTCTGACTGTAGACTCGCGTAAGCGACTTCGCGAGAGGATTTTCGTGTGCGGCGAGCTTTGCTTGATGTTTACTTTTTTTCTTCTGAATTTCCTCATTGACAAGGTTTATGTGGAGGTCTCTATGGATGCTTTCGCTGCGTAGGTACCATGGTGCCCCAGTGATAGTTCGCAGAATCGTGGACTGAGCTCGCTGAATGATTTCAATGTTGGTTTTTGAGGCGTTTCCCCATAGTTCACAGCCGTATGTCCAGATGGGTTTCAGCACGGTATTGTAGAGGAGTACTTTGTATTCCAGACTAAGGGGAGAGTTGTAGTTAATAAGCCAGTGAAGATTGGCTGCTTTAAGCTTCATATGAGTCCTTTTAGATTCTATATGTCGCCGCCAGGTGAGGCGTCTATCTAGGTGAACGCCGAGATATGTTACAACGTCTGCTTGTGGGATAAATGTTTTGTTCAGGGTACAGGGTGGGCAGGTTTGTCTGTTCAGTGTGAAGGTTACATGTCTGCTTTTGGTCTCGTTTATCTTAATGCGCCAGTCCGCAAACCATCTTTCCACTATTTTAAGATGGCAGGCAAGTTGCTCTGTTGCCTTCGCTGGGCATCTAGATCGGCTAAGTATTGCGGTATCGTCAGCAAACGTAGAGGTTGTGAGCTGATAGTTTGTAGGCATGTCTGCTGTGAATAGGGTGTAAAGAACGGGGCCCAGTACACTACCTTGGGGGACTCCAGCATTGATAACGCGGTCGTGTGAAGTCGAACTGTTGCACCTGGTTGAGAACACTCTTTTGAAGAGATAAGATTCGAGCACTTTGTGCGTGTTCTGGGGAAGCAGTTTTGTTATTTTGTACATTAGTCCTTCCAGCCAGACTCGGTCAAATGCTTGTGCAACATCTAAGAATATAGCTGAACAGTATTCCCGGTGCTCAAAAGCGGTACGAATTTCGTTTGTGATGCGATTGACCTGTTCGATCGTTCCGTGATTTTTGCGAAAGCCAAACTGATGCGATGGTATTGTATTTCGCCTTCTTAAGTAAGGAGTTAGTTGTTTTAAAAATGCCTTTTCAAACAGTTTCGAGAGACACGTTAGGAGACTGATTGGTCTGTAGGATGAGGGTTGCGTTTTGTCTTTGCCTGGCTTGGGAATCATTACTATGACCGCCTTCTTCCACCTTTGGGGATAGTATCCAAGTTTCGTAATAGCGTTGAAGAGATGGCATAAGGTCAGAACCGCACACGGTGGGAGTTCTATGATCATTTTTGGTGCCACCAAGTCATGTCCAGGTGATTTTTTGGGATTAAGATCTTTTATGATAGATGCTATCTCACTTTGGCTGAATGTTACTGGATTTGTAGGGGGCAAGCTTTTAGTTACTACAGGGAGGACAAATGAGTTGCTAGCAGGATTTGGTTGGAATACCTTCTGTAGGTGATCGGCGAACGCATTAGCTCTATCTTCGTCGCTGCGTATCCAGCTTCCAGAGGGACCTCGCAGTGGAACGACTGTTTCTGCCGGTGGCTGTATGCTTTTGTGTGCTTTCCACAGAGGGTTCCTTTTGCTGGTGGGCGATAGTTGTTTGATATATAAATGCTGTGCGTTGGCTTCCTCAAGCTTAAGTGCCCTGGTTAGTTTACGTGTTGCTAATTTTAGATGTTCTTTAGCCGTTGGGGATCTATGATTCTGCCATTCTCTTCTTAGTCTTCGTTTTTCAAGTACTAGCTGTTCGATTTCACGATTTGTCTTGCTATGATTTGTCGTTTTGTGTGTGTCTGGAGGTGTAGAGGCCTTGGCAGCAGCAACAAGTGTTTCCTCTATCGATATGACCAGGCGATCAACATCCTCGTCGGTGGATACTGTTTGAGTTGGTTCCATGTGGGTACAAACATATTTCGCGTACCTTGCCCAGTTGGTCCTGTTGCCTGTCAGCCTGTAGGGGCGCTCAGTTATATGTGGTCGGTGCCAGAGAGTAAGTAGAACTGGGGAGTGATCGGATGATAGTTCTGCAAGTGACTCGGCCGTAATATTATTTCTTGAAATCTTTCTTGTTATTGCAAAGTCAATGAGATCCGGTAGCTTATTTGGATCTGCCGGCCAGTATGTAGGCCTACCCGGAGTCACATAGTCGAGCTTGTTTCGCGGCTTAATGAGCGCGTTGTAAAGTTGTTTGCCCTTTGGGTTCAGAAGACGTGATCCCCAGTGCGTATGCTTGGCATTGTAGTCACCGGCCGCTATGAATCGCTCACCGAGTGAGTTGAAAAATTCCGAGAATTGGTCCTCAGAAACTACAAAACGAGGTGGGCAGTAGACTGCGGCCAGAGTGACGGGGCCGCTGCTGGATTGCATGCTTAAGGAAGTGGATTGCAGGTAGTCCATTTCAGTTCTATTATAAAGGTGGTGTTTGATGCGACTTCTGATAAGTATACCAGTGCCCCCATGGGCTTTGCCGTCCGGATGGTTTGTGGCGTAGAATAAGTATCCTGGGATATGGAAGTTGTGCTTGTCTGTTAGATGTGTCTCGGAGAGGAGCATGACGTCAATATTTTTTTCGATTAAGAACTGGGCAAGTTCATTTTTATGCCGTGAAACGCCATTTGCGTTCCACATAGATATTTGAAGTGGAGACATTATATTGATTTGGATGACAGAAGAAGCTGTATCAGCGTATTTTGGTTTCGCATAAGCTCTTGCATTGTGGTTTGCATGAATGTCCTAAACTCTTTTAGGGTTTCCTGGAGTGAGATCATCATCGTTTCAATGCCAGTTGGTATATGCTGCGTTTGTTCGTTCAAGGTAGTAATTTTCTGTTCTTCCCGAGTAGAAGTCGACTTTTGTGTTAGCGGATTCACGGATTTAATTCCCGATTTTAGGGCACTAGCGAAGGAAACGCTAGGACTGGTACGATGTGTAGGGGGGTGCAGTGTAGGACGGGCCCGATTGTGGTGGAGTGTGAGCGATGTGGGTGGTCTGAGCGCGTATTGGTTCTCCGCGTTTGTTGAGGCGGTTCTTTAGTTCCTTGTATACTACACAGCCACGCCAGTTCGCTGTGTGACTTTCACCGCAGTTGCTGCACATTTTGACAGAGATGTCTTCCTTGTTCTTATGGCAGTTCGCTGTGCTATGAGCTTCACTACAGACTACGCAAATAGATTTCAGCGTACAGTATGCCTTAGTGTGTCCATATTCTTGGCAGTTAGTGCACTGCACTGGGCGATTGCGCTTGTGTGGCTCTTCCACTGTGATACGGCGATGCAGTAGGAGCTGTAACTTGTAGATTGGATGAACTTCATTTTTTTCAGTGTCTGGCGTTCTGGCTCCAACTCGATTTTGAACATTGGTTGTGGTTCCTTATTTTTGTTTAATATGTTCATGACCATTTTTGCATTAAAGTTTTTTTCCTTGAGCGCTTCTACGATTTCAGTGGTCGAAACAGTTGCCTCAATCCCTTTGAGAACAACTTGTAGGCCCCTTGCGCTTTTTAGTTGGTATGTGTAAAAGTTTTTTCCTGCTTCATCCAAGAATTTGGTTAGTTTACGATGGCTATCCTCGGTTTCAGTTTGGACCTTTGTTTCATTTATGTTCCCTTTTCTTAAGGGTATTACGTAAAATGAGTTTTCTCCTATAAGTGTGGCTATTTTGTTCACTAATGCACTTGAGCTTTTTTCGCGAATGTATATTGGAGGAGGCTTGACCTTCTTAGGTGACTTTGCCGGTTGTATACTTTCATCAGTAGAATTTGCCAGCAGCTCATATCTGTTGGTGTTTTCTGGCGTTTTGTTGGTGAGCATGTTTGCATTGTCGCGTGTAATTTTTGCTTTGTTTTCTGTTTGTTGACTTTTGTAATTTTGAGGGCTAAGTTTTCTTTTTATTGTTATGTAGCGATCCATTCCAGTCTGTATGGTGGACCCGGCGTTCTTGTTTACGTTTTGGCTTGCTGATAGCGCAGCAGAACCTTTAATTTGTGTTTTTGTTTTGATCGCTGGCTCCGTAGGAGCAAATGCTTGCGTCGACGAAATTGAGCGAGCTGACGATACCGTTCCAGTTGTTGTTGTGGTTGCAGTTGCAGTGGTTGTTGTTGTCACAGTACTAGTCACCGTAGGTAAGCGTAAAGAAATTTCGCAAGTGTTTGGAGATTGGGGGTTTTGTGACAGTATTGAGGGAGAGCAAGAACGCGCTCTTTCGTGAGTTGTTGGCATTGGTAAACTTGTCGGGTTATGGGTGATTGACCGCTCGCTTTCTGCAGTTGCAGTGGAGACGTAAGAGAAGTACGCGTTGTTTCGTTGCAATGATAGCCGGCGATCGTCTTGCTCGCGTTGTCGCTGAACGCGAGTGTCGTTCTGGCTCATAGTGTAAAACTACTTGCTTATGCTAATTCAAACACAGAATATGTATTCGAGCGATGGTGCATCGCACAGAGCGTCTCTTTCGCTTTCGATTTATTTGTTTGTATTATATTAATATCTATTCACTTCACTAAAAATAGCCGATTATATCCGGAGCTCGATGAAAACACGTCTTCACACGTCAGCGACCATACGGCGAGAATGACTTTTCGGCTTGACGATCTTTTTCTTACTTCCCAACTTTCAACTCGGTCTTTTCTTTCTCGACTGACTCTTCCTCTTCTCACGCTCACGACGCCACCCCTTGCGATGACCATCGATCGTCGCATATGGATAACCATCGTTACATTCGGCCATCCTGATCACTTTCGTCTGACCCAGACGACCATAGATCCTCACTTGTAGACGCGTATTTCCATAGCTTCATATTCTCTGAACATGTTGCAGTTATTGTAGGACCTTCCACCTGAGCTGCTTTCCGTACATCGTAACGGCCGTTTCTTTTTACCTTAGTTATTTCATATGGCCCGAGAAAACTGCTAGCTAGTTTGTGAATTGTTTTTTGCAATGCAAAATGCCCAACACTGTGTGCATCCGCCATAACTTCATGATCCGCTCCGCGTTGCTTCTCCTCCAGCTGTTTGCGCAGCTCCTGGAGCTGCTGCTCCAGTTCCGCGTTCTCCTGACCGCGCTTCTTCAAATTGAGGGCATACTTCTTGAGCTTCTCCCTGAGCTCTCGCGCCTTCTGTTGCTGGAGACCGGCAATCTCCTTATCCTTCTCCTCACAAAGCTGCTCCAAGTGCTTGATTCGCTCTTCCTGGTCAGGCGGATTCTGTCGTAGCTGCTGCAGTTCCTTTTGGAAAGATTGAATTGTGGTATTCCGGTGATTGATCAGTTCCTTGGACTTTTCGAATTTGGTGGATTTCGACTCCAGTTGGCGCCGCAAATCCTCCAGAGAGGGCTGTTGGCCCACTAACTTCTCTTTCAGCTGGGACAACTCTTGCTGCCTTTGGTCAAGCTCCTTTTGTAGCCTCTCGACGTCCTGCTTGAGCTTGGCGTTCTCCTCCTTGCGCTGGCTACTCTCCTGGTCCATTTGGAAGATCTCCTCATCCGCTTCCTGGCGTTCACGACGCAGCTCTTTGTTGACCAGTTCCTGCTCCTGCAACTGCTGTTTCAGCTGCTTTAGGTTGCCACGATTCTCAATGTTCGCATGTATCTCGGCCTTGATTTCCTCGTTCAGCTTGACCACCTGCTGCTGCAGTTGCTCCACTTGCTCTTGATTATCTTCCTGGGGCTTTGTTTGCTCCTCTAGCACGATCTTCATCGACACCGGGCATTCAGCGTTGTTTTCGGCTGGCTTGTACTCTGCTATCATTGATTCGATCATCGGATTGTACTGTGGAGAAGCATCTATGTTACTACCAGTCTCAACAATATTGTAAATACTTAGCTTTTTTGATTCAGCGCATTCCGGCCGCGCTGACGCCTTTGTAAAGATGAATTCTCCGTCATTCAAAGTCACGCAGAACTGCGATGCAAAGTCAAAGCCAAGTATTACGTCGTTCTCGATGTGATTGTTTGGTATCACAACAAACTTTTGTATGGCTTCAATCCCGACAACTTGTACTCTGCCCATAAATTAACCTACCGGCTGCGTCTTAACGTTTCCAAGGCCTCGTATAACGGAATCACACTTCTGCATCACAGTACTTTGAAGTTTATTGTACAAAGACTGACATACGATTGACACATCGGATCCTGTGTCCACAAGGCAGGCGACCTCTGTACCGTTCAGCAAGACTACTTTCAAGCGCTTAGTATCTTTTACGACTAGAACACTTTTTACAGCTTGTGGACAATTTGAAGAAATATGACCGCTGCCTGCACATTTAAAACATTTTGTTTCTGCCTTGCAGTCTTTTCTCATGTGTTCATTAGACCCGCAGTTGTAGCAACGAATACTTTTTCCATTTTGTATGCCACCACTGTATTGCTTTTGCGGTTTTTCGATAACACACTTGCTCTCGTACAACTCATATTTTTCCAACAGTTCGGTGTATGACTTGCTGCCGTACAATGCAAATTTGAATTCGCTTTTAATATCCAGCCCATCAACTATATAAGCGATAATAGACTCAACATCGACTTGTCCAAGTGTTGCAATTTTTTTCATTATTAGCATGTATTCGTGCATGCTTGCGTCGCTCTTCTTCTTCCTGTGCGTCAACTTTGCATGTACATCGGCACTTTTCGATGCGCGCTTAAATTCGCCAATTAGGGCATTTTTAAGTTGCTCATATGTGCTCACCAACTCTGACTCCAGAAACAACTTGGCCATTTTAACCATTTTTCCTCGTGCCTGTACATATCGTTGTTTTTCCGTAAGCTCATATGCATCTGCATTCTGCTCAAAATTTTCAAGCCAAATCTCCACTGGGATGTTGACGCCATCGAAGTCGGGTACAATTTTTACAAAATTGTCTGCAGTTACTTTCGGCTCTTTCTGGGTAATTTCATCAGCTTGAATCTTAAGAGTAAGCAGCTGAATTATTTGTTGTAGATTTTTGTTACTTTCTGCTTGCATCTCTTTTATTTGGTCTGCACACACTTCTGATAGACGCTGCTCTTCTGCATTTTCATTTTCGTCTCCTCGCTTTGCCCCCGACTGTGTGACGGCACCATATCGCTGTCCCTTTTTCCCCTCCTCACTCATGCTTTCGTATTCGCTGCTTGACATCAACTCCAATTTATTCACCACGATTCTAAGAGTTAGTAACCGACGCCAACCAACTTGCGTAATTTCACAACTTTTTATTTACAACTTTATATTTGCCACTTTTGACGTGCCACAACTGTTCAACTTTCTGCACTTTACAAATGGGTCAACTTTTTATTGTTTATACGGACGAGCCCCCAAATGTAGGATATTTATTGATTACACAATTGTTTATCTTAACAATATTTGGTTATAATACTTTGGTTATTCTATTTAGTGTTTAATAAAAAGATGACTCGTGCCAACACTTCTTGACAGGGGCCAGATCTAGGAATGTGTAAGCAGGGGCGTTATCGTGGTGCAAAAGCCAATTTTTGTTCTTCAACAAACCCGGGCGTTTCTGACTTCTCCGGGCGCCCAACTTGGCAAGCTTTTTTCGGTCTTGGTTCGTGCGTCAACTTTTATTGAGATGATTGAGCTTTGGTTTCCACGTCATAACCATAAACCCACGATTCGTCACCAGTTATGACCATCTGAGCAAATTTGGGTCGTCGCGAACAGAGTGCAACATCTCTTTAGCAATGTTCATGCGATGCTGTTTTTGGTCGCAATTGAGCAATTTCGTTACGAAAAATCGAAGACAGCAAAAGTAACAGACATGAGCCCAATATAGCGCCACAAAAAAATCCAAATTTGATTATCTTTAACCCGCGAAAATTCAAAATTCGCGATACTTTTTGAACACACCTCGTATGTTGTTAAGGTAATTGTAAAGTTCGATATCTATTAAACACCTTTGCTGGTACCTCTCTCGACTCACGATTCTTGACTGGTGACTTTTCTTCAGTATATAACCGCGTTTCTTTTAAATATGTTGTCTATTTGTTTACATCTACTGATTCTTCTCTCTACAGATGATCGCTCATTAACTCATTTAAGTCTATTTTTTTTGACGGCGAGAGCCCCACTAGTAAAAGTTGGTGCTCTTGTTATGTTACGATTTCATTTTTAAAGCAATGAACTTTTGTCTAAAAGAATTATTTTGTTTATATGGTAGACAGGCCAATTTCGAAAGTGTTCCTTACTGCTTTTAATAGAAGTTTAAAAATTTTACAAGAACACACAAACTAATCAAAAAAATATACCAATTCAAATCAACTAATAAAAATAATTGAACAATTATGTTATTAACAAAAGTGATCACAAATAGGACCCATTTAAAGAGGTATGAGTGTAAATTGGTTTGTTTGTTTATTTTAAATGTGATAAGCAGAGAAATCTAGCTGTTGTAGTAAAGTAAAAAAAAAAGGCAAAAAAACACACAACAGATCCAGGCGTAGCGTGTGCATCTGGAGCCGACGACTGTGCCATCGAGGGACATGGACGTAACAAACACAAATAAAGCCTAAGCTGACGCTTAGGGCGTCTACTAACTAACTTGGCGGCAAATCAAATCAAGCGGCTTAAGAAACTCTTGCTAGTATCACCACGTAGTTGCTGCGGTTCTTGTTGATCAAGTGGCGGCTGCGGCTGCGGCTGCGGCTGCTTGGGCTGCAGTGGCAGGCTGAGCTGATGCTGGTGAGCCTGCAGTTGCTGCTGCAGCTTGAGTTGCTGCTCCGAGAGCAGTTGGTAAAAAGTACTGGTGGCAGTTTGCCTCCCGAGTACACTTTTGTACTTTGACAGTTTTAGTCAAGGGAAATAAACTCTCCCGAAAAAGTTGAAGAATAAAAGTTAGTTGGATTCGGAAACGGCATAAATTTCACTTTTGCAATTAGGGGCCGGCATTCACATGCCGGATAGAGAAAAAAAATCTGTTTGCCCATAAGCAATATTTAACCTTTATACAAGGTCAAGTTTCGACTAGGATCTGTCTTCTGATTTCCATTACATACATTTAAGTTTTCGATGAAATCTGGATTAGTCCGAAAAACGTACAAAGCGGACTCCGCTAGGATCGAAGAAGCCGAAGATGTTAGGCCAACTGTAAATGTAAGACATACAAGCGACATTTCCCAGTATATCGAAATCATGGCGGGTGCAAGGGAATCTAGACGCGGCTCTGCACAAAGGGCCTTGGTCCCTTAGACATGACAACTAACAGCAACCAAACTACTGCGCCCACCTTGGAGTCTGCGCAGCGCTGGATGGATCCAGGTACCTCTCATAAATTATTTAGAAAAAAATCGCATTTAGATGAGAACTCGGTAAATCAACATAGCTACAGTGGAAATACCAACAAATTCCAACTACTCGCTTAAGTCACCACGGAAATGGATAACGAGAGCAATGCTGAAGAATTAAGTGAACAGCCCAGCACTAGCCAACAAGCCGCGAGAGCTACTGCAAGCATATGCAATTCCATTGCCGCAGGGGATCTAGGCTGCACCGATGCAATGCCGATTAACATATTCTTCGTTAATATTGCCACTGCGTCTATTAACAAGGACATATTAAAAATCAAGACACTGTGTTACAGTGTTACAATTTGGCCACATGGCCAAATACTGCCTAAAAGCCCACGTCTGCGTAAAATAAGCAGGAGAACACGCTGCAAGTTGCTGCACTTGGCCTCGCATTGAACTATGTACGTCCTACAACTGTGGAGAACAGCACCCTGCAAAGTTTCAGGCATTCCTACAACGCTCCAGGCTCAAGCGCGGCATGGATGCTAGAAGATCATTCAACGATCGTTCGGTGCCGCGACTTGACTACAGCGGCCAAGTGGCCGTCACCAGGGGTAGTGTCTCTTACGCGGACATAATAAAGAGGCAGAGCCACGGAGCATAATCAGAATCAGGTATGACAGCGTAATGAAAGAAGCCGCACTCGATCAAGAAGTCGCCGCGATCTAGCCCTGCATCTAATGGAGTACGGAGGAGTTCTCCGACATCCTAGACCATAACTGTTCGTGGTATATTGTGGCGGGTGACTGGAAAGCGTCCCACTGGCTCTGGGGTGCAGGAAGGTGTAACCAACTAGGTCGTGCCCTAGCGAATGTTGCCCTGAGCACTGAGGTGAACTGTCGCCACAAGTGACCCCACACGGTACCCGCCTGGCAACCGAGGCTCTCCTGGCTTCATCGATTTTGTCCTGACAAGGGGCTTCCTGGGTATCAACGTTGATATACGGTCTGTCGTTGAGCTGAGCTCCGACCACCTACCGCTAATAATTACGCTGGACGCAACCGCTGTGGCATACCCGACGTCGGAGAGGCTGATAACCAAGCGAAGCAACCTTGAACTCTTTAAAAGGAGTTTGATTTAGAAGGTGTTTGAGAGACTGATTGCTGCCCGGATTGTTAGGATTATGGACACTCAGGGGACTACTCCTGAGCACCAGTTCGGGTTCCGAGCTGGTCATTGTACGGTGGAGCAACTTCATCGGCTTTTTGAGCAAATACTGACGGAATTTGACCAGAAACAATTCTGCAATCCCCTCTTCTTGGACATCAAGGAAGCGTTCGACCGAGTTTGGCACACAGGTTTACTGGTCAAAATTAAGTAGAGACTACCTGCCCCATATTTCCACCTAATGAGGTCATACCTTGAGGGAAGGTTCCATTCGGTTCGGTTCGGTTCCATTCGGCAATCTCTGCTAATTACGAAGTGAAGGCTGGTGTCCCACAGGGTAGTGTCCTGGGGCCGCTGGCTGTACTGTCTCTACAGTAGTGATATGCCGCAACCAGACAATCCGTCTACCATGCTGGCCACGTTTGCTGACGACGTCTGTATTACCCACAGACCAAGCTGTGAAGCCTCTGGGGCTGATGGAATCCAGCAGTTTGCTATAACGTTCGCGCAATGGGCGAAGCGTTGGAACATTGGCATAGCTATAAATCCGCCAATGTTTGTTTTTCCTTATTAAGGAAAACCCCGCCTGCTATCAACGTAGTAGGAAGGCCTGTTCTACAGACCACTAGAAATAAATACCTTGGTCTTGGATATACCTTACATTGGATCGCAGACTCACCTACGGCAAGCACATCACCGCCACTAGAACCGCATATGAAATGCAATGAACAAACATTTTTGGCTGTTAAGTTCAAGGAGCAAACTGTCATTGGCTAATAAGGTGACCATCTACAAGAAAATTATTGCGCGGATCTTGAGGAATGGGTGCCAAATATGGGGATTAGCTTGTGATAGCCAAATCAAAAGAGTACAGACGGCCCAAAACAAAACACTCAGATTGATCACCGGATGCGCGTCACTGCACAAAGATCTCAAGCTGCCCACAGTCTTTGACGAGATTAATAACCACTCAAGCCGCTACAATAACAGACTATAGGGGCACTGGAACAGACTGGCATAACGACATGCCTCTGGGACGTTGCTAAGGAGGCTGAAAAGGCGTCAGCCGAGCGACCTCATAACACGATCCCCTAGGGGTCGATCCCGTAGATGACTTTAAATTTTTATTTTGTCCAATTGAAATATTATTAATTGTTATTTGTTTACAAGTATTAATCTAGGTAAGTGCCGGCGCGCCGGTGGGCGGAAATAATAGCTAGCAAGGTTATAAAGCGGTCGCTCGTGAGTCCGGTTGCCTTAATAAATATTTTACAAAAAAAAAAGAAAAAGTTTGTCTCCCTTAGACCGACCTCGCACGCCCCGCACATGTATTTTAATTATTT
The DNA here is from genome assembly GCA_035047325.1 of Drosophila vallismaia. Lineage (NCBI taxonomy): Eukaryota > Metazoa > Arthropoda > Insecta > Diptera > Drosophilidae > Drosophila > Drosophila vallismaia. The sequence continues at coordinate 352,505 of JAWNPU010000073.1, forward strand.
TTGTGGAAAAAGAACGAAACAAAATCGAAATACCGCAAAGGAAACCGCAATAGGTATATACGTGTCTTATAATGAAAAAAATATATAGGACAGTTAGAAAGAAACTTTAATGTCGGCTCCAGCTTGGAGTGTAAAGTGTGTCTATTGTGTTTACTGTTTCAAAGGTGGACAGCTTGGCAGGCGATTAGAAGGATACATCGTCTGTGGACATACTTAACAGAGGCAACTAAAAGCCCTATGCATGCGATTGCCTATTCAGCTTTTTTCAATTGCATCGTTTTTGTAGTCATCAATTATGTAGGTCCATTTCTTATGTGGAACATATTTTCAAAAAAGAAAGCTGTCTTATAATTATATTTTAATATTATATAAAATAATATATTCAATAATCTCACTTCATCTCAATACGTTTAAGATCGTGAACAATCGTTGGATTATTTCCTTGTTAATTCCAGTAATTTTCCAAATTATTTTATTCCTATCGTTCGAGTTTTCCTATCCTGGTTGCGGGCAGTCCACTTTCAGTCCAAATAAAAGCTTCCTGTATACAATAGTTACTAAAATTTTCCATTTCCCTAATCTTCCAAAAATTAAGCATTTTAATGTATAGTTAGTTTTCCGGCGTTTTTTTTCTTGTTTTTCTCCAAGTTATCGCTTTGTAGGATTCGCCGATTATCCAGGTTAATTTGCAATGATTTCGGTTTACCTGTGGTATAATGCTGGACTAGTCAATTTTACCAACCATAGCAACCTCAGCGTGCATCAAAATGTTGTAAAAACGGGTACTGCGTAAAATAACAGACTTTCCCTGGCATCTCCGCGGTACGACTCAAAGAAACTGCTGCATATACTATAGTGAAATTGTAACTACTATAGTAGATTGGTAAACAGACAAACCGACAGAGAGACAGCATGTCGTTGTCGGTGAGACACTGTAGTCAACTTGCAAGAAGGTTACTTGTTAATAGATTCTCAAGTCGACTCAACTGCCAAAAGTGTAACAAAACGATTAAAAGCAAATAAGACTGGTAAACTTATAAATATAATCCTCATAATGTGTACCTAGGTTTGGTATAGTTTTTATTTTCCAATCACGTGTTGTCAAAAGCGCGCATCGATACTCGAACAGTGCGGTCGTGTTTATTTTCTGTGCTCAGAAAATACAAGGTGCGTTCCAAAGTAAACAGGACTTTTAAAAAATAGACAGAACAAATAGTTTTATCGGCAAAATCAATTAATTTTATTCAAAATAGTCTCCTCCTGCTTCAATACAGCTTTTTGTACGGTCCAAAAGTTTGTCGAACAAGTGTTTTAGCTCGTTGCCCGGTATGGCCGCCAGTATGCCGGTGCAACCCTTTTGAATGGCCTCCACGTCTGCATAACGCTTTCCTTTCATCGGCAAATGCATTTTTCCGAAAAGGTAGAAGTCGCACGGTGCCATATCAGGTGAATACGGGGAGTGGTTGATCGTTAAAATGTGATTTTTGGTCAAATAATCGGCCACAAGCGTCGATCGATGAGACGGCGCATTATCGAACAACAAAGGCCAACAAGCTCATTTTCGCACCGATGACAAAAAAGACTGACACTTAAAACGCAATAACTTCACTTCTAACAGATGGAATGTTATGAAATTTTTACTGGAAGTCAATGAAGGATAGCAGATTCTAACGCACTAGTCGACATATGGATGACGCCACTAGAGGGCGCTAGATTCAAAAAGTCCCGTTTACTTTGGAACGCACCTTGTATACCAAATATTCCAAGTGAAAAGTGAATAACTACCAACAATTTACCACAAAAATTTAGCGAAAAGCGCTAATTAAAATAATTGTGCCAACTTCCACCTTTTGAAGAACTATTATATTTCAAAGAAAATTAACAAACAAAAACCAAGCCACAAACTCTCAAAATGAGTTACATTCGTGCTCAACGTCAAAGAGCAAGACAAACGTCGTCTCTCATCGATACAAAACAACGCATATTTCTCATTTGTGTCTTCGCAACCCGCGGAAATGCATGAAATAAATGCAAACGTCGATCGGTCACGGTCAGTTAACGCCAACCCGACACGAACTTATGCCAACAACGAACGAAAGAGAGCGTTCTTGCTCAACGGCAATACCAACGATGTGCCAAAGAGAACGGACCTCTCCCACGGCAACCAAAATGTCGAACTCATAAACCACTGCATCGGTATCAACCGTACGCACGATGGCTACTGCAACGCTCGTTTCTGCCAAATCAGCAACAATGAACCAAAAACAATGCAAACTGGGTTGGATCACTACATCCAAATTAATAGAAAATTGAGCCCACAACAAAATTCTGCGGCAGGCAATAAAATAAAAATCAATCGCCCCACTCTAGGTCAGCGAACTGAGACCTAAGAGTCCAACAGATTTGGAATACTGGCAGATATTGATATGCATCTGCCCCGCAGCACTGACGAAGGGGACAAAAAGAAGCCAAAGCCTCCAACTTTATACATCTGTGAGAAAAGCTCGAATAATCTGGTTAAAAATATAATTGAACTTGTTGGAAAAGACAATTTTCACATAATACCCCATAAAAGGGCAGCATCAACAAAACCAAGGTCCAGGTAAAAACTGAAGAGAACTTTAGGACTCTTACATACTACTTAAGCTCAGAGATCATGCAGGCATTTTTACGATAAGGGTTTAAATGCGAAAACTGTCTTTAACATCCTGAACAAAGACAGGAAACCGCAACGACTCTTAAAAGTCGAGCTGAAACCTGACAATAAAGCTATCACGAAAATGAAATGCATCCTTTTTACAAGTTACAGTTTCTTCTGCATCGTAGAATTACTGTAGAAGAACCACACAAGCGCAAAGGCCCCGTCCTTATGCAAAAGACGGATTAATCACCGAGTAACGTCTGCCCGCCTCCATAACGCACAGAATACCCTTATACAATCAAAAATATCCCCAGAAGACTTTTTCGCAACGGCAAAGAGGTCCTCATATTGTCCTGCGACCACCTTCCAAAATGTGACCTTCGCAAACGCCCTAAAATCCGGACTATCAGCACCAAGCTCTACGACAACAACTCTGCATGCTGCCCAAACAGATCCGACACCGAATCTCTCATCATCGATGCAAGAACAAAATAGCTTTAAAACGTTGATGTATGCCCTGCAGCAGCAGATGATCGAATCCATGTTCTTCATGAGGACTACCATGCAAGACCTTATGCGGAACCCAAAACGGCGTTTCACGGCATAAGCTTGAGATAACTCAATTCCTGCATGAGAATCATATTGACGTCCTGCTACTGTCAGAAACAAATCTCACTTCTAAGTAGAACTTTTAAATAAGTGGCTTTTTGTTCTACGGAACAAATCATCCAGATGCACATGGAAAAAACTACTTTCAGGCCACATCCATAAATGTACATATAGGATGCGGCAATCTTACCCTCGCAGCGGTATATTGTCCCCTCGATTTAATGTATCCGAACAACAAGTTCTGCACTTCTTCAACACCCTAGGGGACCACTTAATTGCTATGATTACGGTGACCACAAACCACAAAGATTAAAAAATGCCTTTCGAAATCTCTCTAATGCGCCGAAGGTAGAAGATAAATACGCCCAACTTCGCTATATAAAGCAACTTTCAATTTCAGGCAGCAAAAATTCACTATGGAAAGCGCATTCCAGTTTAACCACACCGGCAGAAACTATTTCACTTTTAAGGAATATCACTGGTGGTTGAGCCCGTAGCAATAAAGATAGAGCTACCACATTTGCAACGCATCTTTAACGTGTGTTCCCTGCTCCAAGCTCGTTTGTTTTACCCAAGGTAACAGGTGACGACCAAGCACCACATGAGCCAATCGAATTTTAAGCGAACGAAATATCTAAAATCATCAATGATAAACTAAATCCAAAAAAGTCCCTAGGATGTGATCTAATAACTGCAAAGATGATTATCAGCTTCGATACTGTAACGATACTGCTGTAAGCACTATTTCCTTGCTTTTTAACGCTATCACAAAACTCGGGTACTATCCAGGGAGATGGAAAAAATCGGTCATTGTAATGATACCGAAGGCAGCCACGGACCACTAAGTAAGCCTATTGTCTTGCCTCTCAAAAAATGCAACTCTGATATGTCCGACGACCACGCTTTAAGCGCTGGAGTTCCCCAAGGTTGTGTACTTGGAGCAACGCTGTACGTCCTTTATACAGCAGACATAGCCACAAGCAGACTACTAACAACTTCTGCGTTTGCCGATGACACAGCAATCTTAAGTCGATCCAAATGCCCGGTAAATGTAACAAATCAACTCTCTTCTCACCTAGTGGCCGTGGAGAAGTGGCTATCTAATTGGCGAATCAAAATAAATTAAAAAAATGTAATATTTAACTCAATCGACAAGACTGTCCCTCAATCACTTTAAACCAACAAAATTCGTGTGGCGCAGTCGCAAATCTTGAGTAAACTTTCGGGAGTGGTTTGGTACATCCGCAACAAAGACATCTATACTGGCTTATCAATTCTCGGTCACCCTCTGTCTGGACTACAGGGTCCTATTCTACAACTCCGACCAATTTCGACGTACGGCTCCCAACTTTCGGGAAATGCCTGCAGAAGTAACATGCAAAGGGCACAATCAAAGATACTAAGAACAATCATTGGAGCACCCTGGTATATCCGAAATAAAAATATACAAAGAGACGTTAATAACCAATCAAAAACAAAAGTACATGAGGAAATTAACGTCACACCCAAGGTGGTTAACCTTGCGAGAAGTTTAACACCGGTTTGCGACCGATCCCAACTTCGCCGCAACAACCTTCCGACCCAGCGATGATCATTAGGTCCTTTTTTCCAGACCACAGTTAAAAACTTTTGAATATGGTTTAAAATTAAGATTTGAAAACTTATTGTTAGTCTCATAATTCCTGAGAAGATCCAAGCAAAGTTAAAAAAAAAAATTAATTGGTATGTTGCAGAGCTAGAATTTTTGGAAATTGAAATTTACAAGCACAACCATTTTGAGGTCCCGAAACAGTCATAATTGTAGATTAAGAACACTTTTCTTTTAATAAAATAAAATGATTTTGTGTTCCCCCTCACCATGAACCTCAAAGAAAAGTGTTTCCGTTTTTAACCCTGATGTCACATCTATGATTTGCATAATTTTGAATTCTTCTCGCTTATTTGAAATTATAAATGGATCTAACTTGAATAATGTGTTTAATCAGACGACTGTGGCATCTAATTACTATTCCGGCAAACATTTTAAAAATATTTTTAAAGATAATGTTGGTGCAATCATATTTTTTTGCAAGTGAGGAAAAAAGTGTTTCCAAAAAAAATTTTGAAATTTAGCAACAAAAATTGGTTTTTAAAGAACTGATACAAACTCACATCCAATATCAAAAAATGTTTTTCATTTAATCAAGACATCATTTGTGCAGCTAAAAAACGTAAATAACCAGTCGATCAATTTTGTCTGTAATTTAATAGGCAGATTTGGCTAAATTTTGAATTTTTGGATGGTTTTTAGATTGCAGGTAATTATTTCCCCCAAAATTGTTTAGTATCAAAATTTTTTTAATAGTTGTTTTGAATCGATAGTACTGAAATATTCAATTATTGTGCAAAAGGACTTACATAAACACAAACAATTCATGAAAATCATAAAAAAAATAAAGTTTTCTGTTTTTGAAGCTTAAATTTTAACTCTAAGTGTCTATGTTTATGGCACGTTTAAAATCGGTTAGATATGGCAACAAATTAGGCTTGTATGGCCTGAAACAAATTTGAATTTCTGAAATATAACATACATACATGTTTGGTTGTATGTTAATACAATTCCATAAAAAATATGTAGGTTAACTTCGAGCGGAGCCAAACTTATATGGCGGTTTCTATTGGTTAGAGCAAATATCGAATACTATATGCCGATCCTTATAAGAACTTTAGAATCAGACCAGTTTAGATGGGCTTTTATCCTTAAAAGTTCTCAGCGAACTTCAACTTTCTATAAGCAAAAAAAAGGAAGTTATAGCATTGCCCTTTTTTCAATTATATGGCAGCTATGGGATGTAGTTACCCTTATAAGAACTTTAGAATAAGACCAGTTTAGATGGGCTCTGATCCTTAAAAGTTCTCAGCGAAGTTTAACTGTCTATAAGAAAAAAAAGGAAGTTATAGCATTGCCCATTGTTCAATTATATAGCAGCTATAGGATATAGTTGACAGATCCCGTTCCTTGCCTCTTATATTTTGCGTGAAAAGAAAAAAATTTCAAAAATTTCTTGAAGTTGATAGCTTTAAAACGAAAAGAATAGTTTGTATAGTAAAAGACACAGACCCACAGGCGAACATGCTTATATCGTCTAACGGGGCGATCCTTGTCAAAAGTTATTCGACAAATAAGAAAGTGCGCTTCTTCTCTTCAAAACACTAGTCTGAAACTTTAGTCTCAAAACTATGTTTTTTGTACCGGTGAAAACCACTCAGAGGTTTTTACTATAATTTATACAGCTTTTAGAATTCATAATAAACTCAGGCCTGAGCTACTGAAATTTTAGCTAAGCTAGTTTTTAGTTTAGCGCATGCAACGAAGCCTCTTTCAATGCTTAAAATATATTTCCCGGTTTTTAAAAAATTGTTTACTCTTCGTTTCGAATGGTGCAGCCCACATATTTTCTTAGTAAGTTGACTTTTAAAGACAATTTGTATTTTTCTGTACGAACCAATAGTTTCTGAGATAAGCGCGTTCGAACAAACTTTTCAGCTCTCTGTATATTTTTGTATAAATACATCGATATAATATTCCCACAGCCAGATTAAAATTAATCTCAGCTGGAGTTACATTTCAGTTGAATGATATAATAAGTATCAGAATTCTTTTTTAGAAGTCAAATAATAAAAGGCGTTTGCTAGGTTAAGTGGTTAGAAAGAGCAATCCAAATTCATCCCTTTAATGTGATTTAAAAAAAAAAATAATAATAATAGGGGTACATTATCGAAATTCAGTCCTCCACCCGAATTTATTTCAATTTTCAGAAAGGTAATAAATTTTTCACATACAACGAAATTAGTGCTACGGTTTAAATATTTAAAATAGTAAATTGATAGTTTGATTTGTCCGTTTGATTAAAAATTTTTTTGTAATTAATATTTTTTTATCTAAATTGGTAATATACTTATTATTTTTAAAACCACATTCAATTAAATCTATCACAAAAATTTTAACAGAATATGGATTATTCGTGTTTGTTCTATGGTATTATGTTGTGTTCTATTATTTTTTGTAAATTTTTGTAAGATTTGTAAATCAACTTTTTACGGTTATAACGATACAAGTCTTCTCTTGAAGAAACTGAGAGAAACTGACACTATTATTGACAAACCAACTCGTGATAAATCAAAAACAGTACGCACACCCTAAAATATCGTTTCATTTGCTGAAAGTGTGCGTGATTCGCCGGGAACATCCGTTCACTGAGACCAATTTTGTGTAAGGATCTAGATGAACCTTACAAAGTTCAATTAAATCAAAAATTGGAGCCACGAGACCATCCATCTCGTCTTTGCCCAATATGCCTGTAATCAGCTTGAAGGAAACACCAATATGCCCAAAAATAATTTTATTTGGATGATATCTCCACAAAAAACATTCCCGCATCTGGGGGACAAAAACTCTACAAGTTATCATGGAGAAGACAATGCATCCCCAAAGAGTGATAGTGGAAACGAATTACCAGCCGAATCTTTGATGTCGTTTGGCCACCTCGGTGCGATTTGATACCGTTAGACGTCGTTGTTTTTTGTGGGAAGCCGTCAAAGACAAATTTAATGCAGACAAACCTGAGATTCATTCTTTGAGAACAACATCCGTGCAGCCACAGCAGTATTAAAAAATTTGGCAGTAGCGCAAGACCAGCCTAGGCAGCCATTTAAATGAAATACAATTTTATAAATAATCGGAAGGAATAATACTTCACTATGAACAAATAAATTAAAAAATTCATCCATCTTCATCCTTTAATTATAAACTAAGGATATTAAAATTAGAAAACTCGGTTTTCGATATTTTAAGAAAAAAAGAAAGAGCTAGCCTCGGGCGGACCAGAAGTACATATATATATCCTCGCAATTAAATATCGTATTTTTTTGGTTAGATATACAAAATATCGTATATAGTTTCCGATCCTTTAAGGAACTTCAGAACCAGACCATAAAATGCACTTTGAATTTGTCTCAAGTTTTTACTCCCAAAAAAGGAAAGTTGGAACAAGGCCGTTCTAGCTTATATACTGTGTGTAAAGGAAATGATGTTTTTCCAATATTCCAAAACACTAGTGTTTATATTTGAGTAACGATGCTTTTAGGTCCATCCCTGTTCTAAGAAGAAGAAGAACGAAAATAAACGCAGAATTTTTGTAATCGGTTCTTTTCCGTATTATTTCAAAGCTCCATAAGCTTTCTGCAGCACTTAAAAAACCGTGGAAAAAACAAAGGCTACCTGTGTTTAGTGTAGAAAAAATGCGTGTGTTCCCGTTTAAATATTCGGAAATATAAAACTAACTTTCTGGGCCACCTTAAAAGGATTTTCCCGAACTTTAGAACCTGTAACTTGTGGAGAGGCATCATGATAGCACGGAACGTGAAACCTTTTAGAATGGTTGATGTCGAATAATTTCGTGAGTTGATTCAGCACATGCACCTGAAATAGGTATTAATTACATTAATAACAGAAATTTTCCGGCACATCTATGTTACACTCCATGATTTGAAACGACCAACTTACCACGAATGCGACATATTTTAACATTTTAGTATGCCACTTACTTTTGGGATTGCATTCGACCCGCGACATCCCCACGTCTAACTTTGAAGCAGTTATCCATCCATGATTCGCACGCTGGCCAGTTCGATCTTTCCAACAACACCATCAACATTTTTCGCCTTTCTCGCTGCGACACAGCTGGGTCACAAACGAGCACAATATCTCTTCGACGAATGGGCTTTTCAAAGCCGCACCATTTTTTTGATGCGGTGATGTGCTTGGCAAAGGTGAGTCTGCGATCAAATGTAAAACCAAGGTATTTAGTTCTAGTGGTCTGTAGGGCAAGCCTTCCTTCTATGTTGATAGCAGGCGGGGTTTTCCTTAATAAGGAAAAACAAACATTGGTGGATTTATTGCTATTTATGCCGATGTTCCAACGCTTCGCCCATTGCGCGAACGTTGTGGTAAACTGCTGGATTCCATCAGCCGCAGAGGTTTCACAGCTTGATCTATGGGTGATGCAGACATCGTCAGCAAACGTGTCCAGCATGGCAGACGGATTGTCTGGTTGCGACATATCACCACTGTAGAGGCAGTACAGGAGCGGCTCCAGGACACTACCACGGGGTAGTTACCAGCCTTCGCTTCATATTTGGCAGAGACGACCGAATGGAACCGAAACGCGAACTGCTTTCCCTCAAGGTATGACCTCAGTAGGTGGAAATATGGGGCAGGTAGTCTCTTCTTTATTTTAACCAGTAAAGCTGTGTGCTAATCTCGGTCGAACGCTTCCTTGATGTCCAAGAAGAGGGGATTGCAGAATTGTTTCCGGTCAAATGCCGTCAGTATGTACAATGACCAGCTTGGAACCCGAACTTGTGTTCAGGAGTAATCCCCTGAGTGTCCATAATCCTAACAATCCGGGCAGCAATCAGTCTCTCAAACACCTTCGAAATCGAAGGGGGAGACTGATCGGTCGATAGGACGCGGGGTCCATTGCCGACTTGCCCGGTTTGTGCATCATAGTTATTAATACGAGCCTCCAGTGCACACTGGGCCAGATTCCCTATTTTTTGGCATAAAGTTAAAAAATTGTTTAAATTCTATTTTAAATTTAACTATATATTATGAAAAAGCATACATTTGGGACACCAAAACGATATTTATAAACATTTTAGTTGAAACACTGCGTATGTTTGATCAGATGTTTGTTCAAGCAAAATTGGCGGGAAGCTTTTACTCAACTTTGTGCTTCTGTTAAAAAAACACCTCGTGTCCAAATATTTTCAAATAAAATTGAACATAAAGATCAAGGTATGCTTAATACAGATATAAATTACTGATTTCGATTTATGTGTTCCATGTTGTAATTGTTGTTGTCTTTGTTTATGTCTTAGTTTAGGCAAAATCTAACCAAAGTATTCGTCTATTGTGGAGTGAGAAATAATTTGTGCCAACTTGTGCCAAAAACTAATAACTGATGTGTTTACTAAAAACTGTAATTAAATTGATCCTAGTAGTGCCTTTTGCCTAAATTAGCCTATGCTCTGAGATTAGACGATCGGTTCTGCTGGATGAGTGGATCAAGGGAGGTCGAAATGACAAAGCCTTAGTTTACTGGGTTGTTGGCGAATTTAAATTTAATGATATTAATATTGACGAGAAAGCCTGAATCACCTGTATATGACGAAAAATCTGGCTAAATGTAACCGTACAATTGAAGCATTTAAAAAAAAACATTTTAGTTGGCTTTCATCCACCATGATGGTTGTCGTGGAGCAAAATAACAACCAAATCGCTTCAGACTGTCAAATGGGACGACCACGACTCCCTTACAGTGATGCAGGATCACGGCTCAAAAGAAAAAAGGCAACGGATCTGGCTAATATTGAAGAAAATAACAATAATAAGTCTTCTTGTCCATGCAGCATCAATTTCAAACAAAAAGGACAAAAATGAGCGATACTGCTTTTGTATTAAACCATACCATTTCTACTTCATCTGCATCCACTGAAATTAGAAAGAAATTGATATTCTCAGAGCCAGTACCGCTCACACCAATTCAGGCTCTTCCATTTTTGATTGACAGCTCTCTAACCAAAGCCCAATACAACGACATGAGAGCTTTGAATAAAACACAAGTTAGGAATATTTATCCATCGTATAATAAAGTCAGTGAAGCTAAATTAGCGTGTAGACCAGCGGGAGTTCATGTGACAGAAACCAGAGCCCAAGTATATCTCCAAAATTTGCTGAATCATACGTCCAGTCGAATTATTCTTATGCAAGAGGTGGTATTTAAGAGGCATGCAAACATAACAGATGTCAAACTGATCGCAAGCTATAGATTTGACGGTACTACCCGGCAGTGTATGTACAAGCAGAGATTCCTAGAAGACGAATCCCATTTCAAAGACGACTCAATTTTCGTTACCAGCCTCATTCCATAAAAATTAACAGATGATTTAGAGACACCGTTATGGAAAAATAAAAGCAAGCAATCAGTAAGATTTTGCAAACCCCTAAAATTGAATTCGCTAAAGAAACAAAAGAACTTATTTTGGCGGAAACGTCGAATTTAGAGTCACAAATACACAACCTCACAGATTTTACTTTGTACTTTAATTAATTTTGTACTTTACTTTAATTTGTCACTTTTTCCCTTCATCGCACATTAATTGACGGAAAGGTGTTGAATATAATAACGAAATCTTGCCAGGTGTGTCCTATCTGTGGAGCCAGTCCAAAGGATTTTATGAAAACCACCGAAAAATCAAACTTTAAGGTTAAATTTGAAAATCTAAATTATGGCATCAGTCCTCTGCACGCATGGATAAGATTTTTCGAGTTTGTACTTAAAATCTCATACAAACTTCAATTGGAAAAGTGGCAAATAAGGGATAAAAAAGAAAGAGACATGATAACATGCCGTAAACAAGAAGTACAACAATTATTTTTGAATCAAATTTGATTACATGCCAAGTAAAACGGAAGTGGAAATACGAATGACGGAAACACCGCAAGAAGACCATTTAAGGGCACAAGGCAACTTTCATCAATATTAGGATTAAATTATGAAATTTAGCACAGGTATTATATTATTTTAGTAGCTATCTTGCGAATTTCATATATTATAAATATTCCTAAATTCAAACAATTCTGCCAACGAACTGTATCAATGTATTTGGATCACTATAAATGGTATCCGATATTAGCAACTGTCCACAAAGTTTTGATTCACGGTCCGCAGATAATAGCATCCTCGGTTTCACCTATCGGTTGCTTTGGAGAGAACGCATCTGAAGCACGCAATAAATTTTACAAGCGCGATAGACGATCATATTCGAGACAAAGTTCTCGTGTTAACAATTTAACGGACGTAAAGGGTGGTTAAATTTCAAGGGCCGATATTGATTTGATTTGTGTTGAAACACAAACTATTTAGGAAATTATGGAAATTTTATTTTATTATGATATATTGGTATTACTCAATTATGTATGTAACAAAATATCGGCTAAATGAGCGCTGCGACCTCGGCGGCACACCTCCATACGATGGTCCAAATTTTCGATGACGCTGAGGCATAATGGAGGTTCTATGCCGTTAATGTGTCGAATTATCTCATCCTTTAGCTCTTGAATTGTTGCTGGCTTATCGACGTACACCTTTTCTTTCAAATAACCCCAAAGAAAAAAGTCCAATGGTGTTAAATCACATGATCTTGGGGGCCAATTGACATCGCCATTACGTGAGATAATACGGCCATTTAATTTGTTGCGCAAAAGAGCCGAGGTCGCGGCGTTCATTTGGCCGATATTTTGTTATATACATAATTGAGTAATACCAATATATCATAATAAAATAAAATTTCAATAATTTCTCAAATAGTTTGTGTTTCAACACAAATCAAATCAACATCGGCCCTTGAAATTTAACCACCCTTTATTTCACCGATCCATGGATTCATCGGATCCTTTACTTTCTAGACTAAATATAAACAAAAGATCGTCTCAAAATAAAAAAAGAGCTTTTCCGAAAGAAGTCATCAATCTTTTAGATGCACCAAATGTAGAACATATTAATAATGAACATTTTTTGGAAAGCGATGATAGCGACTCGGATTCGGATCACGATGATCCATTTTCTATGCATTTGGACGTAGAAAATTAAGATTAATATAATAGTATAATGATATATTAAATAATTACATAGGAAAAATTCAGTTCAAATTTATTATATTAAAAAGAAACACTTATGCCAAATCTACTCCTTAACTTTATATCCTTCTATGGGCGGTATGGGTGGGCGTCGTCCGATTCACTTGAAATTAAAAGTACGTAGTTTAAATGTCAAATGCATCAATTCTACAAAAATTGAACTCTCAAGCTTTATTATTAGACTTTATGCCAAAAAAAAGGTGAATCTGGCCCAGTGTGCAGTGTGCAGGGAAGCATTGCAATCTCACTATGGCGTTAAACAACAACGCTATGTAGAGAATTGTGTGCGAAATGGTGTTGCCTTTAGTGGAGCGTTGCATATAGTATCGTGGCCAGGTGCTCTGCTGATATTTAAGCGACCAATAAGTTCGTATATCCCACTGGAGGCAAAAGGCCTGATAGGCCGATCCATTTGAAGCGCTTGAGACAGCCTGGCATGCGTATCGCTTACTTGCTCCGAGCTCGCTAGTTCAAATGGCTGAAAACGTTTAGCAAGGTGCCCAGCAAAAACCTTAGCTTGCTGCAAGTCCTTCCGACACCATGTCCCGTTGCTGTCTAGAAGCGGCGCCTTCATGGTGCCTCCTTTTGACGGCGCGTGTGGCCTTCCAAAGTGAGTGCGTCGTATCAATATCAGTTAAAGTGTTCGCCAGTCTCGCATTAAACTATCCAGCTTTGTGATTTCCCAGTGCCCGTTGAAGTTCGCTCTGTGATCTATTCCACGCTGTTTTGTCGAGGGGTTGTCGAGATCTCATGCACCTTGTGCGTAGGCGTCTTTTTTCACGGATTAGAAGCTGGATCGCGTTGGTGACCGGGATACCTGATGCAGCGGGCTTCCGGGGCGGAGTGTGTGCTGCCATTTTTGCTGCTGTCTTGACTTTGCTGGTGAACAATTCAACGGCGTCTTCCAAGTCATCCCCAGAGTTAATCTCAATATCGAGGTGCAGAGATCTATCCTTTGATGAGTTCAAGGTTGCTTCGCTTGGTTATCAGCCTCTTTGTCGTCGGGTATGCCATAGTGGCTGCGTCCAGCGTGATTATTAGCGGTAGGTGGTCGGAGCTGAGCTCAACGACATACCGTATATCAACGTGGATACCCAGGATGCCTCTTGTCAGGGCAAAATCGATGAAGCCAGGAGAGCCTCGTCTGCCAGGCGGGTACCGTGTTTGGCCACCTGTAGCAAAACAGTTCACCTCAGTGCTCAGGGCAAGATTCGCTAGCGCACGACCTCGTTGGTTACACCTTCCTGCACCCCAAAGCCAGTGGGTCGCGTTCCAGTCACCCGCCACAATATACCTCGAGCAGTTATGGTCTAGAATGTCGGTAAACTCCTCCGTAGTCCATGCAAATCTCGGTGGGCAGTAGACTGCTCCAAAGTTAATGGTGCCAAGTACGTATTTGTTTGTGTGTGTTTAACCGAAGATTATTCGATATTAAATATCAAGTCACAAGATTAAAATCTAATTATATCTTTGAAAAAAAAACCAAAAGCTTCGTTATCTTTAAAAATGAATTAAGTAAAAGGTACCAACAAAAAAAAAAGTTTTAACTTGAAATCAAAGAATTAAGGTATTTAAAGTAAATTATTGGGAAAAATAACCCCCTTGACCGACATAACGCACTGCTACTGTAAAAAAATGTAGAGTGCCTTCTTGTCCGTTAATTTTTAAGAAAACATGCGAAGTTTCCATGTGATACTGCCCTTAGATTTGTTTTGACAGATGATTGGTGCTGACCTGTTTGACATCGTGTTGAGAATCGAAAGTTTCGGAGGTGCTCCACTACTCCACTACTATGAACACCCCACCGCCAGGCCCTCTGATGCAGTCACAGAGGACAATGTCAAAAAAAAATACATGAAATGGTATTGCGTGACCGGAAAGTAAAGGTGCGCGAGCTACCAGATGCTACAAAGTTTATTTTGGGCAAGATTCTGCATACGAAAAAATTTTCAAGCCAAAAACATGCACCTGAGAGAACTTTAAAGTTTAAAGTTTGTGCTTGCTAATGCGGAATCGGGTGGAATTTTGGCGTCCATTGGTAGCTGTTGATGAATCCAGAATCCACTAGTACACACCAGAGATTAAAATGAGTTCAATGGACCGCAGCCGTGGAGGTGCAATTATCGCAATACCACTGCTGTAACAGATTTGTAAGTGGGATGTATTGGCGATTTGATTTAATTAAAGCTCAAAAAGGATTAACTATAGAAAAGCATCAAAAATTTTTCGGTCGCTGGTTTTGAATCATCCTTATCATTTCCCAAATAAAAGAAAATCTTTTATATTCATATCAATTCATATTCATATCAATATTCATATATTGCATCAATAATCGATCAGTGCCGACGTGTTTATATTCTGTGCTCCGAATATATACAAAATACTCAAAGCGAAAAGTAAATAACTATCAACTATTAACCACAAAAATTGAGCGAAAAGACGCTCATTGCGATGTATAATCGCTCATTAATACTTGTGCAAGCTCCCGGCTATTGAACAACTTTTATATTTCAAAGAAAATTAACAAACAAAAACCAAGCCACATACTCTCAAAATGAGTCAAAACGACATTAGCGCTCAACGTCAACAAGACCAAGATCAATGAAAAAGCTTCTCTCATTGATACGAAAAAACGCATATTTCTCATATGTATCTTCGCAACCCGTGGAGGTGCACGAAATAAATGCAAACGTCGATCGGCCACGGTCAATCAAGCCGAACCCAACATATGAACTTAACCAACAACGAACGACAGAGCTCGTTATTGCTCACCGGCGAACCCAACGATGTGCCAAAGAGAACTACCTCTCCCACGGCAATCAAAACTTTGCCTTCATTAACCACTGCACTCGCAACAAAAACAAATACTGCAACGGAATCGACCGTACGCACCGTGCCGATTGCAACGCTTGTTTCTGCTGAATCAGCTACATTGCCAAAAACAATGCAAACTGGAAGGGATGGCTACATCCAAATTACAAAAAAATTAAGCCCACAAAAAATTCTGCGCCAGGAAATAGAATAAAATCAGTCGGCACACTCTAAGTCAGTGAACTAGTGAACCAAGAGTTCAACAGATTTGGAATACTGGCAGATATTGATATGGGGGCAAAGCCCCCACCTATATACATCCGAGAGGAAAGCTGAAATACTCTGGTTACCAATATATAATAATATTGAACTCGTTGAAAAAGACAATTTCCACGCAATACCCAAAAAAAAGGGTAGCATCCACGAAACCAAGGTCCAAGTTAAAACCAAAGAGATCTTTAGAACTCTTGCACACTACTTAAAAAAATAACAAAGACTACTACACGTACCAACTTAAAACTAGTAAGGATCTCGAAGTTGTTCTCGTAGGTATAGAGCCCGACGTAAACCCCTCAAAGATTACGCAGGTTTTCAAGGCGAAAACTGGACTACCATGCATGACCTTATGCGGAACCAAAATATCCTCATGGAGATGCTTGTATCCCAAAACTACAAATAATTAATGGCTGCTCTACGAATGTCGTTGTGGAACGCCAACAGCTTTGACTACGTTTCTTCAAGCAGACCATCATATTGGCCTACCGACCCAAACAAAATTCCTGACTTAATCGACTTCGCAATAACAAAAAATACTTGTATCCCCCGAAACGTCATCAGTGCCGAGTCTCTACTGGATCTATCATCTGACCACTCGCCGGTCCTTTTAAATCTCGACCTCCTCCAACCTCCTCCTGAGATTAACATCAATGAAAGCAAACTGGGTCAAATACAGAAAATACATAAGTTCACACATTGAGATGAACCCCCCAAGGCTAAACTTTAATGCCGAAATAGAATCAGCAGCGAATACCCTGGAGAATGTCTTAGTTACAGCCGCCAGAGTCTCAACACCTCAAATAGAAAAAGCTCCTAGCATACCCAGGATGAAAAACACAGATATCGCGCGGCTCGTTTTTGAAAAACGATGTATACAACGGCAAGCTCATAGATCGCCAATCGCAAAGCAAAGATTCCAAAATGCCTCACAAAAAGCTCCAATGCGCTGAAGCAAGAAGATAAAAATGCCCAACTTCGCTATATAGAGCAACTTTCAATTATTTCATTATTTATTTTTATTTAATAGGAGAAAATATCAAAAATATTGATTTATTTTTATATATCCGAATCGGAATCCATCGACAACATTGACTAGCTTTTTGCAATGTGTGAAGCAGATCCATTCGCAGCGACGCTGGTGTTCGTTGAAATGCCCAAGTCTTACACTTCAATCAACAAAGAAATTCCAACGTCGCAAACAAGGAACCTCAGTTCCAGATTGGCCACAGATAATTTCTACTGATGCACTAGGTCGCATGTATACTGTTCATCCTAGAAATGATTAATGTTTTTACTTGTTACTGCTGTTGATAAATGTACGTGGACCAAAATCAGTCGAATCATCATTGAGAAAGGGTTCAGTTCGATTTTATTTTCATTAAATTTTTTCCGACAAAACAAAAAAAAAAGTTTTTGGCAAAATAATCAAACCTTTTTATTTTATCGAGGAAATTAAAAAAATAGAGGTGCTTCAAGGGAAGTATGGTCGATCGATTCCGAGATGTCGGAAGTCGCTGGGTGCACTAAAGCGGAGTTACGAGAGGTACCACGAACAGGATGCTCCTTTCAGAGCATGCCCCCGCCTAGCACAACTGGCAGGGAGCCTTTTATGGTTAGCAGCCCAAGCCAATTAAACAACCCTAACCAGATAACAGTTGCAAATAGTCGCCTATTACCGCAAATTGAAAAAAATAGTAGTACGCCTACATTCCAGCCGGCTTCAGTCTCTTGGCAAAAAGTTTCATCCAAGAAGAGAAGCCTACTAACCTCACCGAAAAGTTCGAAAAAAAGAGCCCATGTAATTGAACATAGAAACTATCTCGCTTTAAATAAATTTGCTGCTCTTGCAAACCTAGATGACTGTTAAGAAGGCGAAATTAGCATGGACATTCTCCAGGTCGAAACCGTTGCAGAAGAAGTAACTGGACAAGCAAAAATTCCAGTGACAAAAAAGTCACCTAAACCTAGCCACATAACAGTACTTGCTGTCAGCGACGTACCTGCCTTAGAAAGACTTCTCGACTCGGCGGTATCGTATGACTCATATGAGCTCAAGATCGCGCGTAATGGGAACTTACGCATATACCCCCGTGACTCTGATGCCCACAGAGCTATCACAAAAAAATTATCAGAAGTTCATCTCCAATACACTCACTTCTGCCTCCCGGAAGACAGAGCCTACAGGGTTGTGGTGTGCAACTTGGCTGCTTTTACCCCAATTGAGCAAATTTTAAATGCGTTCACCTCCCATGGTCACGCTGTGGTTAATACCTATAATCCAAAGGTGAAGTCACAGACTGTTGAATCCCCTGAACCGGTTCCAGGCAAGGCTTCTGGCCAGAACGTCTGGTTTATAGACATCAAAAAGGCTATTAATAACAGAGAAGCTCTAAAAATAAATAAAGTTGGCCGTCAAAGAGTCAGAGTGGAACTGCCGAGAAAAACTGTTAGTTTGCGTCAATGTTACCGATGTTTTGGCTTTGATCAAACCAAAAACTATTGCACTAAGGATCCCAGATTTGGTAGATGCAGTTTTCCTCATTGGACTGGTTCCAGTCAATGCCAGGCAAGGACCTATGACGACCTGGAGTGCGTTAATTGCCAAGGCAAACGAGAGGCAACTCACAAGGGCTGTAGAATTTACGTCCAGAGACTCAAAAGCCGAAAAACTGGAATCAACATTACTCCCATGACCCGCGTAGAATATCCACAGCCCATGCGCAACATCAAGCAACAAGCTATTCCATCCTCAATCGTGCGGCAGGGCCTATCGTATGCAGATGCGGCTAGAACTGGACAACAGAGCACACGACCTGTTGGAAAATACTCCCAAAAGCGAAATGCTTTCTCAAATATAAGGTTCCAGACTTTTCCGAATGCTGCGTTTGCTCCTGTAACAAACACAGGCGAACCTCAACATCTTAACCAAACGGCAATTGATGGCTTCCTCGCACAAATCATCATCTCAATGCAGCAGACCATTCCTGGTCTAAAAAAAACCATCGCTGAGTTAATTGAGGAGATCAAAGAACTCAGAGGTTCTAAGTCGTTGACGCAGCGCAAGTAATGGCTTGTGAACTGCGCCTCGGAACCTGGAACGCTCGTAGCATTATCCCAAATGCTAATGAGCTTAAAGTGTTTCTCAGCAAGCACGAAATTGATGTTATGCTTATTTCAGATACACTCCTACACGACGGATCCTACCTCAATATGATAGGTTACAGCTGCTGTAGAGCAGATCACCCAGGAGGTCGAGCCAGAGGTGGACCTTGTGTCCTAATCAGGCAGGGATTAGTACACTATCACCTGCATTCGATCACAACGAATCACCTACAAATGGCGACAGTAAAAATTTCCACTAATTTGGGCGAAATTACGGTGTCAGCTGTGTACCTTCCTCCAGACCTGCCTTGGAATTCCTCTGCGTTTGATAATATCCTTGGTCAACATGGCCAAAAGTTTATCATTGGAGGTGATTTTAACGCTAAGCATCGCCTCTGGGGTAGTATAAGAGCGAATCATCGGACACAGCACTTCACGATGTTATCTCTGGCAGCTCAACTCAAGTTCTGGCTACAGGCAGACCCACTCACTACCTACTTAACACGAGGAATGGACCTTCATGTATCAACTTCTTCTTGTACAAAAGGTATAGCTAAAAGTCTACTATCAGTACGCGAAGAGTATGACCTATCTTCCGATCACTCGCCGCTGATCGCTTCACTAACGTCACCTCATAGCACCGCCCCTATTAGGATGCTCGTTCCACCTGGTGCGAATATAAATAAGGCTGTTTCAGTACGAACTTAACAATTCCTTTAACCTTAATACAGAGATAAATACAGCAGACGATATCGGGAATGCGGTTGAAACTTTTATGAAGAAGATCAAAGATGCAGCTCCTGTCGGCGCAGTTCACCTACGCAATTTGCGTACCAGCATCGCTCTCTCTCCGGAAGCAGTAGGACTCTTAACTCTCAAGAAACGTCTCCGGCGTGAGTTCATCAGGACCAATGACCCAATAATTGACAGACTGTACCGAAGGATATTTAATCGGGTGAGAGTAGTACTGGCCAACCTGAAGGAGAAGCGTTCCTCGGGAGAGCTACTGCCGATGAAAACTCAAAATTCGCGCTCTGGAAGCTCACGAAGAGATTCAAGAGACAAGTTCCTCCAAAGTTTCCAGTTTGTAACCCAGATGGTACTTGGGCAAAATCACGTCAGGACAGAGCTGAAGCGTTTGCCAGAAACCTGGAGGAAAGATTCCAGCCGTTCGAGACAGCATCGCCAAGACGAATACAACTGGTTGCTGAATCCCTAGAAGCCACATTGCAGATGGCTCTTTCTGTAAAACCTATTAAACTCACGGAATTGGAAGATGATATCAAATCCCTTCGCAACAACAAGGCTCCTGGTGAGGATCACATTGACAACCGCTCCATTAAGCTGATGCCCCACAGAGCTTTGTTATTCCTTGTTCTAATTTTCAATTCTGCTCTTCGACTGGGACACTTCCCAAGTGCCTGGAAGAAGGCGAATATCATTATGCTCCATAAAAATGGGAAGCCAGCAGAGGAATTAGACTCCTATCGCCCAATAAGCCTGCTTCCAGCATTTAGCAAATTACTTGAGAGGTGCATCCTGAGAAGATTTCTCGAATCCCGTAAGGTCCAAAAAGCTATTCCGAAGTTTCAGTTTGGTTTTAGACTCAGGCATGGCACACCTGAACAGCTACACCGCGTAGTGAAGTTCGTGCTGGAAGGTTTCCATGGAAAGGAGTACGTCGTTGGAGCTTTTGTGGACATCCAGCAGGCTTTCGCATGCAGCAGTGTGGCATGAAGGACTTTTGTACAAGCTTAAAAGCGTACTAAATCCTCAACTCTTTTTGATATTAAAAAGCTTCCTACAAGAGCGATCCTTTAAAGTAGTACAGGACGGACTGTCCTCCCAAACAAAAAGAGTCAGAGCAGGTTTACCCCAGGGAAGTGTGTTAGGTCCAACACTATATA
The DNA here is from genome assembly GCA_035047325.1 of Drosophila vallismaia. NCBI lineage: Eukaryota > Metazoa > Arthropoda > Insecta > Diptera > Drosophilidae > Drosophila > Drosophila vallismaia. Next base: position 373,593 of record JAWNPU010000073.1, read on the forward strand.
GCCTGTATACGCACGACATGCCCTCAGCTGAGAAAATGTCGCTTACAGATCCCAATGACCTGCTAGTTGCCACCTTTGCTGATGACACTGCAGTCCTGGCCAGAGATACTTGCGTCTATACAGCCACCGATACGCTTCAGCTTTACCTAAAAAAATTTGAGAACTGGGCCCTACGCTGGAACATCGCAGTCAATCCGGAAAAGTGTGTTTCCGTCGTCACGGAAAAGACACATCACCAGGTGTGTTTCTGCATGGAGAGCTCCTCACACAATCAAACGACCTCGGTGTCACTCTGGATAAGCGACTTACATTTCAACGCCATGTAACGGATGTAACTCGGCGGCTCAAAACAAAGGCGAACAGCATGGCTTGGCTCCTTAGGCCTGGAAACAAACTTTCAATTTCAAACAAGGCCAAAATTTATAAGGTTGTATTGGCTCCTATTTGAAGATATGGCATCCAAGTATATGGCATCGCCGCAAAGTCGCACCTCAACAAAATTCGTGTGGCGCAGTCGCAAATTTTGCGTAAACTATCTGGAGCGGCTTGGTACATCCGCAACAAAGATATTGAAACGGAGCTGAGGGTACCAAGGATTGGCGATGTCATAAATAAGCAAGCAATCGCGTACATAAATAAATTGGGAAACCACCCTAACCAGTTGAATTTCACAATTCAATCAAAATTGATGGCGATTTGGTGACATACAAATCCCTTGATTCTATAACAAATCCCGATGATGTAGTCCATTATCCAACGGAGTTTTTGAACTCTGGAGTTACCAGGATTTCCACCTGGCAACTCGAAGTTGGAACAGTTATTATGATATTGCGTACCGCGACTTTGCAACGGTACTCGACTTTCGGTAAAAAGTGTTTGCGGGATAAATTTAAAAAATCATTATTTTTCACATGGGCAGTTATGCGTTGCGTGTTCACGAGTTGGGAAACCATCCGCTTCGTTTGTGTTAACGTCAGACCAAAAAACAAAAAATGTGGTTTACCAAAGAGCACTTTAATGAAACAGATAATTTACGGACAGGTATAACGCTTCGATTCAGTATTTACTTTGGATTCACTTTCATTTACTTAGAGAAGTTCAACTAAATAATACATTATTTTTGTAATCGAAATAACTGTTGTGAAATAATGAAAATGTAAAAAAAAATGTTTTCATCTTTTATCACCAAACCAAATGTTGCATAAAACGAAGCCATCTGGTGACGGAAAGGGGTTCGCCGGTTTTTCTAGTTATATGTACAATATATTACATTTTTTAGGACACACAAGGACAGATACTCACTCATTTAATATTATGTACTTTAAATATTTGTAACATATTATTATCGCAATTTTTGGAATTTTAATTTTTATTGCCTAATTTTATATAATATTCCTTAGGTTGGCTCTTAGACATGTGTTGTTCGAGGTTCTACAAGGTGCGTTACAAAGTAAACAGGACTTAAAAAAAAAAGTCAGAACAAATGGTTTTATCAGCAAAATCAATCAATTTTATTCAAAATAGTGTGCTTCTGCTTTAATACAGCTTATTGCACGGTCAAAAAGCATGTCGAACGAGTGTTTTAGCTCGTTGACCGGTATGGCCACCAGTATGCCAGTGCAACCCTTTTGAATGGCCTCCACCTCTGCATAACGCTTTGCTATCATCGGTAAATGCATTTTTTCGGAAAGGTAGAAGTTGCACGGTGCCATATCAGGTGAATAGGGGGAGTTGTTGACTGTTAAAATGTGATTTTTGGTCAAATAATCGGCCACAAGCGTCGATCGATGAGACGGTGCATTATCCTGCAACAAACGCCAACTTCCATCTTCGCGAAATTCGGGCCGAACACGTCGAATATGGTGCACCAAAGCTTCAAAACTGCAAGTAGAATACCGCATTAACGTTTTGGCCGGATGGAACAAACTCTTTGTGGACAATACCCTTGGAATTATAAAAACAAATCAGCATTTTACCTTTGATGCGCGATTTGTTGGGTTTCGGTTTATCGTTATTTATGTCCTCACGACCACCTTGAAAACGTTGAAACCACTCGTCCCGTAGCACTCTGTTACAGGATAGGCAATGATCGCCATAAACTTGTTTCATCAATTGCAACGTTTAAAAGTTTTATCAATTTTAAAACAAAATTTAATGTTAGGAGCGCACTTTGTAATCTAAATAAAATCTCCTATTCCAGAGCCATGCCTCTATTACCTTCAGGGGATTCAGAGGACCATCTAGAGCTAGAGGCTTCCCTGGAACTTTTTACTTTTTACCGATTTAATCCCAAAGTTTTTCCCAAAATTTAAACAATGTAAATGGGCGGAAGAGCTGGCCGGAGACTTCTTCGAGGCAGGCATAAAAACAATTAATTACAATTAACAATTAATCTCGCGGCTTACCTCTTGCATCGAAATTAATGGTGACCATGTCGAAAAATAACGCATAAATAACATATGTGCAAATGTAACCAAGTATGTTTTTGTTTAATACATTTTTTGTAACCCTATATGAATTGAATACACTTACTTTCTGGAAGTGCCAAGTACGTTGAGGACGCCACCCTTGATACTGGCCTTTAGACTCAGTAAAAAACTGATACGTTATAATAACAGCAAGTGCCGGAGTACAGTATATTCATTCGCTCTATTAATCGCTCATACAAAACTTCACTTTGTCGATTGCCGGGACTAGAATTAACTGAAACACGTAGCACGGGCTTTTCTCCTTGAAAGCAGGGAAAAAGATTAAAACTGGTTTAAGGTTTGAGGACATTAAGCCACAAACACGCTTAGAGAGTGCGAACTAAAGAAAATATCGCAGCTGTGCTAATGCTGACCATCAATTGTCGATTCGCCGCCGTTCTTAGCGTTCAACGTGTAACTCAACAACGTGGAAAATTTTGCGGAAGGATTTAGGTGGGAAGCATTTCAAAATACAGCTGGTCAAGAATTAAAGCCGAACGACCTAGCGCAACGCAGAATTTTTGGCCGAAGATCCACTTTTTGATCAAAACATTGTGATCAGCGACAAAGCTAATTTTTTTTACTTAATGGGTGTGTAAAGAAGCAGAATGGTCGATTTTAGAGTGAAGATCAGCCAGAAGCATTGCAATGGAACCAGAAAAAGTTTGGTACGGTTTATAGGCTGGTGGCATCATTGGACCGTACTTTTATAAGGATGATGTGAATCGTAACGTAACTGTGAATGGTTAGCGCTATCGTGAGATGATATCAAAAGTTCCTTTGCTTTGGTTTCAACAAGACAGTGCCATATGCCACACAGCACGCGTAACCATGGTGAAAATTTCGAGTTCGGTGAACATTTTATATCACGTTCAGGACCGGTTAAGTTGCCGCCTAGATCGTGCGACTTTAGACTATTTTTTGTGGAGCTATGTTAAATCAAATGCCTATACAGACATGCCATTTTCAATTGACGACAATATCGAAACATTTATTCGTAAGATACCGGACAAAATTTGAGGCGCAGTCACTGTCAACATTTGCATGAAATAACCTTCAAACGTTTAATTATATGGACCGTAATATCATTTTTAAATAAAGATTTCATGCATTTTTCTGAATTTTTTTTGTAGAAAAACTTTCCTATAGCTCTTAAATATTCGCCATTTATATGAAATTAGTCCTACAATTTTTTTTGAGACCAGTTTGTAGTTGTCAGATATTCCTGTGTCCTGTGCTTAACATGTTTCTGTTTTTCGATTACTGATGATGTACCAGACTGCATGCTAAAGAAGTGATCCATGGCTTTATTTATGGTAAACCACTTCTTGAGATCTTATCTTTATCTTGATCTTTCCTCATGTATGAAAGGCACACAAAAATATAAAAAAAATTTCATCTTTTTTATTTCTTTTCTAAATATCTTGCCTGTGATCTATGGAGTTTTCTGATACTTACATAAGAAACAAAATATTGGGTTGACCGAAAAGAAACCAATAATTTTGCATAAAAATGGCGTTGGCATTCTTTTTCAACGGCGTTTGACCTTGTTATTGCATATTTTTATTTTTCAGTTAAGCAGCAGTTAAATAAAAGAACGCGTAACTTTAATATAGACCCCATATTTTCGTCATATTTTACTTTATAATTTCCATAAAGAAAAAAATGGAACTCAGTTTGCTTAGGTTGCGTGATGTGTATGGTAAAAATTCCTTAAAAAAAAAACACTTTGTTAAAGTTGGTTTGTCAATTTCCGCTTTGAAGACTTTTCACTCAAAGATAAGCCACGTTCAGGTCGGCCAAAAGAAGTTGATGACGCTATAAAGGCTTTAATAGAATCTGATCGTCATGTAATTGAGCGTGATATTCGGGAGAAGCATATCATAACTGGAGATGAAAAATGAATGGTTTACAATAAAGTCAATCGAAAACGATCATGTTTCAAGCATGATGAAGCGCCAAAAACCACTTCAAAGGCTGATATTGACTAAAAAAAAGTTTTTCCATCAATTTTTTTCGGATTGAAAGGTTGTGGTATATTTTGAGTTGCTTCAAAGGAGCCAAACAATTAATTCGGATGTCTACTGACAAAAACTGGACAAATAAATACAGTCATCAAGTAGAACCGACCAGAATCGGTCAATCGTAAAGTTGTCATATTTCACCAGGACAATGCTAGAACGCAAACATGAGTGAGCTTGGCTAGAAACTTTTGATGCATCCACCAAATAACCCCGACGACTATTTCTTTCGGTCTTTGCAAAATACTTAAATGGTAAAACTTTTGAAAAGGACGTAGATTGATATCACACTTGCTTCAGTTTTTGGCATATAAAGGCCGGAAGTTTATGGATCTATGTCTATGGGTGTGGAATAATGAATTTGCAGGGAAAATGGGGAAAAGTCACTCAAAAATTTAAAATAATTTCTTTAGTTTCTTTTTTAAAATAACCGGTTTCTTTTCGGTCAATCCCATTAGATCCTCTTCTGAACCAACGTAAGCTGCAGCCCCATTCGGAAAATATTCAAAAATTTTCTGCGAGCTTTCATCATTTTAAGGATTGAGCCCTCAACAGGCTACGTACTTTCCCTATAGGATTCCCTAAGAATTAATCCGTTGAAAATAATTACTCACATTCTTTACATGTAAAAGATGGACTAGAAACTTTAGTCGCCTATTTCTAAGCCAATTTATCCCTACGATTAAAGTTGATGGTAAAGATTAAGTTCGAAAAACCAACTGACACAAATACAACTTCAAACAGAGAATAAGAAAGACTTGACAAAAAAGGAAAACGAAAAAATATGTAAATAATATAATAAGGAAAGGTACTTAAGGAAAAAATATATTAGTGCCTAGTTTCTCTTGTTGCCGAGAATAGATCATCGAACTGGCGACATTTACCTAGAAATCGCTTTATTTAGCTTTCATTCAATTAATTCTTAAAACATAGCATAAAATTTATAGAATAACATTTAATCCTTGGATTACCATTTTGGTGCCTTGGCGGGATTTCTGATTCTAAACTTACTTCTTCTTCAACGGTCAATTTAAGTGAAATTTTCGGCAATAATGGTTAATATACGTATTGCTCAATTATCGTTACAGGAATAACATGTAATCCTTGGATTAACCTTTTGATTATACGGTTATATGGCAACTATAGGATATAGTCGACGGTAATACAATACATAGCCGATTCCACAATCGGAAATTTTACACTTAAACTACACAATTTGCTACTTATGAAAATATCCTTATAAAAGATCAAACTTTAATTTTCTATTTGCTAAAATATGGTAGTTTTAGCATTTTTGCTCATTCAGTCATATGGTAATTTAATAATATGATGCATGGTCATATGGTAATTTTATAATATGATACATGGTCAAGGCATATAAAATGTACTAAATGATCGTAGTAAAAAAGGAGCGTTGAGTCACATGGAAGCTATAGGGTATAGTAGACCGATTTAAGGCGTTCCAACTTATAAACTCTGTGCAAAGAAAAGAAGGTTGAGTACAAAGATTAAAATCAATAGATTCAAAATGGAGAGACTAGTTTTTGTAGAAACAGACAGACGGTAGAGACGGTAGCACCCATGGACAGACTGACATGTCTAAATCAAAAATGATTATGCTTATCAAAAATATGTTATCTTTATTCCCTCACTTCACACCTAATTAAATAAATTTGAAAATCCAACTAAGATTTTTGTCTTGTTCTGCGTCCCAGAGAACAATAAACATATACAAGAGTTAAATGGCGACTCAATTTAGGATAAATTATGTTAGTTTGCATATAATCATGCAGCCTTGCAGCTCATACAGAAAAGCTTACGAAACCCCAATGTGGTCAAAATTTGTCCGAAATAAAAGACGTTCTAATCGTACATGGCTCAAGCAAAAGATTTCCGACTTAAAATCAGTATCTTTTTTCGAAATTATGCCCCAACATAGAAACGGGTTAAACCAAATAAAATATGGTACCATCATACATCATACATACATCATACATTCAACCATAAAAAGGCACTTAAGTTTCTAATGGACACAGGCGCTACTATTTAAGGACCCAAATCTAATTGCCAACTTTTACAAACTCAACTTTAAGTTCAAGTTTCTTTACAAAAAATATATATATATATTAAAATGCACAATAAAAAGTGGTATTTATAATATGGTGGATCAGTTAGATCATCTGCTCGATGGAGTCAATCAGCCACTCACTCATGAAGCTAGGTACTCACTCATGAATAGGTAGATCTAGGTGATTATAAATACGGCAACATATCACCTTTGAGGAAAATTCAGCAGACTACTTTTTTTTTTTTGCTTATCCCCCGCACATTTTGCAATTCAATTTTATATTATAAATGCAGTTGAGAGTTTTTTTTTATCATTCTTATTTTGTATTTAAAATCTGTCCGAATAAACAATCATAAAATGATTTGGGGTGACATTGACTTAAGGGAGGTACATGGAATGTATATCTTATGAGTCTGACTTAGATGTCTATTGGTGGGGGAGGTCAAGCGGGTGTTTCCTTTTCAGGCGTCTTAGGGATTGGCTGTTATCTAGGAGCTTGATACCTGGTTGGGGTGGTTGTCCAGTCTTTTTGTATATCTTTCGCTGAGTCGGGTGATCTCCTCTGCTACCGAAGGAATTCCAAGCTCTTTGTGGATTATTGAGTTTTCATGGTACGGATGGGCGTTAGAAAATGTTCTCAGACATTTATTCTGAAACCGCTGTATTCTGATGCGGTTGCCCCACAACTGAATCCCATATGTCCAGATTGACTTCAGCACTATATTGTAAATAAGCAGTTTGAGTTTTTCTTTGAGCTTGGACCTTCTCCCCAGGAGCCAGTGCAGTTGCTTAAGTCGTAGGATGGCCTGGTTGCGCTTGTTGATCAGGTGAGGGCGTCATGTGAGCCTGTGGTCCAGGGTCAGCCCTAGATATTTGGGAGTGTTATTCATAGGGATGATTTCCCAGTTGAGCGTGATGGGGGGGCAATCCCTCTGCGTAGTGCGAAGGTTGTGTGGGAGGATTTCTCCGCGTTGACCACGATGTTCCATCGTTTCAGCCATGGATCTAGTGCATCCAGTTGTCTCTGTATGATGGCTGATGCTTCCTGGGGATCTGTGGCGGAGGCTAGGAAGGCGGTGTCGTCCGCATATGTAGCTACTGTGAGGTTCCAAGAGGGGGTAATGGGAAGGTCCGCTGTGTAGAGTGTGTATAGGATGGGTCCAATAACACTGCCTTGAGTTACTCCTGATTGGTAGGCCTAGGCGTGCTGATTGATGATCCGCATCTCACTCGGAATTCTCTTTCTCGGAACTTGGAAGGTGGGATTTAATTTTGAGCAAGAGTCCAGGGTGCCAGACTCTGTCAAACGCCTGTTTAATAGATAGGTATCCGGTAAAAATGAGCGAGGACCAAATAATATATATATATTTTATATTATATATAATTTATATTTTTTTAAGCCTTAAGAACCCTGTACTTAAAAATTTTTTTTTTTTTTTTGTTTATTTTTTTATCTTAAAACTCCATGGTGTCCTTTGTGTCTATTAATACTGCCGGAGAGGCTCGCCGGCTAAGTGTGCTTAGCGTTACTTAATAATATATAATTAATTACTTAATGCTTACCATAATTACCTAATTTAAACTAACTTAACAAACTAACAATATTTACAAAACTTAAAAACCAAAAAAAAAATATAAAAAAATCAAGTGAGAAAAGTTATCTTCGGAAGATGGTATACCCTTGCAAACAAAAAAGTTTTCCATACAAAGACTTGTTTTCATATCGGTCGTTTGTATGACAGCTATTAATATAGTGGTCGGATCCGGACCAAACTTTAACAAATCATGTATGGCTATGTCAAATGAATAATTATTGAATTCGGTTGCGATAGCTTGGAAAACAAAAAAGTTTTCCATACAAAGACTTGTTTTCATATCGGTCGATTGTATGGCGGCTATGTGATATAGTGGTCTGATCCGGACCAAACTTTCACAAATAGCGTATAGCTATGTCAAATGAATAAGTGTTGAATTTAATTGCGATAGCTTGGAAAACAAAAAAGTTCCACACAAAGACTTGAAATCTGATTGATCGTTTGTATGGCAGCTATATGATATAGTGGTCCGATCCGACCGATTTTTAAACTTGATCTGTGTGCAACAAAAAAGCAAGTGACTGAAGCAAGTGACTGAAATGCGAATACGCATACGGGTCGCGGCGTCAAAGCACTACTGGCTCATGGGCCCGCTTAGCAAACTGTCGCTGAGAAATAAGTTGACAAGATACAATTAAATCATAGGTTCCATTTGGAACCTGTGCGTGCCAAATTTGGGGCCTGGCGTGTGACAGCCAAATCCGCTGAATCCACAGCATCCAAATTAAATTTTTAAGTATGATGAATTTTGTGAGTGCCGTAAGCTGTGAAGAGATAGAATTGTTTATAGCAATCGGGACACCAGCAGATACACGGTCGGAGCTGTATAGCCGAAAATTATTAACAAGACTTTCGTGGTCTGTAACAATAGAATTTAGCCAGGTTTCGGTCAAATCCATATCGTAGAACACTCCGAACATTCTGGTAATGGATGCAAAAATTGTGGCTTAGTTAAGTTCTACGATCCTGTAATAGTATTAAAAGTCTGAACCGAAAATGTTTAGGATTATACATTGGTAAGTATATTTTACCTTGATAAAATTTATTACTAAATATAGAGATGTGCTCAAAAAGTAAGTTGACTTTCCAGTTTTAAGAAAAAATTTATTCATCAATACTCGCGTTGTCCCCTGCAAAGCAGCCTCCGTCAGATACAATACACTTATGCCTAAGAGCACTTCTCATAACACTTTTTGGTATAGCCTTGAGCTCTTTCAGCGATGTTTTAGTTTAGTTTTAAAAACAGGAAAAAGTCCCATGGGGCCAAATCCGGTGAATATGGTGGCAAGGCATAATTGTGACATTTTCTTTGGCCAAAAAATCTCTTACAATTAAAGATGAGTGGGCATTAGCGTCATGCAAAAGCCAAGAATTGTTTTTCCACAATTCTGGACGTTATCTTCGTTTTGCTTCTCGCAAACGTCGCCATAACTTCATGAAAATTCTGAAAATTCATGAAAATACGATCTTATGCTAAGAACTCCAAATACACCACGCCATGGCAATCGAAGAAAACAATGAACAAAACTTTGACATTTGATCGAGCTTGGCGTCCTTTTTTCTTGGTCTCACCTGGGCTCTTCCACCATTGGGACGATTTGGTTTGGATATCGTATCCATACACGCATTATTCGTCACCAGTAATAACCCTTTTGAAGAAATCTGGGTCGTCGTTGACGTCATTTAACAGCTATTTCGGAACAAACTATGCTGACACACATCTTGTGCCCAAAACGTTTGAAAAAATTTTATGTCTCGAGACAAGTGATATACCGACATTCTCAGCAACTTTTCGGAAGATTATCCCAATACATTTTCCTTACTGCTCTAACGTTTTGAATTATTGTTGACGTGATTGGGCGTCTAGAGCAAGGCTCGTCATTGGCATTGGCATCTTTTTTTTTTAAATTTAAATTTATTTAACAATTTAACAATGATCTGCTAAATATAAATATAAATATAATATAACTATTCTAGGAGGTATTCTAGGATTTTTAATTTATTAATATTAAGAGAGAGTTCAGGGAATAGAGTATGTGATAAGAGGTTATCGTTTTACAAATAGTGCGAAAGGGGTCGTGTTCAGCGTAGTTGAATCTGCAAATAGGTAACCTTAGGGGTCGGAAGGACTTGGTTTTCCTATTAGGGATGCAAAAATATAGTTGGTTTAGAAGGTGTTTAGAATAAACCATGCCATGGATAAGTATATGTAGAAATAGGTTCTCCTTCAGAGGAGGTAACTTTAACAATTTAAGCCTGCAAGGGTATGGAGGGAGACGATCATCAGGATCACAGCATAAGTTTTTTAGTGCAAATAACAGAAACTGTTTTTGCACCGACGCAATACTATTTTGGTGAGAGGAGTATTGAGGACTCCAAACGCATGAGCAATGTTCAAGGATAGGACGAACTAAGGTGATTTGATGGTTATGAAGGCTAACATTCCTCTGGCTTTATTCACTGTCTCAGAAATGTGATCATTAAACTTAAGTTTATGATCAAAAAGAACTCCAAGATCATTGATAGTGGAAACACGATCAAGGACGTGATTTCCGAGAGAGTAATATACAATAAGCGTAACACTATGATGGAATGTCATAAGTTTGCATTTAGAGCAGTTTAGGAACAAAAGATTACTTGAGCACCACAAATAGAGTTAGCCAAGGTCTAATTGCAGATGCCTGTGCTGGAAATGTTCCGAGAGGGAATAGCCTAACTTGACATCATCAGCAAACATAAGCGTAGAGGCATAACTAATCATATTGGGAAGATCGTTCACAAAGAGTATAAACAACGGGACACCCGATGAGACATGGATGACCTTCGACTTGGTAGATTTAAATAGGACACGCTGAGTTCGATCTGAACGGTAGGAAGCAACCCACATGAGGATATTTCATGGAAAACCAATAAGCGAGAGTTTCCATAGCAAGAGCTGATGATTAACTGAATCAAATGCTTTGCTAAAGTCAGTATAAATTACATAAGTTTGCAAGCGATATTAAAAACCTCGGTTGATTATTAACGAAAATTCAAGTAGGTTAGTTGTTGTCGAGCGAAGCTTGACAAAACCATGCTGTGCTGGTGAGATTATGCTCTTGCATGCATGTTGCAGCTGCGATTTGATGAGTTTTCAAGGAGCTTGGGAATAGCAGAAAGCTTAGCAATGCCGCGGTAGTTCTTAATGGAAGCCTTAGAACCTTTTTTATGAATTGGTATAAGGTATGATTCATTCCATAATTTAGGTAGGGAAGTTTGCTCCAAGGATAGGTTAAATAGTATATTAAGAGGTAAGGTAAGAAGATCGGAGCACCTTCTGAGGATGCAGCTATGTAAGTTGTCTGGGCCTGGAGAAAATGATTGTTGAAACAGCCGTAAATACATCATAACAGTGGAATTTATGTACGGTAAATGATATGGATAGTTAGAGGAGGGATCAAATGAATTAGATGAGCAGGTTGATTAAAAAAATGACGCAAAAATATTAGCAATACCGAGATGCGAGTCGGAGGTATTATTAGATGAGATGAATGGGGGGTGGAAGATTGGATTTACGTTTATAAAAGAGTTAAAAGAGCTTGGATCATTTCGATAATTGAGTTATCATTTTGAGGTCATTTTAAGGTCAACAAACTGATTGTGGATTAGAAGGTAATTATAAATATGTTACAAGGTTGGAGACTTTAAAGACTTTTTGTAAGGTCTAGATTTCCTATTTTTAAGGAGAGAGAGGTGCTTATTAAACCATGGAGGTTTTGACGTTGATGGAGTCAATGTTTCAGGGACAGATTTATTTATGGCGATATGAATTACTTCTTAAAAAGAGTCTGTAGCATCATCGATATTGCTAAAATTAGAAAGATAACTCCAGTCAATATTAGTCAGGTGATTTCTTAGGTCACAATAGTTTGGTTTTTTTTAAAGCATTTTTGACGAGGCTGCGCGCTATTATTGTGGGGGACTTCAGGAGGGTCAATAATTAGCGAAACTAAGAGTGTTGGATGGTGTGAGTCCTCAGGAGTAGATAAGGTAGGAGGTAGGTATTGTGGCAGAGGAGGTAGTATTAGAGAAAATTAGGTCAAGCGTCCTGCCACGGGAGTCAAGCATGGGACCAGGTGGGAGATTCCTACTGGCAGATTCCGGCGGATCAACTTTTGAAATGGGAAGACCCGGTTTCTGAAGAGCTAGTCTGGCAGGCTGTTCGCCAGGAGCATCAACCATTACATTACTTATTGGAAAATGTGTGGCGGGATCTTCCCGGCCATCTTGGAAGTTTCATCGTGTGCCACTTTTAATATTTAAAGTTTTTCTAAGCACTTAATTTTTGTTTTTACACAAAACTTGATACAAATCCTTCGATCTATTTTTTGGAAGGAAAAATCTCCGACCACTCAAAACACTTAAAACCTTCACGCCTTTAACAACCAAACAAAAAATGCCATTCACTTGAAACTTGGTACAGATATTATCATATTATTCTATTTTTTTTAAATACGTTTTTTATTTTCGATCTGTCTGTCCCTAGACATAAACATAAGACATAATTTGTTTAAAATAAACAATTAAATAACCGGATGGACTTGAATTCCAGTGAGATCAACCCATATATTTACAATATTAATTTATTAATTTAGCTTTTTGTGGATCTATATGGCAGGTCCACGACGTGAAATCTTTTGAATTGGCTTTGTTTGTTTGTGTTGTTTACTAAGGCCTTAAATAAAGATATTTTTATGGTTGTGTAACCTATTATGGTAAGATATTTTTCTGCTATAGATCGTATCTGTTGTCTCACAAATAGTAGACTGTGGTCTTTGTGGATATCATAATTTGTCATCATATTTGTCATAGAGCGCCAGTTATGGTTCATAGTGCCATGGACTGATATCTTTGAAATATTTCTATGTTCGAGTTGCTGACTGTTCTCCATAGCTGCATAGCGTAAGTGCGTACTGACTTGAGGATTGCCTTGTATTTTTGATTTTAGGTTCAATGTTAAAAAATCGAAAATTTGTGGATTTTTCTTAGAATAGATACATTGTATATATATAGTATATATTTGGATTTGTTAAATAAAATAAAAACTCTACTTGTTCATTACCTGTATAATGTCAAGTGGCTATAAGGTATGGATTTAAATTTTAATTTAACGGATCAGGGCCTAGCTATAACAAGGGAGGGTGGCTATAGACGAGTGTCTCTACTTTAAGGTAACGGGTACTTCATTTGTCTCCACAGTTTATCCCAAAAAATTGTTTGAAAATCTTTGAACAAAATTTGTTGTTGGAAATAAAATTTTGTTGCATACTTCTAAATATTGCTGAAAAAGATGAAATTTAACAGCCGATTAAAAAACGCGTTTCACATGTGTCAGTAAAGACCACGGGAACTTAGATTACTAATTCCAATGAATATCAAATCTCGTTATGTTGAGCTTTGGACTACTGTAATTTATAAATTAAATTTAATTAAACCATTTTAATTTTTAGATTTACCCACTATCATCATATATGCTAAGCTCAGTAGATCATTTTATGTGGAAAGGAAACTACACAAGAGAAAACCTGTCACAATATTATTGCTTGGTACAGTTTTTCCGTTCTAAACATACAAAGGGAAACCAATTATGGCTTTATTTTTACAGGTAAATTGCTCCCTTATTATTAGTGTAATATTATATAATACTTATTATGTTTTTGTAGCAAAGAAACTATACAATTTCTTGAATTTAAACAATGTCGGTCAATTATTGTACCATTTTCAGAAACAGGAATCCTGAAAGTGTTTGATGAGATTTGGTTATTTCTATCTGTGTTGGTAAATGCGTTTAAGAATGCTAAAGCATTAATTTTTCCTAGGTATGTTTGTTATTGTCTTCCTACTGTTTCGAATATTTGAATAGAAGTAATCACGCAGCAAAAATAAGGTAGTACACTTTGGTTAATACTTAGTGCTCTCTCGAGAAATATTTCCAATTTAAAATCGGAATTTGGATAACTAAAACAGTAATATTGCAATCATGCAACTATCATAATCAAAAATTCTGCGAACAATATCTTGATAATGATTACGAAGTCAAATCTGGCAGATTGCTGGAATCTGTCGGCCTTACTGGAGAAGCGTGGTCGAGTTTGTTGTTAGTTATTATAATTGCATTCTTAAGGTTCACGAGGCGAGATCTCCAGTGACCTAGAGAATGAAAAACCTGATTTAACTCATTTTTATTAATTTAATTTATTTAACAACAATTTAACAAAGATCTGCTAATTATCTGTATATATACAATATAACTATTCCAGGAGGTATTCTAGGATTTTTAATTTATTAACATTAAGAGAGAGTTCAGGGAATAGAGTATGTGATAAGAGGTTATAGTTTTACAAATAGTGCGAAAGGGGTCGTGTTCAGCGTAATTGGATCTGTAAATAGGTAATCATAGGAGTCGGAAGGACTTGGTTTTCCTGTGGTTTCCATGACCCCAGCACAGGTTCGGCGCTCCTTCAGAGGAGGTAACTTTAACAATTTAAGCCTGCAACGGTATGGAGGGAGACGATCATCAGGATCCCAGCATAAGTTTTTTAGTGCAAATAACAGAAACTGTTTTTGCACCGACGCAATACTATTTTGGTGAGAGGAGTATTGAGGACTCCAAACGCATGAGCAATGTTCAAGGATAGGATGAACTAGGGTGATTTGATGGTTATGAATGCTAACATTCCTCTGGCTTTATTCACTGTCTCAGAAATGTGATCATTAAACTTAAGTTTATGATCAAAAAGAACTCCAAGATCATTGATAGTGGAAACACGATCAAGGACGTGATTTCCGAGAGAGTAATATACAATAAGCGTAACACTATGATGGAATGTCATAAGTTTGCATTTAGAGATGTTTAGGAACAAAAGATTACTTGAGCACCACAAATAGAATTCGCCAAGGTCTAATTGCAGATGCCTGTGCTGGAAATGTTCCGAGAGGTAATAGCCTAACTTGACATCATCAGCAAACATAAGCGTAGAGGCATAACTAATCATATTGGGAAGATCGTTCACAAAGAGTATAAACAACGGGACACCCGATGAGACATGGATGACCTTCGACTTGGTAGATTTGAATAGGACACGCTGAGTTCGATCTGAACGGTAGGAAGCAACCCACATGAGGATATTTCATGGAAAACCAATAAGCGAGAGTTTCCATAGCAAGAGCTGATGATTAACTGAATCAAATGCTTTGCTAAAGTCAGTATAAATTACATAAGTTTGCAAGCGATATTAAAAACCTCGGTTGATTATTAACGAAAATTCAAGTAGGTTAGTTGTTGTCGAGCGAAGCTTGACAAAACCATGCTGTGCTGGTGAGATTATGCTCTTGCATGCATGTTGCAGCTGCGATTTGATGAGTTTTCAAGGAGCTTGGGAATAGCAGAAAGCTTAGCAATGCCGCGGTAGTTCTTAATGGAAGCCTTAGAACCTTTTTTATGAATTGGTATAAGGTATGATTCATTCCATAATTTAGGTAGGGAAGTTTGCTCCAAGGATAGGTTAAATAGTATATTAAGAGGTAAGGTAAGAAGATCGGAGCACCTTCTGAGGATGCAGCTATGTAAGTTGTCTGGGCCTGGAGAAAATGAGATTTTAATTGTTGAAACAGCCGTAAATACATCATAACAGTGGAATTTATGTACGGTAAATGATATGGATAGTTAGAGGAGGGATCAAATGAATTAGATGAGCAGGTTGATTAAAAAAATGACGCAAAAATATTAGCAATACCGAGATGCGAGTCGGAGGTATTATTAGATGAGATGGATGGGGGGTGGAAGATTGGATTTACGTTTACAAAAGAGTTAAAAGAGCTTGGATCATTTCGATAATTGAGTTATCATTTTGAGGTCATTTTAAGGTCAACAAACTGATTGTGGATTAGAAGGTAATTATAAATATGTTACAAGGTTGGAGACTTTAAAGACTTTTTGTAAGGTCTAGATTTCCTATTTTTAAGGAGAGAGAGGTGCTTATTAAACCATGGAGGTTTTGACGTTGATGGAGTCAATGTTTCAGGGACAGATTTATTTATGGCGATATGAATTACTTCTTAAAAAGAGTCTGTAGCATCATCGATATTGCTAAAATTAGAAAGATAACTCCAGTCAATATTAGTCAGGTGATTTCTTAGGTCACAATAGTTTGGTTTTTTTTAAAGCATTTTTGACGAGGCTGCGCGCTATTATTGTGGGGGACTTCAGGAGGGTCAATAATTAGCGAAACTAAGAGTGTTGGATGGTGTGAGTCCTCAGGAGTAGATAAGGTAGGAGACCTTGCTATTGTGGCAGAGGAGATAGTATTAGAGAAAATTAGGTCAAGCGTCCTGCCACGGGAGTTCCTTATGGGGTTAAGTTGGAAAACGGCAGATTTGGCTAAGCCATTAAGGAAATTATTTTGGTTAGTGGGTATAAAAGAGTTATCCTCGTCCGAGTTGATCCATGAAATGAAGGGCAGATTGAAATCCCCTATAACTATAATTATATCAGCATCATTTAGCAGAGGCAAAACCGATTTAATGGCAGTTAAGTGGTGCATATAAATGATTGCATCACGCAGAGGAGGAATGTAGGAACAACTCATGAAAAGGTTAAAGGATTCAGAATGAATTTTAACGGCTAAAAATTCAATTCCGAAAGGATTAGTAATAGTAATACAATCCACTGAGTAGATGTTGTTTACGGCAATCAGAACGCCACCTCCAAAGGTTGGGCGATCTTCCCGAAAGACAGTGTACTTCGATACCAAAATTTCATTGTCTATGACAGTGGAGTTTAGCCAGGTTTCTGTTAGCACAATAGCATCGAAGTCAAAGAAAGCACTGTTATTTTAAATGAGGATATGCTACGTTTATGTTTAAAATTAAATTTGGTCACAAAAAGTTCTGAGGAAGCTATACTAAGATTATTTGCAAGGTGACACCTAACGTCATCTGCAGTGGCGTCAGGCATAATCCGCGATAAGATGGATTTGTGGGGAGCCCAGAAGATCGCGATTCAGATGGTACACCCGTCAATGGCTTTGGTGATTTTACCACGGGTTGGCGGGTTGGTGCGGCGGTAGGCAGGCGTGGTGATGGAGCAGAGCCTGGCTTGGTGATATGACGGTTGAAGATTTGTCAAGCATGAAACCAGATGGAAGATTCCTACTGGCAGGTTCCGGCGGATCAACTTTTGAAATGGGAAGACCCGGCTTCTGAAGAGTTAGGCTGGCACAATGTTCGCCAGGAGCATTAACCACAACATTACTTACTGGCAAATGTGTGGCTGGAGTCGTACATATATTAATTTCCTGGTTATTGTTAGAAATTTTCCGTCGTGGTGATTCGCTTAGTAGTTTCAAGGTCCAGCGAATGTACGATGAAGAGAGTGATCCATCGACATTAACACATGTGAACGGTTTCGGCAAAGAGCAGGAGCAGCAGCAATCCAGAGGGAGATGAAGAAGCTCCACAAAAGGGGGAGTGCAATAGAGAGCGGTGAGCAGTTTGTTGTAACAAAACAAAGCAACGATTATTGGTTACTTTGTTGTTGTGGTTCGCGTATCACAGTTTTATTGCTTTTAATATAAACGAAGAATATGCGTTTAAAATTTAACTTTGGAGGTGTTCTTCAGTTTGTGGACCACTTCGCTATACAGCAGGTTGATTAAATCAATTCAGAGCTGATAATAGGTAGCTAGTTCGTTTGGGACACGTTCAACATTGCGGAGCGATGATAGTCCGACGTGCATAAAGTTCAACGAGTTCAACGAGCTCGATAAAAATAGTAAATTCATTTAAGCAATAAACTGTGGTTAATGTGAGCTTGTTCCTACTGTCAAATTGGATACTAATGGATGTGGCCAATCTTAATTTTTAGCGAATTCCTTATGGCAGTGGTGTAATACGGTTTCAAAGTAGAAAACTGGTACCGCAATTTTACCGTTTGAATGATTAATGTCTCAGTATGAATAGATTCTGATTTTGGAGTTGTATTTATTTGTCAAGTGGGTTTCTGAGAGAGGATCCCTTCAGTGTGGCTGTCAAGCGAAGAAGCTTCAGTTCAGTAGTTTCAATGTGCTGCGAAACGTCATTGGCATTCCACTAAGATATCCGTAGAAAAAAATGGACTGCTTGGACTTCTGTGACACTAACATATGTTTCAAGAGGTTCTGATAGGCTAAAATTTTTTATTATTATTTTCATAATTTACTCAAACTTTGTAAGGCTTTGTTGCTAGGTACATAGAATTATGTCAAAGTGGTTTTGTTGCTGCTTCGGTGTTGGTTGCTTGAAGTTGCCATTTTACTGTGGGTGCGTTTGAGGCATCGGATTGGTCGCACGGTCGAAAGTTTTGTTGTTGAACCTTATACTTGAGCAGAGGATACTAGTAGTATCTTGATTGGTATATATAAGGTGGCATCACACCGATGTTGTGCCATCCCCCTAAAAGTAGTAGTTGGCAAGATTCAACGAGTAAGTTAGCAACGCAGCACAGTGGTTTGGCTTGTATGGCAGAGCGGCCATAATTACTTCCCATGCAGCTAGAAGGCTAAGATTTCGTTTTAGGCATCTAATATAACTTTAAAAAACTTGGTGAAAAAATTTTTAAAATTTTCGAGCACCCGATTTTCGAGCACCTTTAAGTATGCAGCATTTTTAAAAAGTATTTTAAAAGGATTGAGGATTTTTACAAATAATCATATTTGAATTTTTAATGAGTCTAAGGGGTATTTAAGATGTAACGAACAGGCTGCTATCCGCTAAGTCGTTATCTAAAACCATTTGTTTATATTCAGCATGAGTAGTGCTACCATCGAACCCCCACTTGCCTATTAATATTAGGTTCTTTACCGAATCAGTATCAATATTTTCGACAACTTGCTTGTGAAGCTGCAGTATACGTGTTGCAGTGTGATCTAATAAATTTTGGAGTTCAACTTCAGCTTGGGATTCGCTTATTGTAACACCATCTGGGTAGCATACAGACTTAGAGAAAAGAATCTTGTCGTAGCTAGGTAGTAGACTAAATGCGGTCTTGTCGTTTATAAAAGATCGAATTAACAAGTATTTATGTTTTGTTAAATTCGTATCAATCAAAAGTACCGACTTCGTCAACATCTGCCGGGGAGTGCGCATGGACACAGCAGTCTTGTCAAGTTTTGCGAGCTCAGCTACTCGTAGCCACTTCGTCGTTTTTGAGCAGTCCGCGAAATAAATTTTTGGGGTCCACGATTAGCACTCGTAGGTTGAGGAGAACATGTAACAACTGCAATAGTTTCCTTAGTATTCAGCCAAGTTGATTGATATTAGTTAATTAAATTCTTATTACGGGAGTATTTCACCATAAAAGAAATATTTTTTTTGCAAATATTTTTTTGGCTACATTTTTTTGACCCAAAGATCAAAAATGTGCATGCGTAAAAAGACACATTTAGAAGCATCGTTTATATAAAATCGAAGTTAAAAAAATAAAATTAACACGACAGCAAAACTTTATCCAAACAGAAATAACAAAGGAAAAAAAATAAAATAAAATTGAATATGTACATTCACAAATGACTATAACAAAAGCAACATCACAAAAACACAAAAAGAACAGCTTGTTTTTTACGCATTTTTAGCGTTGAAAAAGAGTGAGGCGGCGTTAGTTTATTGATTAATATAAATAGGTTTGCAACTAATTGCAGCTAGACTTAACAGTTATATTATCTCAGAATATTAACAAATGCACTGGTAATACTCACATTGTGGGGAGCGGGGGGCAATATAATTAAAACTTTAAGTAAACATGAAAAAGACGCACATAAAAAGACACAAAAAGGGTTGACGATAAGATTAATTTCAAATTAATGTTCCATCCTCAAATGTTCCATCCGAGTAAAGTTTTGAAATACTCTTTGCAACATTTTGGCCGTGACTTTTTCTGGATGCATTGGTAGCTTTTGCAATGCTTCTTTTTTCGCGGGGCTTATCAAACGGCTCGGATCGCGGTGACAGATCTGAGAGAATAAAGTACCATATAGATAAGATTCCGAGGAAGAAGAAGAGTGTTTTTTTTTTGGTCTGAAAGGTAGGTGAGAATTGAGGATTTAATAGAAGTGGAAGTGCAAAGTGAAGTGAATATAGGTCGTTGTAGTCAGAACATAAAACCCTAAAAAACTTAGAAAAAGAGGAATAAAATTTCTAGTCCGTCTATTTGGAATGTTAAATGTTAGTAGTGTAAGTCGATGCTTGCTGTCTACATTACCATTAATAAGATTATGTGAAAAACGACACCCAGCATCTTTCTAAGATTGGTTAGGGATGGTAAATTGATTAGAAGGAGTCTCTTGAAATACGAAGGGACGTGAAAATTTGCATCCTAGTCGAGTTTCCTGAGAGCAAACATCAAGAAGTACTTTTGAACGGATTCAATGCGATCTTGATGAGGGCTCCA
The DNA here is from genome assembly GCA_035047325.1 of Drosophila vallismaia. Classification (NCBI taxonomy): domain Eukaryota; kingdom Metazoa; phylum Arthropoda; class Insecta; order Diptera; family Drosophilidae; genus Drosophila; species Drosophila vallismaia. The sequence continues at coordinate 394,208 of JAWNPU010000073.1, forward strand.
GACGCATGACCCGTACTCTAGTATTGGACGTACTAAAGATACGTATAAGGTTTTAGCTAAATAAGGGTTATTGAAATTCTTAGACCATCTTTTAATAAAGCCAAGCACACCCTTGATTTTATCAATCATCGTAGATATAAGGTAGGAAAATTTCAGTTTAAAGTCCAATCGGACACCAAGACAGAGTCAAATTCTTTACAGAAGTCCGTATAGATTTTTTTATTTTTTTTTTTTTGTATTTAAAATCTGTCCGAATGGACAATTATTAAATGATTTGGCGGTGACATTGATTTAAGGGAGGTACATGGAATGTATATCTTATGAGTTTGACTTAGGTGTCTATTGGTGGGGGAGGTCAAGCGGGTGTTTCCTTTTCAGGCGTCTTAGGGATTGGCTGTTATCTAGGAGCTTGATGGCCAGGTGGTTGGGGTGGTTGTCCAGTTTTGTATAACTTTCACTGAATCGGGTGATCTCCTCTGCTACCGAAGGAATTCCAAGCTCTTTGTGGATTATTGAGTTTTCATGGTACGGATGGGCGTTAGAAATTTTTCTCAGACATTTATTCTGAAACCGCTGGATTCTGATGCGGTGAGAACAGCTTGCCGTGCCCCACAACTGTATCCCATAGGTCCAGATTTGGTTCAGCACTACTTTGTAAATAAGCAGTTTGAGTTTTCTTTGAGCTTGGACCTTCTCCCCAGGAGCCAGTGCAGTTGCTTAAGTCGTAGGATGGCCTGGTTGCGCTTGTTGATCAGGTGAGGGCGTCATGTGAGCCTGTGGTCCAGGGTCAGCCCTAGATATTTGGGAGTGTTATTCATAGGGATGATTTCCCAGTTGAGCGTGATGGGGGGGCAATCCCCCTGCGTAGTGCGAAGGTTGTGTGGGAGGATTTCTCCGCGTTGACCACGATGTTCCATCGTTTCAGCCATGGATCTAGTGCATCCAGTTGTCTCTGTATGATGGCTGATGCTTCCTGGGGATCTGTGGCGGAGGCTAGGAAGGCGGTGTCATCTGCATATGTAGCTAATGTGAGGTTCCGAGAGGGGGTGATGGGAAGGTCCGCTGTGTAGAGTGTATACAAGATGGGTCCAAGAACACTGCCTTGAGGTACTGCTGCTCTTATAGGCCTAGGCGTGCTGATTGATGATCCGCATCTCACTCGGAATTCTCTTTCCTCTGTGTACGACTTGAGGAAGGCGAAGTGGGAACTTGGACGGTTGGATTTAATTTTGAACAGGAGTCCAGGGTGCCAGACTCTGTCAAACGCCTGTTTAACATCCAGCATAACGGCGCAGCAGTACTTCTTCTTTTCGAAGGCCTCTAGTATGCACTCAACAAGCCGGTGGCATTGCTCTGGTGTTCCATGAAGGCGTCTGAATCCAAACTGGTGATCAGGGATCAGTCCGGCCTCGTCCAAAACTGGCAGTACTCTACGCAAAAATACTCTTTCAAGTATTTTAGACAGGATTTCCAGCAAACTAATCGGACGATACGATGCTAGATTGGCTTCAGGTTTTCAAGGCTTGAGGAGGACAATTATTTCAGCACGCTTCCACACTTTCGGGAAGTACCCTAGACGGAGGCAGCTGTTAAAGATGTTAGCGAGCTTTTGGGAACAGATTAGGTGCAACATTTTCAGTGCTGTTTCATTTATTCGGTCAGGACCTGGTGACTTGCCATTTTTTAAGGAGGCGATCTCCTGCACAATCTCCTCTGGTTCGACGGGCTGTATTGGCGGGCCAGGAGCACTTGGGCTCTCTACCAACCTTATGATGTCAGCTCTCTTTTCGGCAGTGCATCTATCGAAAGGTGAGAATGCACTATGTAGATGGTCAGAGAAGGCTTCTGCTCTTTCGATCTCAGACCGACACCAGGACCCGTTCACTTTGCGCACGGGTGATATCTTCTTCGCAGGTCTTTTAATGTGCCTCGTGACATTCCACAGATTGTGCTGCGGGTCTCCAGGTTTCAGCTCCTTGAGGAATCTATGGAAGGAGTCCTGCCGTAGGATGGTTAGCTTGTCCTTCAGTTCCTTGGTGGCACGATTAAGTGCTGTCTTGTCCCTGGGGTTGCGCGAGGAAAACCAGACTCTTCTGAGGCGCCTTTTTTCGGCCACGAGGGCCACGATTTCAAGAGACCACAAATGCACGTCTCTTTCATGTGTTCTCGAGGTAGTCGGAGGAGGTGGATTCGCAAACTCAGCAGCATTGTGCATCTCTTTGGTTAGTTTTTCGATGGCCGCATCTATGTTGCTTGATGTGGAAAGAGGGGGATCTGGGTACAGGGAGGAAAGCATCCAGAACGAAAACTTGGGGGCATTTGTGTGTTTCCCGGTGAGTTCTGCGTGCTGGGTGCTGCCTGCGGCTCGTTGCGCCCTTCTCCTTGCCCTTAGGCATTCCGAGCGTAGCTTGCTTATGGTGGCGCTCCACCAGTACACTGGGGGCTTGCGCTGCTCTTTTTTCCTCCTTGGCATGGTTGCATCACACGTTGCCTCAAGCATCTTCATGAGGTCGGCCACCATTGAATCTGCGTGTTCATTTGAGATTCGAAACGAGTCGATTTGATATGCCAGCATATCTTCATCGATTTTCCTCGAGTCCTTCCACGAGGCTTCCTCGAGGCTTGCCCTGATCTTCTTTGCCGCCTCCAAGTCGTGCCCTTCGGTAGGATGCAGAAGGAAATCAGTGCGTGGTCACTCAGCGTTACTACGTCGTGGAACGTCCAGCTGGCGTTAGCCACTAACCCTCTGCTGATGTAGGTAATGTCGATGTAGGACGAGCTCCTATCGTTGATGAACGTTGGTTTAGAGCTGTCGTTCAGCAGTGCCAGGTCCAACATAAGCATTGTGTCTATCACTGCTCGGCCTCTGGTATTCGATACCCTTCTGCCCCATTCTACTGCCCATGCATTAAAGTCGCCCGCAATGGTCTTCGGGCCGCGCTGCACACAACCTGTTACTGTGGCCCATCACTTCCGTGAAAATGGTATACTCTTTCACCACCACCAGCTACCTGAGGATCGGCCTTTCCACATGGGCATGCAAAATATTCACCACGGTGTCCCATCGGAAGACATTACCGAATGCCTGCAGAAAGAAGGCCTCTACGTCCTCCGCATTTACACCCTCATAACAAAAGAACGAAACTCCCACTGAACATGAGATTCATCGACCTTAAAAAGGACGAAAGTAACAACCTCCTAAAAAATAAATATAAATATTATTAAAATGGTCAGAATTTATACAATTTGCACGCTGTTGAGCGTTTTCCGAAGTGTTCTTTATTGTTGATATTTATATAATTTTGCATGCCCTCTATTATTGTTGTTATAATTTCCATTACAACCATTCGTGTTATTTTTTTCACGCGGCACCCACTGCACAACGTACAGCCCACTTTCCGCAGAACCGTCCGAGGGGCGCTGCCGTTTATCACACGGCTCGGATCGCGGGGATAGACCCGAAAGAATAAAGTATAGAAAAGATTACGAGGAAGAAGAGACTTACGTTAGTTGCACTGTAAGGTAGGTGAAAATTGAGGATTTAGAATAGAAGAGGAAGTGCAGAGTGAAGTAATAGAATATAGGTCGTTGTAGTTAGAACATAAAACCATAAAAGGCTCGTTCTGGCATATGTAGATATACAACAACTTAGGAGGACTAAGGACTAAAATTTTTAGTCCGTCTCTTTTGAATGTTAATAAGGATATTAAGTTTACTCAAAAGGAGTGAGTGCTTGACAGAGTCAAACGCTTTACTAAAGTTCGCATAGATGACATCTGTTTTAAGGCCATTACGGATGCCAGAGGTTTTGTGGTGGTGGAGCAACGCTTTATGAAACCAAGTAGGCATGGAGAAATAATTGAACTGCAGAGATGTTAAAGCTGTGGTGTTGCCAATTTTTCAAAAAGCTTTGGAATTCCTGACAATTTAGAGATCCCTCTATAGTTTGTAGCATCCTTTTTTGTGTAGGGGAATTGTGAGGGGACCCTACCACATTTGGGGCAAAATCGAAGTTTCCAGAGACAAAGAGAAAAGTTTTAGAAGAGGTCTGCACAATGGCTAAGCGCATTTTTTCAGTACACAGCCAGGAACACCATCAGGACCTGGCGAATAGACTGGTTTCATCCTCAGAAGATCCGATAACACGGAGAAAGTTGGTCTGAAAATAAGATTGGCTGCTTGAATGTTGTATGAATAAGGCTGATCCATAAATGTAGGAAATGAGTACGTTGCTTGAAAGAAAGCTGCGAATAGATCGGCAATAACCTTTTTTTATCATTCGTATTTTGTATTTAAAATCTGTCCAAATGGACAATCATTAAATGATTTGGGGGTGACATTGACTTAAGGGAGGTACATGGAATGTATATCTAATGACTTAGGTGTCTATTGGTGGGGGAGGTCAAGCGGGTGTTTCCTTTTCAGGTGTCTTATGGATTGGCCAATGGCCAATCTAGGAGCTTGATGGCCAGGTGGTTGGGGTGGTTGTCCAGTTTTGTATAACTTTCGCTGAATCGGGTGATCTCCTCTGCTACCGAAGGAATTCCAAGCTCTTTATGGATTATTGAGTTTTTATGGTACGGATGGGCGTTAGAAAATGTTCTCAGACATTTATTCTGAAACCGATGGATTCTGATGCGGTTAGAACAGCTTGCCGTGCCCCACAACTGTATCCCATAGGTCCAGATTGGGTACAGCAATACTTTGTAAATAAGCAGTTTGAGTTTTTCTTTGAGCTTGGACCTTCTCTCCAGGAGCCAGTGCAGTTGCTTAAGTCTTAGGTCGGCCTGGTTGCGCTTGTTGATCACGTGAGGGCGCCATGTGAGCCGGCGGTCCAGGGTCAGCCCTAGATATTTGGAAGGGTTATTCATAGGGATGATTTCCCCGTTGAGTGTGACGGGGAGGAAATCCCCCCTGCGTAGTGCGAAGGTTGTGTGGGAGGATTTCTCCGCGTTGACCACGATGTTCCATCTTTTCAGCCATAGATCTAGAGCATCCAGTTGTGTCTGTATGATGGCTGATGCTTCCTGCCGATCTGTGGCGGAGGCTAGGAAGGCGGTGTCATCTGCATATGTAGCTACTGTGGTCACTCGCCTCCAGTGCTAGCCTTCTTGGCGACGGATGCATAGTTGCGCGGCTTGGACGTATTTTCCTTGGGTTTAGGTATACCTACTATGCTCACCGCGGAGTAGTTGCCGCGCTTGGGTTCCTGTGCTATGGGCTCTTGAACCATCTTTAGCCATCTGTCACTTTGGCAATTCCTTTGTTGGTGTAGCCTTTTTTCTAGGCTTTTGGGACTCGGTTTGGGTAGAAGCGGTCGTAGAACGGTTCTCTTTAGCGAGGAATTTTGAACGCGGAATAGTATCGCGTTAATTTTATTTCCCATCCTGGCGAGGATGCTCCGTAGGTCTTCATTTTGGAATCCCGCGGATAAGTCTAAGGGCCTTATAGGCGATCCCGTTGGTGATTTCCTTCCGTTCCTGTGCGACGGCACGCTGATAACGTCCATTGCCTTCGGATTGCTCGTATTGATGGCGCTTTTGACTACAGGGGCCGAGTTGTCCAGCGCTGCATCAGCGTTAGTCGGTATATCTTCCAACACAACCGCCGGCGCAGGCGGCTTCCGGCTTCCTACACCGAAATTCCTACTCCTTTTGTTGGGGACCTCGACATTCTGGAGCTCCTCCTGAATGGGTCATCGTCGGTGGGGGCGAGCCCCCCGTTGCTATGTCCATTTAGTTACCGATCTTCAGATCTGGCAGCACTGTTGGTCTGCGATGAGTTGTCAGTTCCACCGGCTGATTTAACAGATGGGCCTCCCACCGCAAAAAGTGCAATCGAGAAAGAACAAAATGAGAAAATGTATTTTGGACCATATTTACACACTTGCTTTGGCTCGCTCAGCCGAACAACTACAACCACGATGTGGCTCTGTGCGATATAAACTTGTTCTAGCTGGGCTGTCTCTGTCTTTATGACTTTTCGCGCTGCGTATGTGGAAACACGTCCGTATCGGTCAAAATCCAAGAGAGATCTCGTTTGTGCTGCTATGGACTTTGCCGTCCGGATGGTTTGTGGCGTAGAATAAGTATCCTGTAATATGGAAGTTGTGCTTGTCTGTTAGATGTGTCTCGGAGGGGAGCATAACGTCAATATTTTTTTCGGCTAAGAACTGGACAAGTTCGTCGTTTCAATATCAGTTGATGTGTGCTGCGTTTTTACGTTCAGGATAGTTTCATTCTGTTCTTCCCGAGTAGCAGTCGATTTTTGTGTTATCGGATTCGCAGGATCAATTCCGAATTTTAAGGCACTAGCGAAGGAAACGATAGGGCTGGTACGATGTGTGTGTTTTTTTTTTTTTTTTTTTATTTAGCGTCGGAATCAATTCGGAGCCTTCTGAATGTAACCGGACGAGGGAAATGGAGGATTATATTTTGCTACATAAAGACCTAACTAACTTACATTTAATAGTTTGGCGGGAATTTAGAATATTACGATATTATTCGGGTTGGGAGATCAGAGGGTTGGATCCTCTTCAAACGTCGGATGCAGAGATCATTGGCGAGATCACTTGCCAGAGAGTTTGAGTGTGTTGCCAATTTCTCCGCGTATCGGCTGCTGTGGAGGTTGATCTGATCACTAATCAGAGAAATCCGGAGATCCCTTAGGATAGCGTGATTGGAGACGTACTAGGGGAGTCTGGATCCAAGCCGAGCAGCATGTGTCTGGACAGTTTTCAGCCTGTCAAGCTGGTGCTTGGAGGCCGTTCCCTATACTTGGATGGCAGAGATCCCAGCAGGGTTTAGTACTACCTTGATGAGTAGCACTTTAGTGGGGAGTTGTAGTTTGCTAGACCGTAGGAGCCAGTGCAGTTTTTTAATATTTACAAGGCACTTGATCTTAACCGCTGTGATATGGTCCCGCCAGATGAGTTTCCGATCCAGGTGGACTTACAGGTAACAGTAGGAATTGATATTGTCTATCAAGCCACCGTTAAATGTTAGGCCAGCGCAGGTGCCGGAAATGAGCGCGAAGGTCACACAAGCGGACTTATCATAATTGATGGCTGTGTTTCACTTGGCTGCCCAGGCTTCAATGTCGTGCAGCTATTCTTGCACTGCATTCGAGGCCGTTTGCAGAGATATGTGAGACGCAAGCATGGTTGTGTCGTCGGCGTTTGTAGCCACTAGTACCTCAGCCGAGGGAGCACTGGGAGACGGTACTGGCATATCTGCTATGTATAGGGTGTACAGAAAGGGTCCGAGTACATTTCCTTAAGGAACTCCTGCGTTCATGTCCAGCATTCTCGATCGAAAGTCTCTCACTGCCACCTCGAAGGTCCGATCGGTGATGAGGGATCCCAGAATATTATAATGGGGTCCTAGAAGAAAATCTTAAACTTTATATTGAAGTCATGTATGCCTCGTGCCATACCTTATCAAACGCTTGCTTGACATCGAGGAAGACTGCCACCGTGTAGGGCTTGGACTCAAGGGGGTGCGTTATAGTACGATGTGTAGCGGGGGTTCCGTGGCTCATAGACGGACCCGATTGTGGCGGCTCTTTAGTTCCTTGTAAACTATACAGTCATGCCAGTTCGCTGTGTGACTTTCGCCGCAGTTTCTGGACATTTTTGCAGAGATGTCTTTCTTGTTATTGTGGCAGTTCGCTGTGCTATGAGCTTCACTACAAACTACAAAAATAGATTTTAGCGTATACTAAGCCTTGGTATGGCCATATTCTTGGCAGTTAGTGCATTGCACTGGGCGATTGCGCTCTTCCACTGTGATAGGCCGATGTAGTAGGAGCCATAACTTGTAGTTCGGATGAACTTAATTTTTTTTCAGTGTCTGGCTCTTTGGCTCCAACTCGATTTGGAACATTAGTTGTGGTTCCTTATTTTTATTTGATATGTTCATGACCATTTTGCAATAAAATTCTTTTCCTTAAGCACTTCTACGATTTCAGTGGTCGAAACAGTTGCCTCAATTCCGTTGAGAACAACCTGTAGGCCCCTTGCGCTTTTTAGTTGGTGTGTATAACAGTTTTTTCCTGCTTCATTAAAAAATTTGGTTAGTAGACGATGGCTATCCTCGGTTTTAGTTTGAACCTTTGTTTCATTTATGTTCCTTTTTCTTAAGGCTTTTGACTTTCCCTGTTGTATATTTTCACCAGTAGAGTTTGCCAGCAGCTCAAATCTGTTGGTGTTTGCTGCCGCTTTTTACCCGGCGACACGGCGTTCTTGTTTATTTTTTGATTTGTTGATAGTGAAGCAGAACCGCTAAGTTGTGCTGGTTCAGTGAGAGCAAAAGCTTGCGTCGACGAAATTGAGCGAGCTGACTATGCCGTTCCAATTGTAGTTGTGATTGCAGTTGCAGTGGTTGTTGTCACTGTACTGGTCAGAGAGATTTCGCAAGTGTTTGGAGATTGCTGGTTTTGTGAGGAAACTATTAATGAGGGAGAGCAAGAACGCGCTCTTTTCTGAGTTGTTGGCAAATTTACATTTTTCGGGTTAGGGGTGATTTACCGCTCGCTGTCTGCAGGTGTCGCGGAGACGTAAGAGAATGACGCGTTGTTTCGTTGCAATGAGAGCCGGCGATATCTTGCTTGCGTTGTCGCTGAGAGCGAGTGTCGTTCTGGCTCATAGTGCTTCTTTTTTTTATTTTTTTGAAGATGTAGAACTACTTGTTTATACTATAAAAACAGATTATGTATTCGAGCGATGGTGCATTGCACAGAGTGTCCCTTTCACTTTCGATATATTTATTTGTTTTTTATTAATAACCATTTCCTTCACTAAAATCAACCGATTTTATACGGATTAATGTAAAAAATCAGCTGTTAATAACATACAACATAAACGTGGAATATTGTAACTTCCTCAAATCGATCAAATACATCTGTAAGTACGTGAACAAAGGCAGTTTTATGGAAGTTTTTGTCGTGCAGCCAGAAAACAGTGAGAGAAATTAGAAATATCGAAAAAATTGCACAGTATCAACCTGGACGAATTTCATTCCCCATACACGAACGGAATTCCGCTGTTATTCATTTAGCAGTTCATTTGGAGAATGGCCACCGTGTTTATTTTACAAGTAAAAATGTGCAGCAACAAGTACTCAATCCTCCTGATACAACTCTAACTTCTTCATTTAACTTATGTCAAAGAGACATTTTTGCCAGAACACTTTATTTAGAACTTCCCTCTTATTGCACATGGCATATAACTAAACAAGCGTTTTTACAAAGCAAACGGGGGGAGCCAGTCGACAGTCAGTCGGCCCATCCAAATTAAATTCGTGCGTTGTTTGCAATAATATTGACCGCTTGCTTTCCTTTATCCCCAACAGAATTACCACTAAATATTCATTTTTATTAGGATACCACATGTAATATTTGTAAACCATCCGGTATGGGAAGAAACTTTTTGTTTGGGATGAATGTACTATGACACATAAAAATTCCCTCGAGACTCTTGATCGATCTTTGCGCGATTTGCGTGACAACGATCAACCCTTCGGATATGCACTGATACTGCTCGCAGCGGATTTCAGGCAAGCCTAACATGGTATTCCTCAATCTACCTCCGCGGAATGCGAAATTAATGCTTGCCTTCGACTTCGACTTTGTGGCGATACGTACATATGTTGCAGCTAACAATGAATATGCTTGTACAGTTACAGAATGATCAATTAGCTGAAATATTCTAAAGACACTTCCTGGACTTTTGGAATAGAAATGGAACCGATGGAGCAGGCACCCGGATGAATTTCATTGCTGGAGAATTTATGTAATTTAGACAAATCAATGGAAGAATTGATTGAAAAGTATTTCTCAATATTTAAGTCAGAAGAAACACGATTGGCTGAGCGAATGAGCTATCCTTGCTGCAAAGAATAAGGACGTCTACCAACTCAACAATAGCATTCAGAAAATCAGAGTATATAAGTCATGTCGTCGTGGAACCAGATGAAGCGGTTAATTATCCTATAAAATTTATATCAACGCAGATATTGGAAAAACAAAAAATGTTGTATACCCACAAGTCCTCGGAAATTAAACACCTAAAAATATTAAGTTTTATTTTATTATTATTTATTATTTTTATTTATTTTTTATCCCTCACATTCATGCATGCAATCAGAATGTGCCACAGGGAAGCGTTGCAGGGTAAAGCTTGTTTAAAACTACTGAAACTGAAAACAGCCAAATTACTCTTGTAGCTGGGGAAAACGCTCGGTAACTGATCAATATACATGCTAACAGTAACAAGCTTCACTTAGAACATTGGTTGAGAAGTTTTTTTTAAAAACATTGCATTGCCATTTTTTTTATACCCTTGCAGAGTGTATTATAATTTTATCCAGATATGTGTAACGCATTAAAGGAAGCATCTCCGACCCCACAAAGTATATATATTCTTTGATCAGCATCAGCAGCCGAGTCGATATAGCCATGTCCGTCTGTCCGTCTGTTTCTATGCAAAAAATAGACAGTAGTTTTAAAGCTAACGTTTTGAATTTTTACCAGATCATTATTTCTGTTGCACGCAGATCAAGTTTAAAAATTGGTCGGATCGGACCACTATATCATATAGCTGCCATACAAACGATCAATCAGAAATCAAGTCTTTGTATGGAAAACTTTTTTGTTCTCCAACCTATGGCAACCGAATTAAACGTTTATTCATTTGACATAGCCATACACGATTTGTGAAAGTTTGGTCCGGATCGGATCACTATATTAATAGCTGCCATTGTAAAGATCTGCAGGGCTATTCCATCTTCGGAAAGCCGAAGATAATTTTTCTCACTTGTTTATTTTGTTTTTTTTTTTTTTTAAATTTATCAAGGTAACCGGGGTCACCAGCAACCTCTTTATAGCATTGCTAGCTATTATTTCAGACCAAAGTGCGTGCCGGCTAGACACTTGCCTAGCTTAGTACTTGTCTTTTTTATATATAATTATTTATTTAGGCATAAAGGGTATCCTAAAACTCCATGGTGTCCTTGGTATCTATTAATACTGCCCGAGAGGCTCGCCGGCTAAGTGTGCTTAGCGTTATCATAATTACAAAATTTAAACTAACTTAACATACTAACAATATTTAAAAACTTAAAAACTAAAAAAAAAGTATTTAAAAAAAAACGATATACTCGTTTGGCTGATCAGCATCTTGCTGTGCGTCTTGTTGGCAGCCCTAGGAGTCCAGCAATCCTATGAATCATATAGATGATTCCTAGCTTCCACTGAGAAGGGAAGTACTGCAGCCTCACAATAGCATTGAAAATCATAGCTACGTAGCGCATCGCTCTGCTCGGTAGGGCCTTTAGAGTGGCGTTGCATATTGCATCATGGCCTGGTGCTCTTTTAGAGTTTTGCTGGGCGATAACATCCGCTATCTCACCAGGATCGAATGGTTGGATAAGCATGTCCATTTGGAGACTTTGTCCCAGATCCTACTTTAACATTAGCGGATACGATCTGTTACATGCCAACCATCCATTTGGCAGAGCACGCGGAGGAGCAGCTATGCTCATCAGGAGTGGCATTCAGTATACGGAACTTCCCGCGTTTCAGGAGGAATGGGCTCAGTGCGCCGTGACCAGGATTTCTAGCCCACAGGGAGATATCACCATTGGTGCGGTTTACTTCCCACCCAGACACTCGATAACCGAGACCCACCTTCAGGACTTCTTCGAGTCCCTTGGACCTCGTTTTATAGCAGCCGGAGACTTTAACGCCAAACACTCCTGGTGGGGGTCCCGCACAAACAACCCCAAAGGCATTAAGCTTTACAAGTACCTGCAGCGGAAGAGTCTGGACTGGCATTCCACTGGAGAACCCACACACTGGCCTTCCGACCCTTCAAAGCAGCCGGATCTTCTGGACTTCGCCGTCTCCAAGGGCATAGGGCACTCTAAGATAACATGCTCAAGCTATGATAAACTACTATCCGACCACAGCGCAGTAAACTTGCTCCTCAACATCCCCGTCCTCAGAAAAACCCCGCCTAGAAGACTCACTGGGAAACACACAAATGCCCCCAAGTTTACGTTTTGGATGCTTTCCTCCCTGAACTCAGATCCCCCTCTTTCCAAACCAAACAACATAGATGCGGCCATCGAAAACTTAACCAGAGAGATGCACAATGCTGCTGAGTTTGCGAATCCACCTCCTCCGACTACCCCGAGAACACCTGAAAGAGACTTGCACTTGTGGTCTCCCGAAATCGCGGCCCTCGTGGCCGAAAAAAGGCGCCTCAGAAGAGTCTGGTTTTCATCGCGCAATCCCAGGGACAAGACAGCACTTAATCGTGCCACCAAGGAACTGAAGGACAAGCTAACCATCCTACGGCAGGACTCCTTCCATAGATTCCTCAAGGAGCTGGAACCTGGAGACCCGCAGCACAATCTGTGGAATGTCACGAGGCACATTAAAAGACCTGCTAAGAAGATATCACCCGTGCGCAAAGTGGACGGGTCCTGGTGTCGGTCTGAGATCGAAAGAGCAGAAGCCTTTGCCGACCATTTACATAGTGCTTTCTCACCTTTCGATAGATGCACTGCCGAAGAGAGAGCTGCCATCATAAGGTTCGTAGAGAGCCCAAATGCTCCTGGCCCGCCAATACAGCCCGTCGAACCAGAGGAGATTGTGCAGGAGATCGCCTCCTTAAAAAATGGCAAGTCACCAGGTCCTGACCGAATTGATGCAACAGCACTGAAAATGTTGCCCCTAATCTGTTCCCAAAGGCTGGCTAACATCTTTAACAGCTGCCTCCGTCTAGGGTACTTCCCGAAAGTGTGGAAGCGTGCTGAAATAATTGTCCTCCTCAAGCCTGAAAAACCTGAAGCCAATCTAGCATCGTATCGTCCGATTAGTTTGCTGGCAATCCTGTCTAAAATACTTGAAAGAATATTTTTACGTAGAGTACTGCCAGTTTTGGACGAGGCCGGACTGATCCCTGATCACCAGTTTGGATTCAGACGCCTTCATGGAACACCAGAGCAATGCCACCGGCTTGTTGAGTGCATACTAGAGGCCTTCGAAAAGAAGAAGTACTGCTGCGCCGTTATGCTGGATGTTAAACAGGCGTTTGACAGAGTCTGGCACCCTGGACTCCTGTTCAAAATTAAATCCAACCGTCCAAGTTCCCACTTCGCCTTCCTCAAGTCGTACACAGAGGAAAGAGAATTCCGAGTGAGATGCGGATCATCAATCAGCACGCCTAGGCCTATAAGAGCAGCAGTACCTCAAGGCAGTGTTCTTGGACCCATCTTGTATACACTCTACACAGCGGACCTTCCCATCACCCCCTCTCGGAACCTCACAGTAGCTACATACGCGGACGACACCGCGTTCCTAGCCTCCGCCAAGAATCCGCAGGATGCATCAGCCATCATACAAAGACAACTGGATGCTCTAGATCCATGGCTGAAACGATGGAACATCGTGGTAAACGCGGAGAAATCCTCCCACACAACCTTCGCATTACGCAGGGGGGATTGCCCCCCGTCACACTCAACGGGGAAACCATTCCAACGAATGACACTCCCAAATATCTAGGGCTGACCCTGGACCGCAGGCTCACATGGCGTCCACACCTAATCAACAAGCGCAACCAGGCCGACCTACGACTCAGGCAACTTCACTGGCTCCTGGGCAGAAGATCCAAGCTCAGGGAAAAATTCAAACTACTCACATACAACGTAGTGCTGAAGCCAATCTGGACCTATGGGATTCAGTTTTGGGGCACGGCAAGCTTTTCCAACCGCATCAGAATACAGCGGTTTCAGAATAAATGTCTGAGAACATTTTCTATCGCTCATCCGTACCACGAAAACTCAATAATCCACAAAGAGCTTGGAATTCCTTCGGTAGCAGAGGAGATCACCCGACACAGTGAAAGATATACAAAAAGACTGGACAACCACCCCAACCACCTGGCCATCAAGCTCCTAGAAAACAGCCAATCCCTAAGACGCCTGAAAAGGAAACACCCGCTTGACCTCCCCCACCAATAGACACCTAAGTCAGACTCATATGATGTACATTCCATGTACCCCCCTTAAGTTAGTGTCACCACCAAATCATTTAATGATTGTCCATTCGGACAGATTTTAAATATAAAATAAGAATGATAACAAAAAAAAAAAAAAAAAATTTGGAGACTTTGAGACAGCTGATCGAAAGTCTCTTCATCCTGCTGCGGACTGGCGAGGTTAAAAGGTTGGAACCGCTCAGACAGGTGCACGGCAAACGCTTCCGCTTGCCCCAAATCAGTTCGGCACCATGCCCCTTTTGCTGTTCATCAATGGTGCTTTCCTTAAGAAACGTTTTTTGATCGCGCGTGTGGCCTTCCAGAGCGAGTGCGTCGAGTCGGCTTCAGTCCCCGTATGGGCTAACCTGGCGTCGAACCATGCTGCTTTGTTTCCACCAATGCACGATGGAGGATAGCCTTCGCCCTGTAGAAATCATTCATCTGGAACGTAAGCGCCTCTTTTCTGCAATGAGCAGCAGAATATCTATGGGGACCGGTATTCTGGCTGCTGCGGGTCTCAGTCCTGGGGTGAGAGTGGCCAATCTAGCTGTTTCTTGGATTTTGTGGCTGAGAGAGTCCATTGCAACTTCAATGTCCCGCTCGGAGTTCAGCGCCATGTCAAGGTTCAGTGACGACTCGAGGTGCTTTTGAAAACATTCCATGTTACTGCGCCTGCTGATAAGCCGCTCGACTTTGGGATAGACTGTAGCTGTTGTTTCCAGAGTGAGGATGAGAGGTAAGTGGTCAGAGCTGAGCTCGGCAAACGACCGGATATCTGAGTGTAAACCCAGGATGCTCCTTGTTTGGGCAAAATCGATGAAGCCAGGAGAGCCTCAGGCCACCTGTGGCAAGACAGTTCACCTCGGTGCTCAGGGCAAGATTCCCTAGCGCACGACCTCGTCAGTTATATCTTTCTGCACTCCAGAGCCAGTGGGACGCGTTCCAGTCACCCGCCACAATATAACTCGGGCACTGTTTGTATGGCTGCAGACGCAAGTTGCACCTGTCGTCAGTAATTGGGGTTAGCGCGAAGTGGACTAGGCTGGACTTAACCAAGATAGCTGCTCCTCCTTTTGCGTTGCCATCTCTTAGGTCGTTTGCGGGATAGCCATCGAAGCCATACAGACTAGGCGCGCCTGTCCCTCGGCAGTGAGGGTCGCTAAGCAGCAGTATGTCGATTTCTTCTCGCCCCACCAGACAATTAAGTTAGGGCAGCTTTGTGGACACACCATTGGCGTTCCACACTAAAATGCGCAGCGGCATTATTTTGAGGCTTGCTCCACTTGACGAGCAGAGAGCAACTTGATAATTTGCCCCTGCTGCTGTGTCAGTTCCTGCTGCTGCTTTAACAACTTCAACAATAAGTCCATCTGGTTCTCTTGTATAGAGCGTAAAGCATTGATGCTATCATTGAGCGTTTTCAGAATTTCCCCTATTTTGTTGCCTTGTGCCATTGGATGCAGAGCTGGATCGCGATGACTTCTTGATCGAGTGCGGCTTCTTTCATTACGCTGTCGTGCCTGATTCTGGTTATGCCTCTGGTTGTTTCTGCCTCTTTTTATGTCCGCGTAAGAGACACTACCCCTAGTGATGGCCACCTGGCTGCTGGGGTCAAGTTGCGGCACCGAACGCTCGTTGAATGATCTTCTAGCACGCATGCCGCGCTTGAGCCTGGAGCGTTGTACGACTGCCTGCAACTTGGCATATCCTGCGTAGTTTGCAGGGTGCTGCTCTCCACAGTTGTAGGACGTACATAGTTCAATGCGAGGCCAAGTGCAGCTACTTGCAGCGTGTTCTTTTCGGCACTATTGGGCCAAGTGGCCAAATTGCTGGCGTCGGTGACACTGCACAACAGTGGTTCGTTTTCGGAGCGGTTCGACTGCAACCCTCATGTAGCATAGTGTCTTGATTTTTAATATGTCCTTGTTAATAGACGCAGTGGCAATATTAACGAAGAATATGTTAATCGGCCTCGCTTCGGTGCAGCCTGGTTCGCTGCAGCAATGAAATTGCATATTCATTTCCGTGGTGACTTAAGCGAGTAGTTGGAATTTGTTAGTATTTCCACTGTAGCTGTGTTGATTTACCGAGTTTTCATTTAAATGCGATTTTTTTCTAACTAATTTAGGAGAGGTACGTGGATCCATCCAACGCTTGATCTATTGGAAGCGCTGCGCAGATTCCAAGGTGCGCGCAGTAGTTTGGTTGCTGTTAGTTGTCATGCCTAAAGGGCCCAGGGTCCCTTGTGCAGAGCCACGTCCGGATTCTCTAGCCGCCGCCATGATTTCGCTATCCTGGTTAATGTTGCTTGTATGTCTTACATTTACGGTTGGCCTAACTTCTTCGTCTTCTTCGATCCTAGCGTAGTCCGCTTTGTACGTTTTTCGGATTAATCCAGATTTCACCGACTTGAAAGTATTCAATGGAAATCAGGAGACAGGTTGCCAGAGACTAGCCGAGACTTCACCTTTTTTTTTTTTTTTTTTTTTTTATTAATCGACTTACGGTAGGAAAATTAAAATCTTCTAAAGATACCACCTACTGTCCGTAGGTGGCATGCACGATTCATAAGCCCTATTGGAATTATGCCTACGTACTAAAACAAAAACCTCCGCGTGCTCTTCAGTCCTTACTCGCTCACCGGGACTGCCAGTCAAGGTATGACTTCGGTGAGCAGGATGTGAGGCCAGGTCGCACTCCCTGCCTTCAGTATAGTCCATGGGGGCTCCTCCTTCCACCCTTTAGATGATTATTACGACGAGCCGGGAACTCTGGGGTAGAATTCTTCGCCCGCCGTCACCCAGGACGCCAGTTTGGGCTTAGACATCCGCTCTGTTGGCCATCTCGTCTGATCGGACACGCTTCATCATATTAATGATAAGGCTGTGTCCCAGCTCCCAAGCCTCGCTGTTCGCCAGCATAGCCGCGAACAAGCCACTAGGGCTGAACGGAGTACCTGACAGCGTCTTTAGCTGCTCCCTCTCCGCCGTGAACCTGGAGCAGTGCATTAGCACATGTTCTGCTGTTTCCTCACCGTCGACGCAGAACATGCATCGAGCTGACTCTACGTGACGGAACCGTAGTAGGTAGGCCCGGAAGCAGCCATGGTCCGTAAGAAACTGGGTTAGGTGGTAGTCCAAGCATTTGTGCTGGCACTCTGTCCAAACCGTCAACTCAGGGATGAGCTGATGAGTCCACCTCCCCCGTCGCGAAGTTTGCCATCTGCTCTGCCATTCACCTGTTAGCCACTCGTGTGCCTCTTGCTTGGAAGCGCCACTTCGCATTAGGCTGAGAGCCTTGATCTCCAGATCAATTGGCGGCAGGCCTGCCAGGGCTAGCGCCGCGTCCTCGGATATGGTCCTGAAACCTCTAATGAGCCTGAGGGCCATTGACCGTAGCACCGAACGAGCTCCTTTCAGGTATGAGCCCCTGCTAGTGGCATTGCTCCAGATTGGTGCAGCGTATAACAGTGAAGCCTTTGCTACTGACACCAGCAGTTTCCTGGCCGGGTGTCTTGGGCCTCCGACGTTAGGCATAAGCCTAGCCAACGAAGAGGCTGTGACTGCTGCCTTCTTGCTGGCGTAGCTTGCGTGGTCCTTGAACGATAGTCTGCGATCTATCATTACCCCCAGGTACTTTAGGGACTCTTGAGAGGTCACCTGTGTGCCATTGACGGAGACCAGCATGTTCTCCACCTTTTTTCTGCTGCTGAGAAGGACTGCTTCGGTCTTGTGAGCCGCTATTGCTAGCCCGGCTTTCTCGAGCCACAGGATGGCAGCACCGATCGTAGAGTTGCATTTGTCCTCCAACCCTGCGATTGTTTTAGAGACAGCTGTGATTGCCACATCGTCAGCAAAACAGTGCAGCTCTACTCCTACGGGCCTGTTGATGCCCAAGATCCCATCGTACATAATGTTCCATAGGATTGGTCCAAGTACCGATCCTTGGGGAACACCTGCCGAAACTCGGTATCTTTTTGGGCCATCTTCAGTATCATACCATAGGACCCGGTCCCTAAAGTAGCTGCCAACGACTATCCTTAGGTACTTAGGATTCCCATGCGGTTCATGGCTGCGAGTATTACGGGCCATCTGGCGGTGTTAAATGCGTTCCTTACGTCCAGAGTCACTATAGCGCAGTATTCCTTCCTGCCCCCTAACCATCTATCACCAGATAGAGCGGTCTTGGCGATGTTACTAACGGCCGAAAGAGCGTCCAGTGTGCTCTTTCCTTTCCGGAAGCCATATTGATGGCTTCCCAGGCCGTTGGTGCTCTCGGTGATTGCCTCTATTCTAGTATACAGGATACGCTCGAATAGTTTTCCTACTATATCCAGTAAGCATAGAGGGCGGTAGCTGTTTGCAGCATGTGCTGGTCCCTTGCCTTTCGGCAACAGGACTAGCTTCTGGCTTTTCCACATTGTTGGGAAGATTCCATCCAGAAGGCATTGCTGGAAGGTGGCCCTGAAGATTTCAGGTCTACCCAGCGCCACTGCTTTTATAACAGCTCCAGGAATACCGTCTAGTCCAGGGGCTTTGTTCGGTTTGATGCGCTTTGCTGCCTCGACGACTTCAAGTTCTGTGACGCACTGGAAATCTGGGGCAGGGGCTGCCTCTGTTGGCCTCCATAGAGTGGTTTGCTTTGGGAATAGCTCCCCTACTATGTTAGCCAGGACCCCCGGGTCGGATGGGGTTGCCGCTCTTCTCCTTAGCTTGTTGGTAACGAGTTTGTAGGCGAGGCCCCAGGTATCGCTGTCTACGCCATCCTGCAGCTCCTTAAACGACCGCGCTTTGGCAGCCGCGATGCCGTGCTTGAACTCAAGGCGTTTCCTTCTGAAAGCCTCTAAGAGTTCCGCGTGGTGGGTACTGCCTCTGGCTCGTTGCGCCGTTCTCCTAGCCCTGAGGCAATCAGACCTTAGTTGGCTTAGGGAGGCACTCCACCAGTAAACGGGTGGTTTGCGCTGTGCCTTATTTTTCCTAGGCATGGTTGCGTCGCAGATTCCTTCGAGCATAAACATGAGGCCTGCCGCCATACTCTCTGCGTCCCCATTTGGGATTTCCAGGGAATTGATCTGATAGGCCAGCATGGCCTCATCGATCTTCCTGGTGTCCCATGCTTTCCCGGCTGTTCTGCTCTGCCGTCTCCTGGGCATGCCCTCCGGGGAGAGACTGAAAGAGATCAGCGAGTGGTCGCTCAGCGTCATGACGTCATGGACCATCCAGTTGTTGATGTCCACTAGCCCTCTGCTGACAAAGGTAACGTCAATAAAGGACGTACCCCTATCATTGTTGAACGTCGGCTTCCGTCCGTCGTTCAGCAGTATAAGGTCCAGCATTCCCATGGCGTCAATCACAGCTCGGCCTCTGGCGTTGGATGTCCTGCTGCCCCATTCCACTGCCCAGGCATTAAAGTCGCCGGCAACGACCTTCGGGCTTCGCCCTCTCGCATGGTCCACGAGCGCCTCCAGAAACTCCTCGAACTGATCGGGGGTGTCGCTCGGCGGAGCGTAGCAGCTGTACATGTGCACGTGATTTAGCTTCGCATAAGCGATACCCCGCATAGGTAAAGCAGCCAGTTCCTGGACGTGGAGAGAGCTGCAGCATTTGATGGCTGCTTTACCTGTCTCGTCAAGAATCATGGATGATTCTCCACTACCAGAGACGTAGGGTTCGCTTAGGAGCATGATGTCTACATTGCGCTCAGCCGCAGTCTGGGCCAGGAGGCTCTGAGCTGCTGCGCAATGATTGACATTGAGCTGTACTACGCTAATGTGGGCGTGCATTAAGGTGGCTCTTGGCTTCTTTCAGGGTCGCTCTGTAGGTCGGGCACGCAAAACAGGCCGTCGGGTGGTTTTTATCCACTTCGTCGCTGCATAATAGGCACTTTGGTGGTGCCACGCATCCCCTTGCCTTGTGTCCTCGTTCGCCGCATCACAGGCAGCAGTCTGATCGATCGATCTCCTTGCAGATCGTTGCTCGATGTCCGTAGCCCAGGCACTTGTAACATCTCGTGGGCCGGACGTCCTGGATGATGCGGCACCTTGACCAACCCATGGTTACCGTGCCCTTCGCTAAGACCGCAATCGCATCATTAGCGTTCATCAGGACCGAGGCTATTTGAGTCCCATCCCGCATCCTACGTAGCCCTTTGATGTCCTCTAGTTTCAGCTGGATTCCTTGAAATTGGGAGACAAGGCAGCTGTGGAGATCATCTGCTGTCGTGGCCTCGTCTAGTCCACTGCAGGATACTGGTATTCTTTGCGCACCCGTGCGAACCGAAGCCAAGTCTTTTAATGTTGCTTCCAGCTTGGTCTTAAATTTGGGGACGCTGTCGGAGCCTTTCCCGTCTACCTCCAGCAGTAGTTCCCCTTGCTGAGTTCTACGGACTTTGCGAACATGTTTGCCCAGTTCGCTGAGGTTCGGGTCCTCTTTCAGTTTCCGGAGCATTTCCGCATACGAGGCATCTCCCGTCTTCTTTAAAATAAGTGCCCCCGGCTTCTTCCTCAGGCGTTTAGGCTGAACTTTTTTCCACTCGCCTCCAGTGCTAGCCTCCTTGGCGACGGATGCATAGCTGCGCGGCTTGGACGTATCTTCTTTGGGTATACCCTCTGAGCTCACCGCGGAGTAGTTGCCGCGCTTGGGTGCCTGTGCTTTAGGCGCCTGACCTTTGGGCATCTGCCCCTTTGGCAGTTCCCTTACTGGTGTAGCCTTTGGTCTAGGCTTTTGGGGCTCAGTTTGGGTAACAGCGGTCTTCGAAAGCTTCCCTTTAGAGACTCCTTCGTAAAGCTCGATGGCCCTGTTGCTGAGAGCCGAGAGTTCCAGTAGATCACTCTTGTCGTCTATGATGACATGTCGCCGAACTTCGAACGCGGATAGTATCGCGTTGATTTTATTACCCATCCTGGCGAGGATGCTCCTTAAGTCTTCGTTTTGGAATCCCGCGGCGAATTCTAAGGGCCTTATGGGCGATCCCGTCGGTGATTTTCTTCCTTTCCTGTGCGACGGCACGCTGATGACGTCCTTTGCCTTCGGGTTGCTGGTAATGTTAGCGCTGCTGGCTACAGTGGCCGAGTTGTTCAGCTGTGCAGCACTGCGGTGGCTCGTCGGTATATCCTCCAACACAACCGCCGGCGCAGCGGTTCCCGCGGCTAGATCTAATGGCCCTATAGGCGATCCGATTGGTGATTTTCTTCCTTTGCCGTGCGACGGCACGCTGATGACGTCCTTTCCTTTCTGAATACTCCAATTGGTAGCGCTGCTGGCTATAGGGACCGAGTTGTCCAACGCTGCATCCCTGCGGCGGCAAGTCGGTAAATCCTCCAGCACCACCGCCGGCGCAGGGGTTCCGGCGTCCTGCACCGTAGCTCCTCCTCCTTTTGTTGGGGACCTTGACATTCTGGAGCTCCTCCTGAATGGGTCTTCATCGGTGGGGGGGGGAGCCCCCCGCTGATCTGTCCATTTAGCTCCCGATCACCAGATCTGGCAGCACTGTTGGTTTACGATGAGTTGTCAGCTCCACCGGCTGATTTAACAGATGGGCCTCCCACCGCGAAAAATGCGACCAAAAAAAGAACAAAATGAGAAATTGTCTTTTGGACAATTATACTTGCTTAAACACTTGCTTTTTGGTTTGGTTCGCTAAGCTGAACCATTACACGTTCCCACGATGTAGTAAAGGCTTGTTATAGCTGGGCTGTCTCCGTATTTACAATTTTTATCGCGCTGCGTTTGTAAACACGTCCGTATTAATCAAAAGCTTTTAAAGCTTTCCGAGACTTGACCTTAGATTAAGCTTAATGAGAGCTAATGGGCAAACATATGTTTTGTTTGGTCTAGCCGGCATGTGAATGCCGGCCCCAATTGCTAAAGTGAAATTTATTTTTAAGTCAATAACTTTAGCCGTTTTGCAATTTGGAAAAACTTTTATGTAACTTGTTGTGACACTAGCCACTGCTTGTGCCACTATTGTTGACTTGTCCTTGCTTACCAATATGTGAATTTTAATTATTCCACGAGCGTTGCAAATATGCGTGCGACACCATCGAATGCCGTTTCCCTTATCGCATTGTCATCTTGATATCAAAGCCTTTTTCGTAAAGTTCATGAATTATTTCAGTGGGAACAGTGAACAGGGAACATGGCTATCAAATAGCAAGGGAGATTCCTGGTTGCCAGACGGATAGAAGGATTTTTCCGTAGACGTCGGCGACAAATACCAGGGACACGGTACTTGTCTCGGTACTTGGCTCGGTACTTGACTCGACAGTGATACGCTAGGGAATGCTTCTTTGAGTGTCCCATCTCTGGATGGAGTGCGAACTTGGAGCTGGGCCTCGGTCATGGCCATTCAGGACCCACGCGAGTGACCGGGAGGCCAAACGCCGGTGACATGGAGGCTAAGGGGCAAGCACGAGTCCAGGAGAAAATATGGTGGTGCGAGCAAAAGCTGAAAGGAATTTCTCGGTGGTCATATCGGAGGCAGCTTCTAGACGTATTGTTCTGGTGCTGAAATATACAAATACGTACCCTTTTGCAATAAGACACTCTCCGCCGGTGTAATTTTTGATCTTGAAAGGCCCGGTAAAGTCGACAACTGTATGCGTGAATGGCCAAAAGAACGTGAATGGTTAGTGGTTTTTTTTATCGATGATCTTCATGTATTTTTGCTCCGTCATAGCGGTAGGTGATTTAGCAGATAATGGAACCCATCTAAAAAAGCAGCAAAAACGATTTTTTTCTTTACACTTCTCTCTGAACCACGTCAAACCCAGTAACCACAACGTTGGACTACAACTTGCAATTGAATGCCCTGCCACCAACATTGGTCCTTTGACCATACTCAGAAAAAATATTTTTAAAGGCGCTATTTTCACAATAAGTCAAAATTTCGTGGCAATAAATCCGTTTAAGCATAATTATCCACATACAATTAAATACATATATTCACATAAAAAGTCTATTTATCTGTATAAAAGTAAATCCACATACAGATAAATAGGTAATCTTCCGGCCCGTCCATCTTCATTCCAGTCACCACAATGTCTTCCGTCAAAATGTGCCAAGCCCGGTCTGCACCTGCGTTGACCAAATTCATTGCGGTCACGGATCGCGTCAGTCAGTTTAAAACGCGCATCAACACGCCGAGCGCAAGTGCTACTTCATGGCAGACATGCAAGATTCGATGGGATCAAGTGCGACTGCTATAGAATAAGGTCGAACAAGAATACGAGGTATGTGCCTTATCTCTGTTCTCACGGACCAATTTTCGTTATGCAGTCCAAGTTATTGTTTTCCGTCTATGAAGACTGTGCTGCCCAGCTTAGTAAGTAGATTGAAGCCAAAACCCAACTAGTTGACTCAAGGTTAATCAAGCGGCTTCAGATTACTGTCCCGATTTGCTTGACTGCGCTTAAAATTTTCAAGGTTTCAAACTGAGAATTGGGATTTTAAGCCAAAAAGGGACGTGTCTCCAAACCATATTTAATCTTTAAAAAATAAAGTTAATGGCAAACCAAAATCCGGCAAGGTGTGTTCGAAAGAGAACCATCCTATCCGGATATGTATAACATTTTTTTAGATGTCCGTTCAAGATCTCTGTTCGTACATCAAACAACAAAATTTTTGTTTGAATTGTTTCGGAAGACAACACCAAGTGTCGAAACATACGAGTATCCATAATTGCTTCACATGCAGAGGACGTCACAACACGCTGCTTAACCGTAGTGACACTCCTCATGTTCTTGCGATTTCCTCCACTTCAAACGTTTCCGGCGAAATACTGCAGTCCACTAGTTCTCCAAATCTACAACTACTAAACTACTTCGTATCCAGCACTCAAAGTGTTCTCTTAGGAACCTCAGTTATAAACGTCTGTCATCCTAGAGCAAGCTACAAGGCGCGTGCTTTTCTCGATTCCGGATCAGAAGTAGCCTTTATATCTGGGCGAATGTTCAATCTTATCAAACCTCCGTATCAGAACTTTCAAGCTCAAGACGCTGGCCTTAATCAGAAACGTGCTACAAAGTTTTAGAAGATACTGATTGCCGCAGAAATCCTTCCTTCCATTACCCTAGGCGGCTCTCTTTCTAATATTTGTGGATCACTCCTGGGTCAAGAGACCATTTTCGGGTGGAAAGTTTCAGGTCCACTGAAAAACCCGCATTGCGATCAGTCAAGATTAAAGTCTTAAAAACCCCACAAGGTTTTGGGAGGTGGAAGTTGTACCATTTAAACCGGTAGAACGACCATGTGCGGAATGCGAGTCCAATGTCATCCACACTACCTGCAGGGTAAGGACAAGATATGTTGTCACATAATAAGAATAAGAATAGGCTTAAGAAAAACCGTGAACTAAAAGACAAGACACCAAAAATTCGATCTCCAAGCAAGATGCACTACCGCAAAGTAGTTCATACACTAGGATGGCTCGGTCCGAACGTTGTCCGTGACAAGATTTCCATGCAACAAATCTGGTTGCCAGTGCTCAACTTGGATCAACCCTTGCCAAGTTGTCTCGAAAACAAATGGTGGGATTTCAAAAGGATCGTCAGCTTCTAGGCGGCATTCGTATACCCAGGTGGGTACAGTCGCAATCAGAGAAGCGGCCAGCCAAGCAATATCTACTGGCTGTCTCTGCTCAAGCAAAATTTCTCGCTCGCTTTTCCAGCTTTCACAGTGCCCTCCAGTAACAACAGTCATATACCGTTTTTTAATTTATGTTTTAATAGCTTTAAAAAGCCAGATGCTTCAATTCCGCCCGAATTTCGCGCAGATGAGCTGTTAGAAGCGTAAGAGCGCCTCATCTTGCTTACTCAACGATTAGATTTCCAGGCGGAATATAATTCTTTGCTTTTCAAGAGACCGATTGCAAAGACTAGTGCTCTTGCCGCTCCCTTCATCGACTCAAAGGGAATTCTCAGAGCATGCGGACGTGGGAAGGCGTCGAAGTCCTTGAGTCACGACGAAAGGCATCCTTCCTGACGGTGCCAACTGCACACGCCTCCTTGCTCTCGTCCCTCATAAAATCTCGTTGCATGGATCCACAAAACGTCGACAAATACCAATACTGGCTGAACAATAGCACCAACCGCAACCCAACTCTAGACTTTTTTGATGTCATCGATGCAGCCGTCGAGGAACTCACCACCAAAAACTGGAACGCAGCGGCATATGCAGCACCCAGACTCTCTTATCGTCAGGGAGATTCTAGTCGTGATGTCTATTTCTTGAACCACTAAGAAAACGAGCTGAAAGCCGAGAATTGACGCGTCTGGTTGCTCACTAGGAATCCACGGACAAGACCGCTCTAAACAGGGCTACCAAAGCGCTGACTTTGGCGAGCTTTAGGAAGGAGGCCCTTGGCAACTTCGTGGAACAGTTGGAGCAAGGCGACCCTCCTCACAACTTGTGGTATATAAACAAACACATCAAGCGCCCTCCAGTTTCTCTCCTGCTACTACAATTTAGACATTTAGACGAGAGGAAGAACCCTCGAAAACGCTGAGCCAATATCTCCGGACAAGGAAGAACAGATTTATTTCTGCGATGAGCAACAACAAGTCACCTAGCTATGATGATATCGATGCAATTGCATTAAAACTTAAAACCCCACCATCGAGCACAAATCTCATTACCCTAATATTCAACAAATGCCTCGCAGTTGGATACCTCCCGGCATCCTGGAAATGTGCGCAGGTGGTGATAATACCTAAGCCTGGAAGACCTGAAATCAATCTCGCTTCTTGTCGTCCAATAAGCTTGCTAACAATACTCTTAAAAATAATCGAAAGAGTATTTTTATGCAGAGCATTGCTAGTTATGGACGAAACTGGTCTGATCTCCGATGACCATTCAGGCGTTGCCATGGGATCCCATAGACACAGAATCATGCAATACATTTTGGACGTTTTTGAAAATAAAAAGTATTGCCTGGCGGTCATGCTAGATGTCAAGCAATCGTTCCATCGTGTCTGGCATCCTAGGCTTCTGCTTAAACTTATATCAAGTATACCCCAGCCATACTTCAAGTTCCTGGAGTCGTTTCCCGAGGACCGGAAGTTTGCGGTTAAATGTGAAGCAGCACGTTCTGAACAAAAAATGGATTCGATGAGGTGTCCCCCAAGGCAGTGACCTTGGCCGTCGATCTTTCTGCGTTGCAGAATCCATACCTAATGGCAGCCACATTTGCAGATGAAACAGCCTTACTGACCGTGGCAGACACAACAATCGAGGCCTCCGCGCTGATGCAGGTACAGCTGGACCTGCTTAACTCCTGGCACAAAAGGTTAAACATAGCGGTCAACAGCAGACAAGTCCACGGCTACCACATTCTCTCTTCGACCCGACAACTGTCCCTTGCGGCGACGCCGCAATCCCCGAGAAAGCCACCGCAAAAAACCTCGGTATCACCCTTGACAGGTGACTTAACTGGAAGCCGTACTTATTGAGGAAGAAAAACCAAGCCAACCAGCGCCTTAAGGCCCTCTACTGGCGTATAGGAAGAGGATCAAAGTTGCCGACATCCTCTAAGCTGCTTATATATCAGGCGATCTTCAGTCCGATTTGAAATGGAAATGGCCTGTAAGTCTTACAAATCATACAAAGGTTTTGAAAAAAGCGCACTGCCACCGGGGCCCAGCTTCTGCATGATGTCACCATCCACGAGGTCCTAGGGTTCCCTTCGGTCAAGGAAGAGGTGAAGAGGAGTAGCGAGCGGTTTTTCAAGAGACTTCTCAGGTATCCCAACATAATGGTCATCTACCTGGTGGATAGCAGAAAGCAGCGGAGAAGATTGCGCAGGACCCATCCCCTGGATCTGGCATAAGAGCCGTTTAATAATAACTGACGAATTTCACAACTAAATGGAATAATTATTCGTTAAGTTTCAAGTTAGCCAATTTAAAGGATATCCATATTAGATAGTTTAAAATAAATAAGCAATAGAGAAAAAAATAGAAACAAGCAGTTTTAATAATGGCTCTACGACCACGCTAACAACCCAACCTCGCGAAGCCCGAATCTGCCGAAATTCCCGTTTTGCGGAAATGTAATCGCTTCCTCCAGCTGAGCACAGAGAAGAGGCTCCGCGCGGTGTTAGCGAACCGCTATTGCCGGAAATTTTTGGCCACCAACACTCTGGAGGAGTGTTGCCGGTTCGCAGTCCGCAGTTCCGGCCTCCCCCAAAATCGGTAAAGTTTTGCTTACAATGCAGTATTTCATTGTAGATCATCATCGGTCGGTCAAAGGCATATGTAGAGAAGTTAGGGCCTTGTTATCAAAAATCAATGCCTCCTCTTATGTTTCGGTAATTTCTAAGTCATTTTTTTTTGTTTTCGGCAAGTGTTTGTGGTTGTTTTTTTTTTAAATTTTGTTTTGGATTCATGCATTGTGCATTTTTCTTCAGTTTTAATTCTTAGTATTTCTTGTGCTTCTTCGAATTTTGGGTGATTATTTGTCACGAATATTTTTATCCTACGATTTCACCCTGTGATTTTAGCTGTTTTCAATAAAGGGCGTAACCGGTGCATTAAAATGATTCAGATTTGTATGGTGTTTAGATCTTATTTGGCAGATGCCATAAAGTTCTTTTGCTGTGAAGAACTTTTTGGCAGCTTTCGGGTCTTCGATAAGTATAATATTAGTACATTGGCATCACGCATTGATTTTTATAAATTTTATAAAACTTTTTTCCTAGTTTTAACTTTTATAAGCATATAGGACCCATGTAATCCATAGGTAAAATACAAAGTTTTTTTTACCATTTTACAATCTTTTTACAATCTTGTAAAAAAATTTTTTTTTTCAGTCTCGGATCTCACTGGCTTTTACATGGAACTGATTATGGATCTCTATGGAAATATAATTTTAGTTTGTTTAAACAGTGTATTATATAAAGCATTATAAAAGAATATTTTTTCGAAATGCATATCTAAATGTAACAAAACTAAAAAATGATGTATTTATTTCTGTTTTATATATTTAATTTCTAATTCTTCGATAAACTCTCACGACCCAAGAATACAAAAATTATAAATATAATATTATAACGGAAGCTTGCGGAGTAGGGTTTATTGAAATTTCAATCATTACCCTGCTTTATCTTTGATTACTCTCTGTAAAGATGTCGTGTAACTATTTTGGACTCGTCCGGCAACGATCATTCGTCGTGGCATCAAATCTCATCGTCAACAAATCTGTACTCGGAACTTGAAAGCTCCATTCTGTCCAACAAAATCACCGTTTATCATTTTTGTGGAAACGGTATGGATATGGCCAAAACATTATAAAAGTGAAAGGCAATACACAGATTATGTCGAATCCTAGCGATTGTTACCTAGTCCTTTATCTTCTCTTCTACTTTGAGTACTCTGAGTACATGATTTACTAAGACAGGAGCATTTTCCGGATTTGTCTTAAAAATCGAGCTTAAATGTTTGCAAACACCTCAGCCTTCTCGTTTCTTACCCCGTAACCGTTTGCTGTCGACTTTTGTGGTAGCTCTTCTGATTGGCCTTTTAAGATATCTGGTTGTTGTCCAGAGGCTATAGTCAAAGTCGCACGTATGAGAGTCAAGATTTTATGCGCCTGAAGCTTCATTTTTAAATTCTCATAATCTGTTATTTAAACCATTTGCTGCCCTGCTGAATTTTCTTTTGTCTTCTGGACTTCTTGTGTTCTCATTTCTAGAGGTAAAAAATGCTACCTGATTTGATTAACTTGATCCCCTGACTTTGGCGATACGTCTAGAAAAGTTTGCTCCTTAAGCCAGTATTTTAAAGCACTTATGTTCGTTTTTGCATTAATTTTTCTGTAAGAGTCTGCTTGAAACAAACTGTTTGTCCATAGGTCACAATAATCAGTAAGAAAAATTTTGTTTCATATTATTTCTAAAATTTACGACATTGCAATTTTTCTTTGTAAAGTGTGTTATAATAAATAGGCTTATTTCATTTCTATAGTTGGCAAGCGCATTGACATTCCATATGGCTATAAGAGGATCTACTTGAAAAATTTATTTGTTTTTTCTATAACTATTTATTAAGGCATACAGGGTATTATAACCAAATTTAAACTTACAAACTAACTATTTACAAAACACAAAAACAAAAATATAAAAGAAAGAAACACGATGGGGAGTATATCGTTTGGCTTATCATCGTCTTGCTGTGCGTCTTGTTGGCAGCCGGTCAATTAGGTCTCTAGGAAGTCGCCTATTGAGCCTCGTTTGTGGGCGAGGTCTGGTGAGACCTTTAGCGAGTCGGTTGCGATGGCGCTCCAGTCGGTCGTTGTAGCGGCTGGAGTGGAAATTTATGGTTTCAAAGACCGTGAGCAGTTTTAGGTCACTGTGGAGGGTGGTGTTCCTCACATACCACTCGCAGCCAGTGATCGTCCTCGCCATTTTATTTTGGATGCTCTGGATTCTGCGGATCTGGCTGTCACACGCCAGGCCCCAAATTTGGCACGCATACCTCCAAATAGGAGCTATGATTTGGTTGTATATGGTCAACTTATTTCTTAGCGACAGTTTGTTATGCGGGCCCATGAGCCAGTAGTGCTTTGACGCCGCGGCCCGTATGCGTATTCTCAATTCACTCACTTACTTCGCGAAAGTGAGCCGGCGGTCGAGTATGACTCCCAGGTATTTGGCTGAGTCAACCTGTTCCACAGGGGTGTCGTCAATGAGCACTGCTGGTGGCGTTCTCCGTTTTAGGGTGTAGCAAACATTCGTGGACTTGTTGCCATTTATGCCAATATTCCATCTCCTAGCCCAGTCGGAAAATCTTGTTGCGTAGTTCTGGATACCGTTGGCGGCCTCCTGCTCGCACCTGGACCTGTACGTTATGCACACGTCGTCGGCAAATGTGGCCAGCATTGACGTTCCGTAGAGATTGTCAGCCGGGCGCGGCATGTCATGGCTATAAAGGCAGTATAGTAGCGGGCCTAGGACGCTTCCCTGGGGTACTCCAGCTACCGCATTATACTCAGTTGAAAGCGCAGAGTGGAACCGGACCGCAAATCTCCTATTCCTGAGGTACGACGCCAGGAGACAATAAGTAACATTATCATGTTGAGTAAATTGGTTGTAAGCTTCGATTGTCTTATTAATAATTGTTAAATTCTTTCTAAAGCTGATTTTTCTTATGTTAAAGTCTCACCTCGTAGTACTTGCGCATAGCTTGGTTAATGACAGTTATGACAGTTGCACATGTGGCTGGCTCATTCTTTTCTATATGACAGTTTACGCTTGGGTGATTGTGAGCACGATTAACGCACCTAAATTTTTTATTACAGTAAGTCTTAGAGTGTCTTGGCATCGATAGCATTGTACTAGGTGTCTACACAAGCCACGATGTGTGAGCAGGGGCGTTATCGTGGTGCAAAAGCCAATTTTTGTTCTTCCACAAATCCGGATGTTTCTGGAGGATTGCTTCGCGCAGCTTGCGCAAAACTTGCAGGTATAACTTGTGGTCAATATTCCTTATACCGTTCTACTCTGTAGTAAGAACTCATGATGCACCACGCCCCTGCAATCGAAGAAAACTTTCACCAAAACTTTCACATTCGACCGAACTTGGCACGCTTTTTTCGGCTTTGGTTCGTGCGGCAGCTTCCATAAAGATTATTGAGCTTTGGTTTTCACGTCGTAACCATAAACCCACGATTCGTCACCCTCTGGAGCAAATTTGGGTCGATGCGGATAGAGTCGAACATGTCTTTAGCAATGTTCATGCGATGCTGTTTTTGGTCGCAATTGAGCAATTTTGAAACGAAAAAGACGAAGACGATTAAAAACACGTGCAAGGAAAGCAGCTGTCAACAACACAACAAAAAAATCGAAATTTGATTATAAAGGGTGGTTAAATTTCAAGGGTCGATGTTGATTTGATTTGTGTTGAAACACAAACTATTTAGGAAATTATTGAAATTTTATTTTATTATGATATATTGGTATTACTCAATTATTATTATTAACAAAATATCGGCCAAATGAGCGCCGCGACCTCGGCGGCACACCTCTATACGATGGTCCAAATTTTCGATGACGCTGAGGCATAATGGAGGTTCTATGTCGTTAATGTGTCGAATTATCTCATCCTTTAGCTCTTGAATTGTTGCTGGCTTATCGACGTACACCTTTTCTTTCAAATAACCTCAAAGAAAAAATTCCAACGGTGTCAAATCACATGATCTTGGGGGCCAATTGACATCGCCATTACGTGAGATAACACGGCCATTGAATTTATTGCGCAAAAGAGCCGAGGTCGCGGCGCTCATTTGGCCGATATTTTGTTACATACATAATTGAATAATACCAATATATCATAATAAAATTAAAATTTCAATAATTTCCTCGATAGTTTGTGTTTTATTCAAAATCAACATCGGCCCTTGAAATTTAACCACCCTTTATTTAAACCGCAAAAATTCTAAATTCGCGATATTTTTTTAACACACTTCGTACCATGTCACTCACTTTCCTTGGTGGTTCTAAAGTTACTAGGGCGTTGTTGTTATGTCTTATTTTATAGATATCCGAGTTGTTATTTTATGGTTCTAAATTTAATAAAAACATTGGTAGTGGCTCCTTGGTAATATTGCTTAGGGACCCCTCTAATTACAAGCCCTTCCGATTCTAAAGCTTCCTTTATAGCTTTAACTTGTGTATAGTGATGAAGTTTTGGCTACGAACCTAAATGACCTTTCCTGCTTAAGCTGCAATGTGTGGTAGTTTGTGCTGTCTATCTTTAGAACTTTTACTATGTCCATGAATTTTTCGACGCTCTTCTAGTGCCTATATGTGAGTTAAGGTATTGCAGAGATCCGTTTATATAACTAACAGTTGATACAAGAATTAGTGTTGGTTTTTCAGTAGGTACATCTCTTTCATTTTCTCATCTTATGTTGGGTTCCTTTTTGCATGTTTGGGAGCGAATTCGTCATTCGTATCTGCCAAGAGGGGAAAATCGTTAGCATCTCTGGATGTACTGGGTCCAAGTTGTACGGCTAAAATTTTTTCTCTTTACAGCTAGGGAGTTGTCATTTTTCGCCTGATTTGCGTGGATTAGATGTCATGTTTTGACACGTAAAATTATTGCTAATCCCATCTCAAGCTAAAGACATAGTTTTGCTGCGTAACAGCAGCCAATTTTAGCCGCTTATCAGTTGTTTGTTGTCAGTTGTATTTATAGTTGACCGATAACCGATGCTTGTTAATGTTAGTTTATCTTAATATTTTATTGGTTTTATGCAAAGTTACTGCTACCGAGATATTTGATGTAAACTTCCTGATGGCGAGATGAAGTGTTACAACATAGATAAGAAAATTATTTATTTATTTTAAAATCTCTCCAGGTTAATAGAAGAAACTTCGGAATCAACCCAAAAACTACAACACAGTCATCAGAAACGAAATGACACGGATCTAGAGGCTCTGCAACATCGACTACCCAAAAAGCTTATCACCATACATCACCATTTTTATCACCAGCATAGGCAACATCGTAGCTTTCCTGTTTCCAAGTTGAATCATCATTGGGAAAAGGATCAGAGTGATTTTATTTTCATTAAATATTTTGCGACAAAAAAAGAAAAAAAAGTTTTTGCCAAAATAATCAAATTTTATTATTTTATCGAGGAAATTAAAAAAAAAAAAGGTGCTTCAAGAGATGTATGGTCAATCGATTCCGAGATGTCGGAAGTCGCTGGGTGCACTAAAGCGGAGTTACGAGAGGTACCACGAACAGGATGCTCCTTTCAGAGCATGCCCCCGCCTAGCACAACTGGCAGGGAGCCTTTTATGGTTAGCAGCCGAAGCCAATTAAACAACCCTAACCAGATAACAGTTGCAAATAGTCGCCTATTACCGCAAATTGAAAAAAATAGTAGTACGCCTACATTCCAGCCGGCTTCAGTCTCTTGGCAAAAAGTTTCATCCAAGAAGAGAAGCCTACCAACCTCACCGAAAAGTTCGAAAAAAAGAGCCCATGTAATTGAAAATAGAAACCATCTCGCTTTAAATAAATTTGCTGCTCTTGAAAACCAAGATGATGGACAGTCTCCAGGTCGAAACCGTTGCAGAAGAAGAACCTGCACAAGCTGAAATTCCAGTGACAAAGAAGTCACCTAAACCTCGCCAAATAACAGTACTTGCTTTCAGCGACGTACCTGTCTTAGAAAGGCTTCTCGCCTCGGCGGTATCGTCTGACTCATATGAGCTCAAGATCGAGCGTAATGGTAACGCGCATACACCCCCGTGACTTTGATGCCCATAGAGCTATCACTACAAAATTATCGGAAGTAAATCTCCAATACACTCACTTCTGCCTCCCGGAAGACAGATCCTACAGGGTTGTGGTGTGCAACTTGGCTGCTTCTACCCCAATTGAGAAAATTTTAAATGCGTTCACCTCCCAAGGTCACGCTGTAGTTAATACCTATAATCCAAAGGTGAAGTCACAAAATGTTGACTCCACTGATCCGGTTCCAGGCAAGGCTTCTGGCCAGAACGTCTGGTTTATAGACATAAAAAAGGCTATTAATAATAGAGAAGCTCTAAAAATAAATAAAGTTGGCCGTCAAAGAGTCAGAGTGGAGAGAGACCTGCCTTAGAAAGGCTTCTCGCCTCGGCGGTATCGTCTGACTCATATGAGCTCAAGATCGAGCGTAATGGTAACGCGCATACACCCCGTGACTTTGATGCCCATAGAGCTATCACTACAAAATTATCGGAAGTAAATCTCCAATACACTCACTTCTGCCTCCCGGAAGACAGATCCTACAGGGTTGTGGTGTGCAACTTGGCTGCTTCTACCCCAATTGAGCAAATTTTAAATGCGTTCACCTCCCAAGGTCACGCTGTGGTTAATACCTATAATCCAAAGGTGAAGTCACAAAATGTTGACTCCACTGATCCGGTTCCACGCAAGGCTTCTGGCCAGAACGTCTGGTTTATAGACATCAAAAAGGCTAAAAGTTTATCATTGGAGGTGATTTAAACGCTAAGCATCGCCTCTGGGGTAGTATAAGAGCGAATGCACGAGGCACAGGACTTCACGATGTTATCTCCGGCAGCTCAACTCAAGTTCTGGCTACAGGCAGACCCACTCACTACCCGTTTAACACGAGGAATGGACCTTCATGTATCAACTTTTTCTTGTACAAAAGGTATAGCTAAAAGTCTACTATCAGTACGCGAAGAGTATGACCTATCTTCCGATCACTCGCCGCTGATCGCTTCACTAACAACGTCACCTCATAGCACCGCCCCTATTAGGATGCTCGTTCCACCTGGTGCGAATATAAGTCTGTTTCAGTACGAACTTAACAATTCCTTTAACCTCAATACAGAGACAAATACAGCAGACGATATCCAGAAAGCGGTTGAAACTTTTATGAAGAAGATCAAAGATGCAGCTCAAATTGCAGCTCCTGTCGGCGCAGTTCACCTACGCAATTTGCGTACCAGCATCGCTCTCTCTCCGGAAGCAGTAGGACTCTTAACTCTCAAGAAACGTCTCCGGCGTGAGTTCATCAGGACCAATGACCCAATAATTGACAGACTGTACCGAAGGATATTTAATCGGGTGAGAAAAGTACTGGCCAACCTTAAGGAGAAGCGTTCCTCGGGAGAGCTACTGCCGATGAAAACTCAAAATTCGCGCTCTGGAAGCTCACGAAGAGATTCAAGAGACAAGTTCCTCCAAAGTTTCCAGTTTGTAACCCAGATGGTACTTGGGCAAAATCACGTCAGGACAGAGCTGAAGCGTTTGCCAGAAACCTGGAGGAAAGATTCCAGCCGTTCGAGACAGCATCGCCAAGACGAATACAACTGGTTGCTGAATCCCTAGAAGCCACATTGCAGATGGCTCTTCCTGTAAAGCCTATTAAACTCACGGAATTGGAAGATGATATCAAATCACTTCGCAACAACATATTATTATGCTCCAAAAAAGTGGGAAGCCAGCAGAGGAATTAGACTCCTATCGCCCAATAAGCCTGCTTCCAGCATTTGGAAATTACTTGAGAGGTGCATCCTGATAAGATTGCTCGAGTCCGGAAAGGTCCAGAAAGCTATTCCAAAGTTTCAGTTTTGGTTTTAAACTCAGGCATGGCACACCTGAACAGCAACACCGCGTAGTGAACTTTGTACTGGAAGGTTTCCATGGAAAAGAGTACGTCGTTGGAGCTTTTGTGGACATCCAGCAGGCTTTCGACAGAGTGTGGCATGAAGGACTTCTGCACAAGCTTAAAAGCCTACTAAATCCTCAGCTCTTTTTGATAATAAAAAGCTTCCAACACGAGCGATCCTTTAAAGTAGTACAGGACGGACTGTCCTCCCAAACAAAAAGCGTCAGAGAAGCTGTACCCCAGGGAATACTGTATACGCCTGTATAGCCTGTATACGCACGACATTCCCTCATCTGACATCATGTCGCTTACAGATCCCAATGACCTGCTACTTGCAACCTTTGCTGATGACACTTCCTGACAGTCCTGGCCAGAGATACTTGCGTCTATACAACTGATACGCTTCAGCTTTATCTAAAAAAATTTGAGAACTGGGCCCTACGCTGGAACATCGCAGTCAATCCGGAAAAGTGTGTCTCCGTGACGTACACTCTGAGAAAAGACACATCACCAGGTGTGTTTCTGCATGGAGAGCTCCTCACACAATCAAACGCCCACAAATACCTCGGTGTCACTCTGGATAAGCGACTTACATTTCAACGACATGTAACGGATGTAACTCGGCGGCTCAAAACAAAGGCGAACAGTATGGCTTGGCTCCTTAGGCCTGGAAACAAACTTTCAATTTCCAACAAGGCCAAAATTTATAAGGTTGTCTTGGCTCCTTTTTGGAAATATGGCAAAGTCGCACCTCAACAAAATTCGTGTGGTGCAGTCGCAAATCTGCGTACACTATCTGGAGCGGCTTGGTATATTCGCAACAAAGACATTGAACAAGAGTTGAAGGTACCAAGGATTGGCGATGTCATAAACAAACAAGCAACCGCGTACGTTAATAAATTGGGAAACCTCTCAAACCAGTTGGCTCGAAAACTCTTGACGAGGAGACGTTTAATGGGACCGAGGGCGAGAAGGAGGCTCCAGCGCATTCACCCATCAGATCTGCCAAGAAGATATTGTAGTAGGCTGCTCCTTCTACCTTCCTTCTTCCTAGTCATACATACCTAATTATACATAGCCAATCTAGTCATAAGCTTATACATTCATACACCAATCCGTACTATATACATACATACAAAGATTATTATCGAGAAACTTATCGACTGATCGACTCGCCACTCTGCAGAGAGCGCGGCAGTCAGTCGCTGTTGAACTAAGCTAGGGTGCAGATCGAAATAAAAGAGACAGTTGAAATAGTTAACTTCTGTAAACGGCGGCTAAAATCTCAGAAGTGGGATTAATAATCCAAAATGGACGATAAAATCATCCTGAACGACTTTTCGCTGACAACTCTAAAAGATTGGCTACGTATTCTGGGCCAAAATACGGAGGGCACAAAAGCCGAATTAATCGCGAGGCTGCAAGACATCCCAACGGCAGTTCGGGGCGATTGTCCACCGGAGCACCCCCAGAAAAACGGTCCACCAAGAAACGACATTTTTTCTTCACTGGATTTCCAGAATTGTGAAATTAACACCGATCACGTAAGTGTGAATGCGATGAACAGAAAAGAATCAACCGAAACTGCCAGTGAGAGGGAGACAAACAAGTTCGAGCTACAGCAACTACGCGCAGAGCTAGCAGAAGCGAAGGCAATGCTTAACGGAACACGATCGAGCCTGCAGTTCCAAGAACAACAACAACCAGAGCAAAGCAGGGCTACAGTTAGTTCCGTTATCCAGACGGCGCAGTTTACGCAGGCTGGCGCCACAAAAGAGAACACAACATTTCACTCGCCGCAGCGATCCAAGGAGAGAGCGGAGAGCCAGTGTTTTCCAGTTGATGTTCTCGCTCTCGCCAAAGAGACGATAACCGATTACGATGGGAAAACTTGCGCGCGTGCCTGGATAACAGTGGTCAAAAATATCGCACGCACTTTCAACATCGATGACAACCATTTACGCATCTTACTCATCACTAAACTTAAAGGAAACGCGCAAGTCTGGTTACATGCGCACCCTGCTCGATTGATCGAACCAATTGACAATTTGCTTGATCAATTGTCATTGACTTTTGGCGAGCAATCATCCAAGGCTGAGATCCGGCGAAAATTCGAAAGTCGCAAGTGGAAAACCGAGGAGAGTTTCTGCAGTTATTACGATGAGAAGATGGCTCTCTCAAACGGGATAAACATCGACGACGACGAGCTACTGGACTAGGTGATAGAGGGCATACCGCTGCAAAATTTCCGTACCCAAGCACGGATCCAATGCTTCTCTACTCCATCGGAGATGCTACGCGCATTTTTTAACATCCGTTTGCCAGCTCGGAGGGAGCCACCTGCACAGCCAACCGACTACAAAGATGCCATACGATGCGCAAACTGTAATTCAAGAGGACACAAAGCTGACATCTGCAAGAAGCCCAAACGTGAACCAGGTTCGTGCTACGCCTGTGGACAACTTGGACACCTGGTGGCACAATGTCCCACAAGGAAGAGCGTTTCAACTAATAATTATGTAAGATGGTTTAAAATCAATTTTTTTGAAAATGCTTATAAGCCTATAATTTCAGAATGCCTCATAGACTCTGGCAGTCCTATATCTATCATTAAAAAGTCACTTATTAACGAGACAATGAAGTTAGCCCTAGTTAATAATTGCTATTTTGGTTTAAACAACTGTATTCTCAAAACATATGGACAAACCACATGTTATGTATTGAAAGGATCAATAAAAATATATTTTCGTTTAATCATTGTTTGCGACCAGTCTATGAGGTATAATGTTATTCTCGGCAGAGATTTTTTAACTGCATGCAATTTAAATTTAGACCCGTACACCTTGGAAATGATTGCGTTGAGAAAACCCATGGAAATAAACAAAAGATCAATGTATACTGAAAATGATAGTCCTGAGAAATCGTTAGAAAATGAAATTGTTAGTTCACAATCGTTAGAAAATGAAATTGTTAGTTTAAAATCGTTAGAAAATGCAATTGTTAGTCCAAAATCGTTAGAAAATGAAATTGTTAGTTCACAATCGTTAGAAAATGAAATTGTTAGTCCGAAATCGTTAGAAAACAAAATCGTTAATCAACAGCATAAAGAAACTGGTCCAATATCGTTAAGAGATGAAATAGTTAGCCAACAAAAGAATATCAGTAAATCAAAATTATCAGAAGATGAAATTGTTAACACTTCAAAAGAAATCGTTAGTTGTAAATTGCCAAAAGATAAAAACGTTTACGAACAATTAAATGACAACTTTGATAAGGAAGTACTAAGAATATGTCACGTAACGGAAAGTGAGTTAGAATACAAAATAGGAGAAAATGTTAGCAATAGGTTACAACTAGAATTCGATAGGTTGTTTAGAAATTTTTATATAAATGCAAAAAGGCCAAATGAACCGACAGTTAGAAGTGAA
This sequence comes from Drosophila vallismaia, assembly GCA_035047325.1. Lineage (NCBI taxonomy): Eukaryota > Metazoa > Arthropoda > Insecta > Diptera > Drosophilidae > Drosophila > Drosophila vallismaia. The sequence continues at coordinate 432,802 of JAWNPU010000073.1, forward strand.
ATACAATTGTGTTTGAAAAACCCGAAACCGTTTAGCTGTTCTCCTAGGAGGCTTTCATACACAGAAAAAGACAGGTTACAAAAACTATTAGACGAATATTTGGAAAACGGATTTATACGACCAAGCGACTCGGAATATGCATCGCCCATTGTTTTAGTGAAAAAGAAAACTGGAGACTTACGTATGTGCGTCGACTTTAGAAAACTTAATAAAATGACAATGAAAGACAACTATCCTCTACCTCTTATAGATGACTTGTTAGATAGAATGAATGAGAAAACTGTTTTCACCAAACTCGATCTTAAAAACGGTTTTTTCCACGTGCATGTTAAAAAAGAATCAATAAAATACACCTCTTTCGTTACACCATTAGGCCAATACGAGTGGCTGCGAATGCCATTTGGCCTCAAAAAACGCCCCGTCTGTGTTCCAAAGATTTGTTAACAAAATTTTTGCTGATATGATTAGAGAAAACAAAGTAGTAGTATATATGGACGACATTCTATTGGCAACCGAAAATATAAACGAACACTTAGAAACGTTGAAAGAAATTTTTAAAAGATTAGTTGAAAACAAACTTGAATTAAGAATAGACAAATGTGAGTTTATGCAATCGAGTATAAAATATCTTGGGTTCATAATAAATAAAGATGGCATAATGCCCAATGACAAAGGAATCGAGGCAATAAAAAATTTCCCAATACCTAACAATGTTCATACAGTACAAAGTTTTTTGGGATTATGCTCATATTTTCGACGGTTCATAAAAGATTTTTCTAGACTAGCTAAACCACTGCACGACATTCTTAAAAAGATAAACCGTTCAAATTTGGTTGTGAAGAAATGATTTGTTTTAATATGTTAAAAGATAAATTAATACAGTCACCGGTCTTAGCTATATACAACCATAAGCACGAAACAGAATTGCATTGTGATGCAAGTTCTTCTGGATTCGGTGCTGTACTTATGCAAAAGAAGGAGGACCAGAAATGGCACCCAGTTTCATTCTTTTCAAAACGGACAACAGATATTGAATCAAAATACCACAGTTTCGAGTTAGAAACTTTAGCCATCGTTTATTCGTTACGTAGATTTAGAGTTTATCTTCATTGGAGGACATTTAAAATAGTCACCGACTGCAACTCATTAATTTTGACCCTAAGCAAAAAAGAGCTAAACCCTAGGATAGCCAGGTGGGCTTTAGAATTCCAAGGTTATGATTTTGAAATTGTGCATAGGGCAGGTAGCCGCATGCAACATGTTGACGCACTGAGTAGGTGTACAAATATTATGGTAATACAAACAAACAGTTTCGAAGATAATCTAGTTATATGTCAAGGGAAAGATACAAAATTAAAAGAAATCAGGCAATTGTTAGAAAACACAGAAAATAAATTGTATGAGATGAGAAATGGTATAGTTTACAAAAAGACAAATGAAAATAGATTGCTGTTCTACGTTCCGATAGAAATGGAAGAACAAGTGTTATACAAGTATCACAACGAACTTGGACACGTAGGAAGAGACAAAATGATAGAAGCTATAATGAAAAACTATTGGTTTCCAAATTTAAAACAGAAGTGTAGCACACATATCAGCAACTGTTTAAAATGTATTTCATTCAGTCCCAAAACAGGAAAAACAGAAGGATTTCTACACAACATACCTAAGGGAAACAAACCTTTTGAAATCATCCATATTAACCATTATGGTCCAGTAGACTTGGGTGGACCGAAGAAACATATTCTAGTAATAGTAGATGCATTCACAAAGTTTGTCAGACTATACGCAACAAAAACTACGAACACAAAAGAAGTCATACAATCGTCAAACGACTACTTCAGAGCATACAGTAGGCCTAAGTGTATCATATCAGATAGAGGAGCATGTTTCACGCCTGGCGATTTTGACTCATTTTTGAAAGAATGCAATGTTAAACACATAAAAATTGCAACAGGATCGCCACAAGCCAACGGTCAAGTTGAACGTATAAACCGAAGTCTTGGTCCAATGATTAGCAAGTTAATTGAACCTGATCAAGGTCTACACTGGGACTTAGTCTTAGAAAAGGTCGAATATACCCTGAACAATACACAACACCGCAGCATTAAACAGTATCCTAGCATAATGTTATTTGGTTTACAACAAAAAGGACAAATTATGGATGAGTTAAAAGAAAAAATTGAGGAAATTGGAGAAACGATTGAAGAAAGAGATTTAGAAAGTATTAGAAATAAAGGCGAGGCAAGTCAGAAAAGAGCACAAGCATACAATAAAGAATATGTTGACAAAAAACGAAAACGATCAGGAGTGTTCACAAAAGGCGACTACGTCATGGTTAAAAATTTTGACTCAACAACAGGCATAGCTAAGAAGTTAGTTCCAAAGCATAAAGGACCCTATGTCATAAGCAAAGTTCTCAAAAATGATCGCTTCCTTCTGGAAGATGTTGATGGATTTCAAATTTCTCGCAATCCTTACCGGGGTGTATGGAGCATACAGAATATAAAACACTGGCAAAGAAAAATTAAGAGTCTACAAAATAGAAAGTATAATTTAAGAAACTCTGTACGAAATAGAAAGTATAATTTAAGAAGCAATTGTAAAACAAAGAAAACAAACGAGAAGAAAAGAAAACCTAAAAAATGTCTAAGACCGTTTAAAAGTATCTCTACTAAGAAGAATAAAATGAGAAACAGGACCCTTAGCTTTAAGAGCTACTACGGCCGAGTTGTAGTAGGCTGCTCCTTCTACCCTCTTCCTTTACTCTTAGTCATACATTCCTAGTCATACATACCTAATTATACATAGCCAATCTAGTCATAAGCTTATACATTCATACACCAATCCGTACTATATACACACATACAAAGATTATTATCGAGAAACTTATCGACTGATCGACTCGCCACTCTTCAGAGAGCGCGGCAGTCAGTCGCTGTTGAACTAAGCTAGGGTGCAGATCGAAATAAAAGAGACAGTTGAAATAGGTAACTTCTGTAAACGGCGGCTAAAATATATAAATTAATTAATTAAATTAATTCATGCCTCTAGACTCCCTAATTAGGTTTAAGTAAGTACATATGTAAATACTCGCTAGAAATTATGAATCTCTGCAGTATAAGTTATTATAAATAGTAACAGTGGACTGCAATATAAATAAATGCAATTTTAATAAAAAAAAACATAGGCAACATCAACTATAATGGTGATATTGCTACGCGTATAATAAAGGAAGTCAGCTCCAAGTGAAGATATAGTGAAGGTTTGTGATGGTGAAGCGACGCTTTATGAAACCATGCTGGCATGGAGAAATAAATGAACTGCAGAGATGTTAAAGATGTGGTGTTACCAATTTTTCAAAAAGCTTTGGAATTCCTGACAATTTAGAGATTCCTCTATAGTTTGTAGCATCCGATTTTTTCCTATTTTTGTGTAGGGGAATTATGAGAGATTCCTTCCAAAATTTGGGGAAAAATCGAAGTTTCCTGAGACAAAGAGAAAAGTTTTAGAAAAGGTCTGTGCAATGGCTTAGCGCCGTTTTTCAGTACACAGCCAGGAACACCATCAGGACCTGGCGAATAGACTGGTTTCACCCTCAGAAGATCCGATAACACAGTTCTTTCGGAGAAAGTGGGTCTGAAAATAAGATTGGCTGATGAATGTTATATGAATAAGGCTGATCCATAAATGTAGGAAATGAGTACAAAGTTGCGAATAGATCGGCAATACCATGATCAGTAGTCGCAAATAAATTTTCAAACGAAATTATTGGGAGAGAAGATACATGCTTACGCTTAGTGTTAACAAAATTATAAAACTGCTTCGGATCCTGTGTAAACTGGATCCGGCAGCGGTATATATAATTATCATAACACTTAGCGTTATGCACGGTGAAATTTGACCGAGCTACTAAGTATCTTGGGAAAGTTATATTACAGCCAGTTTTCTTATGTCTCTTAAGGAGTCTATTTTTAATGAATTTTAAGTTTTTAAGGTTCCTTGTAAACCAAGGAGGGTCAGTCGAGGCGGATGGATACTTCCATGGCACGCAAGAGCCGAAGAAACCTTTAAGCGTTTTATAGAATGTTTCTAAAGCGATATTAATATCGGTACATACCCGGCGATCGGACCAATCAATCGATGACGACCCATTCAGGAGGCGCTCCAGAATGTCAATGAAAGGAAGGAAATCACCAACGGGATCTCCTATAAGGCCCTTAGACTTCGCCGCGGGATTCCAAAATGAAGACCTACGGAGCATCCTCGCCAGGATGGGACATAAAATTAACGCGATACTCGAGCTTCACGAAGGCATCGCTAAAGAGAATCTTTCTACGACCGCTTCTACCCAAACTGAGCCCCAAAAGCCTAGACCAAAGGCTACACCAGCAAAGGAACCGCCAAAGGGACAGATGCCTACAGTTCAGGAGCCTAAAGCACAGGCACCCAAGCGCGGCAACTACTCCGCGGTGAGCTCAGAGGGTATACCTAAACCCAAAGAAAATACGTCCAAGCTATGCATCCGTCGCCAAGGAGGCTAGCACCAAGGAGGCTAGCATCATCCAGGACGTCCGGCCCACGAGATGTTACAAGTGCCTGGGCTACGGACATCGAGCAACGACCTGCAAGGCGATCGATCGGTCAGACTGCTGCCTGCGATGCGGCGAACGAGGACACAAGGCAACGGGATGTGTTGCACCACCAAAGTGCCTATTATGCAGCGACGAAGTGGATAAAAACCACCCGACGGGCTGTTTCGCGTGCCCGACATACAGAGCCAGCCTGAAAGAAACGAACTTCCAGCATAATGCAGAAGCAAATTAAGATTATTCAGCTCAATGTTAACCATTGCGCAGCTGCTCAGAGCCTCCTGGCTCAAACTACGGCGGAGCGCAAGGTAGACATCATGCTTTTGAGAGAACCCTATTACCCTGTCCGTGGCAACCCCACAATGATATTTGACGAGACCGGTAAAGCAGCCATCAAGTGTTGCAGCAACCTGCATATACAGGAATTGGCGGCCTCGCCGATGCGCGGAATAGCATATGCAAGAATAAAAGGAGTGTACTTTTACAGCTTCTACGCCCCCCTAGCGACACCCCAGACCAGTTCGAGGAGATGCTGGAGGTGCTGGGCAACCATGCGAGAGGGCGCGGCCCGAAGATCATCGCGGGCGATTTTAATGCATGGGCAGTAGAATGGCAGCCGGTTATCGAATCCCAGAGGCTGAGCAGTGATAGACACAAATGCTTATGTTAAACCTGGTACTGCTGAACGACGGCTGTAAACCAACGTTCAACAACGATAGGGGCTCGTCCTACATCGACAATACCTACATCAGCAGAGGGTTAATGGCTAAAGTGAGCTGGACGGTCTACGACGTTGTAACGCTGAGTGACCACGGACTGATTTCCTTCTGCATCCTACCGAAGGGCACGACTTAGAGGCGGCAGGGAGGATCAGTCGGGCAAGCCTGGGACTCGAGGAAGATCGACGAAGATATGCCGGCATACCAAATCGACTCGTTTCGAATCTCAAATGGACACGCAGATTCAATGGCGGCCGACCTCATGAAAACGTGTGATGCAACCATGCCAAGGAGGAAAAAAGAGCAGCGCAAGCCCCCAGTGTACTGGTGGAGCGCCAACTTAAGCAAGCTACGTTCGGAATGCCTAAGGGCAAGGAGAAGGGCGCAACGAGCCAGAGGTAGCACCCAACACGCAGAACTCATGGAGGCTTTTAGAAGCAAACGCTCTGAGTTTAAGCACGGCATATTGGCTGCCAAAGCGCGGCCCTATAAGTAACTGCTAGATACCGTTACCGATACCAATAGAGAGCCCTGGGGACTTGCCTACAAACTCGTAGCTAACAAGCTAAGGAAGAGAGAGGTAACTCCGACTGACCCGGATGTCCTGGCTAGCATAGTGGCAGAACTATTCCCAAGGCAGACCACACTATGGCGGCCAACAGCAGTAGCTTCCCTGCAGGAAAACCTTCCAGCAGTATCTCTTGGACGGGGTATTTCCGACGAGGTGGAAAAGTAGGAAACTAGTTCTGCTGACGAAAGGGATCAGCACACGCCGCAACCAGCTACCGCCCGCTATGCCTACTGGACATCGTGGGCAAGCTATTTGAGCGCATCCTGTATGCTCGAATAGAGGCAATCACAGAGAGCAGCAACGGCCTAGGTACGCAGCAGCACGGATTCCGGAAGGCCAGGAGCACCCTGGACGCACTTACGGCGGTGAAAAACATCGCCGAGAATGCTCTCGATGGTGATAGATGGCTGGTTGGAAGGAAGGAGTACTGCGCAATCGTCACGTTGGACGTGAAGAACGCCTTCAACACCGCCATGCATAGGATGGGTATCTCGGAGTACCTCGTCGTTGGAAGCTACTTTACCGATCGTATCCTCTGGTTCGACACGGACGCTGGCCCGAGATGCTACCGTGTTTCTGCAGGGGTCCACAAGGATCTGTGCTTGGATCCTGTGGAACATTATGTATGATGGAATCCTGGGCATCAACAGGCCCTTAGGAGCTGAGCTGCGGAGAGTGGCAGAGCAGATGGCTAACATCGCAACGGGAGAGGTGGTCCTACCAACTCATCCCCGCTTTAACGGCGTGGGCCGATTGCCGCCACAAAAAAACTGGACTACCACCTTACCCAGTTCCTTACGGACCATGGTTGCTTTCGGGCATACCTACTCTGGTTCCACCACGTAAAGGCAGCTCAATGCCTTTACTGCCCTGATGCTGAGGAAACAGCAGAGCATGTACTCATGCACTGCTCCAGGTTCACGGAGGAGAGGGTGCAGCTAAGGGCGCTGATCGGTGCCCCGCTCAGCCCTAGCGGCTTGATCGCGGCCAAGATGGAGAAGCGACAGCGACTCTTGGGAGCGGGGACATAACATCATCAGAGATATGATGTAGCGGGTCCGTGCCGACGAGATGGCCAACAGAGCCGAAGGCTGGTTCAGGCGAAGTACACCTATACGATGGCAGGAGAAAAATTACCCAGCGAAGCCAGGGATGAAGGACGTGCGCCACTAGGCCAATTAACAAGGAAGGGAGTACAACCAGGCTCCACATCCTGCTCACCGACGAAATAACTTGACTGGAAGTCCCGGTGAGCTTGTAAAGGCCGGAAGAGCATATAGAGGTTTTTGTTTTTAGTACGTAGGCATAACTCTACTAGGGGGGTTATGAATCGTGCATGCCACCTATGGACGGAAGGTGGTATCTTTGGAAGATTTTAATTTTCCTACCGTAAGGCATAATAAAAAAAAAAAAAAAAGTATGTAGGCGGTTCTGAAGATGGTGGTAAGAATAAGCATGTGATGAACAGTAATTGAAGCGACATAGTGATTTTCACACATAGAAATTCGAGATCACCAAGATTCGGTAAGTTCACCTCTTCAGAAGCAAAGTCGGAGTACACAGAGATTAGGACTCCTCCCCTTTGTAGGGGTCGGTCCCGTCTGTATTTGGTGTACCTGACTGGGAAAATTTCGGAGCTAAAAATCTCCGGCTTTAACCAGGACTCTGTGAAGACTACAATCTGGGATGCAAAAGATGAACTATCAGAATACAGTTTAGCGAGCTTACTCCGAAGCCCCTAGTATTTTGCTAGGTAAGAGTGATAGATGATGTTAGTTTTTTGAGGATGAAGGTTTAGGTATAGAGGACAACAACGGTACAGGGTTTTTAGGCTTTGGGATTTTAACTCCCACAGGCTTATTAACTTTTTTTTTACTGTACTCGGCTGATGTTCTTATACGAATATGTTCTCCGTCAAAAAGCTTGCCGAACAGATTGTATCGGACATCGGCAAAGATACACTTATTTTAAAAGATGATGCAAGCCTCGAGTAAGTATATTTAAACTTCCTAATGTCCTCCACTCTAACAACGGCCTTAGATTGGATGTAAGCCGATATATCAATCTCTGAGATGTCAGGGGCTGAATTTGATTTTCTAACTTCTGCTCTTGGGGTAGTAAGAGTTATAAGCGGCTGCATGGTCGTCGGCTGATCAGGCTGAAAAGCGATGTCAGTGCATACGGAGTCACTAAAAGCGGTTTTTTTACGCTTTGGAGATTCATTTAGTAGCTGTAGGCTGCTAAATTGGGAATCCAGCGCAAAGAGTTGGTCGTTGATTTTACGGAAACCACCGAGCAACTCTTTAAACCCGTTTTTAGTTTGCCGCATGAACGTTCGCATCTCTTTTTGAACCGCGCGACATCCACTGCAACAAAAGTGGAGCTAGAATTTCTTGAAATTCCATACATAACTGAGGCGGTGAAACTGGCACATTTAGTATGTACTACGTTTTCACGCGGAAATCAACTTATTGAACGATTTTAAAGCGCAGATACTATGAAACTCCATTATAAACAAGTAAGGAAGCAGCAGTCGAGTTTCCCGACTGCAAAATACCCTGTACCCTTAGACATGCTTACAATTTATTTATTTAGTATCAATAAATAAATGAAACAATATTCTATTATAAAAGAGTACCAAAACAAGTTAAATTTTTTATATTATTTGTCATAAAGCTACACACATTTTGATGTCAACGCCGCAGTCGGCGTCGGGCAATGCGTGTTTTGCTGCGCTTCTGCTTCCCATGCCATAGATTTTGCATGTGACATAACTTCCGTGTTTCTTAACCGATTTATTTTAAATAAGTACCAACGCATCCGCCGAATTGCATAGCATTAGGCTAATAATTATGTGCGTGGAATTTTTTTTGTGGTTTGCGGGAGCGGGGGGTGATATCAAAATAATTCAACAAACTTGTACTATATAGTTTCTGAGATCTACAGACGGACGGACAGACGGACGGACAGACGGACGGACAGACGGACATGGTTATATCGACTCGGCTGTTGATGCTGATCAAGAATATATGTAGGATATTTATTGATTACACAATTGTTTATCTTAATAATATTTAGTTATAATAGTTTGGTTATAATAGTTTGGTTATAATAGTTAGTGTCTAATAAAAAGATGACTCGTGCCAACACTTCTTGATCTCCGGACATACGACGACTACACAACTTTGCCTTACTCCGGACACGACGACTTTTCGGCTTGACGATCTTTTTCTTACTTCCCAACTTTCAACCCGGTCTTTTCTTTCTCGACTGACTCTTCCTCTTCTGCCCACGCTCACGACGCTACCCCTTGCGATGACCATCGATCGTCGCATATCGATAACCATCGTTACATTCGGCCATCCTGATCACTTTCGTCTGACCCAGACGACCATAGATCCTCACTTGTAGACGCGTATTTCCATAGCTTCATATTCTCTGAACATGTTGCAGTTATTGTAGGACCTTCCACCTGAGCTGCTTTCCGTACATCGTAACGTCCGTTTCTTTTTACCTTAGTTATTTCATATGGCCCGAGAAAACTGCTAGCTAGTTTGTGAATTGTTTTTTGCAATGCAAAATGGCCAACACTGTGTGCATCCACTATAACTTCATGATCCGCTCCGCGTTGCTTCTCTTCCAGCTGTTTGCGCAGCTCCTGAAGCTGCTGCTCCAATTCCGCGTTCTCCTGACCGCGCTTCTTCAAATTGAGGGCATACTTCTTGAGCTTCCCCCTGAGCTTTCGCGCCTTCTGTTGCTGGATATCGGCAATCTCCTTATCCTTCTCCTCACAAAGCTGCTCCAAGTGCTTGATTCGCTCTTCCTGGTCAGGCGGATTCTGTCGTAGCTGCTGCAGTTCCTTTTGGAGAGATTGAATTGTGGTATTCCGGTGATTGATCAGTTCCTTGGACTTTTCGAATTTGGTGGATTTCGACTCCAGTTGGCGCCGCAAATCCTCCAGAGAGGGCTGTTGGCCCACTAACTTCTCTTTCAGCTGGGACAACTCTTGCTGCCTTTGGTCAAGCTCCTTTTGTAGCCTCGCGACGTCCTGCTTGAGCTTGGCGTTCTCCTCCTTGCGCTGGCTACTCTCCTGGTCCATTTGGAAGATCTCCTCATCCGCTTCCTGGCGTTCGCGACGCAGCTCTTTGTTGACCAGTTCCTGCTCCTGCAACTGCTGTTTCAGCTGCTTTAGGTTGCCACGATTCTCAATGTTCGCATTTATCTCGGCCTTGATTTCCTCGTTCAGCTTGACCACCTGCTGCTGCAGTTGCTCCACTTGCTCTTGATTATCTTCCTGGGGCTTTGTTTGCTCCTCTAGCACGATCTTCATCGACACCGGGCATTCAGCGTTATTTTCGGCTGGCTTGTACTCTGCTATCATTGATTCGATCATAGGATTGTACTGTGGAGAAGCATCTATGTTACTACCAGTCTCAACAATATTGTAAATACTTAGCTCTTTTGATTCAGCGCATTCCGGCCGCGCTGACGCCTTTGTTACAGCTTGTGGGCAATTTGAAGATATATGACCGCTGCCTGCACATTTAAAACATTTTGTTTCTGCCTTGCAGTCTTTTCTCCTGTGTTCATTAGATCCGCAGTTGTAGCAACGAATACTTTTTCCATCGGTTAAATTTTGTATGCCACCACTGTATTGCTTTTGCGGTTTTTCGATAACACACTTGCTCTCGTACAACTCATATTTTTCCAACAGTTCGCTGTATGACTTGCTGCCGTACAATGCAAATTTGAATTCGCTTTTAATATCCAGCCCATCAACTATATAAGCGATAATAGACTCAACATCGACTTGTCCAAGTGCTGCAATTTTTTTCATTGTTAGCATGTATTCGTGCATGCTTTCGTCGCTCTTCTTCTTCCTGTGCGTCAACTTTGCATGTACATCGGCACTTTTCGACGCGCGCTTAAATTCGCCAATTAGGGCATTTTTAAGTTGCTCATATGTGCTCACCAACTCTGACTCCAGGAACAACTTGGCCATTTTAACCATTTTTCCTCGTGCCTGCACATATCGTTGTTTTTCCGTAAGCTCATATGCATCTGCATTCTGCTCAAAATTTTCAAGCCAAATCTCCACTGGGATGTTGACGCCATCGAAGTCGGGTACAATTTTTGCAAAATTGTCTGCAGTTACTTTCGGCTCTTTCTGGGTAATTTCATCAGCTTGAATCTTAAGAGTAAGCAGCTGAATTATTTGTTGTAGATTTTTGTTACTTTCTGCTTGCATCTCTTTTATTTGGTCTGCACACACTTCTGATAGACGCTGCTCTTCTGCATTTTCACTTTCGTCTCCTCGCTTTGCCACCGACCGTGTAACGGCACCATATCGCTGTCCCTTTTTCCCCTCCTCACTCATGCTTTCGTATTCGCTGCTTGACATCAACTCAATATTTCACCACGATTCTAGGAGTTTCTAACCGACGCCAACCAACTTGCGTAATTTCACAACTTTTTATTTACAACTTTATATTTGGCACTTTTGACGTGCCACAACTGTTCAACTTTCTGCACTTTACAAATGGGTCAACTTTTTATTGTTTATACGGACGAGCCCCCAAATGTAGGATATTTATTGATTACACAATTGTTTATCTTAATAATATTTAGTTATAATAGTTTGGTTATAATAGTTTGGTTATAATAGTTAGTGTCTAATAAAAAGATGACTCGTGCCAACACTTCTTGATCTCCGGACATACGACGACTACACAACTTTGCCTTACTCCGGACACGACGACTTTTCGGCTTGACGATCTTTTTCTTACTTCCCAACTTTCAACCCGGTCTTTTCTTTCTCGACTGACTCTTCCTCTTCTGCCCACGCTCACGACGCTACCCCTTGCGATGACCATCGATCGTCGCATATCGATAACCATCGTTACATATATATATACTTTATGGGGTCGGAGATGCTTCCTTCTGTTATATACATTTGCATCATATTATCATATCATATCATCAAATAAAGGGTATCCCTTTTCACCTATTTTTAATGGGTACAGGGTATAAAAATTAATTTATGATAAAAATAAGAAATTTAATGTCCATCATGTCCGTCTGTCCGTCTGTTTTTATGCAAAAAATAGACAGTAGTTTTAAAGCTAGCATTTTGAAAATTTTACCAGATCATTATTTTTGTTGCACGCAGATCAAGTTTAAAAATCGGTCGGATCGGACTACTATATCATTCAGCTGCCATACAAACGATCAATCAGATTTCAAGTCTTTGTATGGAAAACTTTTTTATTCTCTAAGCTATCGCAACCGAATTAAACATTTATTCATTTGACATAACCATACATGATGTTTTTTAAGTTTGGTCCGGATCGGACCACCATATCACATAGCTGTCATACAAACGACTGATATGAAAACAAGTCTTTGTATGGAAAACTTTTTTGTATACCATCTTCGGCAACCCGAAGATAACTTTTCTCACTTGTTTTTTTTTTAATATTTATATGCGTTTTCCACGCGGGTTTATAGATTGAAAAATAATTAACATTGAGAAATCTTCCTCCAAAAAAATATCATTGTTTAATTTTTATATTTTAATATAAACAAATATAATATTCCCATTAGGTAGTTATTTACCTTCTTGCAATGAAACTTGCTTTGCACTTAAATTAAACAACAATATAGGCGGTTAATTCATTTTCGTAAAGACGCCTGTGGTAGGCAGTGCCCGTGGTACCTCCCATCAGCATGTGCAACGCTGCAAGCGAAATACGAAAGAGCACTACTATGCCCTAGCGGCAAAACGCAAGTGAGTAGTGGAGGGCCCAGTGCCCGTCCCCCGATCCTATTTGTCTCACACACAACCTCCGGCTGACAAAAACGTATACAAATTTAAATTTGTAGCAGAGCGCGGTATTGACAACTGATTTCAACTGATATGATTGAACAAAAAACACGAAACACTACTTTAGTTGCGTTGATATCTTCAATGGAGTTTTTGCTGAAATTTTCTTTTTCTTTTTAAATTTTGATTCGTAGTGTATGATTTGTCTTCCTCTATTAGTTTCTTTGTAGTGTTTGTCATCTACCTGTCTAATTTGTCCGATATTTGTAAATGGATTGGTTTTCTTTGAATTTACTAACGGAGATTGCTTGTATTTAGTATCGACTTCGAATTCGTGTCGTTTTTCATTAGGTTTGGTCATTTAACGAATATTATTTTCCTGAGTGTTGTATTCAGTGGTTCCTTAATGAAGATATCAGCGGGTGTCCTATTGGTAGTATTATGTTTTATTTTATGATTAAAGGTGTATAATATTAGTTCGAACTTTGTGTATTTATTTTCCATATTTTTCTCATTTTCAATAACTCTTAGTTTTTCGGTCTCTTAGTTTTTAGTTTTTCATTTAATGTCTTATAAAATCTTTCCAATTCCAATTTAATTTAGTATATCTTTTTTTTTTACGTTATTTTTAAAACAATTATATTCAAAAACTCTTTGCTAAATTTCAGGCAATTAGCCATAACTTTGGTAATTTCCCTCAAATCGCCGAAAGTTATACCTTCCTGATCTTATATCTTCGAGTAATTTCATTTTCTATATACATCTAGCAAACTATAATCTGGCCCATTTTTTGCAAATTTTCAAAGGGGGATGAATTTTTGAAACAATCGAAAAAATAATTTTTTTGTTCGAGTTATAGAATCTTTTGATACAGATTTATGGAAAACAAGTAAGGGAGCAGCAGTCGAGTTTCCCGACTGCAAAATACCCTGTACCCTTAGACATGCTTACAATTTATTTATTTAGTATCAATAAATAAATGAAACAATATTCTATTAAAAAAGAAAATAAGTTTCGTGTGTCATAAAGCCATACACATTTCGCTGCCAACGTCGCAGTCGGCGTCGCGCAATGCGTATTTTGCTGCGCTTCTGCTTCCCTTACCATAGATTTTGCATGTGGCATACCTTCCGTGTTTCTTATCCGATTTGGTTCAAATTAAAAAATTAGATAGCTTTTATAAGCACCAACGCATATGCCGAATTGCACAGCATTAGGTTAATAATTGTGGGCGTGGCCGTTTTTTGCGATTTGCGGGGTAGCGGGGGGTGATATCAAAAAAAAACAACAAACTTGTACTGCGTATATTAATTACCTATCCAACGATATATGGCACATGTCTGTAGCTCTTGTAGTTTCTGAGATCTAGACGTTGATACGGACAGACAGACGGACGGACGGACGGACGGACGGACGGACGGACGGACGGACGGACAGACGGACGGACAGACGGACATGGCTATATCGACTCGGCTGTTGATGCTGATCAAGAATATATATACTTTATGGGGTCGGAGATGCTTCCTTCTGCCTGTTACATACATTTGCACCATATTATGATACCCTTTTCGCCCATTTTCAATGGGTACAGGGTATAAAAAGAAAATAAGTTTCGTGTGTCATAAAGCCATACACATTTCGCTGCCAACGTCGCAGTCGGCGTCGCGCAATGCGTATTTTGCTGCGCTTCTGCTTCCCTTACCATAGATTTTGCATGTGGCATACCTTCCGTGTTTCTTATCCGATTTGGTTCAAATTAAAAAATTAGATAGCTTTTATAAGCACCAACGCATATGCCGAATTGCACAGCATTAGGTTAATAATTGTGGGCGTGGCCGTTTTTTGCGATTTGCGGGGTAGCGGGGGGTGATATCAAAAAAAAACAACAAACTTGTACTGCGTATATTAATTACCTATCCAACGATATATGGCACATGTCTGTAGCTCTTGTAGTTTCTGAGATCTAGACGTTGATACGGACAGACAGACGGACGGACGGACGGACGGACGGACGGACGGACGGACGGACGGACAGACGGACGGACAGACGGACATGGCTATATCGACTCGGCTGTTGATGCTGATCAAGAATATATATACTTTATGGGGTCGGAGATGCTTCCTTCTGCCTGTTACATACATTTGCACCATATTATGATACCCTTTTCGCCCATTTTCAATGGGTACAGGGTATAAAAAGAAAATAAGTTTCGTGTGTCATAAAGCCATACACATTTCGCTGCCAACGTCGCAGTCGGCGTCGCGCAATGCGTATTTTGCTGCGCTTCTGCTTCCCTTGCCATAGATTTTGCATGTGGCATACCTTCCGTGTTTCTTATCCGATTTGGTTCAAATTAAAAAATTAGATAGCTTTTATAAGCACCAACACATATGCCGAATTGCACAGCATTACGTTAATAATTGTGGGCGTGGCCGTTTTTTGCGATTTGCGGGGTAGCGGGGGGTGATATAAAAAAAAAACAACAAACTTGTACTGCGTATGTTAATTACCTATCCAACGATATATGGCACATGTCTGTAGCTCTTGTAGTTTCTGAGATCTAGGCGTTGATACGGACAGACAGACGGACGGACGGACAGACGGACATGGCTATATCGACTCGGCTGTTGATGCTGATCAAGAATAAATATACTTTATGGGGTCGGAGATGCTTCCTTCTGCCTGTTACATACATTTGCACCATATTATGATACCCTTTTCACCCATTTTCAATGGGTACAGGGTATAAAAATGAAGTGCCTATTCATAAATGGTATTCCGTTGAAAAATCGAACACGAAATGTCCTAAATATTCTATGAAAACAAACCAAAAATGAATTTTATAATTATAAAATATAATTATAAACCGGGGTCACCAGCAACCTCTTTATAGCCTTGCTTTCTGTTATTTCAGCCTAAAGGGCGCGCCGGCTAGACACTTGTGCCTAGCTTAAAACATGAAAATTAATTATACAATAATTTTATTAAACACTCGTTTAAAGTCATCTACGGGATCGACCCCTAGGGGATCGTGTTATTAGGTCCCTCGGCTGACGTCTTTTCAGCCTCCTTAGCAACGTCCCAGTGGCAAGTCGTTATGCCAGTCTGTTCCTGTGCCCCCATAGTCTGTTATTCTAGCGGCTTGAGTGGTTATTAAATCCGTTAAAGACTGTGGGCAGCTTGAGATCTTTGTGCAGTGACGAGTTACGAATGTACCACTCGCATCCGGTGATCAATCTGAGTGTTTTGTTTTGGGCCGTCTGTACTCCTTTGATTTGGCTATCAAAAGCTAATTCCCATATTTGGCACCCATTCCTCCAGATCCGCACGATAATTTGCTTGTAGATGGTCACCTTATAAGCCAAAGACAGTTTGCTCCTTGAACTTAACAGCCAAAAATGTTTGTTCATTGCATTTCGTATGCGGGTTCTAATGGCGGTGAAGCACATCACTGCCAAGGTGAGTCTGCGATCCAATGTAAGACCAAGGAATACCTTGGCCTGTCCTACAGGCCAGGGGGCAAGCGGCCTGATAGGCAGGTCCATTTGGAGCGCTTGAGACAGCTTAAATGGCTGAAAACGTTTAGAAAGGTCCCCAGCAAAAACCTCGGCTTGCTGCAAGTCCGTCCGACACCATGTCCCGTTACTGTCTCCTCCTTTTGATGGCGCGTGTGGCCTTCCAAAGTGAGTGCGTCGCGTCATTAGCAGTTCCAGTATTCGCCAGTCTCGCATTGAACCATCCAGCTTTGTGATCTGCCAATGCCCGTTGAAGTTCGCTCTGCACTCTATTCCATTCATTACGCTGTCGTGCCTGATTCTGGTTATGCCTCTGGTTGTTTCTGCCTCTTTTTATGTCCGCGTAAGAGCCATCACTACCCCTAGTGATGGCCACCTGCCCGCTGGGGTCAAGTTGCGGCACTGAACGCTCGTTAAATGATCTTCTAGCACCCATGCCGCGCTTGAGCCTGGAGCGTTGTACGACTGCCTGCAACTTGGCATATCCTGCGTAGGTTTCAGGGTGCTGCTATCCACAGTTGTAGCACGTACATAGTTCAATGCGAGGCCAAGTTCAGCTACTTGCAGCGTGTTCTGCTTATTTACGCAGACGTGGGCTTTTCGGCAGTATTTGGCCAAGTGGCCAAATTGCTGGCATCGGTGACACTGCACAACAGTGGTTCGTTTTCGGAGCGGTTCGACTGCAACCCTCATGTAGCATAGTGTCTTGATTTTTAATATGTCTTTGTTAATAGACGCAGTGGCAATATTAACGAAGAATATGTTAATCGGCCTCGCTTCGGTGCAGCCTGGTTCGCTGCGGCAATGGAATTGCATATGCTTGCAGTAGCTCTGGCGGCTTGTTGGCCAGCACTAGCTTGTTCACTCAATTCTTCAGCATTGCTCTCGTTATCCATTTCCGTGGTGACTTAAGCGAGTAGTTGGAATTTGTTAGTATTTCCACTGTAGCTATGTTGATTTACCGAGTTTTCATCTAAATGCGATTTTTTTCTAACTAATATAGGAGAGGTACGTGGATCCATCCAACGCTTGATCTTTTGGAAGCGCTGCGCAGATTCCAAGGTGCGCGCAGTAGTTTGGTTGCTGTTAGTTGTCATGCCTAAAGGGCCCAGGGTCCCTTGTGCAGAGCCACGTCCAGATTCTCTTGCCGCCGCCATGATTTCGCTATCCTGGGTAATGTCGCTTGTATGTCCTACATTTACGGTTGGTGTAACTTCTTCGGCTTCTTCGGTCCTAGCATAGTCCGCTTTATACGTTTTTCGGATTTATCCAGATTTAATCGAAAACTTGAAAGTATGCAACGGAAATCGGGAGACAGTTTGGCAAGATACTAGCCGAGACTTGACCTTAGATAAAGCTTAATAAGAGCTTATGGGCAAACAGATGTTTTGTTTGGTCTAGCCGGCATGTGAATGCCGGACCCAATTGCTAAAGTGAAATTTATTTTTAAGTCAATAACTTTAGTCGTTTTGCAATTTGGAAACACTTTTATGTAACTTGTTGTTACACTAGCCACTGTTTGTACAACTACTGTGGACTTGTCCATGCTCACTACTATGTGAAATTTAATTAGCCCACGAGCTTTGCGACACAGTCGAATCGGCATTCGACTTCGATTTCGAATCCAACAAACTTATATTCTTCAACTTTTTCGGGAGAGTTTATTTCCCTGGACTGAAAATGTCAGCTGTCACGAGACTGGGTATTTTAATCTTCCATTTTTGCTATATTACAAATTTCGCATTCATTTAAGTTATGAACCCTCTTCTTGCGCCCTTCGTCACACCCCCTCCCACCGGCCTGGCTCACGCGCGCTTCCACCGATTGCGCCACTTTACGGTCACTCTATCCCATCACAGTTCGCTGACTTCGTCCCCCGCCTTGCCCAGCAGCTGTGTGGGGTGGCCCCTCGCCCCAAGTCGCCTGCTGACGAGGCGCGAAAGCACGAGAGCCGAGCGCTGGTGAGAGCAGCATCAATTCGGAAAGGAAAATATTACCATATTTGGCAATATTGCCAAAGAGTGGGCTGCACTGCACTGCACTAGAAGAGAGAGCCACTCGCTGCACTTGCGCTCGGCCGCTCTCTCGCACTTCTTTACGCACGCTCGCCCGGATCTGTTCATTTTTCAACCCTCGAATTCCGCTGCTGCCTCTTCAAGTTTTCCCGCTAGAAGGACGACACATAACGGAACCGCAAGCAGCTTGCTAACCAAATCCTAAAATAAAACTTATTACAACTTGAACCTGGTCTTGACTGTTATTTGGAGAACCACAGCAGGTTGGCTGTTATATTAAGGTGAGGTATACGGCAACGAGTGCCGAGAACCCTGATGCAAGTGCAACTTGCGTTAACTGGCGCTCGAGCAGGGACTGGCAATGTCCGGCCGATAAAATGATACAAAAAATTGTGGAAATTTGTGCGTAAAAATGGTGGTGGTGTGCGTAAGTCAGATTAAGATCTGAAATCCATAAAAGAAAAAGAAGTGTTGCGTGAGCTGTGTATAAAATGATGAAATAGCAATTACCCGCTGCCGGGGGGAACTACGCCCATCCCGGGGCGCAACAAAAATTGCATAATTCAATAAAAGGTGTAAAATTTCTAAAATAAAAATGTAAACCTATGTTGCGCCAAGACCTAATTTAAATTAATAAAACAACGACCCGCTACCGGAGGACGCCACGTCGTCCATGCCGAGCGCAAGAGTTGTACGATACCTATAACGTAATTAAAACGTAATCAACCCACTGCGGCGGTACGGCTTGTGGAAAAAATTTTTTTTCCCTTGCCAATTCGCGAGTGCAAAAGATTGTGTGGAATAAACCAATAATTAACCATTGCAGCAGTTTACCTGCGGCAATACGAGTAATATGAGCGCCCAGCGTGATAAAGTGGTGTGTGGCAGCTTGTTGGATACGTTAAGTGGTGTGGAATGCACCCAAAAAAAACCGCCCAACAAGTTGTGTGGCGGCCGTACCTTAGTAGGCAAACAGCCAAAAGGGATACTACGGAACCACCGTGCCCAGTGCCGAAGTAAACTAGAGGTCATCAATAAAAACCTGTAACAGCACGCACGCAAGGAAAAAATATTACAAAATGCGTAGCGCACGTGCAATCAAAATACACAAAAAAAAAAAAAAAAAAAAAAAAAAAAAAAAATTGTACAAACACATGCACAACACCACTATTCAAAAGAAAACAAATATAGTACAATTTCCCCAATTTCCCGAAATGGAACGAATAAAATACAAATTCTCTACAATACACTAAGTCACCTTTTTTTTTTTTTACTTATCCCAATAGAATACTCATGCTGTAGGGGTACAACCTATAACGACGAAAACCAATAAAGAGCATACAAGGGTGAGTGAAATATTTCATTAAATTTAATTGCCATATTTGCTAAATTTAGAAAAATAAAAAAGCAACAGATATTCTTTTTTGTTGGGTTAAAACCGTTGTCTCACATTTCCGTAAAGTATAACGAATTCCATTACCTTGAATACTTCCTGCATCTTTCCAACGCGAACTAAAAATCAAAATGGAAGAGACCCTGCGTGCTCTTAGCGAGTCCCTCAATGCCCTGACCAACGTGGTGACAGGCATTAAGGAAGATATTAAGAAGAATAATGATAGGTTGGCTATTTTAGAGCAGGAGCGCGGGAACGCTGACCCTACGGTCGACCAACCGCAACCCCTGGTGCGCGCACGCACCGAGTATGAACTGAGGGAGATATCGGTCCTCCCTGACTGCGTCAAAGAACTGCAGGCGTTCGAAGGACGGCAGGAGGCTTACCTGTCTTGGATAAACAGGGCACAATCAATATTGACCGACTATGACTTGATTAAAACCAGACCCCTGTATAGGGCAATTGTCTTGCATATTAGACAGAAAATAAGGGGACACGCCGACATGGCCTTGGCGGCCTATGGCGTCCAGGACGACGATTGGGACGACATAAAACGAGTCTTGGCGCTGCATTATGCAGACAAACGAGACTTACGGACGCTTGAGCATGAGCTCGGCGTTATGTCCCAAGGTTCTAGACCACTAGATAGATTCTATATGGACGTTAATGGCCATCTCTCGTTGATCTTAAATAATTTGAAGGCCAGAAACTACCCTCGTGAAGTAGTCAACGCCTTGATAGAAACCTACAGAGACAAGGCTTTGGATGTTTTTATCCGAGGAGTGGGGGGAGATTGTTCCAAACACTTACTTGTCCGCAGCCCTAAGAATCTACCAGAGGCGTACTCCTTTTGTATGGGATTGCAGAATGTAATGTCAAGGAATTCCGCAACTCAGAACTATCAACCGTCGGGTGCCCCAAGATTCGCAGGCCCATATCAACCAGACCACCGTTCCGAACCCCTTTTTCTCCTGGTTCAGGCTGATTTTCGGAAAACTCCTACAGAACTCAGGGTCCTAGACAGGCCATTAAAATGGAACCCAATCGGTCGGGTCAATCTTACCAATCAGGATACAATGGTCGCCAAGAAGAAGGCTCCGGTATTAAGAGAATGTCCGAAGGAAACAACCCATTCCGAAAGGCACAAAGACTGTACCACATGGAATTGGCACCACCCCCGCTAGCCCCAGCGGCTAGTGAGGGCAACCAAGGGCGTTCACACGAAGGTTATTATGATAACGAGTCTCAAGTTGTCGAGGGAACCAACAATTATTCTCCACAAGGAAATGCAGAAGGAGCTACAGATGCTCCACTTAACCTTGAGACTGAGGGAGGGGCAAATTTTATGACCAACGCCTCTCCAGTGTACCGTACTTAGAGTATGCTACGGAGAGGGGAGAGAGGCTAAAGTTTTTGATCGACACGGGGGCGAACAAAAACTTTATTAGCCGAAGGCTCGCAGCCGGGTGTACCACAGTCCGTAAACCCTTCTCCGTACTGTCCGCTGCGGGTAACATCATGATAACGCACCACCTAGTTGGTAAATTCTTCAAACCACTAGGGAATGACTCGGATATTACCTTTTTTGTACTACCAAATTTACATTCCTTTGATGGTATCATTGGCGACGATACTCTCAAAGACTTAAAAGCCATAGTGGATAGGGAAAACCATTGTCTGATAATAACCCCAGGAATTAAAATCCTTCTTTTGGCGAGAGCTTCACTAAACGTTAACCCGTTACTCGCCGCCGAACACCCAGATGGTACACAAGAAATTTTGAATTCCCTTCTCGGGGAATTTCCCCGCATCTTCGAGCCCCCCTTACCTGGAATGTCCGTGGAGACGGCCGTCAAGGCTGAAATCCGGACAACCACACAAGACCCAATCTATGCTAAAAGTTATCCTTACCCAGTCAATATGCGCGGAGAAGTCGAACGTCAAATCGATGAACTGCTGCAGGACGGTATAATTCGACCCTCTAATAGCCCTTACAATTCCCCTATCTGGATAGTCCCGAAGAAACCTAAACCAAACGGAGAAAAACAATATCGCATGGTAGTCGATTTCAAGCGGTTAAATACCGTCACCATACCCGACACTTACCCCATCCCAGATATAAACGCTACGCTAGCCAGCCTTGGCAATGCCAAATACTTTACCACCCTAGATTTGACTTCTGGATTCCATCAAATCCACATGAAGGAAAGCGACATTCCAAAGACAGCTTTCTCTACTCTAAATGGGAAGTACGAGTTCCTCCGTCTACCATTCGGTTTGAAGAATGCACCTGCAATCTTCCAAAGAATGATCGATGATGTTTTGCGCGAGCATATTGGCAAGGTCTGCTACGTTTATATTGACGATATCATCGTCTTCAGTAAAAATTATGACACACACTGGAAAAGTCTCCGATTGGTATTAGCGAGTTTATCAAAAGCAAACCTCCAGGTGAACCTCGAGAAGTCGCATTTTTTAGATACGCAGGTAGAATTCTTAGGATATATCGTCACGGCCGACGGCATTAAGGCAGATCCGAAAAAGGTCAGGGCAATTAGCGAAATGCCTCCTCCGACCTCTGTTAAGGAGTTAAAAAGATTTCTAGGCATGACCTCATACTACAGGAAGTTCATTCAGGACTATGCGAAGGTAGCAAAGCCCCTTACAAACTTGACGCGTGGATTGTACGCTAATATAAAATCTTCACAATCAAGCAAAGTGCCAATTACATTAGACGAGACGGCTCTAAAGTCTTTTAATGATTTAAAGTCAATTCTCTCTTCTTCTGAAATACTGGCGTTCCCATGTTTCACTAAACCATTTCATCTAACCACGGACGCTTCTAACTGGGCCATCGGAGCTGTCCTCTCACAGGATGACCAGGGCAGAGATAGGCCGATAGCGTACATTTCCCGTTCATTAAATAAGACGGAGGAAAACTACGCTACAATCGAAAAAGAAATGCTCGCGATAATTTGGTCATTGGATAATCTTCGGGCTTACTTATATGGCGCTGGTAGTATTAAAGTATATACTGACCATCAACCTCTGACGTTTGCCCTGGGCAACAGAAACTTCAATGCGAAGCTAAAACGCTGGAAGGCTCGTATAGAGGAATACAACTGCGAACTCATCTATAAACCTGGAAAATCTAATGTGGTGGCTGACGCGCTTTCACGCATTCCGCCTCAGCTTAACCAGTTGAGCACCGATTTAGATGCTAATCCAGAGGATGATATGCAGTCTTTGGCTACTGCCCATAGCGCTTCACACGACAGTTCACGATTGATACCCCACGTTGAATCTCCAATCAACGTTTTCAGGAACCAACTCATTTTTGACACAACCAGGTCGGAATACCTATGCGAGCACCCGTTCCCAGGTTATACTCGCCATCTGATTCCTCTCAAAGACGGATCACTTGCCGATTTAACCAACTCGTTACAATCATATCTACGACCTGTAATAATTAACGGCGTCAAAATCCCGGAAGCACATTTGCAAAGCTTTCAGTCCATCTGCTTAGCGAATTTTCTTTTATACAAAATTCGGATAACGCAGCGCCTAGTGGTGGACGTGTCTGGCGCAGAGGAAATTTGCGAAATAATTGAAAAAGAACACCGTAGAGCACATAGGGGCCCTACGGAGATTCGCCTCCAACTTTTGGAAAAATGTTATTTCCCACGGATGTCCAGTACGATCCGTCTACAAACTTCCTCATGCCAGTGTTGCAAACTCTACAAATATGAGAGACACCCTAACAAACCAAACCTACAACCTACGCCAATTCCTAACTACCCATGTGAAATACTTCACATCGACATTTTTGCGCTCGAAAAAAGGTTATACCTAAGTTGTATTGACAAATTTAGCAAGTTTGCCAAACTTTTCCACCTGCAGTCAAAAGCATCCGTGCATTTGCGAGAAACTTTGGTGGAGGCCCTACATTACTTCACCGCCCCTAAGGTCTTGGTTTCGGATAACGAGCGAGGGTTGTTATGCCCCACAGTGCTCAACTATCTTCGGTCCCTAGATATCGATCTGTACTATGCTCCAACCCAGAAGAGTGAAGTAAATGGTCAAGTCGAGAGATTCCACTCTACGTTCCTAGAAATTTATCGTTGTCTTAAAGATGAGCTCCCTACCTTCAAACCCGTTGAGCTGGTACACATAGCAGTGGACCGCTACAACACTTCCGTTCACTCGGTAACGAATCGAAAACCAGCAGACGTTTTTTTCGACCGCTCGTCAAGGGTAAACTATCAGGGCCTGACAGATTTCCGGCGGCAGACTTTAGAGGACATCAGGGGCTTAATTGAGCATAAGCAAATTAGAGGTAATATGGCTCAGAATAAAAATAGGGACGAGCCAAAGTCTTATAAGCCGGGAGAGGAAGTTTTTGTTGCAAATAAGCAAATAAAAACAAAGGAAAAAGCGAGGTTCAGATGCGAAAAGGTACAGGAAGACAACAAGGTAACAGTTAAAACCAGATCAGGAAAAATTTTCCACAAATCTGATCTAAGAAATTGAGACGTGGTTTTCACATATAAAAAAGAAACGCGAAAAAGAATAACAAAAGTAATAAAAGTGAGTTGTGGCAGCTAATGAAATATTCCACCCATGCATACCCTAATTTAACACACACTGACGATATCAAGATTTTATTAAACTATATAAAAAAATATAAATAAGAAATGAATTAAGAAATACAAAAAAATATAAAAAAATACAGATTATAAGAAATAAGAAATAAGAGATATAAAAAAATAAAAATATAAGTACACAAAATGTACCGTACCCCCACACACTATGTAGTCTTAGAACAACTTAAACGACCGGATACTTACGAATTGTCTTTTTGTAAGCTCAATTTCTGCATGCGTAGCAAATCCCGCTCACTGGACTGGCTGGGGTCGGCTTGGAAATGGGTAGCTGGATCTCCAGATGCTGCTGATTGGAACGCCGTCTTGGCCGCGCAAGCGACGGCTTCGAGGAACAGCGACCAACAATAAAGGACAAACGCGCGATGCAACACACGAATCCGTCGAGCAGCTAAACAACGTCAACGGAACTCTAAGAACGGCCAGCAACTTTCAACTTTCCCTGGAATACGTCCACGACGTGAGCGTGAAGAATTTGGAAAAGATGACCAACGTGGCGAGTGAGCTACTAGCCTCTTTTCTCACCGAGGCGGCACTCGCAATCTGCATATTCCTAGGCTTTTATTTCCTATGGAAGAAGCTGATGTCCACCAAAGGCATGCCCGATGTCCGCGAGATTGCTGCAAACTTAGAAACATTGGGCCAAACCGAGCTGAACAAGGCTCACTAATCTGCGGGACGCAGATCTTGAGGGGGGAGGAGTTATGAACCCTCTTCTTGCGCCCTTCGTCACACCCCCTCCCACCGGCCTGGCTCACGCGCGCTTCCACCGATTGCGCCACTTTACGGTCACTCTATCCCATCACAGTTCGCTGACTTCGTCCCCCGCCTTGCCCAGCAGCTGTGTGGGGTGGCCCCTCGCCCCAAGTCGCCTGCTGACGAGGCGCGAAAGCACGAGAGCCGAGCGCTGGTGAGAGCAGCATCAATTCGGAAAGGAAAATATTACCATATTTGGCAATATTGCCAAAGAGTGGGCTGCACTGCACTGCACTAGAAGAGAGAGCCACTCGCTGCACTTGCGCTCGGCCGCTCTCTCGCACTTCTTTACGCACGCTCGCCCGGATCTGTTCATTTTTCAACCCTCGAATTCCGCTGCTGCCTCTTCAAGTTTTCCCGCTAGAAGGACGACACATAACGGAACCGCAAGCAGCTTGCTAACCAAATCCTAAAATAAAACTTATTACAACTTGAACCTGGTCTTGACTGTTATTTGGAGAACCACAGCAGGTTGGCTGTTATATTAAGGTGAGGTATACGGCAACGAGTGCCGAGAACCCTGATGCAAGTGCAACTTGCGTTAACTTTTATAATATTTTCGATTAACTTTTGATGATCTGGATAATAGAATTTTTCTTTAAACCATTTTGGTTATTTTTCTATTCCAGGATGTAATAATTGTCCATGTATTTTTAATATGGCTTCTTTGAAATCGGCATAAGTGTTTAAATCAATTAATTTTGTTGTTGTTTTTATTGCTTTGGTTATACTAAAGGATCCGATGATTTCTGCAACTGATTTTTGAAATGTTGCAAAATCTGTTTCATGATAGAAGTATAAAACACTGTATTTTTTACATATATATTTTTTAATTATTTCTTTAGATAGTTCTGTTGTTAATTCTTTATATTGAGTTTTTGTTTTGGTAATATAATGAATTACGTCTGCTTTTTTTTCGTTACTGTTTACACTATAAACTTGTGCGTACACTTAATGAGTTCAATTCGGGTGTTTGAATCTAACTGACTCGCTACTGCGAGGGCTTCACCTTTTATTCATTCTTACATAGGTTCTTATCATCTAATTATATAATCCAGCGTTTGTAAGAATCCGCAGTCTGCGTTTCTAAATGCATCAATCTTAAATCTATGTTTGAGGCCGATGACCGCGCTAATCACCTCCCGCGTGGTCATGACACTCTCTTGACACTTCGGTAATAGGCCGCTGCAATCGTACTTATCTGTAGTTGCCACTCATGCTGTCCAGTGACATGTTTATTGCAGTCCATAAATAGAATATATTTATAGTTTGCCTAGTTATCATGTCCAAACATATATATAGACATTCTCCGGGGGGAAAAAATGTACGGCTAGTAGCCGTCTCTCATTTATGCGTTGCCTCCGGATATAAATGACCAATATAATTATGATAATCGTTGTCAACCCCAGAGCCGAGTGTCCGCTTGCCGTGTGGAAAATCAAGCCATCAATGTTTACCTTGTTATTTTTCAGAGTCTTGATGCGCATTTGAAGATTTTGCAGTTCATTAGTGTTGTTGACAATCAAGTGCTTCAGCGGGACCACGTTCCATGTCCCTTTGTCATCTATAATTCGTAAACTGGGGAAGATAGACATTTCAGACGCTGTCAAAATTACTTTTTGAGAAGTAATTATTGTTGTTGCTGCAAGTACAATAGTTTTATAATGCCTTGAGTGGGCAGTCTTATAACTTGATGCTGTTCGTTGCATCTTATATTGCTTTTGTATTCCGAAACAGTCTAAATAGCCAACGGTTTTATCCACTTATCTTTTTGATGAATGAATTGCCTTGGAATTCCATCATTTCGCATGAGTGTGCCTTGCTTGGTTTCAATGGTGATATTTCGCAAGAGTGATCATCCGCGTTTTTCCATGCCCAATTACTTTCGCAAAGCCATGTTGTCGAATCCTCTTGTCTGCATTGGTTAATTAGACATTTGGTGATATGCGTTTATGTCTGTATTGAACGCAAAAAATTTAGATTTTAATTTCGGAATAAGCTTCGTTCCGTTTGTCCACAGTGGTATTGGGATTACTTCAAAGAGATCCGTTTCCTGATTGTTGTATTTCGGCAATTTTACTTCAATGAATAGGACATTATCCTTAAACATATCTTTTGCCTTCATCAGTTTATAGATCAGTGATAATTGTATAACTGAGTTTCCACCCGGTAGCATTTGTTTTCGTCCTAATTTTTGCTTAACTTTTTCGAGCTCCTCCAGCATTTTGTTAGGCGCAATTAGTGTAGGATGAATTCTTCCTTCACTAATGTCCGTTATCATTGAGATCGCTGTTGCTCGTAGGCTTTCTGCCTCTTCAATCCAGTTTCGCACTTGATTTGATAACATAAGGAATTAAATTGACTCCTTATATACCATAAAGTGCTCCTTCATGGTTTCTGCAATAATATTGACTTGTTGGGTCAGTTTTACCAAATTCCGGTTTGCTTCTATCGTAGTTGCTCTTACTAATTCTTCCGTGGCATTGATGACCGAGGTCTAATTGTCAACATATTCAACGGAAAATGAAAACATCTAACGAGATGTTTTCATTTTTTATGATCGTTTGCATATTTTCCTATTTGCATTTCCGATATCAAAGAACAGTATAAGCCTTTTCTTTCGGTTGGTACGGTGCCGTAGTATTTTGTCTTTTTATTTGATGTCAATTTCTGTCCGTATTGTCGTGCCGAAGGAATCGCAGTAGTCCTTGAAGTCTCCCATTTTTTCGAAAACCAAGCGGGATTTTTCCAGGAAGTCCTCTGATTGTTTTATGACATCAAAATAAGCTTGCATGTCATAATAAAACAATAATTGCCAACTTGATGTAGCGACTTCAATTTTAACAATTTTGTTCACCATAACTACAGCTTTTGCGTCGATGTCGTAAATTTCAGTTTTCGAATTCGCAGTTTCGAATTTTCTGTCGCAGTTGTAGCTTGCAATATCAATAAACAGCATAGCACAGTAGCTATGTTTCCAGTGCCATTCCTTTTGTCTCTTGGATCTCGCTGCCTAAGCTTCTTGTCCTTGCGTAGCTGCATTGAATCCGTTATAGATGGCGTTGCAGCTCCATCTGGTTTTGCTTCGCTAACAGGAAGTTGACAGATCTTGTTTAGCGATCTTTTTACTTCCCCATCGTTTGTTTTAACCGTGACTATCCGGACTTTATCATCTTGTTCTTTAGTCGTACTTATGATTCTTCCCATTGGCCATCTTGCAGGGTGGGTGTTCTCATGTTTTATAAGAACCAGCTGTCCTTCAGATTTGGCTTTTCTTGACGCCATTTGATTCGCTGTTGCTGTGACACCAGATACTCCTCCTTCCGTTTCTTTCAAAAATCATCTCTGATGCGTTGAATAAGCTTCCCACCAGAAAATGACCCGGCGTTAATATGTCCTCACCATCGTTTTCGCTCCTTACAGTGACTAATGGACGCGAGTTTAGCACTGCTTCGATTTGACATAGCAGCGATGCAAATTCTTCATATGTAAAGCTGTTTTCACCAATAACTCGTTTAAGGTGATGCTTCACTGATTTTACACCGGCTTCCCATAAACCTCCCATGTGGGGGCTTCCCGGGGGAATAAAGTGCCACTTGATGCCTTCTTTTTCCAGTGTAGATGCTAACTCATTATTGTTTTTAATGACAGCTACAAATTATTTTGCCAATACTCTTGAAGCTCCCACGAAGTTTGTTCCATTATCTGAGTATAGGTTCTCACTCTTGCCTCGTCTTGCAAAGAACCGTGGAAGAGCCTCCAGAAATTTTTCTGACGAAAGGTCGCTAACAGCTTCCAGATGAATCGCTTTATGGGGTAAATAGTATTTACCTTGACCCGTTGTCTTTACAGATTCCATATGTCCCATCTTAAGGTATTCTTTCATGAATTCGTTGTATGCAGCCCAGTTCTTTGGGTTTCTTTGAAACTTCTTTTCCATTTGCATATGCCTTGCCATTGCCTGTTTGCGAGAGTCTCCCAGCTTTGCCTCTTTGTGGAATGGAATTGAAACCACAAATCTGCCTTCCTCGTTGATGAAAGTTGTTTCTTGGAATTTTCTTTCGCATTCTGCATTGTCTGTAATCGTCCCATCGTTCATCTTCCAAATCCAAAACGCATTCCAGGTCCTTTAGATTTATTGTTGTAGTGGCACTTATAATTTTTTGTTTGCTGCTCGAGTTATATTTCCGGACACAATCCATCTAAATCTGGTTTTTTGTCCCAAGATTCCAATAACCGTTTTTATTTTCCCCATCGTAATCAGGGGAAATGGATCCACACCTATCACCATGTCAATTCTGCTTGGCTCGTTGAATCGTGGATCTGCTAGCCTGTAGCGCTTCCACTCTTTGTTGATATCGATATCAAACTTTTTGCTGGGAAGGGCTCTATAGAGTGTTGGTAAACCAATGCTTTCTTTGATGTTTTGAAGCTGCTTGGAATTTTTGGATTGATCGTCAGGTGAACGCTATTTCTTGATAATTGAGTAGTTTTCGAGATACCTTCGACCTCTATAGTACTCCTTACTATGGGAATCCTTAATATTTGTGCTGCCTCCTCTGAAATCAGCGTCTTCTGGGATCCACCGTCAATAAGCGCCCTCAACTCGTTGTAACCTCCAGCTTTGTTTTTAAACCACAGCTGTAGCCAATAGTGTGTCTTGGCCTTGCTTGAGGCTATTGCTGTTGATACTGCGTTTTGTGTCTTCATGAAGAAGGCTGTTGTGTCCTTTGGAGCATCGATTGCATGTGCTTTCCATTATGCGTTCCAAAGCATCTAAAGCACATGCTGTTCTTTTGAACGAATTCTTTTTTTTTTTCGATTGATTGTGCTCTGAATTTGAGACACTTTATCATATCGTGGCCATCCTTAGAGCAAAAGGCACACGATCTAACTTGCACTTTTCTTGTAGCAAGCTGAGTGGTATTTTTGGTAATGGTATTTACTGAGTTGTATTGTTGCTCAATAAACTCCAGTACGTCTTGTAAGGACTGTATAGCTCTTGCCTCTTTTACATGCTGTTCATACAGCTGCAAGGCTTCTGGCGAAAATTTCCGCAGTAGAATTTCTGCTAAAATTACGTCAGCAGAGCTTTCTATTTTTCCTTTTTCCTTTATGATGAATATGCTCTCGGTCGCAGTATCCAAAAACTTCCTTAAATTTTTCTCATCATGGGGCAGCAAGCACTCTAGTTCCATTAATTTTTTGAAGTGTTGGGAGAATATTTTTCTGCTATTCTCATAGCGTTTGCAGCTAAGCTTCCACGCTGCTGTATAGCTAGCTGCTGATCCTGTTATCAAATGGTTAACCACCATTTGAGCTTCTCCTTTTAAACAGGCTCTTAAATATCCCAGCTTCCTTGTGTTGCTGAGATCCTTCCTGCTGTCTATTAGCTCAGAGAACACCTCGTGGCCATTCTTTCTCATTTCCATTGAACGTTGGAAGGTCCACCTTTGGGAGTTCTGGCACGTCGTAGTTGGAACTTTTGAACTGTTCCAACTTCATTTGAAGTACCATCTCTAGCGCGGCAACTTCAGATTGCAGAATGTCTGTCTCATCTTGATCAAAGGCAGTTCTGTCATACTTGTTTTCAAGCAGTTTCAGTGTGTCCGTCACGTTGGACCAATGACTTTTCATCATTGCCAGCTGCTTGACTAGTTCAATCTCACTTGAACTATCTAGGGTTTCATAGATTAGGCTCATCTGTTGCCTCACCCTGTCCGCTCTTCTATCCACCAGTTGAACCAGATTATCAACTGGACTGGAGCTCCGAGCTGATGCGGTATCATATAATTTAGATCCGCTTGGTAGATTTATCTCTTTAAGTGTTACTACCTTTAATTGTGACTCCTTGTGGGCCTTGATAGCATCCATAGTTTTAATAAATATTTTATCATTAAAATATTGATGATCGCCAACACCCAATTTTACCAGCGCATTGTTGTTAGTAGTAAATCAGACTACCAATACTTCTATTGCTGGTATAGATACCTTTTCCTTGATGGCTTACAGTATTTTTTTTGCAGCTCTCCTCGGTCTTGCATCAATTTCACAGATATTTCCGACAACATCTTGGGAAAACAATCACTGTGACTTGTTTGTGCTTTCTGCTTGTATTCTTTGGCATGATCCGTTCGAGGATTTTTTGATTGGTCGCCCAGTTGACCTAGCTGTGCCTCGACTCACAGCTGATTGATCAGCCAAAGAAAAGCAAGAACACAATGTTTCACCTTATAGTCCTAGTACTTTAAGACGTGGTCTTTTATTCTGTGTTTCTTACCACTGGTGGAAAAAAAAACAGAATCACTCGAATAACCTTGCTCTTTTTACTTTGAAACGCTGGTTTTTTATTCTGTGTTCTTACCACTGGTGCGGGAAAACAACAGATTTTCTCGAAAGACCAAAATGTTCACACTATAAACTTGTGCGTACACTTAATGAGTTCAATTCGGGTGTTTGAATCTAACTGACTCGCTACTGCGAGGGCTTCACCTTTTATTCATTCTTACATAGGTTCTTATCATCTAATTATATAATGCAGCGCTTGTAAGACGCCGCAGTCTGCGTTTGTAAATGCATCAATCTTAAATCTATGTTTGAGGCCTATGACCGCGCTAATCACCTCCCGCGTGGTCATATCTCTTGACACTTCGGCAATAGGCCGCTGCAATCGTACTTATTCGTATTTGCCAATTATGCTGTCCAGTGACATGTTTATTGCAGCACATAAAAAGAATATATTTATAGTTTGCCTACTTATCATGTCTAAACACATATTTTGACTGTTACCTTTTATTAATTTGATTTGTCGACTGAAGTAATTTAAATGTTTTAAATTTGATATAGTTCTGATTATCTTCTGGTCTACTATGTATTGTAGCTATTACACTTTGGAAATTGTTCAGATTTTCTCCTAGCATAGTTTCTTTTATTTTAACTCTTGAGAGAGCATCTGCTACATAGTTTTGTGTTCCAGGTAGATATTTTACGAGACAATAAAATTCTCTTAATTTGATTTTCCATCTTTGGAGTTTCATGTTTGGTTTCTTCATGTTTGTTATGTAACCTAACAAGTGGTTTGTGATCCTGAGAATTTGGAATTCTCTGCCGAAATGATAAGGTTTGAAATATTTTGTTGCCCATACAATAGTTACCAATTCTTTCTCTATCGCGGCATAATTTATTTCAGGCTCGTTGAGAGTTCTACTTGCAAAGCATATTGGTCCTTGATTTTGTGATAATAAATGCTCCCAGTGCTATGTTAATTGCATCTGTTGTTAATGAAAAGGGTTTGTCAAAATCTGGATAAATTAATGTTGGATTTGAAGGGATAAGCACTTACATTTTTTCGAATGCTTTAAATAAGTTTGGATCCTTCATATTTATGGTCCTATTTTCAACTTTGATGTCCTTGGTTTAACAATGTTTGCAAAATTTGGTATGAATTTTCGATAGAATCCACACAAACCTAAAAATGACTTTAACAAAATTCCCGACTTGATCGACTTCGCAATAACTGAAAATATCCTTCGAAACCTCATCAGTGCCGAATCTCTACCGGATCTATCATCAGACCACTCGTCAGTCCTCTTAAATTTCAACCTCCTCCAACGCCCTGAGACTAAAATGAAGGCTATCATATTAACATCAAAGAGAAAAAACTGAGCTAAATACAGAACATACATAAGTTTAAATATTGAGCTGAATCCAAGGCTAAACATTAATGCCGAGATAGAATCAGCAGCACATACCCTGGAGAGTGTCTTAGTTACAGGCACTAGAATCTCAACACTCTAAATAGAGAGCGCACCTAGCAGACCCAGGATAACAAACGCAAACATCCCGCGGTTAGTTCTTGAAAACCGACGTATGCGAGGGGAGTGGGAGCAACGATTCAAAAATGGCTCACGAAATCTCCCCAATGCGCTGAAGAAAGAAGATTAAAACGCCCAACTTCGCTTAATAGAGCAATTTTCAATTTCAGGCAGTAAAAACTCCATATGGAAACCTCATCCCAGTTTAACCACACCGCAGAAACTAAATCCCCATTAAGGAATATCACTGATGATTGTGCCCGTAGCGATAAAGATAGAGCTACCACATTTGCAACGCATCTTCAACGTGTGTTTCACCCGAACCCTGCCACAAGTTCGTTTCTATTACCCACGGTAACAGGCGACGACCAAACACCACATGAGCTAATCGAATTTCAAGCGAATGAAATATCTAAAATCATCAAGGATAAACTAAATCCAAAAAAGTCCCCAGGATGTGACCTATTAACTCCAAAGATGATTATCGAGCTTCCATACTGAACTGAGCATATACCTACCATATTTTCTTGCTTTTAACGCTATCACAAACCTGAGGACACGCAATCTTATTTCAGCGCATCAGTTCGGGTTTTGAGAGAAACATGGAACAATTGAACAAGTCAAACGAATAACATCATCAACATTATTTCGAAAAACGGGAATATTGCTTTTGCAATATTTTTGGATGTCTCATAGCCTTTTGACAAGGTCTGCCTAGATGGATTAATGTTAAAATTAAAACAATTCTTCCTCAAAACACCCACAAACTCCTGAAGTCGTATCTCTACAACAGAATCTTTGTTGTGAGATGCAACTGTGACATGTCCGACGACCACGCTATAAACGCTGGAGTTCCCCAAGGTAGCGTACTTGGACCAACGCTGTACGTTCTTTATACAGCAGACATACCCACAAGCAGACTACTAACAACTTCTGCCTTTGCCAACGAAAAAAGCGATTTTAAGACGATCCAAATGCCCGGTAGAAGCCACAAATCAACACTCTTCTCACCTAGTGGCCGTGGAGAAGTAGCTATCTGACTGGCGAATCAAATTAAACGAACAAAAATGTAAGCATGTAACATTTACACTCAATCGGCAAGACTGTCCTTCAATCACATTAAACAACACCGTACTACCGAAAGCAAATGAAGTGACGGATCTGGGGGTGCACCTCGACCGACGTCTCACCTGACACACGAACATCGAAACCAAAAGAACACACCATAAGCTGAAGGCTAGTAGTATTCACTGGTTTATTTACTCTCGGTCACCCCTCTGTCTGGACTACAGGGTCCTACTCTACAACTCCGTACTAAAACCAATTTGGACATATGAATTCCAACTTTGGAGAAGTGGTAACATTGAGATCAAAAGGCCCAATCAAAGATACTGAGAACAATCACTGGAGCACCCTGGTATATCCGAAATGTAAATATACAAAGAGACCTTAATATCAGATCCGTCAAAGATGAAATAATCCATCGAGAAATCCATGCGAGAAGTTTAACTCCGATCATTAGGTCTTCTTTTCCAGACACATTTAAAAAGACTGTTGAATATCGCCCAAAATTAAGATTTGAAAACTTATTGTTAGTCTCATAATTCCTTAGAAGATAATATCAATCAATTAATCAATAAATGCAGCAAAAAAAAATTAAAGTAATTAATTAATTAAATTCAAAATTTAAAAAATTAAATTAATTTAATTAAATTTACACGACATTCGATCAAAAAAAAAGGTGTTATCAGTTCAGATTATAAATAACTAGATAATCGGCAAGCTATTCGTTTAAGATCTCATTCAACGTTTACGAGCCGCATAAAGCCCCTCGATGGTCCCAAGCAAAGTTTTATTCTTGATGAAGATAATACCTTTTGGCTTACTTTCCATTATCTATAGATCATTATTTAAAATTAGTCATCGGGCCGAAGATAGAGCCAATCGCATTTGCATCGCAAAAAAAGACGAGAAACACCTCGAAGGCGACTTTGAGGAGCAAATTTTTAAATCAATAAAGCAAAAATAAAATTTCTTCAAGAAGGCCACGAGCGTATAGAGCAAAGCATGCCATAGGGTAACGAAAAATGAATCAGCTTATGGGCTTTTGCATCGTGGTGCAGAAATTTTGTGCCATGTTTTACTGAACTCGCAAAGCCAGTGTACATTCCGGTAAGAAACGGAGTAAAAACGGAAAATGGCGAAAAGATATCGTCAAGATGAAGCTCTTGCTCACTAGCGCACAGATCCTTGCGTGTATGGAAGCCACTACCTCACAACAGAGAAAGAATGCCTTGACACCAAAGTGGCTAAAAGCCATTTAGATATTGCTAGGAAGAACAGCTCTACAATCTTATACATTAGAATTCAGGTATAGGAAAGGAAAGTTGTTTTGGGATTACTCTTGGGAGAAGTCTCTTTGAGAATATACAAGTAGTTCTGTAAGTTCGGACACTAATCTGTTTAGGCTATCAGGGAAGTGTGCTAGTTTGCAAGCTAGAGATGTTCTCTTAGTGGTGTTTGTATTTCGGCCAGTCAATGTTTCTTAAGTAAGAAACAGTTGATGGTTTTAATCTTTTCTTTATCCAGTGTTAGATCTGAGATTTGTTAAAAGTTAATTAATTTCATACGGACGACGTTACCCTAAATGGAGATGGATGAATCTCCACGGTAGCTGCCGCAATACCTGTAAAGCTATAATTGTGGTGCACAAATGTGCTATAGAATCCTAGCACTAACATTACCTTCTATGGTTCAAGGTTTCTGGGACTAGTAGGACTATATTCTCTCCAGCCTCAGCCAGGAGTGCAGCACATTCTGATTTACTGTGGTAGAGCTTTATTTTCCGATATAAACCATTTTGATGGATCCTCTATATATATATATATATTGTCGTTGTCCGACATATATACTTCCTCTATCGGACATAATGCCGCAATGCAGCGTTGAAGCATTAGTGAAGAATTAGTGACGTCTTTAGCATCCGGCACCTTAGTTTTGATAGCGATCTCCTTGCTTTCGCTTCCTGGGTCCCACTTGTTGGACTCCGATCAATAAACTTTGAAGTCTTGGAATTAAAGCTAACGTTAAGCTCTCCGGGAGTGGCCTCTATGGGACCTAAAGGCTCTATATTTACCATGAGGATCTTTTGGTTTTAGTCCATCTTCCCCAATTACCAGTCCATTGCATAGAAATGTGAATTCCGGCATCGTTATTCTGACTTCATTGGTGCCGGGATCCAGATACTTGCCCGAGGTTGTCAGCAGGCGTAAGTTGTCAATGGAGTTTCGTCATGCAACAAGCCCGCACAAACCCTACGTGCCCAATTAATCTCGGTTTGTATAACTCCACAGAGCGTAATAACTTTTGGGATGCCCAAGGCCACGTCTTTGCATACAAAAGGAGCCGCAGGATCACGATCTCACAACATTTTATCACCAGGGCAATTTCTAGCACTCCCACTTTAAGGCCATTCCATTGTATCACTCCTAAGAAAATGCAGTTTTCTCCGAGGGATCGATGTGCACTTCGTGGAACCCTTCCTGCTTTGATGACTGTTATCTTTTTAGGCCCTTGAGTGTTTCGGGGCTGATTTGGAAGCATTTTATCCAAACACTGTTGGCGTCGTTTGGGCAAACACCCACCCTACCTTTTTCAACCATTCCGTTTAAAGGTTGGCAGCATAAACTTCCCGATTTTTATACCCTTGAAAAGGGTATTATAATTTTTTCCAAAAATGTGTAACGCATTAAACGAAGCATCTCAGACCCCACAAAGTATATATATTCTTAATCAGCATCAACAGCCGAGTCTATAAAGCCATGTCTATAAAGCAGTTTTAAAGCTAGCATTTTTACCAGATCATTATTTTTGTTGCACGCAGATCAAGTTTAAAAATCGGTCGGATCGGACTACTATATCATACAGCTGCCATACAAATGATCAATCAGATGTCAAGTCTTTGTATGGAAAACTTTTTTGTTCTCCAAGTTATCGCAACCGAATTAAACGTTTATTCATTTGACATAGCCATACACGATTTGTGAAAGTTTGGTCCGAATCGGACCACTATATCACATAGCTGCCATACAAACGACTGATATGAAAACAAGTCTTTGTATGGAAAACTTTTTTTTCCAAGCTATTGCAACCAAATTCAACATTTATTCATTTGACATAGCCATACACGATTTGTAAAAGTTTGGTCCGAAACGGACCACTATATCATATAGCTGCCACACAAACCGATATGACAACAAGTCTTTGTATGGAAAACTTTTTTGTATACCATCTTCGGCAACCCGAAGATAACTTTTCTCACTTGTTTTTTTTTAATATTTATATGAAATGCAAGCTATCCTGACAGTAAAGTAAAGACCACGCGGGTTTATAGATTGAAAAATAATTAACATTGAGAAATCTTCCTCCAAAAAAATATCATTGTGTAATTTTTATATTTTAATATAAACAAATATAATATTCCCATTAGGTAGTTATTAACCTTCTTGCAATGAAATTATCCGATTAGCTTTTCTTTCAAATCGATCCGCCGAACGTATTTTTTATGCAGCTCCGCTTTGCACTTTAATTAAACAACAATATTATTATAGAGGAAAATTGATTATCCTCAACGCTTCGCGTACTTCGCCCGTTTTACGGTAGCGATGATCACCCTGCCGAGTCGACTATCCGTCGATTGGTGTACAAATTCGAGTCAACCGGGTCAGTAAACAATAAGCCGTTTCCCGTGCGTCAAGGTAAAGCGAACTCTGCCGAGAATATCGCCGCTGTGCGTGACAATGTCCTCGAAAACCCGCGCCAGTCAATTCTGCGTCGCGAACTGAGTTCCTGTTTGCCTATTGCAGACGACAACTCGGGACTTGGGCCTGCACCCATACAAGATTTAACTGACCCAGGAGCTTAAGGATAATGACCATAGACAGCGACGTGTGTTGACGCTGATTTTGGCTAAAAAATCATGTTCAACGACGAGGCGCATTTTTGGATGGATGGCTATGTCAACAAGCAAAATTGCCGTATTTGGGACGAGACCAATCCACACGAGGTTCACCAAGTGGCAATGCATCCGCAGAAAGTGACTGTTTGGTGTGGATTTTGGGCCGGAAGCGTGATTGGTCCGTATTTTTTCGAAAACGATAATGGTGTGGCCGTCACCAACTTCTTTTGGTCTGAAATCGAGAATATAGATCTGGACAACATGTGGTTTCAATAAGACGGCGCTACGTGCTACACAGGACACGGTACGATGGATGTTCTGCACGAGCAATTTCCGGACATGGTCATCTCGCGCGGAGGCCACGTGAACTGGCCACAGAGATCGTGCGATTTGACCCCGCTGGACTTTTTCTTTGCCAACGAGCTGCAAACCACCGACGCCCTCAAAGTCAACATACGCCACGCCATCGATCAAATACAGCCCGATTTGTGCGCCAGAGTCATCGAAAATTGGACCTTTCGTGTGCGCGCCACCAACCGAAGGCCACGGCTTCATTTGAATGATGATATATTCCATACATAATGGGATAAACCTTTCAAATCAAAATTTTTTTCATTTCAAATATCAAGCGCCCATAATGGAAAATAGATTATTTCTGATGATAATATAACTTGTTATACTAAATCTTATATCATATCTTCCACTAGCCTTGTATTATATAAAAACCATAAGTATATAAGTAAAACAAGTAAGGGAGCAGCAGTCGAGTTTCCCGACTGCAAAATACCCTGTACCCTTAGACATGCTTACAATTTATTTATTTAGTATCAATAAATAAATGAAACAATATTCTATTAAAAAAGAAAATAAGTTTCGTGTGTCATAAAGCCATACACATTTCGCTATCAACGTCGCAACCGGCGTCGCGCAATGCGTATTTTGGTGCTTCCCTTGCCATAGATTTTGCATGTGGCATACCTTCCGTGTTTCTTATCCGATTTGGTTCAAATTAAAAAATTAGATAGCTTTTATAAGCACCAACGCATATGCCGAATTGCACAGCATTAGGTTAATAATTGTGGGCGTGGCAGTTTTTTGCAATTTGCGGGGTAGCGGGGGGTGATATCAAAATAAAACAACAAACTTGTACTGCGTATATTAATTACCTATCCAACGATATATGGCACATGTCTGTAGCTTTTGTAGTTTCTGAGATCTAGGCGTTGATACGGACAGACAGACGGACAGACGGACGGACAGACGGACATGGCTATATCGACTCGGCTGTTGATGCTGATCAAGAATATATATACTTTATGGGGTCGAAGATGCTTCCTTCTGCCTGTTACATACATTTGCACCATATTATGATACCCTTTTCACCCATTTTCAATGGGTACAGGGTATAATAAGTATAAAATTCTTCCTGTGTAACTTTAAGAATTTATCTTTTTTTCATCTTCTACCGTAACCATTCTAATCATGTTCGTTCATTAGAACCTTAAAATGAATTTTTCAGTTATCTTTTATCTTGTGACTCATAAAGATCGACACCGAAGCTGATAAGCCGATTTTATAGTCACCGAAAACACGATCCGTGGAATATGATCATAGTAGGGTCGGCTATGGCTGTGGCAAAATATCCGCACAGGATTACGTCAGCTACAGAACCGCCAGCTCAACTTAATATCGGTTTTTGTGATTATTGCATAAATTCTTCCCCAGTTCCGTTTTATTTTCCCCTTCTTCCAGTCTATGTGCTCAATCTAAACGCGACTTCTTTTTAAAAAATCCATTAATAATTGCGAGCGATTAGCACTAGGTCCACATTGATCCACCCCATTCAACAGATAAAAAGACCGGTTTGATCGCTTGATCCTTGAAACTACACTTCCATCTGCCCGCTTCCCATATATTGTTTCAGCCTATGAGGAATTTGAAAATCCGACATTCGGAACTAAATGGGATGATGAGATAAATAACGATGAGATAAAGATATTTCGGCCTTACATCACTGTGTTTCAAGGTCATTTCTGCATATAGTGCTATCACTCAAGTCTTGTACGCTGCGTTTTCGAGGACATCTGCACAGGACCAAAGCATGCTCATTCCTGTAGATCAGCAAATTCAGCTGTGGACAGTGAGTGCAGTCTTTGGCTGCTGTTCTTAACATCTATGTTCTTCACTATGGTGGTTAAAAATCCGTACATCCGTCTGTTGGAGAAGCTTTTGTAAGTTTGTGAGTGTGGAGAATCACGTTTGCCGCATTGGCCGTGCATTCTTTAGAATCATGGAACTATAAACTACAATATCGCCTTGCATCTGCTAAACATGAAGTTTTATTTACAAACGTCATACCTTTTGAGCGCACGTCAATGAAATCCCCCAGTTAAGGTCAGTCGAAGGTGAATTGGTCGCAAAACTACAGGGGTTGTGTGACAATTTTGACTCGCGGGCTTCGCACAAGTCAAAAGGCAGGTTATTTGGAAACAAAACCGTGATTATAATTACACTACAATTTACAAAAAAAATAATAAACTAATGTGACATTGTATTAGTCGATACCGTGCAACTTTAGTTTCAAAGTCAGCACTCTCTAGTATTGAGCCAAAAAAATTCCTATATGAAATAATAATAAAAAAATAAATAGATCAAAATTTTGTTTGCCTAAACAGAAGGATAATATCCGAATCAAAACATTGTTACGTGGAGACTAAAATACTTAATACTTTTTTTCCTGAAGAAGAGTCCCACAAACCAGGTGATTCTCATATTAAAATTCGGAGTCCCTAGTTCCCATACAGGCTCTTACGGGGAACTACATTTCGCATTCAATTCAGTGGCCAGATCAATACAGATCGAACTCCAAAAAAGAAGACCAAAGTAGCGGAACCTAAGAAATATCGAAGATAGCCTCCACCGGTGCCACGCTTCTACGCAGCATAGCGGTCCTATGTCCAGTGTAAGACATAAAACTGTAGGACGACTAAGAAGCCAACATTCCTGGGGTGAAGACCCGCAGATGTCCCTGAGTCTTCTGCAGGTAAACCTTCTCCATACTAAAAGTAGCCTCTGCTGTACTACTCTTCCAAGCTTTGGATGAAGTCAACACAGTCCAAGTCCCGGATCATTGGAAAGCAGGTGGTTTTTTATCATAAAGAAAATTAAAAAAATCATTAAGCATACGTTAGTCTCTAAGCCAATTCTCACAGTATCTCACTGGAGGGTGTTACACAAACGACTCTCCCAACCTATACTAGGAAACCAGTAGTTTTTCCAAATCCAAAGAAAAACGACTGACATAAATATCTTCCAAGAAATTGCCCTACATATCCTCAAACAACCGATTGCCTAAAACAGTTTAGAGTCACAATTAAAAAAAATTTTGCAATAACGCCAATCGAAACAAGAAATCTCACTATCCATCTTTCCAGCGAACTGCCGATCCCTATTCAACAACCCTATATAAATGTAATTAAAAATGGATAGGGTGCCTCATGGCACTCTTTTTTCAAAAATTGAAAGCACATATGACTAGAAAAGACCTTCACCCACCGGTCGTCACCTTCGGATACCTTAAAAAGGCAACACAAGTGAGTAGTATTTAGGTATACTGCTAAACACCACTTTCCAGGAAACATCCTAAATGCTCATCTAACCCACACAGCATGGTATTTGTGAAGCACCAAAATTTGCATGTACCCATAAATCTTACACAGTTTTAAATTATTCGTGTCGGCTGGGCCTGTTCCAGCCCTCATCTCTCTACTTTCTGATGTGAGCGCCCACCACACACAGTAGGAAAGTACATATACCTTTCAGACCGACATAGGCACTATTGTTTCTCATAATCATATGTACTTTATTCTCTCGTTGAGAGAATCGATTCGAACCGCACGATAGGCCGTCCCGACACATTAAGTAGCGTGGGCCTCCCGAAAAATAAAATATTTTAAACTTTTACTGAGCACATAAAACAATTTTTTCCTCCGAAAAGCAAAAAGATGATTTAAAAATCCGATACAACAGATTCATATCCATTATGAAAATTATTTATTTTAATTAAATAAAGTGAAAAACATAAAATCTGTTTTAATGTGCCTAGTTGCTTTAATTTGCCGAGCTACCGAACACCTCAAAAAAGTATTTTCTTGTGTGCTTACGCAGTTAGCACACCATGGGCAGTATTAATGGTTTAATGGACTTAAAAGAAAAGAATTTAATAAAGGGTGTCTCGATATAACAATATTTAGATATGAAACTTAAATTTTACGATCATATTTCCACAATGGTTTATAAAAGGTGTTACCAAATGATATACATTTTTTTTGGAACTGGGACCAGAGTAATCAAGTCGAGTATGCGTAGAACAGCGAATCGGATAGACCCGTGGAATTTGAAGTTGTCCCATAATTTTCGAATTGCTCGTCTTTCGTTAAGGCTTCAAAAACGGACTTTCAGTTTGAACTCCACTTCTGTAATTTTTAGTTACCCTTGTCCAAGAGTTAAATTAAGTTATCTCTTAATGCCACCAAATCCTCAATAGTGTCTCTTCTACTCCGAATGTCAACTACATAGGCATCTTTGCTGAGACCTCAAGCTGTTAATGTAGAATCATCTCGCTTCCGTCGTTGCGCAAAACGATACGTTGAAAGACTTTTAGCGAATTCTACTTCACAAAAATTTTTTCTATGTTCACACCGAACACATATAGATGCTAAGTCGCAGGGAAACTCCAATAAGATCGCGCTGAATAGGGATGCATTGTGACGACGATCGTTATAGGAAGTGCCAAGTGTCCTTTTCAGAACCGACAATTACTAATCAACACTTGGTTGTGAAACTGTCAAGGACCACATTGTAAGGCAAATAGAATGCAGTATCCGCGAAATCTTCCATCTCAAAATAAAACGCCATAGCCAAACATTCAGCACAGCTCGCGAAAGCGACGAAATTTTCTCTCCAGTGATGCCAATCGATTCAGGGCCTGAGTTGACCAAATGGGAGCGGCGCACTTCTTGTGTGTGTATTTTCCCTTCTGGGAACGCGTTTGCGTAGCTGTGAAGAGAGCCTCTGTTGGATCACTTGCGTCAATTGACTTGATTCATCTCTTTAGCGTATAAGTTCATAATTGATCGGCTCCATAAAAAATGTTTCTTCACAATGGTTGTGCGCAATGGTAGTGCGCAGATCTGCTTTCATGGTAAAGCCGTGTCAATATATTGAGTTTAGGAAGAGGTCGTTAATGAGGGCAAAATAAACGAATCCAAATCTAAAGTGTGCTCAATGTCAAGATTGTAGCTGAACGCGTCCTAGACTAATACCGGCACTGTTGCTGGCAAGACCAGGACTGAAATACGAGCATGTGTGCGGCGCACGCCACTTTGTTGAACGAATGCTTCTGAAGCATGATTCGACCATGCTGGGCATTTTTTGAAAGAAAACGGCATAGGAACAGAAGACTAAAATTTCTAGTCCGTCCCGTGATAGATCCGCGAAAAAAAGTGTAGAAAGACTTACCAGCAAGAAGAGTTAGTTTGTTGCTCTGAAATGCTGGTGAAAATTGATGGTTAGATAGTAAAAGAAGTGCCAAATTAAGTAATGACATAGAGGATGTTATGGTCCGAACACAGCTCCCCAAAAGGCTGGGCACGTTTTGAATGAAAACGGCTTAGGAATAGAAGACTAAAATGTTTAGTCCGTTAGTCCGCGATAGTGGTCCCGTTCAAGAGGGGCTACTGCAAAGTTTTGTCCCGACACGGTTCAGTCGCCATCATGCGTTGGAATAGTGAGGAGCATGCCTTTGCCGTTGAGGCCTACTTTTCAAGCGGATGTTCGCTTATTACAACACAGCGTGCTTTTCGGAATCGCTTTAGTTTAGCCCCGTTGACTCCCGTCCCAGAAAACAAATCATTTGTTACATGGGTCACTACATTCAGGCAAACTGCTAGTGCGACAAATCGAAGAACTGTATTCCCTCGACCCGTTAGATCACCTGAGAACATTAAAATAGTGAGAGCGTCAATATTGCGATCTCCACGGCGTTCTGTGCGCAAACACGCATCTGCCCTTGGACTATCCGATCGTTCTGTGAGAAGAATTCTTCATGATGATCTTCAATTTCATCCGATTTGGAATGGCCGTTATGCTCTCCCGATCTGTCCCCTTGTGATTTTTTCCTATGCGGTTTTTTGAAATCCCGTGTATATGTGAACCGTCCGAGAACCCTACAAGATTTGAAAACCAACATCCAAGAAGAAATTGCCAACATAACACCTGCTTTGCTAACAAGAGTCACGACAAACGCCAGAAATCGGTTTACGCAATGTATGGAGAATGGGGGACTGTCAGGTCACCTGTCAGATTTCATCTTTAAAATATAATAAATTTTTTTTTTTTTCTTTAACTATTTATTAAGGCATACAGGGTAACTTTAAACCCCTTGGTGACCTTGGCATTTATTAATACTGCCACAGAGGCTCGCCGGCTAAGTGTGCTTGGCGTTACCATTATTTCTAAATGTAAACTTACAAACTAATTATTTACAAAACACAAAAACAAAAATATAAAAGAAAGAAACACGATGGGGAGTATATCGTTTGGCTTATCATCGTCTTGCTGTGCGTCTTGTTGGCAGCCGGTCAATTAGGTCTCTAGGAAGTCGCCTATTGAGCCTCGTTTGTGGGCGAGGTCTGGTGAGACCCTTAGCGAGTCGGTTGCGATGGCGCTCCAGTCGGTCGTTGTAGCGGCTGGAGTGGAAATTTATGGTTTCAAAGACCGTGAGCAGTTTTAGGTCACTGTGGAGGGTGGTGTTCCTCACATACCACTCGCAGCCAGTGATCGTCCTCGCCATTTTATTTTGGATGCTCTGGATTCTGCGGATCTGGCTGTCACACGCCAGGCCCCAAATTTGGCACGCATACCTCCAAATAGGAGCTATGATTTGGTTGTATATGGTCAACTTACTTCTTAGTGACAGTTTGTTATGCGGGCCCATGAGCCAGTAGTGCTTTGACGCCGCGGCCCGTATGCGTATTCTCAATTCACTCACTTGCTTTGCGAAAGTGAGCCGGCGG
Organism: Drosophila vallismaia; assembly: GCA_035047325.1. Taxonomy (NCBI): domain Eukaryota; kingdom Metazoa; phylum Arthropoda; class Insecta; order Diptera; family Drosophilidae; genus Drosophila; species Drosophila vallismaia. The sequence continues at coordinate 477,695 of JAWNPU010000073.1, forward strand.
TCGAGTATGACTCCCAGGTATTTGGCTGAGTCAACATGTTCCACAGGGGTGTCGTCAATGAGCACTGCTGGTGGCGTTCTCCGTTTGAGGGTGTAGCAAACATTCGTGGACTTGTTGCCATTTATGCCAATATTCCATCTCCTAGCCCAGTCGGAAAATCTTGTTGCGTAGTTCTGGATACCGTTGGCGGCCTCCTGCTCGCACCTGGACCTGTACGTTATGCACACGTTGTCGGCAAATGTGGCCGGCATTGACGTTCCGTAGAGATTGTCAGCCGGGCGCGGCATGTCATGGCTATAAAGGCAGTATAGTAGCGGGCCTAGGACGCTTCCCTGGGGTACTCCAGCTGCCGCATTATACTCAGTTGAGAGCGCAGAGTGGAACCGGACCGCAAATCTCCTATTCCTGAGGTATGACGCCAGGAGACAGTAGTAAGGCGCAGGCAGGGTATTCTTGATTTTTAGAAGCAGACCAGGATGCCACACGATCAAACGCCTCCCGGACATCGAGGAAAAGAGCGTTGCAGTATTCGTTCCAGTCGAAGGCCGTTAAAATTTGTTCGACCTCTCGATGCAGTTGCTCCACCGTGCAGTGACCAGCACGGAATCCGAACTGGTGTTCTGGCATTATTCTCTGGGCATCTATAAACCTGACCATCCGGGCGGGAATCAGTCTCTCAAACACCTTTGAGATCGATGGGAGGAGACTGATCGGCCGGTAGGATCCAGGGTCCTTCTCCGGCTTGCCAACTGTATGAATCATAGAGATGATTCCCAGCTTCCACTGAGGAGGAAAGTACTGCAGCCTCACAATGGCATTGAAAAGCGTCGCTAAGTAGAGGATGGCTCTGCTCGGTAGGGCCTTTAGAGTGGTGTTACATATTCCATCATGGCCTGGTGCTTTTTTAGAATTTTTCTGGGCGATAACATCAGCTATTTCAGCAGGATCGAAAGGTTGGATCGGCATGTCCATTTGGAGAGCTTGAGACAGTTAATCGTGAGTCTTTTCAACCTGCTGCGGACTGGCGAGGTTAAAAGGTTGAAACCGCTCGGCGAGGTGGGCGGCAAACGCATCTGCTTGCTCCAAATCAGTTCAGAAACATGCCCCGTTGCTGTTCACCAGTGGTGCTTTCCTTGGGCAACGTCTTTTGATCGCACGTGTGGCCTTCCAGAGCGAGTGCTTCGCGTCGGCTTCGGTACCCGTATTGGCTAACCTGTCGTCGAACCAGCTTTGTGTTACACCAGTGCATAATGTAGGATAGACTTCGCACTGTAAAAATCAGCTTTGTCCAGCGGGTGGCGCGATCTCATCCATCTGGAACGTAGACGCCTCTTCTCTGTAATGAGCATCAGAATCTCTCTGGGGACCGGTATTCTGGCTGCTGCGGGTCTCCGTCCTGGGGTGTGGGTAGCCAATCTAGCTGCTACTTGGATGTTGTGGGTGAGAGAGTCGATTGCAACTTCAATGTCCCGCTCGGAGTTCAGCACCATGTCAAGGTTCAGTGACGACTCGAGGTGCTCTTGAAAACGTTCCATGTTAGTGCGTCTACTAATAAGCCGCTCGACTTTGGGATAGGCTGTGGCTGTTGTATCCAATGTGATGATGAGAGGTAAGTGGTCAGAGCTTAGCTCGGCAAACGATCGGATATCTGAGTGTAAACCCAGGATACCTCTTGTCAGCGCAAAATCGATGTAGCCTGGGGACCCTCTACTACTAAAAGGGAACCTTGTGGGGCCACCTGTTGCTAGCGAGTTTACATCTGTGTTGAAAATAAGATTTGCCAGGGCATGACCTCTTTGGTTGCACCTCCTTGCTCCCCAAAGCCAATGGGACGCATTCCAGTCGCCAGCTACAATGAATTTATGCTGATGTTGCTCCAATATGGATTTGAAGTTGTCTGTGGTCCAGATGAACCTCGGTGGGCAGTAGACCGCGCCGAAGTTTATAATGCCGTCCCCAGTTTCTATAGCTGCAGATGCAAGTTGTACCCTATCTGAAGGAAGAGGAAAATGAACCAGACTTGATTTGATCATAATCGCTGATCCACCTTTGGCGTTACCCTCACCCGGGTCGTTTGCAGTATACGCCTCGTAACCATACAGCTTGGGCTTGACTCCATCTTTGTAATGTGTTTCACTGATGAGTAAAACATCAATCTCGTAGCGCCGCACAAAGCATTCAACTTCGGGCAGTTTCGCTGAGACGCCGTTGGCGTTCCATACTAAGATGCGTAGCAGCTTCATTTTGTCGCTGTCTGCGCGTGTATAGCAGTGAGCAGATGGATCATCTGCTCTTGCTGTAGTAACATCATCCTCATTTGTTCAATCTGCTGGGAGCGCAGAGCGTTCATGCTTTCGTTTAGCGTCTGCAGGATGCTAAAAGTATTATTGTCCATAGGGGGCTGATGTCCGCCTCTAGACCGACTCCTTTGCTGGCTGTGCTTCCTGGTCTCAGGTTGCTCCTGTAAGGGCTGTGGCACCTGTTGCTGATCCTGCTTGGGGCCCATCCAGGCTTTAGCTACATCTGCGTAGGAGACTCCGCTTCGGAGAGATGCAGTCGGCATACATCCAGTAGGGACATGGGACATAGGTCGATTGTTGACTTCGCTTCTTCCTCCCACACCTCTTTTTGGCCTAGAGCGCTGGAGGAATGCCTGGAGTTTGGAGCATCCGGAGTAATTCGCCGGGTGCTGTTCACCACAGTTATAGCAAGTGCATGGCTCGCTTCGTAGTCGCGTACAGTCTTTGGCAGGATGTTCGCCGGCGCATTTGAGACAGATGTGCGCCTTACAGCAGTATTTGGCCGTGTGACCAAATTGCTGGCATCGATGGCATTGGGTTGTCGTATTTCGCTTGCGAAGGGGCTCGATGATAACTCTCATGTGGCATAAACCCTTAACAGCCAGGATCTCCTTGTTGTTCGTCGCAGCAGCGATGTTCAAAAAGAACATATTTATGGGATTGGCAGCAGGAGCACCCTGGCTCGTTTCGCCTTTTCGGTGTATGGACGTCTAGCACCTTGTGAACGAGGCTTTTTAGTTCATCAACGATTTGATGATGGAGCGTACTGTGGTGGAGTCCTTTAACGCATACTCGGTATGGCCTGTCCTCCTTGAGTTGGTAACAGTGAAACTCAAGCTTTTCGGTCTCGAGCCAGCTGACTATGCTGCGGAAGGTGCTAGCGTCTGCCGCGTAGAGCCTCAGGACTCCGCCCATCGATGCCTTGGCAGAGACCTTGTTCAGGTCAGTAATTTTTGAGATGTTGTCCATCAGCAGGGGTGCGTTTTCAACGCCTTCCAAAACTATTGGAGGGGGTTTTAGGTTGCGCCTTGGAAGGTGCACTGATAATGCCAGATGTGGCTGCATCACGTTTGGCAGAAGCAATAGCTGCTTGATGGCTGGTACAGGGCTGCTCACTCAGATCCTCAGTTTGTTCAAGCAATCCAAAGCGGTTTGAGCTGCCGCTGTAGGTGGGAACAGGAGTCTTAGTATCAAGTATTGCCTTCTTCTTGGTATTCATTGGAGACCCACTTGCCTTCCTCTTGATGACTTGCATCCGCTGAGGCGCTGGCTTGATAGTGTCGGCGTCAATGGATTCTACCATCGGCTCAGAGTCTTGTTTCAATGCTAAGTTGAAAAGCTCACCGAGGCTGAGAGAGCGCTCGGTAGAAGCAGGCATCCTGGTTTTTGAGTTTTTATCCATCGTGGCCGCTGTTCAGCGGACCACTATTAAATCTGTTTGCAGCAAACTTCTATACTGTGCTTGAGTGTTTTTGTTATTAATGCTGGATCCAAGGATCGCTGTTCACAGTTTTTGCCGCTATTGTGGGCTAAACTTGAGTTTTTGCGTCGAATTTAAAATTTTCCGCTTAAGATAAAAGGAATTGTTTTCCAAATTAAAATATAATATAATATAATATAATATTTGTATATATAATATAAATATATATAAAAACTTTAGACATGTACCTACATTAAAAAAATAAATAAATATTTTCCGATGCCTACAATAGTTTTCATTGAGTTCTGAAAAAAGGAAATTATGCTGCCGCACCCTGAATAAGCATTTTGATTAATCCATTACTAAACATATATAAGTAAAAACTGCAGAAAGTTAACAGTCGTTGGTGCAGTTAAGTTTAATTCCAAATCAAAGTCGTACAGTTAAACAGTCGTGGAGTAACATTAAAATACCGAAAACTCAATTTGTAAACGTCGTGTAAAAGTCGCAAAAAGACACAAAGATGGTGAAATTCGTATAACGATCGGTCGGCGTCAGTTGGAAATTCCTAGAAGCGTGGTGAAATTCGATCGAAGTTGTGTTTAGGCGTGGGCATAAAAATTGAATTATAAGAAACGCCGAAACCAGCTCGTACGCCAGCAAAAAAAACAGAAAGAGGAGAACACAATAGATGTTCCTGAAAGGAGTGCTGGGGAAGAGGAAGAAGTCATGGCTAAAACTATTACAGAAGTGAACAAAAGTTGATCAGCTGTTGCAGTTGCTAGCGTTAAAAGTCGAAGTAGATACACGAAAAGAAAATCAAGCGAAAATATCGATAGATGGTTTCGAGAAAATTATAAATGACTTTGATGGAGTATCAATTCCTGTAAAAAAATGGTTCGAAATTTTTTTAAAGAATGGTGATGCATATGAGTTGTCCGACAAGCAGATATATGTACAAGCGCGAAACAAAATGATTAATGCTGCCAAATTGTTTTTAGAGTCGGAGTGCGTATCGAACTATGAAACACTTAAGAATGCACTAATAAAAGAATTCCAACGACATTTGAACAGTGTGGAGATTCATGACTGTTACGTAAACGGAAAGTATGAAAGTCAAAATCGTTTCATAAATATTTACTAAATATGAAAAAGATTTCTAGTATCGGTGACATTAAAGAGCCAGCAGTTTTGCGCTATATAGTAGGTGGGTTTCAGATAGAAAATCGATTTAAAGTATCAATGTATCAATGTGGGAGTATGATTTATATGAGCTCGTACAAGAGCGGAGCAAGAATCGCTATGTGCATAGTATCATTGGGAAGAAAAAGTTTCCGATTACACAGAAAGTTTATGGAGAAAAACAAGAGTAATGTTTCAAATGCGAATCGTCGGAACATAAGCGGAAAGAATGCACAGCTGAAACTAAATGCTTCAAGTGTAACGAGAACGGTCATATTTTCCAGCGACTGAGTGTGAGGGCGCTAAGGAATCGTAAAGGAGTCAAAGTGTCCAGAAGCGTACCGGTATTGAAAGCACTAGGTAATTCCAGTACGAAGAGAATTGGATCATTTATTGCAAACGTTGATGTGGACCTAGTAAAAACAGAACATAAATTTTTGGTTGTGAAAAGTAGCAATTTGAAGTGCAAAGCAATAATGGGATTTGATTTTCTAAAAAAATTTCCGAATGTAAAGTGGCATCACACTATGGTATTTCCATCCCCTAAAAGTAGAGTTGTTGAAAACTCAACGATAAGGATGGCAGCGCTGCAAAGAAGAAAAGACAGTGGATCGTGGACAGTAGTGAAGAGAAGCAGCGTCGGCAGTTGAGCGAGATTTATCATTTTGAGTTTAAAATAAGTTACTAGTATAAGGATTTTGATTGAACCATTAATTAACATATTACATTAATAAACATCTTTCATACATAAGCACCAGAGAGTTCGTTAGAACAGGTAATAAATAATTAATAAAAAAAGTAAAAGCCCAGTATGGCTTCCTTGGAGGACTCCAGATCTTTGCAAAGTACACGTTGAATAGCTCAATTATTTTGAGTAAACTTATTCTCTTGGGATCTCCCACAAATTCAACGTGTACTTTGTAAAGATCTGGAGTCAAACAGAAACAGGATCAAATGCATTGCTGAAGTCAGTGTAGACAAAATATGCTTCAAGGCCATCGGAGAAAGATGGTCTAAAAATTAGATTTTTATTTATTTATTTATTTAACAATTTAACAATGATCTGCTAAATATAAATATAAATACCATATAACTATTCTTCTAAGAGGGATTCTAAGATTTTATATTTATTAACATAAAGGGGGAGTTCAGGGGATAAACTATAAGATAAGAGGTTATAGTTGGTTGGTTTCGAAGGTGTTCGGAATCAACCATGCCATGGATAAGCATATGTAGAAACATGACCCCAGCACAGGTTCCGCGTTCCTTCAGAGGAGGTAACTTAAGTTAGATTTGCTGATTGAATATTATATTTATAAGGCTGTCATTAGTTATTATATGTACGCTGATGATGTCAAGTTGTGCTCCTTTTCGGAACATTTTCTTTAGACATCTGCAAATGGACCTTAATGAGCTCTATTCGTGGTGCTTAAACAACCTTCATATTGTATTATGCTCTTTTGGAAATTACATTTTTTCGCGCGGCATAGCGTACAGCCCACCTCCCGCCAAACCGAACGAGTGGCGCTGCGATTTATTGAATGGCTTGCGGGGATATATCGAAGATAATAAGAGAGTACGCTTTTGTACTTTGACAGTTTCAGCCAAGGGAAATAAAAGTTATTTGGATTCGGAAACGGCATTCGACGGTGTCGCACGCATATTTGCAACGCTCGTGGAATAATTAAAATGCACATAGTAATGTGCAGGGACAAGTCAACAATAGTGGCACAAACAGTGGCACAAACAGTGGCTAGGGTAACAAGTTACATAAAAATTTGTCAAAAGTGCAAAACGACTAAAGTTATTGACTTAAAAATAAATTTCACTTTAGCAATTGGGGCCGGCATTCACATGCCGGCTAGACCAAACAAAACATCTGTTTGCCCATAAGCTCTTATTAAGCTTTATCTAAGGTCAAGTCTCGGCTAGTATCTTGCCAAACTGTCTCCTGATTTCCGTTGCATACTTTCAAGTGTTCGATGAAATCTGGATAACTCCGAAAAACGTACAAAGCGGACTATGAAGAAGCCGAAGAAGTTACATTAACCGTAAATGTAGGACATACAAGCGACATTACCCAGTATAGCGAAATCATGGAGGCGGCAAGGGAATCTGGATGTGGCTCTGCACAAAGGGCCGAGGTCGTGCGCTAGCGGATCTTGCCCTGAGCACCGAGGTGAAATGTCTTGCCACAGGTGGCCCGACACGGTACCCGCCTGGCAGCCGAGGCTCTCCTGGCTTTATTGATTTTGCTCTGACAAGGGGCATCCTGGGTATCTACGTTGATATACGGTCTATCTTTGAGTTCAGCTCCGACCACTTACCGCCAATAATCACGCTGGACGCAGCCGCTATGGTATACCCGACGTCGGAGAGGCTGATAACCGAAGACAACTTGAGAGATCTCTGCACCTCGAAATTGAGATCAACTCTGGGGATGATTTGGAAGACGCCGTAAATTGTTCACCAGCAAAGTCAAGACAGCAGCAAAAATGGCAGCACACACTCCGCCCCGGAAGCCCGCAGCATCAGGTTCTAATCCAGCTTCTAATCCGTGAAAAGAGACGCCGAGGTCTCGACACCCCCTCGACAAAACAGCGTGGAATAGACAAGAGAGCGAACTTCAATCGGCACTGGCAGATCACAAAACTGGATAGTTCAATGCGAGCCTGGCGAACTGATAATGACGCGACGCACTCACTTTGGAGGACCACACGCGCCATCAAAAGGAGGAGACAGAAACGGGACATGGTGTCGGACGGACTTGGGCCGCTTGCCCCCAGTGAGATATGGGACTTATTGGGCGCTTAAATATCAGCAGAGAGCAACTTCATCGGCTTGTTGAGCAAGTACTGACGGCATTTGACCGGAAATAATTCTGCAATGCCTTCTTCTTGGACATCAAGGAAGCGTTCGACCGAGTTTGGCACACAGGTCTACTGATCAAAATTAAGGAGAGACTACCTGCCCCATATTTCCACCTAATGAGGTCAGACCTTGAGGGAAGGCAGTTCGTGGTTCGGTTCCAGTAGTTTGCCTCAACGTTCGCGCAATGAGCGAAATCTATATCTCTGCAGTCTTTTCTGTCCGGTGTTTCGGCATGCATTTGTCCTTTCTCTTAAAGCTTTACGCTTGTGCACCCAACACTTTCATTGTGCGCGAATTTTGAACATTCGAAATAAGTTGGCCTTACCTGGAGGCTGTTCACTTATTTAGGTAAGCTCGCGCTGATCAGACCATTGCATGGGACCCACCCTGTTTTGACTACTAACATCGCAATCAAAAACGTGGCTTAACGTCAACAAGACCAAGGGCAAACGTCTTCTCGATACGAAACAACGCGCGTAATGAGCATCAGAATCTCTCTGGGGACCGGCATTCTGGCTGCTGCGGGTCTCCGTCCTGGGGTGTGGGTAGCCAATCTAGCTGCTACTTGGATGTTGTGGGTGAGAGAGTCGATTGCAACTTCAATGTCCCGCTCGGAGTTCAGCGCCATGTCAAGGTTCAGTGACGACTCGAGGTGCTCTTGAAAACGTTCCATGTTAGTGCGTCTACTAATAAGCCGCTCGACTTTGGGATAGGCTGTGGCTGTTGTATCCAATGTGATGATGAGAGGTAAGTGGTCAGAGCTTAGCTCGGCAAACGATCGGATATCTGAGTGTAAACCCAGGATACCTCTTGTCAGCGCAAAATCGATGTAGCCTGGGGACCCTCTACTACTAAAAGGGAACCTTGTGGGGCCACCTGTTGCTAGCGAGTTTACATCTGTGTTGAAAATAAGATTTGCCAGGGCATGACCTCTTTGGTTGCACCTCCCTGCTCCCCAAAGCCAATGGGACGCATTCCAGTCGCCAGCTACAATGAATTTATGCTGATGTTGCTCCAATATGGATTTGAAGTTGTCTGTGGTCCAGATGAACCTCGGTGGGCAGTAGACCGCGCCGAAGTTTATAATGCCGTCCCCAGTTTCTATAGCTGCAGATGCAAGTTGTACCCTATCTGAAGGAAGAGGAAAATGAACCAGACTTGATTTGATCATAATCGCTGATCCACCTTTGGCGTTACCCTCACCCGGGTCGTTTGCAGTATACGCCTCGTAACCATACAGCTTGGGCTTGACTCCATCTTTGTAATGTGTTTCACTGATGAGTAAAACATCAATCTCGTAGCGCCGCACAAAGCATTCAACTTCGGGCAGTTTCGCTGAGACGCCGTTGGCGTTCCATACTAAGATGCGTAGCAGCTTCATTTTGTCGCTGTCTGCGCGTGTATAGCAGTGAGCAGATGGATCATCTGCCCTTGCTGTAGTAACATCATCCTCATTTGTTCAATCTGCTGGGAGCGCAGAGCGTTCATGCTTTCGTTTAGCGTCTGCAGGATGCTAAAAGTATTATTGTCCATAGGGGGCTGATGTCCGCCTCTAGACCGACTCCTTTGCTGGCTGTGCTTCCTGGTCTCAGGTTGCTCCTGTAAGGGCTGTGGCACCTGTTGCTGATCCTGCTTGGGGCCCATCCAGGCTTTAGCTACATCTGCGTAGGAGACTCCGCTTCGGAGAGATGCAGTCGGCATACATCCAGTAGGGACATGGGACATAGGTCGATTGTTGACTTCGCTTCTTCCTCCCACACCTCTTTTTGGCCTAGAGCGCTGGAGGAATGCCTGGAGTTTGGAGCATCCGGAGTAATTCGCCGGGTGCTGTTCACCACAGTTATAGCAAGTGCATGGCTCGCTTCGTAGTCGCGTACAGTCTTTGGCAGGATGTTCGCCGGCGCATTTGAGACAGATGTGCGCCTTACAGCAGTATTTGGCCGTGTGACCAAATTGCTGGCATCGATGGCATTGGGTTGTCGTATTTCGCTTGCGAAGGGGCTCGATGATAACTCTCATGTGGCATAAACCCTTAACAGCCAGGATCTCCTTGTTGTTCGTCGCAGCAGCGATGTTCAAAAAGAACATATTTATGGGATTGGCAGCAGGAGCACCCTGGCTCGTTTCGCCTTTTCGGTGTATGGACGTCTAGCACCTTGTGAACGAGGCTTTTTAGTTCATCAACGATTTGATGATGGAGCGTACTGTGATGGAGTCCTTTAACGCATACTCGGTATGGCCTGTCCTCCTTGAGTTGGTAACAGTGAAACTCAAGCTTTTCGGTCTCGAGCCAGCTGACTATGCTGCGGAAGGTGCTAGCGTCTGCCGCGTAGAGCCTCAGGACTCCGCCCATCGATGCCTTGGCAGAGACCTTGTTCAGGTCAGTAATTTTTGAGATGTTGTCCATCAGCAGGGGTGCGTTTTCAACGCCTTCCAAAACTATTGGAGGGGGTTTTAGGTTGCGCCTTGGAAGGTGCACTGATAATGCCAGATGTGGCTGCATCACGTTTGGCAGAAGCAATAGCTGCTTGATGGCTGGTACAGGGCTGCTCACTCAGATCCTCAGTTTGTTCAAGCAATCCAAAGCGGTTTGAGCTGCCGCTGTAGGTGGGAACAGGAGTCTTAGTATCAAGTATTGCCTTCTTCTTGGCATTCAGTGGAGGCCCACAGGCCTTCCGCTTAATGACTTGCATCCGCTGAGGCGCTGGCTTGATAGTGTCGGCGTCAATGGATTCTACCATCGGCTCAGAGTCTTGTTTCAATGCTAAGTTGAAAAGCTCACCGAGGCTGAGAGAGCGCTCGGTAGAAGCAGGCATCCTGGTTTTTGAGTTTTTATCCATCGTGGCCGCTGTTCAGCGGACCACTATTAAATCTGTTTGCAGCAAACTTCTATACTGTGCTTGAGTGTTTTTGTTATTAATGCTGGATCCAAGGATCGCTGTTCACAGTTTTTGCCGCTATTGTGGGCTAAACTTGAGTTTTTGCGTCGAATTTAAAATTTTCCGCTTAAGATAAAAGGAATTGTTTTCCAAATTAAAATATAATATAATATAATATAATATTTGTATATATAATATAAATATATATAAAAACTTTAGACATGTACCTCTATTAAAAAAATAAATAAATATTTTCCGATGCCTACAATAGTTTTCATTGAGTTCTGAAAAAAGGAAATTATGCTGCCGCACCCTGAATAAGCATTTTGATTAATCCATTACTAAACATATATAAGTAAAAACTGCAGAAAGTTAACAGTCGTTGGTGCAGTTAAGTTTAATTCCAAATCAAAGTCGTACAGTTAAACAGTCGTGGAGTAACATTAAAATACCGAAAACTCAATTTGTAAACGTCGTGTAAAAGTCGCAAAAAGACACAAAGATGGTGAAATTCGTATAACGATCGGTCGGCGTCAGTTGGAAATTCCTAGAAGCGTGGTGAAATTCGATCGAAGTTGTGTTTAGGCGTGGGCATAAAAATTGAATTATAAGAAACGCCGAAACCAGCTCGTACGCCAGCAAAAAAAACAGAAAGAGGAGAACACAATAGATGTTCCTGAAAGGAGTGCTGGGGAAGAGGAAGAAGTCATGGCTAAAACTATTACAGAAGTGAACAAAAGTTGATCAGCTGTTGCAGTTGCTAGCGTTAAAAGTCGAAGTAGATACACGAAAAGAAAATCAAGCGAAAATATCGATAGATGGTTTCGAGAAAATTATAAATGACTTTGATGGAGTATCAATTCCTGTAAAAAAATGGTTCGAAATTTTTTTAAAGAATGGTGATGCATATGAGTTGTCCGACAAGCAGATATATGTACAAGCGCGAAACAAAATGATTAATGCTGCCAAATTGTTTTTAGAGTCGGAGTGCGTATCGAACTATGAAACACTTAAGAATGCACTAATAAAAGAATTCCAACGACATTTGAACAGTGTGGAGATTCATGACTGTTACGTAAACGGAAAGTATGAAAGTCAAAATCGTTTCATAAATATTTACTAAATATGAAAAAGATTTCTAGTATCGGTGACATTAAAGAGCCAGCAGTTTTGCGCTATATAGTAGGTGGGTTTCAGATAGAAAATCGATTTAAAGTATCAATGTATCAATGTGGGAGTATGATTTATATGAGCTCGTACAAGAGCGGAGCAAGAATCGCTATGTGCATAGTATCATTGGGAAGAAAAAGTTTCCGATTACACAGAAAGTTTATGGAGAAAAACAAGAGTAATGTTTCAAATGCGAATCGTCGGAACATAAGCGGAAAGAATGCACAGCTGAAACTAAATGCTTCAAGTGTAACGAGAACGGTCATATTTTCCAGCGACTGAGTGTGAGGGCGCTAAGGAATCGTAAAGGAGTCAAAGTGTCCAGAAGCGTACCGGTATTGAAAGGACTAGGTAATTCCAGTACGAAGAGAATTGGATCATTTATTGCAAACGTTGATGTGGACCTAGTAAAAACAGAACATAAATTTTTGGTTGTGAAAAGTAGCAATTTGAAGTGCAAAGCAATAATGGGATTTGATTTTCTAAAAAAATTTCCGAATGTAAAGTGGCATCACACTATGGTATTTCCATCCCCTAAAAGTAGAGTTGTTGAAAACTCAACGATAAGGATGGCAACGCTGCAAAGAAGAAAAGACAGTGGATCGTGGACAGTAGTGAAGAGAAGCAGCGTCGGCAGTTGAGCGAGATTTATCATTTTGAGTTTAAAATAAGTTACTAGTATAAGGATTTTGATTGAACCATTAATTAACATATTACATTAATAAACATCTTTCATACATAAGCACCAGAGAGTTCGTTAGAACAGGTAATAAATAATTAATAAAAAAAGTAAAAGCCCAGTATGGCTTCCTTGGAGGACTCCAGATCTTTGCAAAGTACACGTTGAATAGCTCAATTATTTTGAGTAAACTTATGCTCTTGGGATCTCCCACAAATTCAACGTGTACTTTGTAAAGATCTGGAGTCAAACAGAAACAGGATCAAATGCATTGCTGAAGTCAGTGTAGACAAAATATGCTTCAAGGCCATCGGAGAAAGATGGTCTAAAAATTAGATTTTTATTTATTTATTTATTTACCAATTTAACAATGATCTGCTAAATATAAATATAAATACCATATAACTATTCTTCTAAGAGGGATTCTAAGATTTTATATTTATTAACATAAAGGGGGAGTTCAGGGGATAAACTATAAGATAAGAGGTTATAGTTGGTTGGTTTCGAAGGTGTTTGGAATCAACCATGCCATGGATAAGCATATGTAGAAACATGACCCCAGCACAGGTTCCGCGTTCCTTCAGAGGAGGTAACTTAAGTTAGATTTGCTGATTGAATATTATATTTATAAGGCTGTCATTAGTTATTATATGTACGCTGATGATGTCAAGTTGTGCTCCTTTTCGGAACATTTTCTTTAGACATCTGCAAATGGACCTTAATGAGCTCTATTCGTGGTGCTTAAACAACCTTCATATTGTATTATGCTCTTTTGGAAATTACATTTTTTCGCGCGGCATAGCGTACAGCCCACCTCCCGCCAAACCGAACGAGTGGCGCTGCGATTTATTGAATGGCTTGCGGGGATATATCGAAGATAATAAGAGAGTACGCTTTTGTACTTTGACAGTTTCAGCCAAGGGAAATAAAAGTTATTTGGATTCGGAAACGGCATTCGACGGTGTCGCACGCATATTTGCAACGCTCGTGGAATAATTAAAATGCACATAGTAATGTGCAGGGACAAGTCAACAATAGTGGCACAAACAGTGGCTAGGGTAAAAAGTTACATAAAAATTTGTCAAAAGTGCAAAACGACTAAAGTTATTGACTTAAAAATAAATTTCACTTTAGCAATTGGGGCTGGCATTCACATGCCGGCTAGAACAAACAAAACATCTGTTTGCCCATAAGCTCTTATTAAGCTTTATCTAAGGTCAAGTCTCGGCTAGTATCTTGCCAAACTGTCTCCTGATTTCCGTTGCATACTTTCAAGTGTTCGATGAAATCTGGATAAATCCGAAAAACGTACAAAGCGGACTATGAAGAAGCCGAAGAAGTTACATTAACCGTAAATGTAGGACATACAAGCGACATTACCCAGTATAGCGAAATCATGGAGGCGGCAAGGGAATCTGGATGTGGCTCTGCACAAAGGGCCGAGGTCGTGCGCTAGCGGATCTTGCCCTGAGCACCGAGGTGAAATGTCTTGCCACAGGTGGCCCGACACGGTACCCGCCTGGCAGCCGAGGCTCTCCTGGCTTTATTGATTTTGCTCTGACAAGGGGCATCCTGGGTATCTACGTTGATATACGGTCTATCGTTGAGTTCAGCTCCGACCACTTACCGCCAATAATCACGCTGGACGCAGCCGCTAAGGTATACCCGACGTCGGAGAGGCTGATAACCGAAGACAACTTGAGAGATCTCTGCACCTCGAAATTGAGATCAACTCTGGGGATGATTTGGAAGACGCCGTAAATTGTTCACCAGCAAAGTCAAGACAGCAGCAAAAATGGCAGCACACACTCCGCCCCGGAAGCCCGCAGCATCAGGTTCTAATCCAGCTTCTAATCCGTGAAAAGAGACGCCGAGGTCTCGACACCCCCTCGACAAAACAGCGTGGAATAGACAAGAGAGCGAACTTCAATCGGCACTGGCAGATCACAAAACTGGATAGTTCAATGCGAGCCTGGCGAACTGATAATGACGCGACGCACTCACTTTGGAGGACCACACGCGCCATTAAAAGGAGGAGACAGAAACGGGACATGGTGTCGGACGGACTTGGGCCGCTTGCCCCCAGTGAGATATGGGACTTATTGGGCGCTTAAATATCAGCAGAGAGCAACTTCATCGGCTTGTTGAGCAAGTACTGACGGCATTTGACCGGAAATAATTCTGCAATGCCTTCTTCTTGGACATCAAGGAAGCGTTCGACCGAGTTTGGCACACAGGTCTACTGATCAAAATTAAGGAGAGACTACCTGCCCCATATTTCCACTTAATGAGGTCAGAACTTGAGGGAAGGCAGTTCGTGGTTCGGTTCCAGTAGTTTGCCACAACGTTCGCGCAATGAGCGAAATCTATCTCTCTGCAGTCTTTTCTGTCCGGTGTTTCGGCATGCATTTGTCCTTTCTCTTAAAGCTTTACGCTTGTGCACCCAACACTTTCATTGTGCGCGAATTTTGAACATTCGAAATAAGTTGGCCTTACCTGGAGGCTGTTCACTTATTTAGGTAAGCTCGCGCTGATCAGACCATTGCATGGGACCCACCCTGTTTTGACTACTAACATCGCAATCAAAAACGTGGCTTAACGTCAACAAGACCAAGGGCAAACGTCTTCTCGATACGAAACAACGCGCGTTCCTCACGAAAGTGCACGAAATTCATACAAACGTCGATCGGCCACGGTCAATCACACCGAAGCCGACACATGAACTTATGCGGCTTACTAAAAATTAGGTTTTCTTGCGGTCATTCTCTGCGAGATAAATTTGGCAATACCTTGACTTTAAGTCTAGGTATTTAAACCTTTCCATAGAATCATGCGCGCTTGGTTTTTTTGTTAATTTTCTTTGAAATAAAATAGTTTTACATAAGGTAATTAAAAATTATTTGCAAAATAGTTGTGCAAAACCAAATTTTTTACACAACTATTTTAATAAGCGATCATACATTGCATTGCGCTTCTTTTCGCAAATTTGTGTGGTAAATTGTTGGTAATTATTTACTTTTTACTTGGAATATTTTGACTATTCGGAGTACAGAAAATAAACAGGATATTTGTACAGTGCAAATATCGATGCCCGATGTAGGAAGACTAAACCCTTGTGACAAAAATCGTAATGTAGTGCTCTTTTCTTTACATTAGGCATTTCGAGAACAAGATCACCCGCTTAGGATATTTATTGTATACAATGAGCGGATGTGGATTGTTTGCATTGGGTGGGGTATTTATTAGGATATTTATTGTATACAATGAGCGGATGCGGATGTGGATTGTTTACATTGGGTTGGGTCCCCCGCTCTACATATGCTTATTTCTTCGAACAGTGCTGAATACGTAAATATATCACTTCCCTCCCCTTAAAATGGTTGGCTATTGTTGGACTGACATTACAGGATACAATGCAGGCAACTGGTTTTGTGCCGGTTCTATTTTTTGTTGTGGCTCTTGATTATTTTTTTTCATGTTTTGCACATTTTGTATCATTTAATCAATTATAAATTTTTCATTTTGTTAGATGCCATTCCGCCATCTTTCTTGTAAATTTATTATTCCACTATCATAACTTCTATGATGCCATTTTTCTTTAAAATACTAAAGCAAGAGCGGTTTTATAGTTTGAGGGTGCAAAGGGCTATATTGTAGATACATCAAAAATTCCCAGCCAAGGTAACTCAGTTTTTTGTGAGTGACCACTTTAACTCCTCTCCCATCTCACACTCAGTAACATGACGAATTGATTCTATTAAAGCCTTGATATCGTCAACATCAACTAAATTTGGCCGACCTGAACGTGGCTTATCTTTGAGTAAAAAGTATCTGAGCTGGTTTTTTTCCTTTACTTTTTTAAAGCAAGCTAAAAGTCACAACTAATAACTGATAAGTGAAAGAGTGGAATCACAGAGTTACAATCCGTTCAAAAAAATTGTCAACGCTGTTTGTATGCAAAATCACCCTTTTTTTTGGTCTTGGTTATGAAGCTGCATAAATCCACCCGACGTTAAAAAACTAATACACAAGAGAATTCCATCCGTTACCATTCTTAAGCCAACGGTCTAAGTAGGTGGAGTACCATCTCTTAACACTTCGATACTCTAGCATCGACATGTACGAATATGCTCTCCAGCCAAAAGCTTAGCTATCTTTAAGAATGACTTGAGCCTCGAGTAAGAATTTTTTAACTTCCTTACATCTTCTGTACTTTTATAGTCGTAAGATAGATGGATAGTCCTAAGAAGGTCTGTTTAGAAGGTGAAATCACCTGAAAGGTTTTTGGTGTTACGGTTGGAAAAAACGCGACATCAGTCCGTACCAGAGTTTGGAACGTGGATTTTCCTCTTAATGATTTTAGGGGGGAGAATTCTACATGGGGCCGGGTTATCAATTGTGATGTTCCAGTTGCTCAGTAGTTGTGCTAAATTCGTGTGCCGAATTCCTGCTCGTAAGGTAGCAAGAGAATTAAGCGTTTGATGATCGGTCTCGGCATATACGGCACTCCTAACAGCGGATTTTTTACGCGTGGGGCACTCTGAAGACTGCTGAAGAGGGAAGCAAACGTTGAGTTGGTCGTTGATATTGAGCAACTGAGCTACTATTTAAACCCATTCTTAGTGTTTCGCATGAAAGTTCGCATCCCTTTTTGAAGTTTTTTAACTTTGTGCTCTTAGGCTCTTAATAAAAAAATAGTTTTTACTGTTATTCAATGAAATCCCCTTTTAGCTCGTTACATTTTTTTCAGCGATTTTTAAACTTCTTAATCACGTCCGAAAAGTAATTTTCCGGAAGGTCTGCAAAAAACTCCGCCGCGACGTCGATGATTTCTTCTCGTGAACAAAATTTTTTTTATTGATGAGCGACCTCTCGAGGTTTGGAAGCAGACAATACTGCAAGGGAGCCAAATCTGGTGAATACGGTGGATGCGAAATGATTTTGAGCCCAAAGCCATTGACTTTCGCCATGAATGCTATGCTTTTGTGCGCCAGCGCATTGTCTTGCAAGAGCATGGATCTGTAACCGCATCGGAGGGGCTGCAGCTGCGAACTCGATCGGTAATGTAGTTGCGGCCACCACGAAACTTTCAAAACCAATATTTGACGGTGTAATCTGACGTAACATTAGCCCATTATATTTATGCAACTTTTCTTTTGTTTCCTTCACCGTTTTGCCTCTGAAAAAATAATGTGTTTTGAGAGAACGAAAATCGTTTTTGCTGTCAAAACAAAACTAAAGGTAGTGTCGTATGGAAATTTGACATGTTTGCCTAAATATGAACAGAGTACATGGAACTATAACCTGTTTTGCAGTAGCTGAGCATTATAACGGTCAAAATTTACTTCTCACGCCACCTAGTATATAAGGGCGCTCAGGGAAGGTTCAATTATCTTAAAATTACGTTAACATATTTTGAGCGTTAAATTTATCTAATGTACCAAGTTTCATCTCGATATCTCCAATATTCGACTTTATGCCACTTTTTTGCAATTCAGCCCAGTGTACCCATTACCCGCTCAGGCCTTAAAAGATGAGAAAACAATGGAAAAATTATTCAAGTTCGGAATAAATATTTTTATAATCATAAATGATAAGTAAATTCCTTTTTATTTTTATACATTTATATTACATTTTAATGTACTATGTTCCGATTTTTTCTATATCATCCGCACTATCCGTATTCAATATTTGAATTTCTTTTTTAAAATGATTTTCTATTGCGATACACACCGCCATGCTTTTATCTCCATCAATAAGATTTATGGCAATTCCGGATTTACCTATTAAGAGGATATAAAAAATATTATTTAATATGACCAAAAAATTTTAAAAAATTATATAATTAATAAATATTCACAAAATTAATGTAATTTATGTTGGAGTTTATCCGTAAATTATGAGTCGCTATGTTTTTTATAATGAGTTTGTAAATGTTTATAATAAGTCAAAGCTGCATAGGTATGCCTTGCTAAACTTATTATACGAGGTATTATACGTAAGTGTGCAATTCTGCGAAGGAGACATTTCTGACCCTATAAAATATAAAATAATTTTTATATTTTTTACTGATTTCCTAATTTACAGGTTTTACTTTGAAATAAAATACACCGATTTATTATGATGAAGGTTTCCAACTGTAGCTTAAGTTACTTGTCTGGGATTAGCGAATTATCGTGATTGCGTACATTCCGCTCTGAGGGACCCTTAAAGGGACTAAATAGATAAGTAATTCCCTGCTTATAATTACTCTTAGAAATCTTCTTTCAGATGTTATTTATTTTATCTTTTTTAAATTTAATCTTGTCCTTGAAATCGAAAATTTTTATTGATTTTGCACGTTGGAATATGACTAAATATCTCAATTTTTTGTTATTTTATGCAATAACATGCTACGGATTGTAGGCACAAAACGTAGCTATGCAAATTATTTTAAATTCGCTATAATATATAACATGGATTTTCATAATACGCTGGGGATTTTGAATATGGATTTGATTTTTAATCCTATTTTTTCCTATTTGTTTCATTATTTTTGACATAAATTGTTTGTGTATAGTTCGACATAGCATAAGATAATCTATAGTGGACAAAAAAAGTTTAAATACACTTTAAACATCAATGTTTTTTGATCAAAATATATAATAAAGAAAAGGCTGAAATGTGCACAAAAATATTTGAACGAGCCGCAATCGTTCTGGGACAATTTCCTATGGAGTGATGAGTCCAAGTTTAAAATTTTTGGTTCGGATGGCTCACAGAAACTTGTCTTTATTAAGAGTACAATGGACAAGCATTTATATTCAAAAATTTTAAAGGAAAATCTTAAAGACAGCACGACCCACCTCCAATTGAATAAGACGACACTCCTATATCAGCACGATAACGACCCAAAACATACGTATCTAGTCAACATACATATCTAGTCAAGGAGTGGCTGATTTACAACTGCAAGCAATTGCATACACCTCCACAGTCTCTCCTCAATCCCATTGAGCACATTTGAAATTCGTTGGACAAAAGGATAAGGAAGCACAAAATATATTTATATATAAAAAAAATAAGTCGGGTTTTCCGATTTCCATGGTTTTGCATTCGTTGGAAAGTTCTCGGGCTCCCTGAGGATTATAGCAAAGAAAGTTCAGAAAAAATTTCAACAGAAAAGTGGAAAAATCTTTTTTCACATACAGCGCCATCTCTGATACATAGCATGCGGTGCGCGATACATTGTTTGAGAGCTACTCATTGTTCTCTGCTCAGTTAATTTCAAGTGACAAACCGGTATTGTGTTTACTATGAAATTGTGAAACGAAAGTAAAAAAAAATAAGTTTTTAATTTCCTAACATTTCAATTGGACACCATCAAATCAATGACATATATTGCTTTTATATTTGTATAGAATTTATTAATACAAAGGTACGCTAAGTATGTTATTTGAAATATGGGTGTATAGTCTTGCCATGTATCCATTATATGCTACTTCTAATCTAAATTAACTTTCATTAGCGTAGTCATCTATATTATTAAATTTTTCTATGTTTAGGTAGGTTATTTGATTTACCAAATAGTACCAATAGTAAACAAAGTATTGAAGCCATACGTCCCAATTAGTTTTATCGATTGAAAATTTAAGGTTCTTCAACTTCTTTCGAAGGTTCCCACCGTCTAATATTTAAATATTTGAACACAGCATGTTTTATTAAATTTTATATATTTTTTTATGTCCGTAACGTGCGGCTTCATTGCAGCGTTGTTCAGAATAAAAGATTCATATACAAGTATATTTTTTTTTCAGAATTCTGTGTTAATTAAGACTATCTTGTAATTGGATAGTGATTCATATTTAAAGTCATGTTTTATGTTAGTATTATGGTACATATTGTTAGAAGTCATATAACCGTGTTTTGAGATGTATTGTATTAGTAATTTCTCTTAAATTTCCTAATTTGGGATTAATTTTTTTTTTTATTTCTATATATGAAGTTTTTATATTTAAAAAAATAGTAAAACATATATATTATATTATATATAATATTATATATAATAGATATATATATAATAATATTTTATATATAATCATAAATTATAAAGAGTTTTCCAATAGGGAGGGACTTCGACAGCTCATTGCGGCCATGTTGTTTGAGTGACAGATGTCAATTCCAGTGTGTTATAATTCATTTAGTCCTCCCAAACTGCCATCAACCGGGTCAGTAAACAATGAGCCGGTTCCCGTGCGTCAACGTAACGCGAGATCTGCCGAGAATTTCGCCGCTGTGCGCGATTTTGTCTTCGAAAATCTGCATCAATCAATTCCGCGTCGCGTACAGGAACTCGGCCTTTCGCAGATGATAACTTTGCGAATTTTACGTCGGGACTTGGGCCTGCACCCGTACAAGATCCAGCTGACCCAGGAACTTAAGGTTAATTACCATAGACGACGCTACGTGTTACACAGCACACGCTACGATGGATATTCTGCACGACCAATTTCCGGACCCGGAAATCACCGATGCCCTTAAAGTCAACATACGCCACGCCATCGATGAAATACAGCCCGATTTTTGCGCCAGAGAAAAAAAAAATTTCGCAAATATCTCTCCTACATGTATTTTTTTCATTTCAAAGATCAAGCGCCCTTAATGGAAAACCCTTTATTTTGAATGTATGTAAATTAGATTTTTATGTTTATGTTGGTAATACTATACTTCTCATTGGTTGGAAGTGGTTATGACCGATCTTACAATTTTGTGCTTCCTGAATTATTGGTGCTCGGCTTCTATGCTTTTTGTGGCACTGTCGGTTTCATTCGCTAGCTTGTAACGCCTTGCGTTGGCATAAGGGCTTCGTTTTGATTGGGTTGGTGATGGTGGTGGTTGTAAACAAGTACTTATATTCTATAATAATTAAAGACATCTCTTGTTACTTTCGGCAATATTAACCCCATTTATTTTTCTTTTAAATTTAAAGAAATCTTTTTGCCTCTATTTATGTTACATTGCGCGTTTTTTTTTAAGAATTAGTTACTGCTGACTATACTAGCGTTGATTGTCTATAACGGGTATCTACCTCACTCATTTCATTAATTTTATCTAATGTATTTTTTTTTTATTTGCTTGAATGTTGAAATTTGTGGTTCCCTCGTACAGGAATATATCTGCTGGAGTATGGTTAGTATAATTTTTAGTTATATGGTTATTGTTCAGGTGGAACAGTACTGAAACTCTATCAATTGAAACAGTATTTTTAGTTAGTATTATTAGTAATAGTATTTTGTCAACCATCTCCCATCAAAATTTATTAATATTGTATTTTTTCTCCACCCTATTTGCCGATGATTAGCTCTTTAATACCACAAAGAAGCATCATCATCAAGCCATTCTTCATCATCATCACCGAAACTGAAGAGACACATCACCAGGTGTGTTTCTGCATGAAGAGCTCCTCACACAATCGAACGCCCACAAATACCTCGGTGTCACTCTGGATAAGCGACTTACATTTCAACGCCATGTAACGGATGTAAAACGGCGGCTCAAAACAAAGGCGAACAGCATGGCTTGGCTCCTTAGGCCTGGAAACAAACTTTCAATTTCAAACAAGGCCAAAATTTATAAGGTTGTATTGGCTCCTATTTGGAAATATGGCATCCAAGTATATGGCATCGCCGCAAAGTCGCACCTCAACAAAATACGTGTGGCGCAGTCGCAAATCTTGCGTAAACTATCTGGAGCGGCTTGTTACATCCGCAACAAAGACATTGAAACGGAGCTGAAGGTACCAAGGATTGGCGATGTCATAAACAAGCAAGCAATCGCGTACATAAATAAATTGGGAAACCACCCTAACCACCCCAGTTGGCTCGAAAACTCTTGATGAGGGGACAAGTAATGGGACTGAGGGAGAGAAGGAGGCTCCTGCGCATTCACCCAACAGATCTGCCAAGATATATAAATTAATTAATTAAATTAAATCATGTCTATGGACTCCCTAATTAGGTTTAAGTATGTAAATATGTAAATACTCGATAGAAATTATGAATCTCTGCAGTAGAAGTTACTATAAATAGTAACAGTAGTAAATAAATACAATTTTAATAGAAAAAAAATCACCGAAACTACTCCTGTGGACAAAATGAGCTGGAAACGAGAAGCCCTACCCAAATACTGGTCCTTCGAGCCAGATCTTGAATTTCTTTTTATCACGGTGCCATTTTCCAAGATAAGTCGAAAGTTCGTTTTACATCTTATATATAAAATTCTCATGTCACGTTTTCGTTACCATACTCCTCCGAAACGGCTTGACCGATTTTGATGAAATTTTTTGTCCTTATCCAGTATCTATGACAATTGGCCAACATCTATTCGGTCTTCGGTAACGTTGACAATTTTTATTTTGCTATCTCAGTGTACAACGGATTTTGTGTTGTAAGTATACTTTTTTTAACATTTTTCATCATTAAATAATTTCATTAATTCTATTTATGTATGTTTTGTACGGAGAGCAATGCCAAGAAAACGCAAAGGAGCTGATTTGAGCCGCAGTACAAGTAGAGCTCGAAACTTGCGAAATAGCAGATCCGAAAGAACAGAAGAACAAATCCAGCAACAAAATACTGATGCACGTGTCAGAATGGCGCAATTGCATCAAGAAGAGCCAGAAGATACACCAGCTGAACGCAATAAAGTCAGAAGATTAGAATAACGACAATCACGACGTTTCAAAGTCAATAGACGAAGAACAAATGACCGACAACAGGTACATCGAGCATTTATATCTGATTCATTCCTGCGTCTAGCATTCCAGTATGAGCCAGATATTGAATATTATGCTCATTCAAAAGTGGTAATTGGTGCTATGGACAAGGAATGTCCGCATTGTCATGCTCTGAAATTCAAAAATGAGCCAGCTGGGATGTGTTGCGCGTCAGGAAAAGTGCAACTACCTGAAATTGAAACACCACCTGAACCATTGAACGGCTTACTTATCGACACGGATCCAGATTCTAACGTGTTCCTGAAGTCAATTCGAAGATTCAATCATGCTTTCAAATTACATCGTTCGGAGCAACAGAAATAGTTCGAAATACTAATGCAAATTATCAACAATTCAATTCTACATTCAAAATCAGAGGCCAAGTTTATCATAAAATAGGCTCACTGCTGCCAATGCCAAACGAACCACATAAATTCTTACAAATCTACTTTATGGGCGGCGAGGGTTCCGGAAGCGCACTTGCCAATCGCGTGAATGCACGTTGTGATTATAATAACCTTGATTCACTTAAACGAGCACAATGAGTTGTTGAAAATATTCAAATCACATATGCACCAATTACAAAGCGATAATCACGCTATCGTCATTAATCCTGATAAAACACCAGCTAGAGAGCATATTCGTAGATTCAATGCACCCGTTGTTGATGATGTTGCTGGAATCATGGTTGGCGATTGTACAGCTGCACGAGAAATTGTGATTCGTAGAAGAAATAATAATCCTCAGTTCATTGCTGACACACATCGTTCATATGACGCTCTCCAATATCCGCTAATATTCTGAAAGGGACAAGACGGATATTGCATAAACATAAAACAAAGAGATCCCGTATCAGGAACTTCATTGATTATTTATTTGATCATTAATAATTTAACAACATAATTAAATTATTGAACGTAATAAATTTAAATTAATTTTTGCAGGAGCTCAAACAAACAAGAACGTTAGCTCAAAGGATTATTACGCGTACCGATTAATGATTAGACGTGGCCTGGACAACGTCATTTGACGATGTCGTGAGCTTTGTCAACAATTCATGGTCGACATGTACGCGAAGATTGAGAGCGAACGACTACGATACTTACGATATAATCAACAAAAGCTGCGCGCGGAAGAGTACATTCATTTGCGAGACGCTATCAACAACAACGCCGACGTCGCCGAAATTAGTAACCATGTCATTTTACCATCATCGTAAGTAGGCAGTCCACGTCATATGTATGAATATATACAGGATGCTCTGACTTTCGTGCGTGAATATGGACGACCATGTTCATTTATCACGTTCACATGTAATCCAAAATGGCCAGAGATTACATCTTTGCTACTGCCTGACCAAAATGCAATACATCGCCATGACATTACAGCACGTGTGTTCAGACGAAAGTTGAAGTCTTTAATAAGTTTCATTACTAAATCACATGTATTTGGTCCAACACGTTGCTGGATGTATTCGGTTGAGTGGCAAAAGCGAGGATTACCTCATGCACACATTTTGGTTTGGTTCATCGACAAAATCCGTCCTGAAGAAATCGATAGTATCATTTCTGCGGAAATTCCAGATCCATCCACTGACCAACTGCTGTTTGATATTGTTACAACAAACATGATTCATGGTCCATGTGGTACTCTTAATAGTTCATTGCCTTGCATGGCTGATGGAAAATGTACTCAAAATTTCCCTAAAGATTTTACCAATGATACGGTCACAAATGTCGACGGATACCCAATATATCGTCGAAGAAATCCTGAAAATGGCGGACAATCATTTATTAAAAATATCATCAACAGAGACATTGATATTGACAATCGTTGGGTGGTGCCATATTCGCCTCTGCTGAGCAAGACATATAATGCTCATATTAATGTTGAGTTCTGCAGTTCTGGGAAGAGCATCAAATACATTTGCAAGTATGTCCATAAAGGCAGTGATATGGCTGTGTTTAGAGTGGAAAATACTAATGTGAATGCTCCTCCACTGAATAAAAACGATGAAATAACGCTCTACCAAATTGGTCGGTACATCAGCTCCAATGAAGCTGCTTGGCGTATCTTTGGTTTTCCAATTCATGAACGGGATCCAGCAGTTGTTCAGTTAGCCATCCATCTTGAAAACGGTCAGCGTGTATTTTTCACGAACGAGACAGCGATTGAACGTGCAATAAATCCTCCTAAAACTACACTCACTGCATTTTTTTAATTGTGTAATCGTGCGGATGATTTTGCTGACTTTGCTCGAACATTACTCTATTCACAAGTACCAGGCTATTTCATGTCTCAATTTATTTAAGTCAAACGCCTTGGGGTGATTATTTACAGTCAATCCAAGAAACACGGAGTGCTTTTATCTTCGACTGTTGTTGGTTAATGTTACTGGCCCTTTATCATTTCAAGATATACGTAAAGTGAATGGGCAACAATATCCAACGTATAAAGATGCATGCCTTGCACTCAGCTTGCTGGAAGACGACAACCAGTGGGAATGCATGCTTGCTGAAGCAGCATTGAACTGTACAGCAATACAAATTCGTCTACTATTCGCTATAGTATTGACTTCATGTTTCCCAGCCCGAGCACAGATATTATGGGAAAATCACAAAGATTCAATGACTGATGATATATTGCATCAACATCGTATACGGTGCCACGATCTAACCATAACATTCAGCCACGAAATGTACAATGAAGCATTGATTGCTATCGAGGATCATTGCCAACTTACCACTTAGTAATTTCGGTATGAATTCGCCAAATCGAACTGCATCTGATTTAATGAATACTGAAATGAATCGTGAACTGCAGTACAGTACTGTAGAAATGGCAGCGATTGTTGCCTGCAATGTCCCACTAATGAATGAGGAAGAGTTGGGTTCTTCTTTTTGGATGCACCGGGTGGAACTGGCAAAACATTCGTTATTTCGCTAATTCTTGCTGAAATACGATCAAATAATGGCATCGCATTGGCCGTTGCATCATCGGGCATTGCAGCAACTTTATTGGATGGAGGTAGAACCGCTCATTCAGTATTTAAGCTGCCACTAAATATTCAGAATAACCCTGACGCAGTATGCAACATTAAGACTGTGCTGAAACGGTGTAAAATTATTATTTGGGATGAATGTACTATGGCACACAAACATTCACTTGAGGCGTTGAACAGGACATTGAAAGATATTAAAAACAGTGACAAACTATTTGGTGGAACTCTGTTGGTCCTTTCAGGTGATTTCAGACAAACACTTCCAGTCATTCCACGTTCAACATACGCTGATGAGATCAACACTTGCTTAAAATTATCTCCATTGTGGCGTAATGTTGAAAAATTACAACTAAAAATAAATATGCGCGTTCAAATGCTTCAAGATCCATCCGCTGAAACATTTTCAAAACAACTCTTAGATATCGGTGATGGAAAAGTTGCTATAGATGAAACTGGATACGTAAAATTACCGACCGATTTCTGCACAATCGCTGATTCGCAAGATACTCTCATTGAACAAATATTTCCCGATGTACACACACAGTACATAAATCATGAGTGGCTTGCAGAAAGAGCGATTTTAGCGGCAAAAAATTTAGACGTTGACAATTTAAGTCTGAAGATACAAAAGTTGTTGCCAGGGAACTTGGTATCATATAAATCTATTGATACAGTTTGCGACGACAGCGAAGCAGTAAATTTTCCCACAGAGTTTTTGAACTCACTGGATTTGCCAGGCATGCCACCGCATATTTTACAATTAAAGGTTGGATCTCCAATTATCTTGCTTCGTAATTTGAACCCGCCCTGACTGTGCAACGGTACGCGATTAGTCATTCAAAAATTAATGAAAAACGTGATCGAAGCCAGGATTTTAAATGTCAAGTTCAGAGGTGAATATATACTCATACCACGGATTCCTATTACAAGTATACCTACAGATGTGCCAATTCAATTCAAACGTATTCAGTTTCCGATTAGATTGGCATTTGCAATGACTATCATCAAATCCCAAGGTCAAACGATGTCTGTTTGTGGATTAGATTTGAGAACACCATGTTTTTCACATGGACAATTATACGTGGCATGCTCCCGAGTGGGTAAACCATCCAGTTTGTTTGTGTTAGCTAAAGATGGACTAACAAAAAATATTGTTCACGCTACAGCATTAAGAGATTGATATTGTTTAATAGTGTTACTGTCGTAATTGTTTAATTAGTGATAAATAATTTTAAGGAATAAATTATAATAACTTAAAGATAATGTTTGCCTTTTGTTATTTTTATATTCCCTCATCGTTCACAGCGCTCTATGCTTATTCCACGCATATACCGCATTCTTACATACATACAATATACACATTCTAACATACATACATACTTACAATAAGTCAGCTGTTTTTTGTCTGCACTAGAAATTACTAGGAAATTATTTATATGGCAAAACAACGTTTGCCGGGTCAGTCTAGTGAACATATATATTTATGTGATCCCCTGATTACCTTTTTTTTCATGGTGAAAATTTTTATTATTTGAATTAACATGTTTACTGTTACCTATTTGGCAGCTTTACAGGTTGTACATAAAAAATTGATTACTCAAAGGTATGTCAATAAATACTGCACATCTAGTAAATTACAATTAACATTTGCATTACATTTTACTATTAATTATTTTACAATACAATTATTTTTTGTAGAAAAATCTGAAAGGAAGATCTTGTGGGTAATTATTCTTCAGTCTTCTTTTTCGTGGTGGGTGGGTAAGCCTTCTTAAGGCTTACGTATATCCTCTAAGCTGTTTGCAAAGACGTCTGCCCTTTCCTGGCTTGAGACGCACCAACCACCAGTAGGATTCCTGATGGGAGCCTTTAGGATAACCTGTCTTTTAATGCATCAACAAATAGTTGGTCGATGCATCAGGGCTTGCATTTTCCAGCATTTCATCAAAGTGGTCCTGCTTGTTTTTCGCCAGAACTTTTCTTAGGCGGTTAGACAGCCCTTTGTAAACGTTGTAAATGTCTCCTGTTCTTGAGAATTCTCGCCTTGCTCTTCGTTTTAGTCGTATGAGGTCTAAAGCATTTTGTTTTAAAGCATTTTGGCAGCAAGCGGCCAACTGTATTTTGTTCATAAAGATCTCTACCGCATCTTCGATATCTTCTGGATGGTTAATGTCGATGTTTAGATTAATGCTTCTGTCCAAGGTGTCATTGAATTTTTTTACTTAAGAGCCGGGTAATAGAATAGTTCTCCTTATGGTTTTGTATTGGGGAGTGGGGCTAAGTGTTGGTAGCACTAGCAAGTGGTCCGTAGACAGATCGTAGTTTTTTGCGATTGAAAACTTGTTTATTGCCACCCCCTTTATTATAAAGAAGTCCAAGGCTGTCGGGGTCAGTCTAATGTTAGATGGATAAAAGGTTGGCTCACCTCTAGCTAAAACTTGTCTTGAACTATTTACGATGGCCTCATGTAGCCGTTTTCCTCGACTGCATGTCCTAAGGTTGCCCCACCATTGATTGCTCCATTTTTTCGTTTTACTCCCTACATAAGGGCTACTAATTCGAGTCTCCGGCAATCAACTTATACATATATACGTTCAATCCGCATCTATTTTTATCCATTCAAAATACAAATACAGCGAAAAGCGATATTACGAAAATATCTCCGTTGTGTATTTTGTTTGAAACATTCAATCCATCCATCCATTATATACATACATTAATACACATATGTATATACATATGTATATGTCTGGTCGTCAAGGTTTTGTACATTGTTGTTTGCCAGTTTTTCCTTATTATGGTCATTCATGCTAGTTTTATTAGGTTGCCCGCGATTAACGAATTCACTTGTCTGGTTGGGCTCCTCAGAAAACCCTACTGTCATTCCAGCTTCAGTTAATCTGCCTCATTTCCAATATTGATTATACAACAGTATCTCACTCTAACCAAGCAGCACAAGTGACCACGTTCAGCAACAGCCTTGGTCACATTAAACTCATCCAATTCTTATTATACAAACACACATTGACAACAAACAAAGCTTCAAGAAAATTTAACCTTCCGTCTCTGCCTGTCTTCACTTTAGTCACCCCCAACTCTTCCGCAAAAATGTCACAAGCGAGTTTGAAGAGCGCTTCAAAACGTCGAACGGAAGTGCCGGCGGGGCTGCTCCCTTGCGAGAGACATGCAAGATCCGATGGGATCAAGTGCGAGCGCTATGGGAGGTCGAATAAGAAAAAGAGGCATGTGCATCTGTTCCTACAACTGAGGTCCTATACAGTCCAAGTATGATTATCGTTATTCCCTCTACGAAGACTGTCCTGCCCAGCGAAACGACCATAATCAAGCCACAATCCAAACAGCACAGCAGCTAACGCAACCTATAATATCTAGAGGGTGTCGGCTGTCTCCGCGCCATACTGAGGTTTTCAGCGGAGGCGTTTTACGGTGGCTCATGTTTTGCAATCTTTTTACAGCCATCTATATATCTAATCCATGGCGCGAACAACTTTTTCACCTCAATTCCAAAACAAGTGGTGTAGCTCACTAGATTATGTCCGAATCTCCGCTCACCAACGATGATTCGAATTATCATGCGATACTTAGACACAGCGCTTTGAGAACAAACGCCTATTGGTCAATAAACGAATGTAGGTACTCTATGACCTTCCGACGGTTTCAGAAGGTGTTTGAATTGTTTCGCACGACAACACCAAGTCAATGGTGACATTCCTCACGTTCCTGCGACTCCCTACACTGCAACCATTTCCAGTGAAATATTAAAATCCACTACTTACCCAAAACTGCAGAACTACTTTGCATCCAGTACTCAAAGTGGTTCTTTCCTAATATTTGTGGATCACTTCTGGGTCAAAAAACAATTTTCGTATGGAAACCAGGTCCACTAAAAAAAAACACCAAACACAAGATCCGAATCCGCCTTCACCACTCGCATTGCCATCAGCCAAAATGAAAGTCTTGAAAAACTTCCTATAAGGTTTTGTGAAGTGGAGGATCGACCATCAAAACCGGTAGACCGACCAGATGCGGAATGCAAGTCCAATATCGTCCGCACTACCTCCAGGGATAGAGACGGAAGATAAGTTGTCACAATCTCCTTTAAAAATCCTGAATATTTGAACTTGAGTCATTCCAGATCCATAGCACTCTCTCAATTTCTCCGGAATAAGAGTATGCTCAAAAAAAACTCTGATCTAAAAATCCAATATGACTCGGTGATTAAAAAGTATTTGGATTTAGGTTACATGCGAGAAGTCCCTGTCAGCAATGACAGCGAAAATTTTTACTTGCCTCATCACACAGTGTTTAAGCTTGAAATCACCATCACAAAGCTTCGTATTGTGTTCAATGCCTCCAGTGCGTCCTTTAACAGACAAAGGCTTAATGACGTTCTACATCCGGGGGCAGTTCTTTAATCTGACCTCCCAATTCAGATAACCAAGTGGCAGATAAACTCTCGCCTATCTACAGCATACTCGTTTTTAACGAATCCTGTTCCGCAATGTTGACGGCAAACTCCATTAGACAATCCTGCCAACTTCACACGCCTCCTTGCTCATTGCAATCTCATTGCTTACAGAAAATCAACTTATGATTCTGGGTGCCGAAGTTGAAAAACTTGCCTAAAGCCTTCACAACCTTATGTCGCGATTGCGCAATCAATAAGAAATCTCAAAGAGTCACTAGCAGGTTGGTATCAGACATAAAATTTGATGCCAGTATGAAGGAGGTTCAGATAAAAGTGGTATGTACGAGGTGTGTTCAAAAAGTATCGCGACTTTTGATTTTTCGCGGTTTAAGTATAATCGAATTTCGATTTTTTTGTGGCGCTATGTTGGTACTCATGTCTGTCACTTATGCCGACAAGCTCGATCATTTTGAATGTTCACTTAATTGTTGACAGCTGCTTTGCTTGCACAGGTTTTGGATCGTCTTCGATTTTCGTACCAAAATTGCTCAATTGCGACCAAAAACAGTATCGGATGAACATTGCTAAAGAGATGTTGGATTCTGTCCGCGACTACCCACATTTGCTCCAGATGGTCATAACTAGTGACGAATCGTAGGTTTATGGTTATGACGTGGAAACCAAAGCTCAATTATCTCAATAGAAGCTGCCGCACGATCCAAGACCGGAAAAAGGGTGCCAAATTCGGTCGAATGTGAAAGTTTTGCTGACAGTTTTCTTCGATTGCAGGGGCGTGGTGCATCATGAGTTCTTACCACAGGGTAGAACGGTCAATAAGGAATATTACCTGCAAGTTATGCGCAATTTCCGTGAAGCAATCTACCAGAAACGCCCGGATTTTGGAAGAACAAAAGTTGCCTTTTGCACCACGATTACGCCCCTGCTCACACATCGTTGCTTGTGCGCGTCTTTTTGGCCAAAAACAACACAGTAAAGATGCCGCTGTATTCCCCAGATCTTTTTCTTGTTCCCTAAACTGAAAAGCCCTATGAAAGGACTACGTTACGCTACGATTGACGAGATTAAGACGGCATCGAAGGAGGAGCTGAACAAGATAAAAAAAAAGATTTTTTGAAGTGCTTCGAAGATTGAAAAAACCGTTGGCACAAGTGCATAATATCTTATGGGAATTAGTTTGAAGGGGACAAAATAGATATTCATGAATAAATAAATAATTAAAAACAAAACTAAAAATTCGCGATATTTTTTGAACACACCTCGTAAGAACAGGTGACAAACACCGACTGAGCAGACATGGGTAGTGATTTGCAAACATATGCTGCAATTGAGCCATTTAGTACCGTTTCTTGAACCCTTTTTTGTACGCTTTACTGTTAGGATGAGTTCGGAACTAATCTTTTTTATTCCAGGTTTTGCGATACGATTATAACATTCGCAATTATTCGGTCCCTTTACCTCATTTAAGCTTGGTGCCCTATTTTGCTTTCTCTTCACTAATTTCGTTCCTAGATTCTCGGTGACTGTGGACAACAAAAAGGGGAGCTAGATCTTGGACACACATTAAATGCATGACACTAAATCTTAAAATCAACTGAAGCGGATTATTGTAATAAATAAGCTCTGTATCCCAGCGTCACGACACTAATGCTACTTACAAAGGGCTAATGCTGGGCAAGGTACGCGAAATATGTTTATACGCATATGGAACCAACTCATACAGTATTCACCGAGGAGGATGTTGATAGCCTGGACAAATCGATCGAGGAAACACTTGTTGCTGCAGCCAAGGCCTCTACCCGCCAGACACCCACAAAATGACAAATCATAGCAAGACAAATCGCGAAATTAGGCAGCTAGTAGTTGAAAAACGAAGACTAAGAAGGAAATGACAGAATCACAGATCCCCAACGGCTAAAGAACAACCATAAATAGCTATATGTAGACTAACTAGGACACTTAAGCTTACATCACTTTCATCACTTTAGCTATACATCGAACATCTATCGCCCACTAGCAAAAAGAACCCTTTGTGGAAAGCACAAATAAATATCCACTGCGAGGCCCCTCTGGAAGCTGGATGCAGCGACGAAGATAGAGCCAATGCGTTCGCCTATCACCTGCAGAAGTATTCCAACCAATCCTGCTAGCAACTCATTTTTCCTACCTGCAGTCACTAAAAACGGGTCACCTATAAATCCAATTACATTCAGCCAAAGTGAGATAGCGTCCACGATAAAAGATCTTAAGCCCAAAAAATCACCTGGACATGACTTGGTGATTATAGAACTCCCACCGTGTGCGGTTCTGACCTTATGCAATCTCTTCAACGCTATTATGAAACTTGGATACTATCCCCAAAGGTGAAAAAATGCGATCATAGTAATGATTTCCAAGCCAGGCATAAACAAAACGTAACCCTCATTCTACAGACCAAGCAGTCTTCTAGCTTCTAAAACAACTAACTTCCTACCTAAAAAGACAGAATACAATACCATCGCATCAATTTGGCTTTCGCAAAAATCATGGAACGGTCAATCGCATCACAAAAGAAATTCGTACCGCTCTTGAGCACCGGGAATACTGCTCAGCGATATTCTTAGATGTTGCACAAACGTTTGACCGAGTCTGGCTGGAAGGACTAATGCACAAGATAACGAAACTGCTTCCTCAGAACACTCACAAAATGCTCGAATCATGTCTCTTCAAAAGAGTGTTCTCAACCAGGTGTAACAGTTAGACTTCACATGACCGCGTTATCAATGCTGGAGCCCCCAAGGTAGTGTGCTGGGCCCCGTTCTGTACACCCTATACACAGCAAACATGCCTACAAACTATCAGGTCACAACCTCTACTTTGCTGACTATACGGCAATACTTAGCCAATCTAAATGCCCAGCAAAGGCAACAGAACAACTTGCCTGCAATCTCAAAATAGTGGAAAGATGGTTTGCGGACTGGAGCATCAAAATAAACGAGACCAAAAGCAGACATGTAAACCTTCACATTGAACAGACAAACCTGCACACCCTGTACCCCGAACAATAAATTAATCCCACAAGCAGACGTAATAACGTATCTCGGCGCCTCACCTGGCGGCGACATATAGAATCCAAGAGGACTCATATGAAGCTTAAAGCAGCCAATATTCACTTTCCCCTTAGTCTGGAATACAAAGTAAACTATGGGGAAACTCTTCAAAAACCAACATTGAAATTATACAGCGAGCTCAGTCAACGATACTGCAAACTATCACTGGGGCACCATGGTACCTACGCAGCGAAAACATTCACAGAGACCTCTATATAAATCTTGTCAACGAGGAAATTCAAAATCCTCTCGCGAAGTCGCTTACGCGAGTCTGCAGTCAGAGCCGATTGAAGCGCCCAGCAAAGAAATCCTATGGCCGTCTCTAACTACGACAATTATTTTACATTGTAAATAATCTAAGTTATATAATAAGGATTTAATAATTATGGTTAGTCTCACAATAAGAGAAGATACAATAAATAACACAATAAGTATGAAAAAAATTGGGACCCCATGGCATATTCGGAGTGACAACAATTCCAGGAATGTTGGTCTGTCGACAGTAAAAGAAAACATATCCAGGCGACCAATATTCTGCGTGCCAAGAAAATAAGGGTGTGTGGAAAGTTTTAAGTCCATTGCTTTCAAACTGAGACACTAGTTTGTGTAAAAAAGAACGAACAAACATGCTTATATCGATTCAGAAAGTGATCCTGATCAGAAATATATATATTTTATAGGGTCGAAGATGTCTTCACTGTGTTGCGCACTTGTGCTCCCAATTATAATACCCTACGCAAGGGTATAAAAATACTGCAATACAGTTAATAAACACTTAATTTTAAATAAAACTTAAAACAAAATGATTAATTGGTAACTTACCAAAACGTCCCGTCCGGCCAATACGATGTAAATAAGTTTCACAATCGGCGTTTCCACGTACATCCACTGGCAAGTCAAAGTTTACAACAATTGTAACTTGTTCAATATCGATGCCTAAAAAAGTGCATTATTTTTTTTGAAACGTTTTCTATTTTGAAATAGTTACCTCTTGATAAAACATTAGTAGTTATTAGAACTTTTTCAAGACCAGAACGAAACCGATCTAAAACAGCCAGTCTTTGCTCAACTGTTAAGTCACCGGATAACACCGCTACAGAGTGACCATCGGAAGTCATTTTTGATGCAAGCCAAGCGGCAGTTCTTCGTGTCTACAGTTAAAAAAAAAAATATTTTAAAAATCATATAACGAGCATCATATTTTTCATGTCTATCATTTGTTGTAT
The DNA here is from genome assembly GCA_035047325.1 of Drosophila vallismaia. NCBI lineage: Eukaryota > Metazoa > Arthropoda > Insecta > Diptera > Drosophilidae > Drosophila > Drosophila vallismaia. Next base: position 512,712 of record JAWNPU010000073.1, read on the forward strand.
AGTTTTCATTCTTAAAAGCAATATTCTTACATACATATATATTGGGTTGCCCAAAAAGTAATTGCGGATTTTTTAAAAGAAAGTAAATGCATTTTTAATAAAACTTAGAATGAACTTTAATCAAATATATAATTGCCATTTTGTTCGATAACCTTTTGCCATCTTCCTGGCAAATTTAGTATTCCACGCTCATAGAACTTCTGGCCTTTATCTGCAAAAAACTGAACCAAGCGATTTTATAGCCTCATCATTGCCGAAAGTTTTACCATTTAAGGAGTTCTGCAAAGATCGAAATAAATGGTAGTCTGATGGTGCAAGGTCCGGGCTATATGGTGGATGCATCAAAAGTTCCCAGCCAAGCTCACTCAGTTTTTGACGAGTGACCAAAGATGTGTGCGGTCTAGCGTTGTCCTGGTGGAATATGACACCTTTACGATTGACCAATTCTGGTCGCTTCTCTTTGATGGCTGTATTCAATTTGTCCAATTATTAACAGTAAACATCCGAATTAATCGTTTGGTTCCTTAGAAGCAGCTCAAAATATACGACACCCTTCCAATCCCACCAAACAGACAGCACCTTCTTTTGGTGGATATCAGCCTTTGAAGTGGTTTGAGCTGGTTCACCATGCTTGGACCATGATCGTTTTCGACTAACGTTGATGTAAACAATCCATTTTTCATCTCCAGTTATGATTCGTTTTAAAAACGGATCGAATTCATTGCGTTTAAGGTGCATATAACAAGCGTTGATTCGGTGTGTTGAATGAATTTCTTTCAATACATGTGGTACCCAAATATCAAGCTTTTCACCAGTCCAAGACTTTTTATGTGATAATGAACGGTTGATTTTGGTATATTTAACTTCTCTCCTATCTCACGCTCAGTTACATGACGATCCAATTCGATTAATGCTTTGATTTGGTCATCATCAACTTCATTTGGCCGACCTGAACGTGGCTCATCTTTAAGTGAAAAATCTCCAGAACGGAATTTGCGAAACCAATTTTGACACCGTCTTCCTTTTAAGGCTTCATCACCATACACATCTCGTAACTTTTTATCAACCTGCTCCGCGTTTTTTACGGAAATAATAAAGTAAAATATGACGAAAATGCTCCTTTGTGGGCTCCATATTAAAATTGACGCCAAACAAACAAATGTAAACAAAATTTCGCGGCCTTTTTTTCTAAAGCAAGCTAAAAGTAACAGCTGATAACTGACAGAAGAAAGAATGCAATTACAGAGTCACAAGCCGTTGAAAAAATTTGTCAACGCCGACTATATGAAAAATCCGCAATTACTTTTTGGACAACCCAATAGTATGTGCCTTCTTGATTAGTATTAACAGTCGAATCGATCTTGCCAAAGACTTTGGTCGACTACTCAGGGACTCAGAAAAAATCTTAATTTTGGGCGATATTCAACAATCTTTTCAACTGTGGTCTGGAAAAAAGGACCTAATGATCAGCGCTGGGTCGGCAGGTCGTTGCGGCGAAATCGGCCCGTGTTAAACTTCTCGCAAGGTGATTAGGGATTAGGATTGTGACGTAATTTGCTCATGTACTCGAACTTTTGTTTTTGATGGGTTATTTCTTCTTTGACGGATCTGATATTAAGGTCTCTTTGTATATTTACATTTCGGATATACCAGGGTGTTCCAGTTATTGTTCTCAGTATCTTTGATTGGGCCTTTTGATCTCAATGTTACCACTTCCCCAAAGTTGGAATCCATATGTCCAAATTGGTTTTAGTGCGGAGTTGTAGAGTAGGACCCTGTAGTCCAGCCAGAGGGGTGACCGAGAGTTGATAAACCAGTGAAAACTACTAGCCTTCAGCCTAGGGTGTGTTCTTTTGGCTTCGATGTTCGTGCGTCAGTAGAGACGTCGGTCGAGGTGCACTCCCAGATACGTCACTTCATTTGCTTTCGGTAGTACGGTGTTGTCTAATGTGATTGAAGGACAGTCTTGCCGATTGAGTGTAATTCTTACATGCTTACATTTTTGCTCGTTTAATTTGATTCGCCAGTCAGATAGCCACTTCTCCACGGCCACTAGGTGAGAAGAGTGTTGATTTGTGGCTTCTACCGGGCATTTGGGCCGGGCCTGAGAGACATCCATAAATATTGCAGTGCAATATTCCCGTTTTTCGAAAGCAGATCGTATTTCTGATGTTATTCGTTTGACTTGTTCAATGGTTCCATGTTTCTCTCGAAAACCGAACTGAAATAAGATTGCGTGCTCTCATGTGCGGGGTTATTCGGGTCATCAGACATTTTTCAAATAGTTTCGAGAGACAGGCTTATTGGCATCTACAATGAGGACAGGGTTCGGCTGGAACATACGATGAAGATGTCTTGCAAATGTGGTAGCCCTGTCTGTGTCGCAGCGGGCCCATTCCCCAGTGATATTTCTTAATGGTGATATAGTTTCTGTCGGTGTGGTTAAACTGGGATGAGCTTTCTATAGTGAGTTTTTACTGCTTGAAATTTAATGCGTTTTTGTCTTTTTGTTCTTGTCAGCGCATCTGAGTGTTTTCGTAAGGCATTTTTAAATCTTTGTTTTGCAATTGGCGATCTATGTACTTGCCACTCTCGTCGCATACGTCGTTTTTCAAGAACGAGCCTTTCGATGTCTGCTTTTGTCATCCTGCATGTGCTAGGCGAGTTCTCTATTTGATGTGTAGAGATTCGGCCGGCAGCGAGGGTAAGATTTCCGCTTCCTAGTTGTACATTTATGGATGTGGCCTGCAAGTAGTTATTTCCAAACTCGCTATGGTAGTGGTGTTTGATGCGGGATACCGGTTTTGCCAAGTGCTTTTACATCTGGATGATTTGTTCTGCAGATGGTAGTGGTGTTTGATGCGGTTCCTAATCAGGATACCGGTTTTGCCATGTGCTTTTACATCTTGATGATTTGTTCTGTAGAACACAATGCCACTTATTTGAAAGTTGTACTTAGAAGTGAGATGTGTTTCTGACAGTAGCAGGACGTCAATTTGATTGTCATGCAGGAATTGAGTTATCTCAAGTTCATGCCGTGAAACGCCGTTGGCGTTCCACAATGATATTCGTAAAACAGCCATTGAAATTTTTGAGTTTTGGGATAAAAGCATCTCCATGAATTGATTTTGGTTCTTGCATGGTAGTCCTCATGATGGACATAAATTCGATCGTCTGCTGCTGCTTTGATGGCGTCGATGATGGGGGTTTCGGTGTCGGATCAGTTTGGGCAGCATGCAGAGTTGTTGTCGTAGAGCTTTGTTCTGTTAGTCCCGATTTTGCGAAGGTCACATTTTGGAATGTGGTCGCCGTTTGCCGTTGCGAAAAAGTCTTCTGGGGATGTTTTTGATGGTATAGGTGTATTCTGTGTGTTGTGGAGGCTTGCAGACCTTACTCGGTGATGAACCGATGAGATTGGACAGCCTCTACACTTTGCTGAGTGGTTACCCCCACAATTTCCGCACGTTTTGGTGCTAGTGCAGAGTCATGAAGCTTTCCACAGACGACACAAACTGAACGCAATGTGCAGAAATAATTTTTAAAATGTAATGCCACAATATAGGAATAGAACTATATATTAAATATATATATAAATAGAATTCACGTCAATCGAATAATCCATCGTTGTTCTATTGCAATATAAAATTCTATACCTCTAAAAAAACACCCTTTAGAAGACTGAGGTATTTATAAAATAAAAATTACACATGAAGAAAATATATTTTTTTTCTATGGTGTACAAAAAATATCAGTATGCTTTTCTTTATATTCTGTGTTTACTTACGTGACAAAATATGATCGCTTGTCCAATGCTTATACACCCATATATATTCTGAATAGCATTATATTTTCCATCTTCATTTTTGCATTTGACATAATATTGCTTTATGTTATCAAGCGACTCTTCCTCTCGCATTAATCTGAAAGAAAAATTTTGTCTCTAGATTCAAAAAATTTTAAGTAAGGTATTTCCTTATTTGTCCCCGAGGCTTTGATAATTAATATTGGATTGTTAAAATCAAGGATTGTTTACTGCAATACCCGCATTATATACTTATTACGATTGCAAAAATTCTGCTTGTGCAATAGCATCGACCGTCACCAGATTTTGCCTTACTGTGCTGAAGATTTATACATCGCGCAAGGCCTCCATCAAAGTGGGGTCCTCCTCTACCTCTGAGCCAAGGAGTGTATCCTCGTCAATTACGTCACACCTTCGATCTCTTAATCCGACACCCTATTCGACACATGTCGATTGTAGACTCCACAACTTTGAGTCCGGTTGATAATCCCAGACCATGGCGTTCTCGAAGTTCTCTGGATGGCGTGATGGTTAAATAAATGGTTAGCGAAATAATTCACGGTATCATCGTTGACTTGTTATCACATGTATGGAATAGCTTTAGCATCGCAGGAATCGCATCTGACTAAAAACTTTCATCTTTTCTCAAGGATGCGACTATTCGCGTGTAAAGGTCCACTGATCTGGCACGATCACCCATACGCTGCAACAGTGCGTCTTCGCCGCTTGTTATTATGTGTTCTATAGGTTTTCTATACAGCTACACTTCACTAGTGCAGTTCGAGAACAACAATAAAAGATCTGTCTTAGCTACATCAGATACCCCATGTTGGTCAAAAGTTTTAACATCTTTGTCCCTATGCCCCGTCTCGACCATTTTATAATTTTTGGCTGATGGGGCTCTTGTCCTTATAGGAAGAACTCGGATCAAAGCTGCCCGGAGGGGTTCTGACGATCCCTGTTCTATCTCTGTACATTGGTCGAAGCCCCATTTTTTATGTCGATGTCGATTTTTTTTTTTTTTTTTTTTTTTTATTATTATATATACGGCAGGAAAATGAAACCATGTAAAGATACCACCTACTGTCCGTAAAAAGCATGCACGATTCATAATCCTCCAAGTGGAGTTATGCCTACGTACTAAACAAAAACCTACGCTCTCTGTCCATTCCTGACAGTCAAGGTATTTCATCGGTGAGCAGGATGTGATGCCAAATCGCACTCCCTCTCCATATGCGTTGTACTGCAGCGTGACGCTCCTTCCTTGACTCTCTGTCCGTGATACTGCACACGCGCTATCCAAGTAGTATACTTTGTTGGTAACACAGCACCAGATAGGGGCAGCGTAAAGCAGCGTTGCCTTTGTAACCGCCACAAGCAGTCTCCTGGCCGGCAATCTGAGTACTCCCACGTTGGGCATGATTCTTGCCAGGGCTGGAGCTGTCATTGCCGCTTTTTTGCTGGCATACATGGCGTGGTCCTTAAAAGAGAGCCTCCGGTCCATTAGGACTTCCAGGTACTTCAGTGTTTCTGATGACACGATTTCTACTCCCTTGACCTCGACTTGCTCAACGGTCTTTCTGCTGCTCAACAGAACTACTTCTGTCTTATGCGCAGCAATACCTAAGCCGACTTTCTCAACCCATTTAATGATCGCCCTGATCGCCACATTGCTGTTTTCTGTAGCTCCGGAATAATTTTGACAAAAGATTTTACCGCAACGTCGTCGGCGAAGCAGTGCAGCTCCACGCCTCTAGGCTTGCTGATGCTCAATATCCCATCGTACATAAAATGCGTTCTTGACGTCAAACGTGATGATGGCACAGTACTCATAACTGCCGCCTAACCATCGGTCACCGTCGAGTGCATTCTTGGCTATGTCTGTTACGGCTGTGAGAGCGTCGAGCGTACTTTTCCCCTTTCGGAAGCCATACTGTTGGCTTTGAAGGCCTCTGGGGCTCTCGGTGATTACCTCTATGCGCGCGTACAGTATCCACTCAAAGAGTTTGCCCACAATGTTCAGCAGACATAAGGGGCAATAGCTGCCTGCTAAATTTGCAGGCCCCTTGTTTTTCACCAGAAGGACTAGCTTCATCGTTTTCCAACGCTTGGGGAACGATCCGTCCAGAAGACACTGTTGTCCAGTAGTATCCTCTGTAGTTATTAAACGTCAATTTGAGACCGTCGTCAAGCAATACGAGGTCTAGCAAGTTCATGGCATCGACCGTCGCTAGATGGAGCATAGCATCTGTAGATCCTTTTATTTTCGCGCATGCGATTTCACGCATTAGTACGGTTTCCCACTCTTCCATAGATAGGCTAGTGTGACATTTAACAGCCGCTTTCCCTAATTCGCCAAGTAGCACCACTGAGTTTCTCACACCAGGAAGGTATGGTTCACTCAGAAGCACGTTCGCATTGCGCTCCCTCGCTTTCTGAGCCAAAAGATTCTGTGCAGCTGCGCAATGGTTGACGTTGAGCTGGATGGTGGTAATCATTACGGCGGCTTTTAGCTCCTTTTAAGGTACTAGCTTTGTAGGTGGGGCATGCGAAACTACCTGTCGCATGGTTATTGTCCATGGCGCAGCTGCAGATCAGGCATCTTTGCGGCGCTACGCAGCCCCTTGCCTTATGCCAATGCGCGCCGCATCGTAGGCAGCAGTCCGAGCGATCGACTGACTTGCAGTTAGAAGACCGGTGTTTCACTCAGAAGCACTACGTTCGCATTGCGCTCCCTCGCTTTCTGAGCCAAAAGATTCTGTGCAGCTGCGCAATGGTTGACGTTGAGCTGGATGGTGTTAATCATTACGACGGCTATTAGCTCCGTTTAAGGTACTAGCTTTAGCTAATAGCAAAAGCTGGCAGCAGTGTGTTGATCTTGACATTCATCCTGGCAAGAATATTCCGTAGCCCGTTGTGGCGATCCATCTGGGGAGTTGGCTCTGTTCTTTTGCGACGCACGCTGACGAGGTCCATAATCTTCTTCTGGCTAGTAGTGGGAGACAGGTTCTGCACCTCTGCAGTACTACATTCGCCGGATATCGCAGTGGTCGGTACTCGGATTCCTAATCCTTGCCCGGTAGTTCCGTCTTCTCTTATAGGGGACCTCGACAGTCTGGATCTTCTTCTGAATGGGTCGTCGCCGATGGGGGCAGTGCCCCCCGCTAGACTATCCATTTAGTATCCAGCGATAGCGGTTAGGCCTTTACAGATGATTAGCAACAAGGATTGAGAGGGGGTCCCACGTAGGCCACGGATTTCTCCTAGTTGACTGATGGAGGTTATTCCGCCTCGTCACGGACACCAGAGCCTCTACGTAGGCACCGCAAAGGTGAGACGATGATTATCGGTCTGTCCGCGACCTTTGTGCCTTTTTCCTTCTAATAATCGGTGCACTCAAAATATTTAAATTCTAAATCCAATTCAAATTTAAACTTTTATGGATTCGCGCCCTAGCAGATCTGGCAGCGTTGGTAATCGACCAGATCGTCCTCTGCAGTAAGTTGGTAGCACTAACAGCTGTTTACACAGCTGGACCGCCCACAACCAAATAATTGCCAAATTAGACAATTTGCTAATTCTTGGAATTTTCGCTCTTTTACACGTCGCGGTCGCTCAGACAAACAATTGCGCAACACCACTATGTGTCTCTGCGCAGTTACCAATTGATCCGGCCAAGTTTATACCGAAATACTTTAGCCGCCGTTTACAGAAGTTAACTATTTCAACTGTCTCTTTTATTTCGATCTGCACCCTAGCTTAGTTCAACAGCAACTGACTGCCGCGCTCTCTGCAGAGTGGCGAGTCGATCAGTCGATAAGTTTCTCGATAATCATCTTTGTATGTATGTATATAGTACGGATGGGTGTATGAATGTATAAGCTTATGACTAGATTGGCTATGTATAATTAGGTATGTATGACTAGGAATGTATGACTAAGAGTAAAGGAAGAGGGTAGAAGGAGCAGCCTACTACAACTCGGCCGTCCTGACAACTAGATCTCCCGATCGTAGGATTTTATAACAATTAACGTTTCTTAAAGCTAAGGGTCCTGTTTCTCATTTTATTCTTCTTAGTAGAGATACTTTTAAACGGTCTTAGACATTTTTTAGGTTTTCTTTTCTTCTGGTTTGTTTTCTTTGTTTTACAATTGCTTCTTAAATTATACTTTCTATTTCGTACAAAGTTTCTTAAATTATACTTTCTATTTCGTACAGAGTTTCTTAAATTATACTTTCTATTTTGTAGACTCTTAATTTTTCTTTGCCAGTGTTTTATATTCTGTATGCTCCATACACCCCGGTAAGGATTGCGAGAAATTTGAAATCCATCAACATCTTCCAGAAGGAAGCGATCATTTTTGAGAACTTTGCTTATGCTTTGGAACTAACTTCTTAGCTATGCCTGTTGTTGAGTCAAAATTTTTAACCATGACGTAGTCGCCTTTTGTGAACACTCCTGATCGTTTTCGTTTTTTGTCAACATATTCTTTATTGTATGCTTGTGCTCTTTTCTGACTATCCTCGCCTTTATTTCTAATACTTTCTAAATCTCTTTCTTCAATCGTTTCTCCAATTTCCTCAATTTTTTCTTTTAACTCATCCATAATTTGTCCTTTTTGTTGTAAACCAAATAACATTATGCTAGGATACTGTTTAATGCTGCGGTGTTGTGTATTGTTCAGGGTATATTCGACCTTTTCTAAGACTAAGTCCCAGTGTAGACCTTGATCAGGTTCAATTAACTTGCTAATCATTGGACCAAGACTTCGGTTTATACGTTCAACTTGACCGTTGGCTTGTGGCGATCCTGTTGCAATTTTAGTAGTCGTTTAACGATTGTATGACTTCTTTTGTGTTCGTAGTTTTTGTTGCGTATAGTCTGACAAACTTTGTGAATGCATCTACTATTACTAGAATATGTTTCTTCGGTCTACCCAAGTCTACTGGACCATAATGGTCAATATGGATGATTTCAAAAGGTTTGTTTCCCTTAGGTATGTTGTGTAGAAATCCTTCTGTTTTTCCTGTTTTGGGACTGAATGAAATACATTTTAAACAGTTGCTGATATGTGTGCTACACTTCTGTTTTAAATTTGGAAACCAATAGTTTTTCATTATAGCTTCTATCATTTTGTCTCTTCCTACGTGTCCAAGTTCGTTGTGATACTTGTATAACACTTGTTCTTCCATTTCTATCGGAACGTAGAACAGCAATCTATTTTCATTTGTCTTTTTGTAAACTATACCATTTCTCATCTCATACAATTTATTTTCTGTGTTTTCTAACAATTGCCTGATTTCTTTTAATTTTGTATCTTTCCCTTGACATATAACTAGATTATCTTCGAAACTGTTTGTTTGTATTACCATAATATTTGTACACCTACTCAGTGCGTCAACATGTTGCATGCGGCTACCTGCCCTATGCACAATTTCAAAATCATAACCTTGGAATTCTAAAGCCCACCTGGCTATCCTAGGGTTTAGCTCTTTTTTGCTTAGGGTCAAAATTAATGAGTTGCAGTCGGTGACTATTTTAAATGTCCTCCAATGAAGATAAACTCTAAATCTACGTAACGAATAAACGATGGCTAAAGTTTCTAACTCGAAACTGTGGTATTTTGATTCAATATCTGTTGTCCGTTTTGAAAAGAATGAAACTGGGTGCCATTTCTGGTCCTCCTTCTTTTGCATAAGTACAGCACCGAATCCAGAAGATCTTGCATCACAATGCAATTCTGTTTCGTGCTTATGGTTGTATATAGCTAAGACCGGTGACTGTATTAATTTATCTTTTAACATATTAAAACAAATCATTTCTTCACTACAAAATTTGAACGGTTTATCTTTTTTAAGAATGTCGTGCAGTGGTTTAGCTAGTCTAGAAAAATCTTTTATGAACCGTCGAAAATATGAGCATAATCCCAAAAAACTTTGTACTGTATGAACATTGTTAGGTATTGGGAAATTTTTTATTGCCTCGATTCCTTTGTCATTGGGCATTATGCCATCTTTATTTATTATGAACCCAAGATATTTTATACTCGATTGCATAAACTCACATTTGTCTATTCTTAATTCAAGTTTATTTTCAACTAATCTTTTAAAAATTTCTTTCAACGTTTCTAAGTGTTCGTTTATATTTTCGGTTGCCAATAGAATGTCGTCCATATATACTACTACTTTGTTTTCTCTAATCATATCAGCAAAAATTTTGTTAACAAATCTTTGGAACACAGACGGGGCGTTTTTGAGGCCAAATGGCATTCGCAGCCACTCGTATTGGCCTAATGGTGTAACGAAAGAGGTGTATTTTATTGATTCTTTTTTAACATGCACGTGGAAAAAACCGTTTTTAAGATCGAGTTTGGTGAAAACAGTTTTCTCATTTATTCTATCTAACAAGTCATCTATAAGAGGTAGAGGATAGTTGTCTTTCATTGTCATTTTATTAAGTTTTCTAAAGTCGACGCACATACGTAAGTCTCCAGTTTTCTTTTTCACTAAAACAATGGGCGATGCATATTCCGAGTCGCTTGGTCGTATAAATCCGTTTTCCAAATATTCGTCTAATAGTTTTTGTAACCTGTCTTTTTCTGTGTATGAAAGCCTCCTAGGAGAACAGCTAAACGGTTTCGGGTTTTTCAAACACAATTGTATTTCACTTCTAACTGTCGGTTCATTTGGCCTTTTTGCATTTATATAAAAATTTCTAAACAACCTATCGAATTCTAGTTGTAACCTATTGCTAACATTTTCTCCTATTTTGTATTCTAACTCACTTTCCGTTACGTGACATATTCTTAGTACTTCCTTATCAAAGTTGTCATTTAATTGTTCGTAAACGTTTTTATCTTTTGGCAATTTACAACTAACGATTTCTTTTGAAGTGTTAACAATTTCATCTTCTGATAATTTTGATTTACTGATATTCTTTTGTTGACTAACTATTTCATCTCTTAACGATATTGGACCAGTTTCTTTATGCTGTTGATTAACGATTTTGTTTTCTAACGATTTCGGACTAACAATTTCATTTTCTAACGATTGTGAACTAACAATTTCATTTTCTAACGATTTTGTACTAACAATTGCATTTTCTAATGATTTTAAACTAACAATTTCATTTTCTAACGATTGTGAACTAACAATTTCATTTTCTAACGATTTCTCAGGACTATCATTTTCAGTATACATTGATCTTTTGTTTATTTCCATGGGTTTTCTCAACGCAATCATTTCCAAGGTGTACGGGTCTAAATTTAAATTGCATGCAGTTAAAAAATCTCTGCCGAGAATAACATTATACCTCATAGACTGGTCGCAAACAATGATTAAACGAAAATATATTTTTATTGATCCTTTCAATACATAACATGTGGTTTGTCCATATGTTTTGAGAATACAGTTGTTTAAACCAAAATAGCAATTATTAACTAGGGCTAACTTCATTGTCTCGTTAATAAGTGACTTTTTAATGATAGATATAGGACTGCCAGAGTCTATGAGGCATTCTGAAATTATAGGCTTATAAGCATTTTCAAAAAAATTGATTTTAAACCATCTTACATAATTATTAGTTGAAACGCTCTTCCTTGTGGGACATTGTGCCACCAGGTGTCCAAGTTGTCCACAGGCGTAGCACGAACCTGGTTCACGTTTGGGCTTCTTGCAGATGTCAGCTTTGTGTCCTCTTGAATTACAGTTTGCGCATCGTATGGCATCTTTGTAGTCGGTTGGCTGTGCAGGTGGCTCCCTCCGAGCTGGCAAACGGATGTTAAAAAATGCGCGTAGCATCTCCGATGGAGTAGAGAAGCATTGGATCCGTGCTTGGGTACAGAAATTTTGCAGCGGTATGCCCTCTATCACCTGGTCCAGTAGCTCGTCGTCGTCGATGTTTATCCCGTTTGAGAGAGCCATCTTCTCATCGTAATAACTGCAGAAACTCTCCTCGGTTTTCCACTTGCGACTTTCGAATTTTCGCCGGATCTCAGCCTTGGATGATTGCTCGCCAAAAGTCAATGACAATTGATCAAGCAAATTGTCAATTGGTTCGATCAATCGAGCAGGGTGCGCATGTAACCAGACTTGCGCGTTTCCTTTAAGTTTAGTGATGAGTAAGATGCGTAAATGGTTGTCATCGATGTTGAAAGTGCGTGCGATATTTTTGACCACTGTTATCCAGGCACGCGCGCAAGTTTTCCCATCGTAATCGGTTATCGTCTCTTTGGCGAGAGCGAGAACATCAACTGGAAAACACTGGCTCTCCGCTCTCTCCTTGGATCGCTGCGGCGAGTGAAATGTTGTGTTCTTTTTTGTGGCGCCAGCCTGCGTAAACTGCGCCGCCTGGATAACGGAACTAACTGTAGCCCTGCTTTGCTCTGGTTGTTGTTGGTCTTGGAACTGCAGGCTCGATCGTGTTCCGTTAAGCATTGCCTTCGCTTCTGCTAGCTCTGCGCGTAGTTGCTGTAGCTCGAACATGTTTGTCTCCCTCTCACTGCCAGTTTCGGTTGATTCTTTTCTGTTCATCGCATTTACACTTACGTGATCGGTGTTAATTTCACAATTCTGGAAATCCAGTGAAGAAAAAATGTCGTTTCTTGGTGGACCGTTTTTCTGGGGGTGCTCCGGTGGACAATCGCCCCGAACTGCCGTTGGGATGTCTTGCAGCCTCGCGATTAATTCGGCTTTTGTGCCCTCCGTATTTTTGCCCAGAATACGTAGCCAATCTTTTAGAGTTGTCAGCGAAAAGTCGTTCAGGATGATTTTATCGTCCATTTTGGATTATTAATCCCACTTCTGAGATTTTAGCCGCCGTTTACAGAAGTTAACTATTTCAACTGTCTCTTTTATTTCGATCTGCACCCTAGCTTAGTTCAACAGCAACTGACTGCCGCGCTCTCTGCAGAGTGGCGAGTCGATCAGTCGATAAGTTTCTCGATAATCATCTTTGTATGTATGTATATAGTACGGATGGGTGTATGAATGTATAAGCTTATGACTAGATTGGCTATGTATAATTAGGTATGTATGACTAGGAATGTATGACTAAGAGTAAAGGAAGAGGGTAGAAGGAGCAGCCTACTACAATACGATGATTTTCGCGCAGCGTAACTTAAACACGTCGGTATCAGAAAATTTTCTTACTTTCACTCCATCATAAAAGGATATGTGTATTGAATGTGTATGTGTATTTGTATGTTTTAGCACTAGAGCAATTCAATTTAGAAGCTGGCTCCGATTTGACCACAGAGAAATGCCGCTTTCGCTGCCCGGTCAAGTGTTCTCCGATAACCGGAAACGTTTGTAGGGACCTCCAATGTGCTAATCCAAGACTTCTTGGTCCAGCTCTATTGTTGTCACCCTCTATAGCATCCAGAAGATCACTTGACACAGATGGTTGTTTCAAAACAACAACTCGGCCTTGCAACACCCGATAGTCTTGCCAAATCTTGCCAAATCCTCCAGCTGAGCGCAGAGAAGAGGCTCCGCGCTATGTTACCGAACCGCTATTGCCCGAACTGTTTCGCCACCAACACTCTGGAGGATTTTGGAGAATAATGTTTGCTATGGAGAGCATCAGACCTTGCTCCACCTGGGTACCTGGGTGCTGCAAATAGACCCATTAAATAGACCCACTGAAAAAAATAAAAGGGCGCCACGAACAAGAACAAGCCAAGCCGCTAGCGCCGGATGATTTTGCATATAATTTAATTCCATCTAAAGAAGCATCAAGATCGTTTTTTCTTTACTCTCATTGTTGAGAATGCCTCTTAGTTTCAGGCGTGTAGAGGGCAAAACAAGTTTCGTCTCCTGTAACAATGGAGTAGAGAAATACATCACCTTCGAATTCGTAGACTTCCAAAAACTCTTTGGAACTTAACCAGCGATTCACAATTAGTGGGAGATACGACCGACATATGGCGCGAGATATGCTACTGCGCAAAGTGTTTTCAACACACTAACCACGGATTGGTCTCGTTTTAAAGGAGAGATGTCAGGCTATGCGGCAATTTCGCCAACATGTCAAAAAAGTCTTTCCTACAGCTGTGAGAGTACGAGTACACTTACTTTCTGGGCGTGCCTCGTATAAGGCAGCGCCCGAGGAGCTTGACACAGTTCGGGAGTGAGCAATCAGGGAGCATCGAGTCTGACGACCGATCGGAGCGATTGGATTGGATTGGAGCGACAGTACGTCTAAGTTACCAGGCCAGGGCCAGAAAAACGGATCGAGAACCCCACACCAATGCGAGTGCGCAGTGATCTCAAACATAGGGAGGCATGACGGGGTTGGACGGTGCTGCCTCTCAAACTAATCGAAGGACTGGTAGAGAAAAAGCAGCAGTTAACCACGGCAATAAAAATCGGCAAAATGGTAACTGCGATAGTCGACACGAGCGGTGCGGCAAGTTTCAATAGCAAAAGACTCACGGAAGGACTAGTAAGAGAAGACAAATACCTAAAGCTACTAGTGATGCCAGGTGTGATACTCAAAAGAAAATTTGTGATGGTCAAAAAATTGAAATTGTGCGTTAATTTTGAAAGATTCACGCGAAGTCCAAAACAGATGCGTATCCAATGCCAAAGATAAAATATAGCGTAGAACAACTCCGAGAGCTAAGATACTTAGTAGCCTGGATCCGAAAAATTTGACGGCATTTACCGTGCCCGGCAAAAGTCTAACGGATGGTGATACCGTTTGGGCTCCATTCGGCTTTATCCATGTTTCAGACAGCGCTGGATCAGTTCATAGGTCTATGATGACATAATCAAAACATAGAGAACTTAAAGGGTAACATCCACCAACAATTTTTATTTTTTTTTTATTTTTATTGGCTTAAAACCTGCTACAACTATCCTAGAATTAAAATCTACAACGCCCAAGTACAGATTTAAACTCAAAATTCGATTAAATTTTTTTTACCGAATAACTTTAAGGCTCCTTGTATAGTATTTTGAAACTTTAAACGCGTTTTTCTCAAAGCCATGTTTTCAAAATTGGCAAGCAGTAGAACTGAAAAAGTTTACGAAAAAGTTCCGATTAACTTGAAATTTTAGCTATAACTTCTTCATTAGATTATCTAGTGAAGTACACACGATTTTAGCGGTTGATTAACAAGAACGAAAAATATAAGCAATTAAAGTCAGGTGGAGTTGGACACGACTTCTACTGCTCGCCATGGAAGAACTTTTTAAAAATGGCTGTTCACGGCAATCGCTGCACTGCCGCCATTTTGTAAAATAAATAACAAAAAAAAATTTTCTTTCTATGCTTCAATAGTTGCTTAATCCTACATTGGATATAAATTCAACGTGATCCCAGCATCGACGGCTCGTCGTGAAAATAGAGCGTTGGACCTTCGGCCTACTAAAATAAGACTACGAAATAAGCTACTGCAAGGGCATGCTAAACTTAATAGTCATCCCCTCAACGACAACCTGCCCTTTTACAGCCAATAGTTGAGCAGGGAAGAGGAAAAAGGCGAATGCGTGTTGATAGGGGCGTTAAAGAAAGAGATGAAAGCAAGCCCGGAGAAATTCACGGAAGAAAAAAGACGCCTATAACGCCACGTCCCACACCGGACTGCAAGAGGACTCCGCTAAACAACAAGAGGCAACAAGTCCTGATAGCAAACCATAACGCACCAAAGCCCCAAAAACTATAGTGGCTTGGTATTTCCGGCCGTGAATTTTTTCCACCCGAAAACCAGATTCCTAATCGTCTAGTTCAGCCTCTTGAGTTCCGTAAATTTACAGAAAAATTTAAACGGTAATTTTTAAAAGCTTGTAAAATGAGTTTTTAAAAATGAGGCAACACCGCCAACATTCTTTGTTGGCCGAGAAAATATACATGTCACCAAATACCATGACAGCTTCTAATGAGGCGACGCACCACGAAGGACGCCAATGATTTTGACCCTCGAACAATCCGGTATCCGTGACCCGAGACCCAGGAGACGCGACCGAAGAACCCGAGAAAGGCCAAAGAAGCAAAAAGAGGGACACGATTTTGTTACAGCCCATAGCTTAGCAATAACAAATTATCGTTAGCGAAAGAATAGAGGAGCATATAGGTATATGAGTAAATGAGAGTACAATGGGTTAGCCGAGAGAAAATAAAAATTAATGAGAGAGGTCGGAGTATTCTTATTAATATGCCTCTGTTATTTATATATAAAACTATCATAATATATTCTATTTGGCGAATATAGATAATTGAACGCTTATACTTTTTATGGTTGAGTTTACTTCATTCTTTGCACAGAATCGGACCAAAGCAGTTTTGTTAATTATTAATTCCTTCTGGTACTGTGAAAAAATAAAAATTCATACCTTATTATAGTTGGTTCCGTAACTATAAGACGAGCAAAATCCATTACTTCTTTATCATATGTTGCAGAGAAAAATAACATTTGACATTGGGCACTTAACATTCTGAAATGAAATTATTAAAAACAGTTCATATACATACAGAAAACATAAAGTTAATATACGAACGAATTTTTTAAGTATTGAAAATATATTTTTTGGTGACTATATGGGGATATGGGTTCAGTATTTCTGCGTTCGGTGCTACTGCTTTAATCACTCAGAGGAATTTGGTGCACATTGCTTCAATAAGCAATATATTATTGAATATTTTTAAAAGCTTGATGACGATTTAAAATAACTTTGATTTGCTCTTGTATCACAGGAGTACATTATAAGAATAATATATCTATCTCTTACAGTTTGTGAGACTCGCTCATTGAGGAAGACATGTATAGTTAGATCGCCTTGTTCTGTAATGCTGTTCAAGAGTATAAATATATGGTATACTTCACGGGGTACAACAAACTCTGTAATGTGTCGTGGTGAAATTAACCCGTATGCAAGTGGTCGCTGTCTATTTATTTTTTTTGTCTTTGATATTCTGTTACTATTTATTGTCCATTTGTAACTGTAGAAAATAATTATCTAAATAATGAGAACTTATGTGCAAAACACGAAGGTTGATGCTGCATGTGGTCATTTGTGCTTTGTTAGAGTGAGATAGCCATATAACAAAAGGAATAATGGAAATAAGACATATTGATCTTTTAACATATTAGTCGAGTGAGTGAAATGTTTTTGAGAAGCCAAAGCAGACACAAGTGAATTCGTTATATGGACAAACGATAATAAAGACAAACCAGCAAACAAAAATGTACAGAACCCTGACGACCCAGAAGTGCGAAATCGGAGTTTGGCTTAATTTGTAAAAACCATGCAGTCGACGCCGACACGTGAGCAGCAGCATAGTTGTGACATGATTCTACCAAAATTTAACCCTAATGCTGGATGCGTAACAAACTGCTGATATAACTCGTTTGAGGCAGCCTCTTCATGGTGGAAAATTGATTATGGCACTGAGCAACTGCATGGAGCGAAGCGCATCCCAGTGACTAACGCAAATTTCCTACTATGACTTGGAAAGAGTTCCAGGAATTTATTTGTTGTTTTTGAATTTGCTCAACAGCCACCCGACTAACGACGATTGTTACGATGCGCATGCAAGCCGATTGGTGATGACGCTGACTACGAGGTGACGAAATATGGAAATAGACGAAATTGCCATTGCAACTGTTCTTCCACATATGGAAAACAGTGACAGTCCTTTGCAGCGTGTTATTTTCACATTCAATGTTTGCACCAAAACTAAGTTACATGATTTTATTTTATATGGTGAAAATTTTTATTATTTTAATTAACATGTTTACTGTTACCTATGTAACAGCTTTAGAGGTTGTACATAAAAAATTGATTACTCAAAGGTATGTCAATACATACTGCACATCTAGTAAATTACTATTAAGATTTGCATTACATTTTACTATTAAATTATTTAAAAATACAATAATTTTTTTTAGAAAAATCTGAAAGGAAGAACTTGGGCGTAACTTTTCTTCAGTCTTCTTTTTCGTGGCGGGTGGGTAAGCCTTCTTGCCAATGTGTTGGGGTGAAGGCCAAGACGTCTTAAGTATCTTTCCGCGTGTGTCCTGCATACGTCGCCTATCTTGGCTATGTTAAGGTCTCTCTGTATGTATTTTGTTCTCATGTACCAGGGGGCGTCTTGCTTTGCGCAACTCTTATTTTTTTTAGGTTTGATTTACTTGTAATTCCATTTACTTCGATACCATACTCCCAAATTGGGCTCAAAATGGATTTATAGAGGCGGACTTTATTTGTCAACGAAAGATTGTTTCTCGGCAAAAGGAGCCATGACATTTTTGTATCTTTTGAAAGCACAGCCTGTTTAATCATAGTTGTGTGCCTTTGAAACGTTAATCATCTGTCCAAAATCACACCAAAGTATTTGTAGTGGGTCTTGTGTTTAAGTATGGAGCCAAGCATTGTAATTCCTGGGCAATACAAAGGTTTTTTGGCGAATGTTACGCAAGCACATTTGATGCAATTAATTCCTATGTTCCATTTTATTGCCCACTTTTTGAAAGCCGTTACGCAATTTTGTAGGCAAACTCTGACGAAAGCTTGTTGTGTGTCCATAAATACTGCTACTGTGTACATCTTGTTCTCCATTGCCTCTAAGGCGAAGTTGGTCACCCGGTGACGCTGTTCTGGTGCTCCATGACTTCTTCGGAAACCGAACCATTCGGAAAGGTTGTTTTAAGATTATTTGCACCCTGCCTCTCGTTTCTGCCGAAGCGAGGTTAAAAGGCTTAAGTGTATCCTCTAAGCTGTTTGCAAAGACGTCTGCCTTTTCCTGGCTTGAGACGCACCAACCACCAGTTGGTCGATGCATCAGGGCTTGCATTTTCCAGCATTTCATCAAAGTGGTCCTGCTTGTTTTTCGCCAGAACTTTTCTTAGGCGGTTAGACAGCCCTTTGTAAACGTTGTAAATGTCTCCTGTTCTTGAGAATTCTCGCCTTGCTTCGATATCTTCTGGATGGGTAATGTCGATGTTTAGATTAATGCTTCTGTCCAAGGTGTCTTTGAATTTTTTTACTAAAGAGCCGGATAATAGAATAGTTCTCTTTACAGTTTTGTATTGGGGAGTGTGGCTAAGTGTTGCTAATATTGGCAGGTGGTCCGAAGCCAGATCGTAGTTTGTTTATTATAAAGAACTCCAAGGCCGTCGAGGTCAGTCTAATGTTAGATGAATAAAAGGTAGGCTCACCTTTAGCTAAAACTTGGCTAGAGCTATTTACGATGGCCGCATGTAGCCCTTTTCCTCCACTGCATGCCCTAAGATTGCCCCACCATTGAGGTTTTGCATGGTAATCGCCTACTGCTACACATTTCGGGCCCAATGCGATTACTAGTTGGTCCAAGTCGTTTTTGGTCCAGGGCTCGTTGGGAGGAAGATACAAAGAGGCTATTTTGAAGATACCACCACTCGTTGGTACATCGAGGCAGGCTGGTTATCTTGGAGTCTGTTCGCATTATTGATGATTAGAATTTTAATAAAGATTGCTGAGCCTTCCCTGGCGTTATTACGTGGGTGGTTCACGTAGTATTGTTGATAGCCTGGGAGGTATACTTTTAGTCCCGGACGCATATAAGTCTCTGTAATTAGCATAATATCTATGAAGTGAAAAATAAAAAAAGACTAAATTCTTCATTTTTTTGTACAATTCCTCTTGCATTTCATAATCCGTTTTAGTTTTAAAGTAGGGGCCATCATTTTTTAGCTATCAGAACTTGGACTATTTCTCGAAAAGCCTTGTTTGCTTCGATTTCAGTGATTAGTCTAAATAAATGATCTAATCGATAGTTAATATCCTGGATAGCCTTTTCAACAGAAGGATATTTCTTCGTAGAGCTGCAATCCTTGCCACTTACAGTCGAATTTTGTTTAGCTGGAACGCTGGAGATATTTCGAGTACTGGTCCTTACTATGTCTGCATACGAACATTCGTTTCCGACAGTTGGGGTGATCGTTACTTCTGCACGACGGCTAACAAACTCTCCATTATTGTTGAGGTTGGGAGATCTAATTCCTGGCTTTAATTTTTTGGTTCCAATTCGATTCACTTTAGGTGACTCGGCTACACTGGAAGTTGGCTTGAGGTTTACAAAAAAACAAATTTTGCCTCGTTTTTAATTTTGAAAGCTTCTTCGTCATCGTTTTCGTCAATTGGAATTTCTTGCCATATAGGCTTCCTTGGCGAGTAGATATTTAAAACTACGAAGCCTTTATCTTTGAAACAGCGCTCAGTTTCTTCCTTAGAAACTGTTGAGTGTAGGTTCTTCAGCACCAGCCTGTAAGGTTTCTCCTCACGTAGCTGATGGAGGCAGAACTCACATTCCAAGGCAGTCAAGCTACGGACCAAATTTCTAAAGGCTGTCGCGTCTGAAGTAGAGATTCGCGAAATTCCTGCCCTAGAAGTCCTAATGATATAATTTCCCGCTGGGATTTCTTGATTAAAAGAACTTTCTAGAGTTCCGATGTTATTAACGTGGGGAGCACATATAGGAGGTGGTTTTGCAGTTGCCGTTTGACGCGGCTGGACATTATTCGAACATATTGCTGCGTTGCTTTTAATAGCTTCCTCGAAAGTCTGCATCTCGTCAACAGGACAAATCTCCTCAGCTAAAGTTGCGAAGCGATTGTTGCGAAGGCTAGTTGAGAACGAGGGAGTTTTTGTCGAACATGCAAGCGAAGAGGTTTTGCTCTTTTTCTTGTTTGTATATTCTTTATCAGAGTCGGTAGGGACCCGTTTCCTACGTCTAGGCGGGGGCATTCTCTGAAAGGAGCATCCTGTTCGTGGTACCTCTTGTAAGCTATCAGCACCTAAAACTGATATAGACTCCAACTGTCTATAAGCAATCTTGGTTCGTAACTCCTCTTTAGTGCACCCAGCGACTTCCGACATCTCGGATTCGATCTACCATACTTTCTCTTTAAGCATGAGGAATGGAAAGCGTTTACGTTTCACAAGAAACGACATGCAAGAGACTCAAAAATTCGGCAAAAGAACCATAAGACATCACCTGTTATTTGAAATTTTTATGGAAAAGCCCGACACCGAATTGCTGAATGCCGAAGCAAAATGCAACAGGATATAGAGGCGAAACCGCAGTGTGACAAAGAAAAAGTTACTTCTTAACGGTGCGGCTAACCGGTTCATTTTTTCAATCAATTTTCATCAACCAAGGAGTTGGGCTTGGAAAGGCTAATATATGAGGGATGGTTTTACCTTTATAATATTTCAATAAATGTAGTTTTTTTCACAACAACGGTTCAGTATCTGGTTTAAAAAGTACTAACGGGAGATATTCGACCGAATATGCGAAAGATAGCTGCAGTCTGTAATAAACCAAGTTCTCGAGTCAATAATGCATTTAGGGTGGCAAAAGGCACTTGATAAAGTAGATCATGTCATTGTGCAGATGAAGTTCGTTTATGTGTTACACACTATAAATATGATGTGTGAATGCTATAAAATCTTCCGTATATTTATTTGGTGTATCGGATCGCATCATCGCCGATCAGGGAAGATGTTTCACCAGCTCTAAATTTCAGAGTTCAGTGGCTCGCAAAAATTAAACTTCACGTGTTTGCTACGGGAGCGAGAAGTGCAAATGGGCAAGTGGAACGGGTAGTGATCGTGGTAGGACTCACGAAATGTCGTAATTAATCTCTGAGGTAACAGTGTTTCTTTGGTACGTTAATATTTGTGGGGCATCTACCTGCCTTACTGTGCACTTATTATGTTTAATGAGGCTTTGAATGTAGCTGAGACAAAGCTTGTCTGATATGGAGTCCTATATATCATATGGAGTTCTATTGTATTTGTGCTATAGAATCGTGCAATAACTCGATTTCCGCTTTCTTACCTAGCATGCCCTGCTGGCTGTGTATCGTTGCACATGATGATGTGCGGTTGCACCGCTTAAGCGAAAAACTCATCATCCGGTCCACCGGTACGAACTAATGTCACGGTCTTACCAACCGTAACACCAAACCATTCATCTTAAACACATTTTTATTATATTTATATATCACGTGGCTTTTATCCAAGCCACATCCAAAGCCGTAGTAAAATTGGACGATATTAGAATTATAGAATAGAATATTTAAATATTCTTATTTTAGGTTCACCTCATCATTCAAGATATGTGTACCTTTGCCAATGTTCGACACGATTTGTTCGACCAGCTTCTGGGCGGAGAACATATACGTACAAGAAGATTAGCTGATTATCGCTTTCAACACACTATTATTTTACTGCGGGTATGTTCAACATGGTCGGCATCTAGACCTGTGTTTTGCATCTGATTATAATGGAATCGCCCTTTGCAGAGTCATGCCACTTTCTAGCCATCGAAACACTTACTTGTATCGACTTTAAGTCTCTCCATATAGTTTATAAACCTCGTAAACTTAAGGCTGATTTTTGGAGACTAAGTAAATTAATTCTTACATATGATTGGGTCGATCTTTGGGAATGCACCGATGTAAAAATACCCTTAGAATTATTGTATAAAACTTTAAACGTATTATTTGACTCATGTTTGCTCAAGGCTTCTAACGAACCTAAAAAATATTACAAATAAAATAAACTTTAAAAAAACAACTAAAAACTGGCTGCAATATATTTTTTCCAAGGACTGCTGCCGGATTCAATTTAAATAGGAGCCAAAGCAGTTTTATAATTTTTTGAACACTAAGCGTAAACTACTCCCCCCCTAATTTCGTTTGAAAAGTTATCGGCGACTACTGATCAGGGTATTGCCGATCTACTCGCAACATTCTTTGAAAAAAAGTATTCAAATGTATAACATTCACTCAGCCAATCTTATTTTCAGACCATTTTTCTGCAAAAACAGGTTGTTCTCGGACCTTCTAAAGGTAAAACGAGTCTATTCGCCAGTTCCCGATGGTTTTCCAGGATTTGTGCTGAAGTACTCGACAAGCGATTGCGAGAACCTCTTCTGAAACTTATCTCCCCATCTCAGGAAACTTTGATCTTCCCCATATGTGGATGGAGTCTTTCATAATTTCCTTACATAAAAAAGGGAGATGCTACCAATTATTGAGGCATCTCCAAATTGTCAGCATACGAGGAGTGTTCAAAAAATATCGCGAATTTTTAGTTTTTTTTTTAATTATTTATTTATTCATGAATATCTATTTTGTCCCCTTCAAACTAATCGCCATAAGATATTATACACTTGTGTCAACGGTTTTTCCAATCTTCGAAGCACTTCAAAAAATCTTTTTTGATCTTGTTCAGCTCCTCCTTCGATGCCGTCTTTATCTCGTCAATCGTAGCGTAACGTAGTCCTTTCATAGGCCTCTTTAGGGAACAAGAAAAAGTGACTGGGACCAGATCTGGGTAATAAGGTGGCTGCGGCATCTTTACTGTGTTGTTTTTGGCCAAAAAGACGCGCACAAGCAACGATGTGTGAGCGGGGGCGTTATCGTGGTGCAAAAGCCAAATTTTGTTCTTCCAAAATCCGGGCGTTTTTGGCGGATTGCTTCACGCAAATTGCGCATAACTTGCAGGTAATATTCCTTATTGACCGTTCTACCCTGTGGTAAGAACTCATGATGCACCACGCCCCTGCAATCGAAGAAAACTGTCAGCAAAACTTTCACATTCGACCGAATTTGGCACCCTTTTTCCGGTCTTGGATCGTGCGGCAGCTTCTATTGAGATAATTGAGCTTTGGTTTCCACATCATAACCATAAACCCACGATTCGTCACTAGTTATGACCATCTGGAGCAAATGTGGGTAGTCGCGGACAGAATCCAACATCTCTTTAGCAATGTTCATCCGATGCTGTTTTTGGTCGCAATTGAGCAATTTTGGTACGAAAATCGAAGACGATCCAAAACCTGTGCAAGCAAAGCAGCTGTCAACAATTAAGTGAACATTCAAAATGGTCGAGCTTGTCGGCATAAGTGTCGAATCGAAATTCGATTATACTTAAACCGCGAAAATTCAAAATTCGCGATACTTTTTGAACACACCTCGTACATACAACACTTCTGCAGTTCAATTATTTTTCCATGCGAACATACAACCACTACAAACCTCTTGGGGCTGACATACAATATTTTGGGCGGTTATTTTTGACTACTTTTATACCCTGTACCCATTAAAAATGAGTGAAAAGGGTATCATAATATGGTGCAAATGTATGTAACAGGCAGAAGGAAGCATCTCCGACCCCATAAAGTACATATATTCTTGATCAGCATCAACAGCCGAGTCAATAAAGCCATGTCCGTCTGTCCGTCCGTCCGTCCGTCTGTCCGTCTGTCCGTCCGTCCGTCCGTCCGTCCGTCCGTCCGTCCGTCCGTCTGTCCGTCTGTCCGTCTGTCCGTCCGTCCGTCTTTCTGTCCGTATCAACGCCTAGAAATCAGGAACTACAAGAGCTACAGCCATGTGCCATATATATTGTTGGATAGGTAATTACCATACGCAGTACAAGTTTGTTGTTTTATTTTGATATCACCCCCCCGCAAACCGCAAAAAACTGCCACGCCCACAATTATTAACCTAATGCTATGCAATTCGGCATATATATCAATATACAGGGTCCGGCACTCGAAGTGTAACCAATTAAAAAAGCCGTAAATTCAGTTTGGAAAATTACTTTTACTCGATTCAAAGTAAAAAATGTGTTAAAATAATACAAAATTCAGAAACAATTTACTTTTGCTCGATATGACCACCTTTTGCCTTGACTATGGCCTTCAGACGCTCCAAGGAGTTTGTTCGCTTTGCCGAAAGTGGTCAATTTCCGAACATTGTGTTTTCTGACGAGAAAATTTTACAATTGAGCAATTCGTAAACTCTCAAAACGATAGGGTTTACTTGACCGACCGTTCAGAGAAGAATTTAAGTCATCGATTGGCCATCAGGAGGCAGAACCCGCCCCAGATAATGGTTTGGGCTGCTGTAACCGTAGATGGGCGATTTCCAATCGTTTTTATCGAACCTGGCGTCAAGGTAAATGCGCAATATTATCTTGAAAATATTCTGGAGGTTGCTCTGAAGCCATGGGCAGACAAACATTTCGGTGGCAGACCATGGACATTTCAACAGGACTTGGCACCGTCTCATAAAGCTCGAGTGAACCAAGAATGGCTGAAAAACAACGTCCCGAACTTCATAACGACCGCACAATGGCTCTCGAATTCACCAGACGCGAATCCGATGGATTATTCTCTTTGGGCCATTTTTTAGAGCAAGGTCCGAACTAAAAGGTACATCAGTCTCGAGGCACTGAAAAAAGCCGTTGTTCGCGAGTGGGCCAAAATACCTGCAAGTCACTTTCGGCCAAGCGAAGCAACTCCTTGGAGCGTCTGAAGGCCATAGTCAAGGCAAAAGGTGGTCATATCGAGCAAAAGTTAATTGTTTCTGAATTTTGTATTATTTTAACACATTTTTTACTTTGAATCGAGTAAAAGTAATTTTCCAAACTGAATTTACGGCTTTTTTAATTGGTTACACTTCGAGTGCCGGACCCTGTATATAGAAGCTATCTAATTTTTAAATTTGATCTAAATCGGATAAGAAACACGGAAGTTATGCCACATGCAAAATCTATGGCAAGGAAAGCAGAAGCGCAGCAAAACACGCATTGCGCGACGCCGATTGCGACGTTGATAGCGAAATGTGTATGGCTTTATGACACACAAAACTTATTTTCTTTTATAATAGAATATTGTTTCATTTATTTATTGATACTAAATAAAAAAATTGTAAGCATGTCTAAGGGTACAGGGTATTTTGCAGTCGGGAAACTCGATTGCTGCTTCCTTACTTGTTTATTAAGGACTTAGCCGCTGCTCTTACAAACTCCCTGGTACTTATGTACGCAGAAAACGTTTAGTTTAGTTTTTAATATAAATCCTCTTCTGCCCAATGTAGACTTCAGTCTGATTTGGAAAATTTTCAAAACTGGTGTTCTACCAATCTCTTACAACTTAATGGACCAAAATGAAAGTTTTAGTCTTTTTATCGCTCGTGGCCTTAACAGGCCACATACCTTCTCTACAGTATTTTCTTAGAAACATGAACTCCGGTTAAAGATCTTAATATCCTAGTAGATTTTAAACTTAAATTTTCCGACCATACCTCCTCTGTGGGTAATAAAGCCAGAAGTGTGCTTGTCTTCTAAAGAATCTAATGACTATAACTAAAATATTGAATATATCTTTAGTCTGTCCAATACTGGAGTTAAGTCATGGGTCTGAAGCCCTCAGTATGGTTCCATCAAGACCGGATTGAATGCGTAGAAAAGAAGTTCTTGATGTTCGCTTTTAGGGGACTTAAATGAGAAGCTTAATCTTACTATCTTACCAGACTCTTACTAGTTACACTTAGTAAATGAAAAACATGCTTGGTGTGGTTTTCCTGCAAACTTTTATTAATGGCAATGTAGACAGTATATACAGGGTCCCCCATCTAACATTTTTTTTTTTAACTAGTGGTTATTTTGAGTGTGGTAACACTGATGTTACATCTGATTTGACAGAAAGTTAGTTTTATCCTTCCGCTGAACGAAAATGGTTGTGTATACGATTGAGGAACGCCTTAAAATAGTGCAGTTTTACTTTTGAAAATTATGGTAATGTTGCAGAATGTGTGCGAAAATTACGCACGGAAATGAGCCGTAACAAAGCTCCGTCCGCTCCGTATGTGCGCTTTCTTTTGAAAAAATTGAGAGAAACCGGCACAATTATTGATAAACCAACGCGTGAGAAACCAAAAAAAGTGCGTACTGTCGGTAATATCGCTGCTGTGGCCGAGAGTGTGCGTGAGGCGCCCGGAACATCAGTGAAGCGTCGCTCTCAACAATTGGACATTTCCGAGACGTCCGAGACCTTGGTATGACACCGTACAAAGTTCAATTGGTTTAAGAATTGAAGCCACGAGACCATCCGATGCGGTTTGCCTTTGCCGAATGGGCAGATGAGCGCTTGGCCAAAGACCCGGAATTCTACCAAAAAATCATCTTTTCCGACGAAGCTCATTTCCATCTTGGCGGCTACGTCAATAAACAAAATTGTATTTGGGGGACGGAAAACCCGAACGTGATCGAACAGAAGCCAATGCATCCTCAGAGAGTTACTGTTTGGTGCGGATTTTGGGCCGGCGGCATCATTGGTCCATTTTTCTTCGAAAATGCGGCAGGAGCCGCCGTTACGGTCAATGGCGAACGCTACCATGTTAACGGATTGGTTCTTCCCGGAAATCGAAGAGGAGGACTTGAACAACATTTGGTTCCAGCAAGACGGCGCTCCGTGCCACACAGCCAACGTTACGATCGATCTGATTTGACACCGTTGGATTTTTATTTGTGGGGCGCCGTCAAAAACAAGTGTTATGTGGACAAGCCAGCGACAATTCAAGCATTGAAGGACAACATTCGCGCCGCAAACAATCGGAAATGTCCTCAAAAATTGGGTCGGCCGTATGGCGTACTGCAAGGCTAGCCGAGGCAGCCATTTGAACGAACTTGTATTCCATAAGTAACCGGAAGGATTGTACTTTAATATGAAAAAATAAATTTGATGATCGGATGAACCGTTTTTGTTTTATTGCATTTTAAAAAAAGTTACGTGGCGGACCCACGTTTAAAACACGTTTAAAATTAAACATTGCGCAGCATGAGCCTTTTAGGGTACCGTGTTCGGGAATAGCGGTCTCTATGGCATTACTTCCCTTTGTACTTCCGAGAATATTCCGAGGAGTAGCACAACTTGACATCATCAGCGTACATAAATGTAAAGGCATAACTAATGACATTTAGAAGATGGCCGAAAAAAGGCATAAACAGCGACGGTCCTAGGTGACCAACATGCGGGACTCCGATGATACCTGGATAACCTCCGACTTTGTATTTTGAATAAAACACACTGATGTCTATTTGAAAAGTAACAAAGAACTTTAGGATATTCGGCGGAAAACCAATGAGCGAAAGTTTCCGTAACAGGAGATGATAATTAACTGAATCAAGTTTAAAATTTAAAAGGCGTACCGAATTGTAATGCTGACACCAAACATCCTTATAAGCTTGTCGAATTTTGAATCGGAATATGAAAATTCGATGGATATATGTACGGTGGCATCGTCCCGATGAGTTTCCAAGCCCCTAAAATATTAGTTGGAATGACTCAACGACAAAAATTGCAACGCTGAATTCATGAAGTTGACGACAGAAAAGTCAGTGGATTAGAAAGAGCCAAAAGAGCTTCATCGACAGTCAAGCGGAATTTATGATTTGCATTTGGAATTAGTTACTAAGATAATCATTCAAATTGAATAATAATAATAAACATTTTATAATAATAAACATTCTACATTTGGGGCTTGTCCTGTCTGAATACGAAACTCTAATAAAAGTGATGTAAAGTGACAGTCGTTGGTGCAATTAATTTTAGTTCCAAATCAAAAAGTCGTACTGTTGATCAATTGTGGAATTACATTAAAATTGCAGAAAACTTTTGTAAACGCCGTGTAAATCAGTCGAAAATGCAGTTGTGTGTGTGCGTATCAAAGATCGTAAAAAAATCAAAATATGACTTTGATGAAGTATCAATTCCTGCGCAAAAATAAAATTTGATAATATAAAATTAAATTTGATATTTTCGAAAGGAATGCTGTTGCGTATTAGTTGTCAGACAAGCAGAGATATGCATAAGCGCGAAACAAAATGATCATTTTTTTAAACGTCGGAGTGCGTATGGAACTATGCAAGATTTTAGAGTAAACCCATATACGAATTCAAGCGACATTTGAGCAGTGCGGAAATTCATGATAGCCAGTGTCGGTAACATTGAGCCAGCGGTTTTGGCCTATATAGTAGATGTGTTGAAAATACAAGGAGTTAAGTTGTCCAGTGTATCGGTACATAAAGGTATAGGTAAAACAAACACGAAGCCAATTGGATCCTTTATCGTAAACGTTGATGTGGACCAATTAAAAACGGAACATAATTTTGTTGTTGGAGAAAGTAGCAAGTAAAACTGCGAAGTTATATTAGGATTTGACTTATAAAGTTGTATTAACAGCTGATGAAAATGGCTTTAAGTTTTACGACACTGAACAAAAAGATAAATCAGAAAATGATTATCAGCTGGTCTATAACAAGAAGGAGGATTCGAACTTCTTCAAAAATATTGGAAGTTTGTTAAAATAATTATCGAATGTAGTTACAAGTCGCCACGAAAAGAGGCGAAAGTACCCAGCCACGATGCTCATGACAACGATGAATAAGATGAGATGACTGTCAAAACCTATCCGGTCTGACAGGAGTCTCATGCGACCTACCGGCATCGTAGAGGTACCCGCTCAATTGACAGGTGCACGGCGAAGGCGCGGCTTAAGGAATCCCCTGCTCAATTTTCTCCCTTTGAACATGCGACTGTCCACTGAATTATAGGACTTTATTCCTTCAGTTTCGTAAGCCTTATCTTTTTGATAGAGCGGCACTGATGGATTCAACAATGACACGTAGAGTTTGTAGAGATGCCAAATTTTAATTTATGAGAGTCCGACCAAGATATGCAAGGACTATCACGTCGTGGTCACCAATGTTGAATAAATTAAGAAATCAATGCGTATAATTATTAATGTTTATTTTTGATTGCGATGTTAGTAGTCAAAACAGGGTGGGGGTCTCAGGCAATGGCAATGGCAATGGGTCTCAGGGAGTATCAGTGCGAGCTTACCTAAATAAATGAACAGCCTCCAGGTAAGGCCAACTTATTTTCGAATGTTCAAAATTCGCACACAATGAAAGTGTTGGGTGCACAAGCGTAAAGCTTAAAGAGAAAGGACAAATGCATGCCGAAACACCGGACAGAAAAGACTGCAGAAAGATAGAGAAATGCGTTAGCCGACGAAAGATGCCCAAATCGAAGCTGCTAAGGGAAATATTATAAGCAAAACATGAATTATTGAATTAGAAGTTAAAAAGAGGTGAAGAGGTATGAAGTGGTGAAATATAAGAAATCTGCTGCTAAGATAAGACCAAACAGTTGACCTTTTAGCATAGCTTTTAGCAGGATAGCTTGAATACCCAAGGGCGGTTCAGATAAGTTCGAGGGTGAAGATGAGAAATGGGTTTAATTCGTTTAACGTTTATAACTGACTATATTGGGAAACATGACAGGTATTATATACTATTGTAATGTAATGAAATGTATTCTGATTGGTAAATATTATTATTGTGTCGTACTGAATTGAACAGTAATTGGTTAATGTTATTTTTGTAGCGTAGTGAAGTTTGAAAACTGGGCATACATTGAACTTTTTTTAACTTATGCTGGCACGTGCATTGTACCACACTCGGAGCTGGGTCCCACGGTTAGTTACTAAAAAAATTCTACCTAACAAAATATAGCCAAATATGGTAAGTTCTTTAAAGAGAGATTATTTAATTCACTCTTTTTCAGTAATATACGACACATATATTTTTCTCTTTCTAAATATTTTTGTAACCTTAATAAGCAATACCTATTGGGATAAGGAGCGGAAAAAAGGCAGAGGACCGAGTATCATATGGTCGAGAATACAGTGCCGCTCAACTGAATAGGTCTGACTATTTGTTCAGGTTTGAAACGTTGTATCTTAGTTATGTGAAATCCGATTTAAGCGAAATACATTTTTATGTATGAATAAACCTGTCATTTGTTAAATAAAAAAGTTTTTGATCTCTTAGTTTTGTTTTTATATCATTTTAATTTTTTTTTTTCAAAAACATAACAAAAATCTCCAATTTTTTTGGCTCAACTGAGTAGGTTTGACCAATAAAACTATTTAATTTATTAGTAATAAAGCAAAATTTCAAGGCACTGGGTATTTTAAATAACAAAGTGCAATGTTTTACCATTATTTAGTATAAGGTTGTCAAATATCTCCCTTCCGCTTTTTTGTCTTTTGAATTTCGCGGCTATGTACAAAGCGCTACAGAGCTCGTATCTGGCAACACTATACATCATTTGAAAGGTCTTTACATAGCCTACAAAACAACCCTATGCATGATTAGATTGGACATTGCGTTTAACAGTTATAGACGTGTAAACATGGTGTTCACTAGCGCCGAAATTCGCGCTATTTCCTTCGTTCAAGGCAAATCCGCTAGAGAAACGTTCCGTGAGATTAATGGTGTTTTGTGGGATGGTACTCTATCACTTCGAACCGCGGAGGAATGATTTCGATGATTCAGAGCCGGTGAAAACGACACCATGGATAAGCCAGCCGGCGGAAGACCTGTGACGACAAATACCGATCAAATCATGGAATACATCGAGCTAAACCGGCATATGGCATCTCGTGACATCGCCCAGGAAATGGGAGTTAGTCACCATTTTGAACCATCTGCAGAAGGCTGGATACAAAAAAAAGTTTGATGTTTGGGTGCCGCATAATTTGACGCAAAAAAAACTTCAGGACCGAATCAACGCCTGCGATATGCTGCTGAAACGGAACGAACTCGACCCATTCTTGAAGCGGATGGTGATTGGCGACGAAAAATGGATCACATACTCAATATCAAGCGAAAACGGTCGTGGTCGAAGGCCGGGGAATCGTCCCAAATAGTGGCCAATCCGGGATTGACGGCCAGCAAGGTTTTGCTGTGTGTTTGGTGGGATTGGAAGGGAATCATCCACTATGAGCTGCTCCCATATGGCCAGACGCTTAATTCTACCATCTACTGCGAACAACTGGACCGCTTGAAGCAGGCGATCGGCCAGAAGCGTGCAGAATTGGCCAACAGGAAGGGTGTAGTGTTCCACCAGGACAACTCCATACCACCCACTTCGTTGATGACTCGTCAGAAGCTACGGAGCTCGGATGGGAGGTTCTTTCGCATCCACCATATAGCCCGGACGTAGCGCCAAGTGATTACCACCTGTTTCTGTCCATGGCAAACGCACTTGGAGGTGTGAAGTTGAACTCAAAAGAGGCTTGTGAAAAATGGCTGACCGAACTCTTCCCCCCTAAGGAGGGGGGTTACTACGAGGAAGGTATTATGAAGTTGCCGTCTAGATGGAAACAGATCATCGAACAAAACGGCGCATATTTTAACTAAATCCGATCACTGTAACACTTTTTATAAAGCATTGAATGAAGAGCAAAAAAGCGGAAGGGAGATATTTGACAACCTTATATTTGGTATGGCTACCCTTGCTTTTAATTATTTCAAACATACGGTTTGGTAAGGAATCTTAATATTTTTTAATTTCATTTAGTGAAATTGTTGACCAGGCTTTTTTAATAGCTTCAACTAGGGTCCCAGTGTCACTAAATTGTCTTCCTGCTTCGTACACTCTCCTGGACAAAAGTCTCCAAATGTTTTCAATAATGTTAATGTCAGAAGAATAAGGCGTCCACTTGAGCAATTTTACGTTTTGGTCCTTAATCCACTGTTTAATAATCCGAGCCGTATGGATGGGAGCGTTGTCATGTTGGTACGTCCATTGAATATGACCATAAATCTCAGAAAACTGAGGAAAAGCCTTTTGAAGTACAGTCTTATACACGTTTGTGTTCATTTTCGAGGTGACAAACTGGAGCTCGCACGTTCCATAGAAAGATATGGCTCCCCACACCATTACACCACCTGCACAAGTGTGATGACGGCTTAAAAAACATTTTTCCTTTTTTATATCATAGAAATAGTAGTTATAGCCATCCGGTTCATCGAGGTTGAACTTCTTTTCATCGGAGAAAACCACCGTCTTCCACTCCTTGTTCAACGTCATGTGTTCTCGGGCAAATCGAAGTGGTGCTTCCTTACGAGCATCATTTTAACTTTAGAATACAAAAGAAATCAACTCTTTTCAATCACGCGGTCAAACAAAAAGTGAAGTCAAAAGTGTAAAACCTATTTTAGATGAGCCAAAAAAGGTGCACACATTGAGCGAATTTCACGATGAAAGCAAAATTCCGAATTACAGTTGCATTTGTCCCGTTACTTTTTTTTGCACATAATAAGTAAGCAATTCAAGGTTCAAAACAAAAAAAATGATAGAAAAAAAACGCAGTTGAACCGAAGATATAGAACAAAATGAGAGAAGGATTTTTCAAACCTATTCAGTTGAGCGACACTGTACGTCTATAGACGTACTCTTTTTTTTTAAAGAAATTTTGGTTATCACATTTTGTGAATAAATTGTACTTACTTGTGTATCCTTATACATTGATCGTGGTGACCTTGGGTGGCAATCATTACATCAGCCTCATCTAATACGAACACGGTAATTTTTTTCATATCAAAGAGTCGAAATTTCAGTCCCCAATCTAACAATTTCCCAGGTGTTCCAATTAAGATATGTTCTGAAATTCTTTTGTTACGGTCAACTAAAATAAAAGCAGCGATGTAAAGAATATACTATATTATATAAGGATTTTGAAACAAACCTTCCTCGCCACGAACCGCAAATCTTAGTTTTATCTCTGGACAAAATTGACCCATTCGGGCAGCCACTTCACCAGTTTGAATAGCCAATTCGTATGTGGGAGACAAGCATAGAACCTAAAAATGGTTTATATCAAAGTTTTGTGTAAAACAGAAAAATAAATATTTTTATTAACTCTTAGGAATATTGAAGGGTCTTTTGAAACTCCTTGTACTCTTGAACATAAAAAATGTTTTATTAATTGAAAAGCGTAGCATTCTTTTGCAGAAAATTATAATTTTTCGAAAAGCTTTGACAACATCGTAAAAAAACGGATTCGATATAAGCAAGTTCATCTGGAAGTCAATCTGGTTATTTCTTTGTTTCTACGCATTCTAGTCTCTGGTCTCTAAAATTTTGAATGCTTTTCACGATATTTTAGGCAACTAATAACTATATAACTAACTATAACAATAAAAACTATTTATTCAATTATTAAAAAAATTGAATCAGCTATTCCCGAGACATCATCAAGAACCTTTTACCCTTAATGGCAAACTTCGTTTTTAAAACAATTTACGATAAACCAAAAGTTTTTTCTCCAGAAAGCCGAGTAGTTTCCAAAAAAAATTTGTTGGAAACAGTTATAGATCCCTGTAGACGGTATTCACATGGGTCAAAAACCGCGCCCGAAATGTACGCAATGAGAGTAAAAGTCTGAAAAAATGTATTATTATACCTGTCTAAATGATAATTAAGGTAAATGTACAAAAACTGTGATTTCATAATTCGGGATATTGGGGATAATGGCAAGCCATAAGACAAAATATGATTTTTTTAATTCTAGTCTACTCTTGAAAACGCGTCGATGAGTAGCTCAACCTTATCGATCTGTCATTTTGAATCTTATTCAAGATTAACATTTTTACATTGTTCCCAAAATAATGCTCTAGTTTGACAATTTGTCTCTTTGTGTCATTGTATATCAATACAGAAAAATAATTATGGATGTTTGTTACTCATAGGTGAACAACTTGCTCTTCTAATTTTTAAAATATTTAAATCTTAAATACCATATTAACAAAAACTTTGTAAATTAAAAATTTGACTTTAATAGCAGTAGAGTTATCCATTCAAGTAAGTACAGGATAAAGGATACAGACTCTTTCCTAAACCTCAAAGCTGGGCAGATAAGTGTCAAGCAGTAGTGAGCACGAGCAAAGCCTATTTTCAGTTTAAGGGTTTGAAGCATGTGAGTCTTAATAGTTAAATCTAAGTCTAGTATTCAAAAGGCGAGTGTGTGCAGAAAATAAACTTGCCTGAGCTCTTGTATGAGTATGACGCGTTTTGTTTTTTCGTTTCACCTATATCTGCACCACTTCAACAAAGATCCACACTGAGTTGCTTATATGGACAAGTCCACGGTTCTGGAATTATTCTTTTTAATCTGCGAGTGCAGATTTAATTGACTGTGTCATTTATATTAAATCATCATCACCAATTTTTTTTTTCCGCGCCTGCTCTCTTGTAGCCCGCGTGGCGATCAGCTGTTAAAGCTTAAGCTTTAATCTCGATCGGCCGATATATCTCTTGTCTGGTCTACAAGTTTACCCGGTTTCAGAACCTGCTCTGCAAATATACTTCTGGCAATTCTTCAACTTTATCAAATAAAGTTTAAAGTAATAAAAAACCTGGATAATCCATTGCCAAAAAATCAATTGATTTCGCCTTAGGGTAGGAAAATTAGAATCTTCCAAAGATACCACCTACCGTCCATAGGTGGCACGCACGATTCATTACCCCCCAAGTAGAGTTATGTCCACGTACTAAAAACAAAAACCTCCGTATGCTCTTCCGTCCTTTACAAGCTCACCGGGACTTCCAGTCAAGTTATTTCGTCGGTGAGCAGGATGTGGAGCCTGGTACTCCCTTCCTTGTTAATTGGCCAAGAGGTGCACGTCCTTCATCTCTGATTTCGCTATGTATTTTTTCCTCCTGCCACCATATAGGTGTACGTCCCCTGTATTAGCCTTCAGCTCTGTTGGCCATCTCGTCGGCTCGGACCCGCTTCATCATATCTCTGATGATGTTATGTCCCCGCTCCCAAGAGTCGCTGTCGCTTCTCCATCATGGCCGCGATCAAGCCGCTAGGGCTGAGCGGGGCACCGATCAGCACCCTTAGCTGCACCCTCTCCTCCGTGAACCTGGAGCAGTGCATGAGTACATGCTCTGCTGTTTCCTCAGCATCGGGGTAGTAGAGGTGATCCGTGAGGAACTGTGTAAGGTGGTAGTCCAGTTTTTTGTGGCGGCAATCGGCCATTGCCGTTAAATCGGGGATGAGTTGGTAGGCCTACCTCCCCCGTTGCGATGTTAGTCATCTGCTCTGCTACTCTCCCATCAGGTAGTCCAATTTTTTGTGGCGGCAATCGGCCCACGCCGTTAAATCGGGGATGAGTTGGTAGGACCACCTCCCCCGTTGCGATGTTAGCCATCTGCTCTGCCACTCCCCCATCAGACGCTCTTCAGCCTCCAGCCGGGTAGCACCTTCTCGGACCTGACAAATAGCTTTTATCTCAAGGTCGATTGGCGGCAAGCCTGCCAGTGCTAGTACTACGTCTCCGGATATGGTCCTGAAGCCTCTAATGAGCCTAAGGGCCATAGACCGTACAACCGCGCTTGCTCCTTTCATGTAAGAGCCTTTCTTAGTGGCGTTGCTGCATATTGGTGCAGCATACAGCAGCGTTGCCTTGGCTACCGCACTAGTAGTTTCCTTGCGGGGTAATTGGGACCTTCTTTGTTGGGCATGAGCGTGGACAAGGAAGCAGTAGCTAGCTTGATTCTTAAAAGATAGCCTGTGGTCTACCACTACTCCCAGATATTTTAAGGAGGCTAGTGAGGCCACCTGTGTCCCGTTGACCGTGATCAGCATTCTTTCCACCTTCTTCCTGCTTCGGTCTTGTGCGCCGCAATTGTTAAGCCGGCTCTCTCTAGCCAGTCGATGGCCATAGTAATTGTCGCGTTGCACTTCTCTTCGAGTACTGCTATTGTCTTGGCCACGGTAGCATCTCGGGCCAGCGTCCGTATCGAACCAGAGAACACGATCCGTGAAGTAGCTTCCAACGACGATCCTGAGATACTCTGGGATACCCATCCTATGCATGGCGCTGAGGATTACTGGCCATCTAGCGGTGTTGAAGGCGTTCTTCACATCCAACGTGACGATTGCGCAGTACTCCTTCCATTCACCCAGCCATCTATCACCATCGAGAGCGTTCTCGGCGATGTTTCTCACCACCATAAGTGCGTCCAGGGTGCTCCTGCCCTTCCGGAATCCGTGCTGATGCGTACCTAGGCCGTTGCTGCTCTCTGTGATTACCTCTATTCGAGCATACAGGATGCGCTTGAATAACTTGCCCACGATGTCCAGTAGGCATAGCGGGCGGTAGCTAGTTGCGGCGTGTGCTGATCCCTTGCCTTTCGGCAGCAGAACTAATTTCTGACTTTTCCACCTCGTCGGAAAGACCCCTTCCAAGAGACACTGCTGGAAGGTTTTCCTGAATATATCGGGTCTATTTAACGCCGCTGCCTTGACGACTGCTCCAGGTATTCCATCCAGGCCAGGAGCTTTGTTGGGCTTGATTTGCTTGGCTGCCTCCACAACTTCGAGGTCTGTAATGCTCGGAAAGTCATAGGAGTGGGAGCTACTGCTGTTGGCCGCCATAGAGTGGTCTGCCTTGGGAATAATTCTGCTACTATGCTAGCCAGGACATTTGCCTCTCTCTTCCTTAGCTTGTTAGTTACGAGATTGTAGGCAAGACCCCAAGGATCTCTATCCACGGTATCTAGTAGTTCCTTATAGGCCCGCCCTTTGGCAGCCAATATGCCGTGCTTAAACTCAGAGCGTTATTTCTAAAAGCCTCCATGAGTTCTGCGTGTTGGGTGCTACCTCTGGCTCGTTGCGCCCTTCTCCTTGCCCTTAGG
Organism: Drosophila vallismaia; assembly: GCA_035047325.1. Classification (NCBI taxonomy): domain Eukaryota; kingdom Metazoa; phylum Arthropoda; class Insecta; order Diptera; family Drosophilidae; genus Drosophila; species Drosophila vallismaia. Next base: position 549,851 of record JAWNPU010000073.1, read on the forward strand.
CATTCCGAGCGTAGCTTGCTTAAGTTGGCGCTCCACCAGTACACTGGGGGCTTGCGCTGCTCTTTTTTCCTCCTTGGCATGGTTGCATCACACGTTACATCTAGCATCTTCATGAGGTCGGCCACCATTGAATCTGCGTGTCCATTTGAGATTCGAAACAAGTCGATTTGATATGCCAGCATATCTTCATCGATCTTCCTCGAGTCCTTCCTCGAGGCTTGCCCGACTGATCTTCTCTGCCGCCTCCAAGTCGTGCCCTTCGGTAGGATGCAGAAGGAAATCAGTCCGTGGTCACTCAGCGTTACTACGTCGTGGAACGTCCAGCTGGCGTTAGCCACTAACCCTCTGCTGATGTAGGTAATGTCGATGTAGGACGAGCTCCTATCGTTGTTGAACGTTGGTTTACAGCCGTCGTTCAGCAGTACCAGGTCCAACATAAGCATTGTGTCTATCACTGCTCGGCCTCTGGTATTCGATACCCTTCTGCCCAATTCTACTGCCCTTGCATTAAAGTCGCCCGCAATGGTCTTCGGGCCGCGCTGCACACAACCTGTTACTGTGGCCCGTCACTTCCGTAAAAAATGGTAAACTCTTTCACCACCACCAGCTACCTGAGGATCGCGTTTTCACATGGGCATGCAAAATAATCACCACGGTGTCCCATCGAAAGACATTACCGAATGCCTGCAGAAAGAAGGCCTCTACGTCCTCCGCATTTACACCCTCATAACAAAAGAACGAAACTCCCACTGAACATGAGATTCATCGACCTTAAAGAGGACGAAAGTAACAACCTCCTAAAAAATAAATAAAAATATTATTAAAATGGTCAGAATTTATATAATTTGCACGCTGTTAAGCGTTTTCCGAAGTGTTCTTTATTGTTGATATTTATATAATTTTGCATGCCCCCTATTATTGTTGTTATAATTTCCATTACAACCATTCGTGTTATTTTTTTCGCGCGGCACCCACTGCATAACGTACAGCCCACTTTACACCCAACCGACCGAGGGGCGCTGCCGTTTATCGCACGGCTTGGATCGCGGGGATAGACCCGACAGAATAAAGTATAGAAAAGATTACGAGGAAAAAGAGACTTGCGTTAGTTGCTCTGAAAGGTAGGTGAAAATTGAGGATTTAATAGAAGAGGAAGTGCAGAATGAAGTAATAGAATATAGGTCGTTGTAGTTAGAAAATAAACCCATAAAAGGCTCGTTCTGGCATATGTAGATATACAACAACTTAGGAGGACCAAGGACTACAATTTTTAGTCCGTCTCTTTTGAATGTTAATAAGGATATTAAGTTTACTCAAAAGGAGTGAGTGGTTGACAGAGTCAAACGCTTTACTAAAGTCCGCATAGATGACATCTGTTTTAAGGCCATTACGGATGCCATCTATAATAAAGGAAATCAGGTCCAAGAGGTTTTGTGGTGGTGGAGCAACGCTTTATGAAACCAAGTAGGCATGGAGAAATAATTGAACTGCAGAGATGTTAAAGCTGTGGTGTTACCAATTTTTCAAAAAGCTTTGGAATTCCTGACAATTTAGAGATTCCTCTATAGTTTGTAGCATCCGATTTTTTTCCTTCTTTGTGTAGGGAAATTGTGAGGGGTTCCTTCCACATTTGGGGCAAAATCGAAGTTTCCTGAGAAAAAGAGAAAAGTTTTAGAAGAGGTCTGCACAAAGGCTAAGCGCATTTTTTCAGTACCCAGCCAGGAACACCATCAGGACCTGGCGAATAGACTGGTTTCACGCTCAGAAGATCCGATAACACGGAGAAAGTTGGTCTGAAAATAAGATTGGCTGCTTGAATGTTGTATGAAAAAGGCTGATCCATAAATGTAGGAAATGAGTAAGAAAGTTGCGAATAGATCGGCAAAAACCTTTTTTTATCATTCGTATTTTGTATTTAAAATCTGTCCAAAGGGACAATCATTAAATGATTTGGGGGTGACATTGACTTAAGGGAGGTACATGGAATGAAAATCTAATGAGGTTGACTTAGGTGTCTATTGGTGGGGGAGGTCAAGCGGGTTTTTCCTTTTCAGGTGCCTTATGGATTGGCCAATGACCAATCTAGGAGCTTGATGGCCAGGTGGTTGGGGTGGTTGTCCAGTCTTCCCCCCTGCGTAGTGCAAAGGTTGTGTGGGAGGATTTCTTCGCGTTGACCACGATGTTCCATCGTTTCAGTCATGTATCTAGAGCATCCAGTTGTCTTTGTATGATGGCGGATGCTTCCTGCACATCTGTGGCGGAGGCTAGGAAAGCAGTGTCGTCCGCATATGTAGCTACTGTGATGTTCCGAGAGGGGGTGATGGGAAGGTCCGCTGTGTAGAGTGTGTATATGATGGGTCCAAGAACACTGCCCTGAGGTACTCCTGCTCATATAGGCCTACGCGTGGTGATTGATGATCCGCATCTCACTCGGAATTCATTTTCCTCTGTGTACGACTTGAGGAAGGCGAAGTGGGAACTTAGAAGGTGGGATTTAATTTTGAAAAGGAGTCTAGGGTGCCAGACTCTGTCAAACGCCTATTTGACATCCAGCATAACGGCGCAGCAGTACTTTTTTCTTTTTGAAGGCCTCTAGTATGCTCACAACAAGCCGGTGGCATTGCTCTGGTGTTTCATGAAGGCGTCTGAAGCCAAACTGGTGATCAGGAATCAGTCCGGCCTCGTCCAAAACTGGCAGTACTCTACGCAAAAATACTCTTTCAAGTATTTTAGACAGGATTTCCAGCAAACTAATCGGACGATACGATGCTAGATTGGCTTCAGGTTTTCAAGGCTTGAGGAGGACAATTATTTCAGCACGCTTCCACACTTTCGGGAAGTACCCTAGACGGAGGCAGCTGTTAAAGATGTTAGCGAGCTTTTGGGAACAGATTAGGTGCAACATTTTCAGTGCTGTTTCATTTATTCGGTCAGGACCTGGTGACTTGCCATTTTTTAAGGAGGCGATCTCCTGCACAATCTCCTCTGGTTCGACGGGCTGTATTGGCGGGCCAGGAGCACTTGGGCTCTCTACCAACCTTATGATGGCAGCTCTCTCTTCGGCAGTGCATCTATCGAAAGGTGAGAAAGCACTATGTAAATGGTCGACAAAGGCTTTTGCTCTTTCGATCTCAGACCGACACCAGGACCCGTCCACTTTGCGCACGGGTGATATCTTCTTACCAGGTCTTTTAATGTGCCTCGTGATATTCCACAGATTGGGCTGCGGGTCTCCAGGTTCCAGCTCCTTGAGGAATCTATGGAAGGAGTCCTGCCGTAGGATGGTTAGCTTGTCCTTCAGTTCCTTGGTGGCACGATTAAGTGCTGTGTTGTCCCTGGGATTGCGCGATGAAAACCAGACTCTTCTGAGGCGCCTTTTTTCGGCCACGAGGGCCGCGATTTCAGGAGACCACAAGCGCAAGTCTCTTTCAGGTGTTCTCGGGGTAGTCGGAGGAGGTGGGTTCGCAAACTCAGCAGCATTTTGCATCTCTCTGGTTAAGTTTTCGATGGCCGCATCTATGTTGCTTGGTGTGGAAAGAGGGGGATCTGAGTACAGGGAGGAAAGCATCCAAAACGTAAACTTGGGGGCATTTGTGTGTTTCCCAGTGAGTCTTCTAGGCGGAGTTTTTCTAAGGACGGGGATGTTTAGGAGCAAGTTTACTGCGCTGTGGTCGGATAGCAGTTTATCATAGCTTGAGCATGTTATCTTAGAGTGTCCTATGCCCTTGGAGACGGCGAAGTCCAGAAGATCCGGCTGCTTTAAAGGGTCGGAAGGCCAGTGTGTGGGTTCTCCAGTGGAACGGCAGTCCAGACTCTTCCGCTGCAGGTACTTGTAAAGCTTAATGCCTTTGGGGTTGTTTGTGCAGGACCCCCACCACGAGTGTTTGGCGTTAAAGTCTCCGGCTGCTATAAAACAAGGTCCAAGGGACTCAAAGAAGTCCTGAAGATGGGTCTCGGTTATCGAGTGTCTGGGTGGGAAGTAAACCGCACCAATGGTGATATCTCCCTGTGGGCTAGAAATCCTGGTCACGGCGCACTGAGCCCATTCCTCCTGAAACGCGGGAAGTTCCGTGTACTGAATGCCACTCCTGATGAGCATAGCTGTTCCTCCGCGTGCTCTGCCAGATGGATGGTTGGCATGTAACAGATCGTACCTGCAAATGTAAAAGTAGGATCTGGGACAAAAGTGGGATTCCGAAACTAGAAGAGCTTCGATATTGTCTGTTTTCATGAGATGCTCTACTTCGGCTTTGCTCTTCTGCAAGCCGTTTGCGTTCCAAAAAACTATATTAAGCCTTATTTGCATTACTTTCTGTTCAGGAAGGGAGCTATAAACTGCGTCATCTGCGAGAACATCTGCGAAAACATCTGTGAGATCAACTTTCCCATCATCCTCTCAATCGTTCCTTCCGTGCGGGCAAACATCGTTTTAAGCTGGTTGAGATTTGGGGCTTCGGGAGTGGTTTGAGGGGTTTGTTGGGGATTCCTTGGCTGTGTTGCATGGTTTCCAAGAAGTACGTTCCCGTAACTTGTACCATTGATGATAGTTGGTATTTGGATGAGAGGTGGTTTGTTGCTACTCTCAACGGGTCTGGCTTTAGGAGATAGCTGTGCCTTTGCCTTTTTGTAGGCAGGGCATCCTCTGTACGACGCAGGGTGATCAGCAATGTAAACAGCATGGTTTCTCGGCATCTTTTTTGGTGCATGACCTAGAGTCGTGAGAATCACCACATTTTACGCAGCGATGTTCCAGGAAACAGTAGCGCTGGGTGTGTCCGAATCCTTGGCATCTGAAACATTGTGGAACATCGTTGAACTTCAGAGGGGGCTCAACGGTGACGACTGACCTACAAATCCTCTTTATTTTGAAAACCTCTGTGTTGTTGCTCGCTGGTTCTAGGTTAACAAAAAATATCCCCAGTGGTTGTTTGGATTTCCTGCCAATGGGATTGTGCAGATCCCTCACAGTATGGCCGTATTTGTGGAGTTCTTCCTTAATTTCAGTCTGGTCCGTTGAGTGGTGAAGTCCCTTGATGACCGCCCTGTACGCTCTCTCGTCCTTTGGTTGGAAGGTGCGGTGCCTTTTGTTATGTGCCACGAGGTGCTGGCGTAGGGCTGTGTAGGACTCCTTGTCTGGCATCATTACTCGTACATTATGATTTCTCTACGTTTTGTATGAGAAGTCCTTTTTGGTACCCACGAGAGTCGTTATCATCTTGACAACCGCGGTAATGTCAGTCACGTCTGGGATGTAGATCGGGGTAGGCTTGAGGCTTTTCGGGATCGGGCCCGGTTTCACTTCCGCTTTAGATGCCACTGCCTCTGAGGCAGTTTTGGGTTCGTCGTCATCTTCTTTGCTTGAGAGGAGGGCAAAGGGGTTGTTTGGCAGCTGCGCTGGTGCTAGGCGTGACGTCTCCTTGCCTCTTACGCGCGGGCTTGCGCTTGATCTCGCTGGGCTTCGAGTAAGAAGAACTCCAGCTTGAGTCTCTGCTCGAGCTGCACTTCCTTGCTTTGAGGGCCTTCTTGCAGGGCATTTTTTTGCCGAGCTTGATGGCACGCGGCGGCGCCTGCCAGTCCATACTCTAGGTTGGCGTTCAATTAACGTTTATGCAAAAAATTAGTCACAGCAGCAACGGCAGCAAAGGGGCAACGGACACAGTGGGACTCCGCTCTTGGCAGCACGACCCGGCCCGTAAAATGCGCAGTCCACCAAGTCCCAAGTGCGGGCAGGTCGTAAAAAAAAAAAAATTGGAATAACAAAACACAAAATTCCGAAAAATAATTCAATTTCACGCCGAAAGCGAAGTTCCTTGTTGTTTCTCTTTAGGAGTCTTTTTTTAATAAATTTTAAGTTTTTAAGGCACCTTGTAAACCAAGGTGGGTCAGTCGAGGCGGATGGATATTTCCATGGCACGCAAGAGTCGAAGAAAGCGTTAAGCGTTTTGTAGAATGTTTCTAAAGCGATATTAATATCGGTGCATTCCCGGCGATCGGACCAATCAAATGTAGAAATTAAATTGCTTAGTCTCTGAAAATCAGCCTTGCGAAAGCAACGAGTTTTATGAACTCCATGGCGAGACTGAAGATTGCTAGCAGTAAGGGTTTCAATCGACACCTCAAGCGTTGGGTGGTAAGGATCTTCTGGGGTCAAAAGTGGCATGGCTCTGGGAAGGGTTATTCCATCTGGATCAGAAACGAAACATAGATATAGAAGCCGACCTAAAGATTTCCTTACGTGGTTTATTTTACCAAGGGATATGTAGAACATACCCTCAGTAAAATCATGATGTGTTGAGAAGGATAAAGATGGTGAATTCTCGTTGTTTGACCAGATAAGTTCAGGAAAATTTAAGTCTACTAGAGTCACAAGCAAGTCACTGTCGGACATGCGATTAGAAACCAGCTTAATGGCAGATAAGTGGTGCCAGTATGTAGGCGGTTCTGAAGATGGTGGTAAGAATGAGCATGTGATAAACAGTAATTGAAGCGACATAGTGATTTTCACACATAGGAATTCTAGATCACCAAGATTGGGTAACTTCACCTCTTCAGAAGCAAAGTCAGAGTACACAGAGATTACGACTCCTCCCCTTCGTAGTGGTCGGTCCCGGTTCGGAGCTAAAAATATCCGGCTTTAACCAGGTCTCTGTGAAGACTACAATCTGGGATGCAAAAGATGAACTATCAGAATACAGTTTAACTCCCACAGGCTTATTAACTTTTTATTTGACTTTACTCGGCTGATGTTCTTGTACGAATATGTTCTACGGCCAAAAGCTTGCCGAACAGATCGTATCGAACATCGGCAAAAGTACACTTATCTTAAAAGATGACGCCAGCCTCGAGTAAGTATATTTGAACTTTCTAATGTTCTCCACTCTAACAACGGCCTTAGATTTGGCTTGGATGTAAGCCGATATATCAATCTCTGAGATGTCAGGGGCCGAATTTGTTTTTCTAACTTCTGCTCTTGGGGTAGTAAGAGTTATAAGCGGCTGCATGGTCGTCGGCTGATCAGGCTGAAAAGCGATGTCAGTGCATACGGAGTCACTAATAGCGGTTTTTTTACGCCTTGGAGACTCAGTTGAAGGCTGCTAAATTATATTTTACAAATATATTGATAAATATAAAATAAATTTATATTTAAAAATAAATTATATTTATAGATTTTATAATCCAGTTCTCGAAATATTTCCCGACATAAATACGTGAAAACCTTTCAACTTGGATTATAATTCCAATTCGGTTATCGGTTACTAGAAAACTAAACAAAAACATTAAGTCCAAAGGCAACTAACTGTTAAAATCAACATATAAAATCCTAACAAAGTTAACAAACAACAGAGGATCCTACACAAATTCAATACCAATATCAAACTTAATATCGACCAAGTTACCCACAATATTATCAACCCTTCCAACCTAATATTAATCAATACATGCAAACATTTATACCCACCTATACACAACAGATGACTAACAACCAACCTATGTGGCACTTGCCTAATCATTTCAGACCCAACCAATAACATATGAACATATATAACAATAATACATGAACACACAACCAAATATTCAAAAAAATCCTTTCCCACAACATCCCAACAATTCCCAAAACCCTCAAAAAGCACATTTTAGAGGAAATACATTCCCTCAACTATAACAACCCTTTACATCTAAACATACTAACTTCCCGATTAATAAACGACTAAGACCATCGGACAGTGAACAAACTAAAAAGTCTATTGACGAAATGAGATTTTAAGACGCGCATGAATTCGAACAATTTCAACCTTATTATTATGAATAACAGTATTATGACCAATTATACAATCCATACCAAAATTATGGGTTCATTAATAAGGGCAGCAACAGGTACAACCCGTCCAAATTAAAGACGAACAAAATCAAAATAACTCTGAACCAAACGAAAATCAGCCCCGGACAACACGAATACATACAAGGTGCGTTCCAAAGTAAACAGGACTTTTAAAAAATAGACAGAACAAATGGTTTTATCGGTAAAATCAATTTTTTTTTTTTTTTTTTTTTTTTTTTTTAAACTTATTGCGTTATTTATTGGATCTTCTCTTTTTGTGAGACTAACAATAATTATTCAAATCTTATTATATAACTTATATTAATTACAATATGAAGTAATTGTATTAGTTAGAGACGGCCCTAGGATTTCTTTGCTGGGCTGGAGAATCTTTGCGCTTCAGTCGGCTCTGACTGTAGACTCGCGTAAGCGACTTCGCGAGAGGATTTTCGTGTGCGGCGAGCTTTGCTTGATGTTTACTTTTTTTCATCTGAATTTCCTCATTGACAAGGTTTATGTGGAGGTCTCTATGGATGCTTTCGCTGCGTAGGTACCATGGTGCCCCAGTGATAGTTCGCAGAATCGTGGACTGAGCTCGCTGTATGATTTCAATGTTGGTTTTTGAGGCGTTTCCCCATAGTTCACAGCCGTATGTCCAGATGGGTTTCAGCACGGTATTGTAGAGGAGTACTTTGTATTCCAGACTAAGGGGAGAGTTGTAGTTAATAAGCCAGTGAAGATTGGCTGCTTTAAGCTTCATATGAGTCCTTTTAGATTCTATATGTCGCCGCCAGGTGAGGCGTCTATCTAGGTGAACGCCGAGATATGTTACAACGTCTGCTTGTGGGATAAATGTTTTGTTCAGGGTACAGGGTGGGCAGGTTTGTCTGTTCAGTGTGAAGGTTACATGTCTGCTTTTGGTCTCGTTTATCTTAATGCGCCAGTCCGCAAACCATCTTTCCACTATTTTAAGATGGCAGGCAAGTTGCTCTGTTGCCTTCGCTGGGCATCTAGATCGGCTAAGTATTGCGGTATCGTCAGCAAACGTAGAGGTTGTGAGCTGATAGTTTGTAGGCATGTCTGCTGTGAATAGGGTGTAAAGAACGGGGCCCAGTACACTACCTTGGGGGACTCCAGCATTGATAACGCGGTCGTGTGAAGTCGAACTGTTGCACCTGGTTGAGAACACTCTTTTGAAGAGATAAGATTCGAACACTTTGTGCGTGTTCTGGGGAAGCAGTTTTGTTATTTTGTACATTAGTCCTTCCAGCCAGACTCGGTCAAATGCTTGTGCAACATCTAAGAATATAGCTGAACAGTATTCCCGGTGCTCAAAAGCGGTACGAATTTCGTTTGTGATGCGATTGACCTGTTCGATCGTTCCGTGATTTTTGCGAAAGCCAAACTGATGCGATGGTATTGTATTTTGCCTTCTTAAGTAAGGAGTTAGTTGTTTTAAAAATGCCTTTTCAAACAGTTTCGAGAGACACGTTAGGAGACTGATTGGTCTGTAGGATGAGGGTTGCGTTTTGTCTTTGCCTGGCTTGGGAATCATTACTATGACCGCCTTTTTCCACCTTTGGGGATAGTATCCAAGTTTCGTAATAGCGTTGAAGAGATGGCATAAGGTCAGAACCGCACACGGTGGGAGTTCTATGATCATTTTTGGTGCCACCAAGTCATGTCCAGGTGATTTTTTGGGATTACGATCTTTTATGATAGATGCTATCTCACTTTGGCTGAATGTTACTGGATTTATAGGGGGCAAGCTTTTAGTTACTACAGGGAGGACAAATAAGTTGCTAGCAGGATTTGGTTGGAATACTTTCTGAAGGTGATCGGCGAACGCATTAGCTCTATCTTCGTCGCTGCGTATCCAGCTTCCAGAGGGACCTCGCAGTGGAACGACTGTTTCTGCCGGTGGCTGTATGCTTTTGTGTGCTTTCCACAAAGGGTTCCTTTTGCTGGTGGGCGATAGTTGTTTGATATATAGATGCTGTGCGTTGGCTTCCTCAAGCTTAAGTGCCCTGGTTAGTTTACGTGTTGCTATTTTTAGATGTTCTTTAGCCGTTGGGGATCTATGATTCTGCCATTCTCTTCTTAGTCTTCGTTTTTCAAGTACTAGCTGTTCGATTTCACGATTTGTCTTGCTATGATTTGTCATTTTGTGTGTGTCTGGAGGTGTAGCGGCCTTGGCAGCAGCAACAAGTGTTTCCTCTATCGATTTAACCAGGCGATCAACATCCTCGTCGGTGAATACTGTTTGAGTTGGTTCCATGTGGGTACAAACATATTTCGCGTACCTTGCCCAGTTGGTCCTGTTGCCTGTCAGCCTGTAGGGGCGCTCAGTTATATGTGGTCGGTGCCAGAGAGTAAGTAGAACTGGGGAGTGATCAGATGATAGTTCTGCAAGTGACTCGGCCGTAATATTATTTCTTGGAATCTTTCTTGTTATTGCAAAGTCAATGAGATCCGGTAGCTTATTTGGATCTGCTGGCCAGTATGTGGGCCTACCCGGAGTCACATAATCGAGCTTGTTTCGCGGCTTAATGAGCGCGTTGTAAAGTTGTTTGCCCTTTGGGGTCAGAAGACGTGATCCCCAGTGCGTATGCTTGGCATTGTAGTCACCGGCCGCTATGAATCGCTCACCGAGTGAGTTGAAAAATTCCGAGAATTGGTCCTCAGAAACTACAAAGCGAGGTGGGCAGTAGACTGCGGCCAGAGTGACGGGGCCGCTGCTGGATTGCATGCTTAAGGAAGTGGATTGCAGGTAGTCCATTTCGGTTCTGTTATAAAGGTGGTGTTTGATGCGACTTCTGATAAGTATACCAGTGCCCCCATGGGCTTTGCCGTCCGGATGGTTTGTGGCGTAGAATAAGTATCCTGGGATATGGAAGTTGTGCTTGTCTGTTAGATGTGTCTCGGAGAGGAGCATGACGTCAATATTTTTTTCGATTAAGAACTGGGCAAGTTCATTTTTATGCCGTGAAACGCCATTTGCGTTCCACATAGATATTTGAAGTGGAGACATTATATTGATTTGGATGACAGAAGAAGCTGTATCAGCGTATTTTGGTTTCGCATAAGCTCTTGCATTGTGGTTTGCATGAATGTCCTAAACTCTTTTAGGGTTTCCTGGAGTGAGATCATCATCGTTTCAATGCCAGTTGGTATATGCTGCGTTTGTTCGTTCAAGGTAGTAATTTTCTGTTCTTCCCGAGTAGAAGTCGACTTTTGTGTTAGCGGATTCACGGATTTAATTCCCGATTTTAGGGCACTAGCGAAGGAAACGCTAGGACTGGTACGATGTGTAGAGGGGGGTGCAGTGTAGGACGGACCCGATTGTGGTGGAGTGTGAGCGATGTGGGTGGTCTGAGCGCGTATTGATTCTCCGCGTTTGTTAAGGCGGTTCTTTAGTTCCTTGTATACTACACAGCCACGCCAGTTCGCTGTGTGACTTTCACCGCAGTTGCTGCACATTTTAACAGAGATGTCTTCCTTGTTCTTATGGCAGTTCGCTGTGCTATGAGCTTCACTCAGACTACGCAAATAGATTTCAGCGTACAATACGCCTTAGTGTGGCCATATTCTTGGCAGTTAGTGCACTGCACTGGGCGATTGCGCTTGTGTGGCTCTTCCACTGTGATACGCCGATGCAGTAGGAGCTGTAACTTGTAGATCGGATGAACTTAATTTTTTTTCAGCATCTGGCGTTCTGGCTCCAACTCGATTTTGAACATTGGTTGTGGTTCCTTATTTTTGTTTAATATGTTCATGACCATTTTTGCATTAAAGTTTTTTTCCTTGAGCGCTTCTACGATTTCAGTGGTCGAAACAGTTGCCTCAATCCCTTTGAGAACAACTTGTAGGCCCCTTGCGCTTTTTAGTTGGTATGTATAAAAGTTTTTTCCTGCTTCATCCAAGAATTTGGTTAGTTGACGATGGCTATCCTCGTTTTCAGTTTGAACCTTTGTTTCATTTATGTTTCCTTTTCTTAAGGGTATTACGTAAAATGAGTTTTCTCCTATAAGTGTGGCTATTTTGTTCACTAATGCACTTGAGCTTTTTTCGCGAATGTATATTGGAGGAGGCTTGACCTTCTTAGGTGACTTTGCCGGTTGTATACTTTCATCAGTAGAATTTGCCAGCAGCTCAAATCTGTTGGTGTTTTCTGGCGTTTTGTTGGTGAGCATGTTAGCATTGTCGCGTGTAATTTTTGCTTTGTTTTCTGTTTGTTGACTTTTTTAATTTTGAGGGCTAAGTTTTCTTTTTATTGTTATGTAGCGATCAATTCCAGTCTGTATGGTGGACCCGGCGTTCTTGTTTACGTTTTGGCTTGCTGATAGCGCAGCAGAACCTTTAAATTGTGTTTTTGTTTTGATCGCTGGCTCAGTAGGAGCAAATGCTTGCGTCGACGAAATTGAGCGAGCTGACGATACCGTTCCAGTTGTTGTTGTGGTTGCAGTTGCAGTGGTTGTTGTTGTCACAGTACTAGTCACCGTAGGTAAGCGTAAAGAAATTTCGCAAGTGTTTTGAGATTGGGGGTTTTGTGACAGTATTGAGGGAGAGCAAGAACGCGCTCTTTCGTGAGTTGTTGGCAATGGTAAACTTGTCGGGTTATGGGTGATTGACTCGCTCGCTTTCTGCAGAAGTCGCGGAGACGTAAGAGAAGTACGCGTTGTTTCGTTGCAATGAGAGCCGGCGATCGTCTTGCTCGCGTTGTCGCTGAACGCGAGTGTCGTTCTGGCTCATAGTGTAAAACTACTTGCTTATTCTATTTCAAACACAGAATATGTATTCGAGCGATGGTGCATCGCACAGAGCGTCTCTTTCGCTTTCGATTTATTTGTTTGTATTATATTAATATCTATTCACTTCACTAAAAACAACCGATTTTATCCGGAGCTCGATGAAAACACGTCTTCACACGTCAGCGACCCTTCCAATAAATCAATTAATTTTATTCAAAATAGTCTCCTCCTGCTTCAATACAGCTTTTTGTACGGTCCAAAAGTTTGTCGAACGAGTGTTTTAGCTCGTTGCCCGGTATGGCCGCCAGTATGCCGGTGCAAGCGTTTGAATGGCCTCCACGTCTGAATAACGCTTTCCTTTTATCGGCAAATGCATTTTTCCGAAAAGGTAGAAATCGCACGGTGCCATAACAGGTGAATACTGGGAGTGGTTGATCGTTAAAATGTGATTTTTGGTCAAATAATCGGTCACAAGCGTCGATCGATGAGACGGCGCATTATCGTGCAACAAACGCCAACTTCCATCTTCGCGGTATTCGGGCCGAACACTTCGAATACGACGCACCAAACGCTTCAAAACTCCAAGGTAGACTACCGCATTAACGTTTTGTCCGGGTGGAACAAATTCTTTGTGGACAATACCCTTGGAATCATAAAAACAAATCAGCATTGTCTTCACTTTTGACTTCTCCAGGCGCGATTTTTTGGGTTTCGGTTCATCGTCATTTATGTCCTTACGACCACTTCGAAAACGTTGAAACCACTTGTGCACTCTACTACGGGATAGGCAATAATTGCCAGAAACTTGTTTCATCAATTGAAACGTTTCGGTGAAAGTTTTACCAATTTTAAAACAAAATTTAATGTTGGCTCTTTGCTCGAAGCTCATTTTCGCACCGATGACAAAAAAGTACTGACACTTAAAACGCAATAACTTCACTTTTAATAGATGGAATGTTATGAAATTTTTACTGGAAGTCAATGAAGGATAGCAGACTAACGCACTAGTCGACATATGGATGACACCACTAGAGGGCGCTAGATTCAAAAAGTCCCGTTTACTTTGGAACGCACCTTGTACAAATAGCATACATAGGTTGCACATATATATGCCTTAAAGACACAGGATCCAAAATAAATATGATCAATAAAAATATATTTTGTCTTCCTATTCAAAATACTAAATGTGAAGTTAACATCAAAATGCACAATCAGTTAAAAATTACAAAAATAGTACAGTTACCCTTTTTGGTAAAACATACAAATTAGTTACTTCAGAATCGGAAAGAAACCAAAATTTGTATATCCAAAAGACACCAGAACCAATTGAAAACTCAAGGCACGAATCAATACAAAAAATACATTTTTCACAGTTTCGAATAGATTTTCTTAAGGTAAAAGGTTTATTAAATAAATTAAAAAAAAACTTCAATATAAAGAAGACAAATTAACATTTACAAATAGCATTAAACACGTACTATATACAACACATAACTCCCTAATTTTATTAAAACAGTACCCACTTGGTCAAACACAGAAATTGAAGTAGAAAACCAAGTACAGGAAATGCTAAATCAGAGATTAATTACCGAAAGTAATTCACCATACAATAGTCCCACTTTGGTAGTACAAAAAAAACTGATGCTTTTGGTAAAATCAAGTATAGACTAGTAATTAACTATAGAAAGATTAATGAAATACTATACCTGACAGATATCCAATTCCAAATATGGCCGAAATTCTTGGCAAACTGGGTAAATCTCAATACTTTTGTACAATCGATCTGGCAAAAGGATTTCACCAAATAGAACTGGACCCAGAATCAATATCTAAATCTGCATTTTCCACCAAAAGCGGTCATTACGAATACCTTCGTTTGCCATTTGGCCGTAGGAACGCACCCGAAACTTTTCAAAGGTGCAATAATATTCTTCGACCGTTGCTTTAAAAACACTGTTTAGTGTATCTGGATAATATTATTATTTTTTCAACATCCCTTACCGAACATTTAAATTCAATACAACTAGTTTTTTTCAAAGCGTGCAGAAGCAAATTTTAAACTGCAACTAGATAAATGTGAAATCCTAAAAAAAAGGGATGCTAGTTTTCTTGGTCACATCGTAACCACTAATGGCATAAAACCAAATCCTCTTAAAGTTTAAGCCATAGATTCGTATCCAATTCCAAAGAAATATAAAAAAAAAGATCAGAGCTTTTCTCCTAAATTTCGCGGACATAGAAAAACCAATAATCAAATGCTTAGAAAAAGGAGCAAAGATAGATGAAAAATATCTTGACTACATAGAAGCATTCAAAAAACTTAATGCTTTAATAATTAGTGAACCAATTCTCCAATTACCCGATTTCGAAAAAAATGTACTTTAACCACAGATGCAAGTAATTTAGCCCTTGGGGCAGTACTATCTCAAAATGGTCATCCTACATCCTTTATTAGCAGAACACTTAATGAAAACGAGTTAAATTACAGTGCTATCGAAAAAAAAATAGTCGCCATAGTTTGGGCCACTAAAACTTTTCGACATTATTTCCTAGGGCTGCAATTACTAATTGCTAGTGACCATTAACCTCTTAGATGATTTCATACCTTAAAGAAACCAAATGTTAAGTTACAAAGATGCAGACCTAAATTAAACGAAACCAATTTAAAATCGAGTATATTAAAGGGGAAGGAAAATTTAGTTGCATTATAAAGAACTAAAATTGAAGAAAATCATAATAGTGAAGTCACTTAACATAGTGCAGAAAAAGACAATAGCAACCTTATTCATTTAACAGAAAAACCAATAAATTATTTAAAAAAAACAAATCAATTTTATTAAATCCGATAAAAATTAAGTAGAGCATTCAACAATATTCGTTATCTGCATTACAAGAATTCAATATGATGTAGTGACATTCGAAAAGGCCAAACTTCATCAAAATAATTCATAGTTCATATATTAAAAGCGATGAAGATTTTGAAATTGTACATTAATGTAATTCGCTGTCTCCTCCTATTAAAGAATGTTGTTTCATACGCCGAATCCAAAAAAGTTATACTTTAATCGCATGAAAAACATTGAAATCCAGCTATACACAATGACAAAATTATTTAAAGAAAATCACTTCTTTCCAAATAGGCAACTACTAATTCAGACTAATTCATTCTAATTCAGAATGCAACATATGCAATTAGGCTAAAACAGAACATAGAAACCCCAAAATGACTTTTAATATCACACCTAACCTTGAACATTGGCGAGACAAATTTGTGGTAAACATTTACTTATCTGAGGGAAAACATTACATCATTGCATTGACATTTAATCAATGAATCTGTTAGGTAAGCCTCAATTACTAAAGGCAGACAGAGATGGAGATTTCTCCAGTTTAGCTTTGAAGTGATGGCTTGGAGAAGAAGAAATCGAATTACAACTCAATACAGCAAACAATGGAGTAGCAGAAAGATTACATAAAACAATAAATGGAAAAAAATCGTATAATTTATTCCGCCAACGATGATGAAGTAAAATTAAGAAATATATAAACAATCTTTTGAAGTACACATGATTTTATTTTTAGATTTTTTTCGCAAAATGGCGACGGTTTGAAAAAACTAAATTTTTTTCGACAAAAAAATCGACTCAAATTGCATATAACTTTCGTTGTTATTAATCGCTAAAATCGTGTGTACTTCACTAGATAAATCTAATGAAGAAGATACATTTAAAATTTCAAGTCAATCGGATGTAAACTTTTTCAGTTCTACTGCTTGCCAATTTTTAAATCATGCTTTTGAGAAAAACGCGTTTAAAGTTTCAAAATGCTATACAAGGAGCCTAAAAGTTATTCGGTAAAAATTTATTTGAACAAATTTTGAGTTTAGATCTGTACTTGGGCGTTGTAGATATTGATTCTAGGATAGTTTTAGCATGATTTAATCCAATGAAAAAAAAATTGGTGGATGTAACCCTTTAATAATAAATGCATTAAAAATATAATTAACCACAAGAATCCAATTTGTAATTTTATACCAACTGCCTCAATTGTAGTTATTTTTCTTATAATTTATAACAAGAAATTTAAGACAGAAATTTAAACAATAAAAACATGAAATTTTATTTCCTAGCGTTTTCCTTAGTCAATTGACGGGACATTCGGCTCGGTAATGCAATATACATTTCACCATATACACACCACACTGATGTCTTGCCATCCCCTAAAAAGTAGAAGTTGTTGAAAACTCAACGAGAGGGATGGCAACGATGAGAAGAGGAAAATCAGTTTATCGTGGACAGTAGTGAAGAAAAGTTGTTAAAGCCGAGTCGATCGGGAAAAGCGAATAAAGCAGCGTCGGCAGTTGAGTGAGATTTATCATTTTGAGTTTAAAATTAGTTACTAGTATAAGCATTTAGATTGAACTTTTAATAAACATATTACATTAATAAACATCTAACAAACATATTATATACATATATACTCTGTTGTATATCTCTATCCTTTGTTGGCATGCAATTTACTGTAAACCCGACTCGATCTCTCGCTAGACTTGGCTAACTGAACACCGAGTGGTCTGGCTTTGGGTTTGGTGTCTGGTATACATTGTAAGTAATTGCAAATGTTCGTTGAAATCTCAGTCCATGGTCGCTAAAATAAGGCTTCAAACTAAGAAAATTTTAACTTAGTTAAATTGACAGAATTAAAATGAATATATATGCATAATATAAAATGCCGTGCGATTCAGAAATTAAAAAAAAAATTAAATAAATACATTGTTTCGTGAATAAAAATATTTTTTGATGAATTTTAAAATTTTCAAAATATGTGGGCGTGTAAAAAGCCATAAAACGCCCAGAAAAAGAGAAAAAATTAAGCCCAACGTTTAAAACAACAAACGGTGGCAGCATTGTCTTCAATAAAAAGCAGCATGTTTAACAACAACATGCAGCGGCAACAACACATGTATCGTCGACAACGGCAGCAGCAACCACAACGCCGACACATTCAAGGCAACAACGGCAGCATCGTTGGCAGGAAAAATGGCAGCATCTAAAGGAAAAACAACATCGGCAGCAGCACTACACTTATCCTGGTCCTCATCGTCAACAGCAAGCCCAAGAGCAACAAGTCCATCTAATTTTTTTTAGTTTGGATCAAAATTGAATTTGAAATTATAAAAGAAACAACATATAATTAAATTAAAATATTAATTAATATTAATATTAATAAAATAAAGAAATATGCAATTTAAGTAAAAATAAGATAGATACAAAAAATGGAAAAAGAATCCTGATTAAGGATCTGGCAAAAATTAAAAGATAAGTAGTGAAATATAATCTTGAAGAAAGCGAAAAAAACTTCTAACCACATTAGAAGCCAAAGCTTGTGAAAATCACAACAGACTAGCAAATTTAGGGCCTAAAGACCATGAGTATTTCACAAAAAAAATAATTTAATAGCAGTATGTCTACCTAATACTGCCATAAGAGAGCTAGATGCCAGGCTTACGCCAGGCGTATGACAATATTATTGTCATACCATTAGCATTTTGTTATCGGATCTTCTGAAGGAAAATATAGTCTATCCGCTAGGGGACCTGGCCATGCCATTGTGCAAACCTATTCTAAAACTTTTATCCTTATCTCTCTAATCTTCAGTTTTTCCCCATATGAAAAAGGAAAAACCCCTGTGATACCAACTATACAGGTAACTCTTAACAGTCAGTAATTCCAACTTCTTTAGATAATGACACTTATATAACTAAAAGCCTATATATATCTTTTGTCCGTCCAATGCTGGAGTATGTGTCATGCATCTAGAACCCTAAAAACGTAATACGCCTCATCAAGACGCTTTTTAATCTGTGGTAGAGAATTTCTCGATATTTGCAGATAGGGGACTCTACTGGATGATTGTTTCCCTGTGCCGGTAATGGAGGAGGTCTTGGAGAAACTGCAAGCGGCCAGTTACTTCACCATCATGGATTTCGAGAATGGGTTCTTTCACGAACCAGTGAAAGAAGAAAGCTGAAATTATACAGCGTTCGTCACCAAGAAAGGACTCCTTGAGTTCACCAAAGCACCGTTCGGCTTTAAGAACTCACCAGCCGTCTTCATTCGATTTTCAAACCACATGTTTCAAGATTTAATCAACGCAGACGTTATGCAGCTGTATATGGATGACATCATTATTTATGCCAGATCTCCAGATGAATGTATGAATGCAGAAATCCAGAAAGGTCAATAAATTCAGCTTTCTTCAACCCCGCATGAGTTTTCTAGAAAATACATAAATTTCATACAGCAGCTGAAGCAGGCACTTGTTTGTGAACCAGTATTGCACATTTATGATCGGCAGGCTTCAAACATCTTGCTTTGAAAATGCATTACCTTTTTGGCAATTACTTCACGTTGATGACAGATTGCATTGCCTTTAAACAAATAACCAACAAGCTTGATGTACCAAAAGAAGTTGCACAATGGATATTATATAAGTTAAATATAAGTAAAAGGCAAATTATGCACTCCAATATGCTAGCTCCGCGTTTGCGTGATTTCTTCCACGCGCCGAGACACCAACATCAGACCATAAAAGATTCCGTTATACCATAAACACAACATTAGGCCATGTAAGCCACCAATGAGGAAACTGCAAAGACGACGTCGGGCCGCTGACAAAAGAAAGCAGCGAAGACAACTCATGGTCTGCCAAGGCTTCGAGCTTGCTAGGTAAAAGTTTAGTCAGGGAGTGACTAACTGGAAGAGAACGAAGACAGTTTAAATTTGATAATAAAAATCTGATAAATAAAATCTGATCAAAACAGGAATATGGTAGAAAACGTAGATCGAACTGCACTTGCAGCTATAATCAGTGAAGTTGTAGCCCATCAATTGCCAGCACTATTAAGATAACACAATTCGACAGATGACTTTGCCAACGCAACCGATCAGCCTATTGCCCCCAAATATGCTAGGAATTTGTGTGATTTAGATAGGATACCAGACATTGTTATCCAGCTGAGTTTAACTTATGGGAAAAGGTGTAGAGCGCGTCTTAAAAGCATACACCATACATTAGAAGCATACATCTTAGAAGCATCAAGGAAATTATGCATCTACCAAAGTACAAAGTGGAAATTTTAGAACCCAAAATCCAAAACCTATACATGCTGCACGCAATATTCAGTTTGTTAATAGACAACCGCCACAGGTTCCTCCAAGATATCCTCAACGATACGGACAACAATTACCAAAACCATTGCCAAGACAGAACGTTAACAATCATCCAATTACTGCACCAAGACAAATTATAGCTATATAAGGTTGTCAAATATCTCCCTTCCGCTTTTTTGCTCTTCATTCAATGCTTTATAAAAAGTGTTACAGTGATCGGATTTAGTTAAAATATGCGCCGTTTTGTTCGATGATCTGTTTCCATTTAGACGGCAACTTTATAATACCTTCCTCGTAGAAACCCCCCTCCTTATTTGCGAAGAATTCGGACAGCCACTTTTCACAAGCCTCTTTTGAGTTCAACTTCACACCACCAAGGGCGTTTGCCAAGGACAGGAACAGGTGGTAATCACTTGGCGCTACGTCCGGGCTATATGGTGGATGCGATAGAGCTCCCGTAGCTTCTGACGAGTCATCAACGAAGTGGGTGGTCTGGAGTTGTCCTGGTGGAACACTACACCCTCCCTGTTGGCCAATTCTGCACGCTTCTGGCCGATCGCCTGCTTCAAGCGGTCCAGTTGTTCGCAGTAGATGGTAGAATTAAGCGTCTGGCCACATGATCCATTTTTCGTCGCCAGTCACCATCCGCTTCAAGAATGGGTCGAGTTCGTTCCGTTTCAGCAGCATATCGCAGGCGTTGATTCGGTCCAGAAGGTTTTTTTGCGTCAAATTATGCGGCACCCAAACATCAAACTTTTTTTTGTATCCAGCCTTCTGTAGATGGTTCAAAATGATTTGGTGACTAACTCCCATCTCCTGGGCGATGTCACGAGATGCCATATGCCGGTTTAGCTCGATGTATTCCATGATTTGATCGGTATTTGTCGTCACAGGTCTTCCGCCGGCTGGCTTATCCATGGTGTCGTTTTCACCGGGCCCTGCATCATCGAAATCATTCCTCCGCGGTTCGAAGTGATAGAGTACCATCCCCCAAAACACCATTAATCTCACGGAACGTTTCTCTAGCGGATTTGCCTTGAACGATGGAAAACTTTTAAATAGCGCGAATTTCGGCGTTAGTGAACTCCATGTTTACACGTTTATAACTGTTGAACGCAATATCCAAACTAATCATGCATAGCGTTGTTTTGTAGGTTATGTCAAGACCTTTCAAATTATGTATAGTGTTGCCTAGTACGAGCTCTGTAGCGCTTTTTACATAGCCGCGAAATTCAAAAGACAAAAAAGCGGAGGGGAAATATTTGACAACCTTACATATGCAAATTATATGCTATAGCAATATATGAAGATAACTTCAATCAAGACGAAACTTTAGAAGGTTAATGTTTTGTGGTTTTATTTCTTACAATTGTCTGGGTAAATATGTTTTCTCCAACGGATCTATGAAACTAAAAAGTTTACTAAGAACCTTAAACGATCGGCCAGTTCCAACAGAACAACGCTCCTTTAATACATGAATTTTAAGCGAAGTTGGAGCGGAAGCTTTTTATTGGCTATTAGATAATCTCGTCATAAAGTGTAAAAATGTGTGCTCCCTAAAAAGCGAAATAGAAGGACAAATCCAAATGGGACATGGGACGAGACAATCAGTGAGGTCACAAAAAGTGCCTAGAATTTCTACTTACTTTCAAACCCTAGTGCCGAACCTCCTAAAAAAATGTCTTGATGAGTAACGGAGGATACATTCTATATTAATTCAAATTCAATTTTGGATGACGTATATTAACATATACCTTATAAGTATGTACATATAAAAAAAATGTCATTAAGAATTAAAAACATTTTGTCAAAAAGTTAGTACTAAATTAAATCGGCTCTGCGTTAAAATATGTACTCCCAATAGTATTGTATATATTAAATGTATATATATTTTTGATGAGAATTACCTTTTGGCAGAGTAGGTTACATAGTTGGGTTAAGAAAATAAGGTCAAGCGATCTGCCACGGGAGTTCCTAACAGGGTTAAGCTGGAAAACGGCAGAGTCGGCGAAGCCATCAAGGAAGTCATTTTGGCTAGTGGGTAACAGGTTGTTATCGTTGTGAGTGTGCATGATTGCATCACACAGAGGAGGAATGTAGGAACAGGTAACGAAAAGATTAAACGATTCAGAACGAATTTGAACGGCCATAAATTCAAATCCGGTAATAAATCCGGCCATAAATTCCAAATCCGTTTCGCTGGGTAATTGTTGTTAACGGAAATGAGAAATCGTATTGTTCAGTTTTTTGGTATAGCGACAGAAATGGAACCTTGAGAATCTTTGGCCAAGAATTCGTGAACCATACTGTGCGCGGGCCAGGCTACAGGATCTAAAGCTTTCGCAAGGCAGGTATCCGGTAAAATTATTTTAAATGACGATAATCTACGTCTGTGTTTGAAATTAAATTTGGTCACATATAATTCGAAAGGAGCTACGTTAATAAAGTTGGATAGATAGTTGGAAAGGTGACACCTAACGTCATCTGCAGTGGCATCAGGATTAGGAAAGGATATGAAAATGGATTTCCGGGAAACAACAGCTCAAAGCGTAAGTCCTGTAGATCGCGTTTCCGATGCCACACCCGTAAGTGGCTTTGATGATATTACCGCGGGTTGGCATATAGGCGCGGCGGTAGGCAGACGGAAAATACACATTACACATTGTTCATAGGAAAATGTTAAGGTTGAAGTCTCCATAAACTCATTTGTTGGTTACATTTTTCCACGTGAAAATTCACTTAAGAGTTTAAGACCCATGAATAGAAATTCGAGATTATAGAACTGTTTGTTTCGTAAAACGTTTTTAAGATTTATGACACGTCCCCTTTCAGCAACAAAAAACTATTCTATCGGCAAACTTTTTTTATGGTTTTATACCTGCATAAATCGAAACAAATCAAACATTTAAATAATTTTTTTGGTGCAAAGGGAATTCTATAATAATGTAATTTCTTAACGATACACTTGGCAATTCACATAGACATCGATAAAGATCCGATAGGTAAATGCATATATAGAAGGATATTTATGCGTCGGATCCGCACGAAATTAGCCTTTCAGTTTTCTTATTTTTAAATGAATATACCTGGGGATGTTTTAAGTTGACGTTCACTCTACTGAGCATTGCTAATACAAACGCTGCAGTCTTTCCGGTTCCAGACTGGCTTTGTGCAATCATATTTTGAGGCGGATCCGCAAGAAGTGTAGGTAATGCAGTCTCTTGTATTTTACTTGGAGTATTAAATCCCATAGCGTAAATTCCTTTTAATAGCTCTGGTTTCCTAAAAAAATTGATAATATTTAGCATTAACAATTATTTACATAAATCTTATGTATTTATGTATGATATGTAAGCAATGTTTCAAGACCGGCCAAAAATAATATGTCGATATATTATTTATCCATACATCATTTAATCCACTCTTAAGTCATACCGTAATTAAATAAAACGCTGACCGAAATAAAACAGTACATCAAGAACAGCTTGAAACCAACAGCAAAACGCTTACGCCTCAATTACTGAAATCGACAGAGTATTAACACCACCTATATAAAAGTGTACATTTTTATTTTATGCCACATTTCCTTTAATTTACCACCTAAACAATATCCACATATTTGATATTAATATATAAATTCTCCCTTTCACTTCACTGCGAACGGTCAAAATAAAAAAAAAAACAAGTGAGAAAAGTTATCTTCGGCTTGCCGAAGATGGTATACCCTTGAGAATAAAAAAGTCCATACAAAGACTTGTTATACCCTGTACCCATTGAAAATGGGTGAAAATGGCATAATAATATGGTGCAAATGTATGTAACAGGCAGAAGGAAGCATCTTCGACCCCATAAAGTATATATATTCTTGATCAGCATCAACAGCCGAGTCGATACAGCCATGTCCGTCTGTCTGTCCGTATTAACGTCAAGATCTCAGAAACTACAAGAGCTACAGACATGTTCGGTTGCAATAGCTTGAAAAACAAAAAAGTTTTCCATACAAAGACTTTTTTTCATATCGGTCGTTTGTATGGCAGCTTTATGATATTTTAATATAGTATATTATATTTTATTATTATTATTATTATATTATATTATTATCATTATATTATATTATATTATATAGTATATTCTATATTTTATATATAATATATAATAAAAATTTCAAAACGCTAGCTTTAAAACTACTGTCTCTTTTTTTTTGCATAGAAACAGACGGACAGACGGAAATGGCTATATTGACTTCGGCTGTTGATGCTGATCAAGAATATATATACTTTTTGGGGTCGGAGATGCTTCCTTTAATGCTATATCACGTAGCTGCCATACAAACGACGAGTCTTTGTATGGAAAACTTTTTTGTTTTCCAAGCTATTGCAACTGAATTCAACATTTATTCATTTGACATACACGATTTTGGAAAGTTTGGTCCGGATCGGACCACTATATCATATAGCTGCCATTCAAATGACCGAAGCAAGTCTTTGTAATATTGAAGACTTCTGATTTTAATATAAGTACTTATTGCAATTTTGTAAAGATCTGCAATGGTATACCATCTACGGCAAGCCGAAGATAACTTTTCTCACTTGTTTTCTATATATTTTAAATTTTATAGATAATAAAATAAAATTATTTTTTAAAATTTATTTTGTAATATAGAGTATAATAGCATCTGCGCTATAAAATCGTCAAACAATCCAATTTCCGCAACCCAGCCTAGCATCTCCAGCTGGCTGTGTGAAAACGTCGTACATGCTAAATGTGCCAGTTTCACCGCCGCAGTTATGAATGCAATTTCCTGTAATGCTGGCTTTCACTTCTGCTGTAGTAGTTGTCGTGCTGTTCAATAAGAGATGCGAACTTTCATGCAGAAGACTAAAAATAGATTTATAGAGTTGCTCGGTGGTTTCTGTAAAATTAACGACAAACTCTCTGCATTTTATTCCCAATTCAGCAGCCTACAGATATTAAATGCGTCTCATAAACGTAAAAAAAACCGCCGTATATTCCAGAAACGCTTTTGATTAGCCGACAACCATGCAACCGCTCATATCTCTTGCTACCCCAAGAGCATGAGTCGTAATTAAAAATTCTGACACTGAATTCGACACAAGTGAGCATAATTTGTCCAGGAAGATATTCCATGGCATCATTTCAGGTGATTCCTCCGGTCCCAGTAGAATTAACCTCCCTAAATTCCACTCATAATGGAAATCCAGCGTCCGAACCCCCGGTTCGGTCTGATGTCGCGGTCCTACCAACCGTAACACCAAAATCTCTACAAGAGATTCTCATCTTTAAACACATTTTTATCTCATGGCCGGCCCTTGACACCCCGGAAATTGATATTTCGACTTATATCCAAGATGAAGGCCGTTGTTTAAGTTAACGACATTAATAAGTTTAAATATACCTATTTGAGGCCTACGTTATCCTTCAAGATACGTGTAACTTTGCCGACGCTCGACAAGATTTGTTCACCCAGCTTTTGGCCAGAGAATATATTCGTATAAGAGCATCAGACGACGCAATCACTTCTTCCAGATACGACCCCAGAAGATCCATACCACCCAAGGCTTGAAGTGTTTATCGAAACCATTAGTTGTATCAACAATATATCTACAATAAATATATCAATTATACACTCGATTGGTCCGATCTCTGGGAATGCACCGATATTAATATCAGTTTAGAAACATTCTACAAAACGCTTAACGCATTCTTAGACTCTTGCGGGCCATGAAAGTGTTCACCTGCCTCAAACGATCAGGCTTCGTCTAAAAAATGTAAAATGTATTAAGCACAGACACCTAAAGAGATATAAAAATAGGAAACTTTGAGGTTCCCCATATATGGATTTCATAATTTTCTTACATAAGGGAAAAAATTCGATGCTACCGATTATAGAGGCATCTCTAACTTGTCAGCACTTCCATAGAATGTGCTAGAATGTCCATGGTCACGCCATATATACAACACCTCTGCAGTTCAATTATTTCTCCATGCCAACATGGTTTTACACAGCGTCCCTCCACCACTACAAATCTCTTGGGGCTGACATCCTTTATTACAGATGTCATCCAAAATGGCCTTCAAACCAGAGCTCGCAAATAACAGTTGACCGTTTTTCGTTTTGTGGTCTGCTCTCTAACACAACCGAAAAACACGATGCACGTGTACTCTCGCTCTGAACAGAACTTTTCGTTTCTCTGTGTTTTGGTTTTCGGTTAACTGCTCTCAGTTTCATGGTTCTTGATATGCTCACTGAACAACAACGCAGAGAGAGAAATCCAACTGAACGCTCGCTCATTGAGGGTCAGCAGATGAGCGAAAAAACAAAAGGCTCATCGTAAACGGTCTTTTGATTTCAGTGCCTTTTTAACAAAGTTTAGCAACAATTTTAACATATGTATTTATTAGATGTAAACATTAGATTTATTATTTATTCAGCATTAATCTTTACAATTAGTAGCGAAACCACTCGCTATCAAGAAATAAAAAAGGCTTTCCATCGGTGGTTACAATCTTTAAAATCGAAGAGACGATTGATTCTTCACTGGTTTCATATGAAATTTTTCTTTTTTTCATATTCTGTTGAATTTCGTCGTCGTCAATCTCGAATTCATTAATTAGATGTCTTAAGATTACCCTAAGCTCACATACTGTTACATTAAAGCGGGCATACGTAATAAGTAAGTTACTCCAGTATAAGTTAACTGGACTAATAGACTAATCATTCGCATATACACACACTTATGCAAATGCAAATGACTTTTCTTTTCTTCGCTCGTTGCAAAACGATCAGTGAATGAGCAGAACAAAAGGGAAACACGAAATTGGTTTTTGGTTGAGCACAGACCGTTCGTTCAAGAGACACTGGTGAACGGCTCTTGTCTGACTTTTTGCGCAAGTGGTGCGCAAAGAACTGTTATTTGGTGACTGCAAGAAACGGTCAACTGTTATTTGCGAGCTCTGCTTCAAACAGATGGCATCTACACTGACTTCAGCAAAGCATATGACTCTGAACTTTGACTCATCCTTTTGGGTAAACTCAATCTCTTGTCATTTCCGAGCTGCATCGGGAGTCTCTCAAGTAAACAATCTTGGGCAGTTCCCTCTTACTATTATTATAATTGACTTTCCATCTGTCCTAACGTAGTCTCTGGGTCTCTGGCACTTATGTACCCAGACGACATTAAGCTTTGTCTTTAATATAAACAGTGCTCTGTTTTTTAGTGTCGCTGGAGCCTCACCCGGCTATGTATGTATTTATGGGATTGCCAAAATTAAATCAGATTAACGACTTTGGTATACTATTACTACGCATGGCTTCATCAAAAGAAGGTCACACGAATCTAATGAACCTTATACAACTGAAAGTTACCATATTATATATAATATATCTTTAGTCCGTCCGATACTGGTGTACTATGAATGATGAACCCGCATTATATCTTTCCAAGGCATCATAATATTCGGCTTCCTTTTTTTAAGATTATATATACGAGTATATGAGATAAAATATATAAAAATAGTTAATTAACCTCTTCTTTGTCGTAATCTTTTCTTTACTTTACTCTCTCGGATCTATGCCCGCAAATCCAGTTATAAGAAACACGACAGGGCAGCGGGTGTTATTCAGTATCAAATTTATCTTTAAAATTTTATGCGTCCTGTCAAAGATGTTAATTGTTAAACAGAATGTTCTATTTCGATGAAGTGTGAATATGTGAATAATTTTTGTAACAATTTTGCGTCTGGTGACACCAGGAGTATGGGACCTAATTTTTTACAATTTTTTGATACTTTTAAGCTTTTACTCACATTTATTCTGAATTTAATAATGTTATAACCAGTTATAACCACTAAACTTAAATTTTTAGAGTTATTACCATAATAGTTAAATTTACTTACAGATGAAGTGCTTCAAATGTTTTGACGGAATGCAATGGAGAATTTGGATTTTTTTGTTGAATATCAAGAGATAACTTTGTGTTTACCAATCCTTTTCCCAATATCTTAATCAGTAAGCTTGTTTCAGCTGGGCTAAAATAGATATAAATACATTAATTAGCAAAATATAAATAGATCAAGTTGTAAAAATCTTAGTGATATATATTTTAGTATTTATCAGTTGTTATTTTTGGTGCCTTAAAAAATATTTTCTTGAAGTTTGTGTTGTCCTTTCCGACGTTTTATATGTCTTCCGCCAGCTCTTTTGCCCACTTCTCCCCCCCTTCAATGACCCATTGAAAAATTGCTCCCACCCATGGGCACCTTAACGAAAATGAAGAGATGAAAATCTGAAGGGGACAGGTCAGGTGAATTCGAGGTAAATTCCGTCCCATCCAAATGAGTCTAGAAGTTGCTTCGTCGTGCAACAGGCAGCCTCCCTTTCCAATTTTGTTTAGCGTCTCACAGTATTTTGAGATTGGCGGAAACATCGCAGAAAGTTCATCTAACGTCAATCTACGATCGTCACGGACCACAATCTCGATTTGTTGCACAAGTTCGTCAGTCACAACGGAAAGTCTTCCGCGGCTCTGATCGTCATGCTTGAAAGTACGTCCATTTTGAAACACCCGGAACCACTTGTACACCGTACCGTAAATAGTTTATAACTCAATATAAATTTTAACCGGACCTTTTCCTTCGTAGCGAGGTGCCACTTAGTAGGATATACGATCGAGGAAGATGCTACTGCGTCAATAGTTTTCAACGCACTAACCTCGGATTGGTCGAGAGAGGTCAGTCAACACAGCCGTGCTGCTATGAGGTTGACGAACATCTTGTGGCGCACATTTCACTGACACTTGAAGAATTTATTTTCCAAAAGTTGAATCTGATTAGTTATGGAAATTACGTTGTTAAAATCAAATTTCGATCTTTGATGTGATTAAGCGGTGAGAAGGAACTGCCAGCATAGGTGTTCAGAGATTTTTTTACTCGAAACCACTTCTTTCACTTCGTCGCCGCTGTGTCTTGAAAAAAAATTTTACCTAGGCAGCGTACACTTTTACTTTTCGGTTTTTAAAATCATCTTAGTTTGTACAAAAATAAAGGGAAATGGTTTATTTTGTTCAAAATATCTCCCACAGTTTCAATCGCTTCGTCACATTTAATGTTTTAAAAATATTTGGTTGATGTCTCGTTCTTATTCTTAATTTAAAATCTGTCCGAGTGGAAAATCATTAAATGGTTTGGGGGTGACATTGACATAAGGGAGGTACATGGAATGTATTTTTAATGAGGTTGACTTAGGTGTCTATTGATGGAGGAGGTCTTCTTTGTTATTTATTATACCCTGTACCCATTAAAAATGGGTGAAAAGGGTATCATAATATGGTGCAAATGTATGTAACAGGCAGAAGGAAGCATCCCATAAAGTATATATGTATATTCTTGATCAGTATCAACAGCCGAGTCGATATAGCCATGTCCGTCTGTCCGTCCGTCTGTCCGTCTGTCTGTCCGTATCAACGCCTAGATCTCAGAAACTACAAGAGCTACAGACATGTGCCATATATCGTTGGATAGGTAATTAACATACGCAGTACAAGTTTGTTGTTTTATTTTGATATCACCCCCCGCTACCCCGCAAATCGCAAAAAACTGCCACGCCCACAATTATTAACCAAATGCTGTGCAATTCGGCATATGCGTTGGTGCTTATAAAAGCTATCTAATTTTTTAATTTGAACCAAATCGGATAAGAAACACGGAAGGTATGCCACATGCAAAATCTATGGCAAGGGAAGCAGAAGCGCAGCAAAATACGCATTACGCGACGCCGACTGCGACGTTGGCAGCGAAATGTGTATGGCTTTATGACACACGAAACTTATTTTATTTTATAATAGAATATTGTTTCATTTATTTATTGGTACTAAATAAAATAAATTGTAAGCATGTCTAAGGGCACAGGGTATTTCGCAGTCGGGAAACTCGACTGCTGTTTCTTTACTTGTTTTTTTTTTTATTAAAATTGTATTTATTTATATTGCAGTCCACTGTTACTATTTATAATAACTTATACTACGGAGATTCATAATTTCTAGCAAGTATTTACATATGTACTTACTTAAACCTAATTAAGGAGTCTAGAGGCATTAATTAATTTAATCAATTTCATTTATATATCTTCTTGGCAGATCTGTTGGGTGAATGCCCTGGAGCCTCCTTCTCGCCCTCAGTCCCATTACACGTCTCCTCGTCAAGAGTTTTCGAGCCAACTGGTTTGAAAGGTTTCCCAATTTATTTACGTAGGCTGTTGCTTGTTTGATTATGACATTGCCAATCCTTGGTACCTTCAACTCTTGTACAATGTCTTTGTTGCGAATATACCAAGCCGCTCCAGATAGTGTACGCAGATTTGCGACTGCGCCACACGAATTTTGTTGAGGTGCGACTTTGTCATATTTCCAAAAAGGAGCCAAGACAACCTTATAAATTTTGGCCTTGTTGGAAATTGAAAGTTTGTTTCCAGGCCTAAGGAGCCAAGCCATACTTTTTGCCTTTGTTGGCCAGGACTGCAGTGTCATCAGCAAAGGTGGCAACTAGCAGGTCATTGGGATCTGTAAGCGACATTTTGTCAGCTGAGGCTATATAGTGTTGGACACACTTCACACTTCACTAGGATACACCTGCTCTGACTCTTTTTGTTTGGGAGGACAGTCCGTCCTGTACTACTTTAAAGGATCGCTCGTGTAGGAAGCTTTTTATTATCAAAAAGAGTTGAGGATTTAGTAGGCTTTTAAGCTTGTACAGAAGTCCTTCATGCCACCCTCTGTCGAAAGTCTGCTGGATGTCCAGAAAAGCTCCAACGACGTACTCCTTTCCATGGAAACTAGCTGTTCAGGTGTGCCATGCCTGAGTCTAAAACCAAACTGAACTAACTAACCAAACTAATTTGCCAAATGCGGGAAGCAGGCTTATTGGGCGATATGAGTCTAATTCGTCTGCTGGCTTCCCATTTTTATGGAGCATAGTAGTAGTAAGTGGAGTAAGTGTCCCAGTCGAAGAGCAGAGTTGAAAATCAGTACAAGGAATAACAAAGCTCTGTGGGGCATCAGCTTAATGGAGCGGTTGTCGATGTGATCCTCACCAGGAGCCTTGTTGTTGCGAAGGGATTTGATATGATCTTCCAATTCCATGAGTTTAATAGGCTTTA
This sequence comes from Drosophila vallismaia, assembly GCA_035047325.1. Taxonomy (NCBI): domain Eukaryota; kingdom Metazoa; phylum Arthropoda; class Insecta; order Diptera; family Drosophilidae; genus Drosophila; species Drosophila vallismaia. Next base: position 580,766 of record JAWNPU010000073.1, read on the forward strand.
CAGGAAGAGCCATCTGCAATGGGGCTTCTAGGGATTCAGCAACCAGTTGTATTCGTCTTGGCGATGCTGTCTCGAACGGCTGGAATCTTTCCTCCAGGTTTCTGGCAAACGCTTCAGCTCTGTCCTGAGGTGATTTTGCCCAAGTGCCATCTGGTTACGAACTGGAAACTTTGGAGCAACTTGTCTTGAACTTGAATCTCTTCGTGAGCTTCCAGAGCGCGAATTTTGAGTTTTCATCGGCAGTAGCTTTCCCGCTTCTCTTTCAGTTTGGCCAGTACTTTTCTCACCCGATTTGATATCCTTCGGTAAAGTCTGTCAATTATTGTCTGTCCTGATGAACTCACGCCGAAGACGTTTCTTGAGAGTTAAGAGTCCGACTGCTTCCGGAGAGAGAGCGACGCTGCTATGCAAGTTGCGTAGGTGTACTGCGCCGACAGGAGCTGCAATTTGAGCTGCATCTTTGATCTTCTTCATAAAAGTTTCAACCGCTTTCTCGTTATCATCTGCTGTATTTATCTCTGTATTAAGGTTAAAGGAATTGTTAAGTTCGTACTGAAACAGCCTTATATTCGCACCAGGTGGAACGAGCATCCTAATAGGGGCGGTGCTATGGGGTGACGTTGTTAGTGAAGCGATCAGCGGCGAGTGATCGGAAGATAGGTCATACTCTTCGCGTACTGATAGTAGACTGTTAGCTATACCTTTTGTACAAGAAGAAGTCGATACATGAAGGTACATTCCTCGTGTTATACGGGTAGTGAGTGGGTCTGCCTGTAGCCAGAACTTGAGTTGAGCTGCCGGAGATAACATCGTGAAGTCCTGTGCCTCGTGCATTCGCTCTTATACTACCCCAGAGGCGATGCTTAGCGTTTAAATCACCTCCAATGATAAACTTTTGGCCATGTTGACCAAGGATATTATCAAACACAGAGGAATTCCAAGGCAGGTCTGGAGAAAGGTACACAGCTGACACCGTAATTTCGCCCAAATTAGTGGAAATTTTTACCATCGCCAATTGTACGTGATTCGACGCTCTTCTAGTGCCTATATGTGAATTAAGGTATTGCAGAGAACCGTTTATATAACTGACAGTTGATACAAGAATTGTTGTTGGTTTTTGAGTAGGTACATCTCTTTCATTTCCTCATCTTATGTTGGGTTCCTTTTTGCATGTTTGGGAGCGAATTCGTCATTCGTATTTGCCAAGAGGGGAAAATCGTTAGCATCTCTGGATGTACTGGGTCCAAGTTGTACGGCTGAAATTTTTCTCTTCACAGCTGGGGAGTTGTCATTTTTTCGCCCGATTTGCGTGGATTAGCTGTCACCTTTTGACACGTAAAATTATTGCTAATCTCATCTTAAGCTAAAGACATAGTTTTACTGCGTAACAGCAGCCAATTGTAGCCGCTTATCAGTTGTTTGTTCTATTTATAGTTGACCGATGACTGATGCTTGTTAATGTTGGTTTATCTTAATATTTTATTGGTTTTATGCAAAGTTACTTCTACCGAGATATTTGATGTAAACTTCGTGATGGCTAGATGAAATGTTACAACATACAGGGTGCGTTATGAAAGTAACGCGCATGGTTTCATTGGCAAGTAACTACCTGTCGTAGCACGCTCGGACCTGTCTGAAAATTTTGGGCGAAGTCTCTCCTTTCCAACGCGCTCGGTCTCAGTTCGCTCTGAGCAATAGAAGTGGTAGGACGTGTCGTAGAGCGAAGTCATTTTTTCTGTTGTGTCACGGTGCGATGGAGCGTTCGCTGGAACAGCGGTACGCCATAAAGTTTTGTGTGCGACTTGGCAAAAACGCATCGGAAACTTATCAAATGCTTCGAGAGGCCTTTAAGGAGGAGTGCATTTCGAGATCTCAGTGTGGAAGGTGGCACAAGGCCTTCAAGGAGGGTCGAGAGGAGGTCACCGACGATCCACGTTCCGGACGTCCAACAACAGCACGAATTGATGAAAACGTTCGCCGTGTGCGAGAAACTTTGAGTTCAGACCGTCGGTTAAGCATCCGGGCAATCGCTGACATCCTAAACTTGTCAACATTTGCGGTACATGGAATAGTGACGGAGGATTTGCAAATGCGAAAGGTCTGTGCGAAGCTTGTGCCGAAGGTGTTGACGGAGGAGCAGAAAAACGTTCGAGTTTTGCGCTGTGAAGAATTGTTGGAATCGATTAGAAATGGTCCAGGTTTATTAAATTTTACTGTAACTGGGGATGAATCCTGGATGTTCGAGTCCGATCCAGAATTCAAACGACAGAGCTCCAAATGGCACACACAATTTTCTCCCAGACCCAAGAAGGCGCGCATGAGCAAATCTCGTATCAAAACAATGCTGATTGTCTTCTTTGACGTCCGAGGAATCGTCCATTTTGAGTTTGTACCGCAAGGACAAACTGTCATCGGAGCCTTTTACCAAGAGGTACTCAAGAGACTGAAACGCCGAGTCGTACGCGTCAGGCCAGACATCAAAGACGTTTTCATGCTTCACCACGATAACGCCCCCAGCCACACGGCCTTTGTCGTCACCAACTTCTTGACCCAGAAGAAGATCTCAGTTGTGCCCCAGCCTCCTTACAGCCCTGACTTAGCTCCGTGTGACTTTTTTTGTTCCCCCTACTGAAGACAGAGCTAAAGGGAAAACACTGGGAGTCGGTGGAGAACATCCAAGCTCGCATAACAAGGTTCCTGAAAGGCATTTCTGTCGAGGAGTTTCAGGGTGCTTTCCAGGCGTGGCATACACGTCTCCGCAACTGTATTGACGCAGGAGGGGACTATTTTGAAGAATTTTAATAATTTGTACTGATTGGATCAACAAATATATTTTTCTTAGAAAATGTGCATTACTTTCATAACGTACCCTGTAGATAAGAAAATTATTTATTTATTTTTAAATCTCTTCAGGTTAATAGAAGAAACTTCGGAATCAACCCAAAAACTACCACACAGACATCAGAAGCGAATGACACGGATCTAGAGGCTCTGCAACATCGACTACCCAAAACGCTTATCACCATACATCACCATACTTATCATCAGCATAGGCAACATCTTAGCTTTCCTGTTTCCAAGTCGAATCATCATTGAGAAAAGGATCAGTTTGATTTTATTTTCATTAAATATTTTCCGACAAAACAAAAAAAAAAAAGTTTTTGGCAAAATAATCAAATTTTATTATTTCATCGAGGAAATTAAAAAATAGAGGTGCTTCAAGAGATGTATGGTCGATCGATTCCGGGATGTCGGAAGTCGCTGGGTGCACTAAAGCGGAGTTACGGGAGGTACCACGAACAGAATGCTCCTTTCAGAGCATGCCCCCGCCTAGCACAACGGGCAGGGAGCCTTTTATGGTTAGCAGCCCAAGCCTATTAAACAACCCTAACCGATAACAATTGGAAATAGTCGCCTATTACCGCAAATTGAAAAAAATAGTAATACGCTCACATTCCAGCCGGCTTCAGTCTCTTGGCAAAAAGTTTCATCCAACAAGAGAAGCCTACCAACCTCACCGAAAAGTTCGAAAAAAAGAGCCCATGTAATTGAACATAGAAACCATCTCACTTTAAATAAATTTGCTGCTCTTGCAAACCAAGATGGGGGAGGTCAAGCGGGTGTTTCCTCTTCAGACGTCTTTGGGATTGGCTATTGACTAGGAGGTTGATGGCCTGGTGGTTGGGGTGGTTGTTTAGTCTTTTTTTGTATCTTTTGCTGAGACGGGTGATCTCCTCTGCCACACAAGGAATACCAATCTCTGTATGAAGGATGAAGTTTTTGTGGTACGGATGGGCGTTAGAAACTGTTCTCAGACATTGCGCTTGTTGCGGCCTGGTTGCGCTTGTTGATCAGGTGAGGGCGCCATGTGAGCCTGTAGTCCTGAACCCTGGTCAGCCCCTAGGTATTTGGGAGTCTTATTCGGTGGGATGGTTTCCCCGTTGAGTGTGACGGGGTCATTGTCCCCTGCGTAGTGAGAAGGTTGTGTGGTAAGGTTTCTCCGCGTTGACTACGATGTTCCATCGTTTCAGCCATGGATCAAGAGCATCCAGTTGTCTCTGGATGATGGCTAATGCTTCCTGGGGATCCAGGGTGCCAGACTCTATCAAACGCCTGTTTGACATCCAGCATAATGGCGCAGCTGTACTTCTTCTTTTCGGAGGCCTCAAGTATGTTTTCAACAAGCCGGTGGCATTGCTCAGGTGTTCCATGGAAGCATCTAAATCCAAACTGAGTATCAGGGATCCATCCGGCCTCGTGCATTACTGGCAGTACTCTGCGCAAAAATACTTCAAAAATATTTCAAGTATTTTGAAAAGGATTGCCAGCAAACTAACCGGACGATATGGGGCTAGATTGGCTTCAGGTTTTTCAAGCTTGAGGAGGACAATAAATTCAGCGCGCTACCACGCTTTCGGGAAGTACCCTAGACAGAGGCAACTTTTGAAGATTTTAGCCAGCCTTTAGGAACAGAGTAGGGGCAAAATTTTGGGGGCTGGTAGGGGCCTGGGAATCGATCACCTGCGCAATCTCCTCTGGTGCGACAGGCTATATTGGCGGACCAGGAGCACTTGGGCTGTCTACGAACCTTATGGTGGCAGCACTCTCTTCACCAGTGCATCTGTCAAAATGGGCACTGTGTAGATGGACAGCAAAAGATTCTGCTCTTTCGATCCCAGATCGACACCAGGAATCATCCGCTTTGTGCACGGGTGACATCTTCATCACAGTTGGTGAAGATAGAATTCAAATTGACGCATTTATCAGGTGCCGTTTGACGCAAATCGCAGTATATGAAAGCTTCAACATGTCACAAATTCTTATGAGTTTATAGCAATGGGTCAAACAGTTGTTCCGGCAAAAATCACGTATATGTGGAATATTTTATGTATCCTTGAGCTGGGGTTTGTTCTGTTTAACGGGCTATGAATTATCCAAGAATTCATGCAAAGGCACTATTTTCTTTTTACAATAGGGCAACGACCTTTGCAGGTTATATAAGAACAACAAAGTGCCCATAATGCAAAAGTTTATTTGAAATAGTTTTTTATTAAAAAAAGTTATACTGAGCTCGTATATACATTTTTTAAGAAATTCTTAACAATTTTTATTTTTTTCCTTAAATAAAGTAATCTACATTTTAACACAATTTTTTTTCCTAATTTCCTCTATATATGTATATATTTTTAGTAAGTAGTATTAAGAGGAGCCCAAAATAATCGGTCTTACTCCAATGAGTTCGGTTTTGAAACTGTTTTAATAATATTCTTCAACATCCGAAGAAACAGAATAATCTTACAATTAGGTTCTTATGTACTAACAAGAGTTCTTTTAAACTATTTATATACTTATGCCCCCAACCACTTCAATGTTTTTGTATGTGCTCTGGCGGCCTAAGTATTTTATGACCAGCAGCGTGGTGTTATCTTACGCATGCGAGTACATGTTCCTTAAAGGGATCGGTCATTAAAATCCATTATCTAGTTGTGACCTTATCCAGTGCATGGCTGTGTCACCTTAGGCATGCGTTTACATGTGCATTTGTTTTGAAGGAATCGGTTTGTTCGGTTGTTGTTATTTGGTTGTTGGTCCGATCCCTTTTCCATTCTTTTTATATTTTAATATTTAACACAAGTTGAATGCTTGTATTAAAAATGTTTCATTAGGACAGATAGTGGCGTTCAACGGTTCAATTGCACTCAAGTTTACTTTTTTTTTAAATTTATACCAGCGACTACCGTTCCTACAAAAGTTACAACACGGTACCCACCCACCTGATGTCTGTGTTCACTCTTTAGGGATATGCATAGATTGAATTCGTCCTCAGTGAATCCGATAAAGCGATCTCTTATAGCTTGTAGCTTATGAATTGTTCAGCTCTTCTAACCCTACATCGGAATTGGAATGATGCTGCATCTAGCAGATCCGATGATACCAGTGCTATTGTTAACCAAAAACAAGCATGCGTATCTATTGTGCTGCCGTGCGTTTATATCTTTCTGAAGAGATGAAGGACACCAGTCGTTGCAAATGTTAGCATGTGTTCGGGTGGTAGATGAATTTGGGAAAGTTGCGCCCGTTGCTGAGTTGGTGGCACTAAGACTCTATGGCGAAAATCATTTATTACATAGGTTATATAAGCTTGTCAATATCTCCCTTCCGCTTTTTTGCTCTTTATTCAATGCTTTATAAAAAGTGTAACAGTGATCGGATTTAGTTGAAATATGCGTCGTTTTGTTCGATGATCTGTTCCCATCTAGACGGCAACTTCATAATACCTTCCTGGTAGAAGCCCCCCTCCTTATTTGCGAAGAATTCGGACAACCACTTTTCACAAGCCTCTTTTGAACTCAACTTCACACCACCAAGGGCATTCGCCATGGACAGGAACAGGTGGTAATCACTTGGCGCTACGTCCGGGCTATATGGTGGATGCGATAAAACCTCCCATCCGAGCTTCCGTAGCTTCTGACGAGTCATCAACGAAGTGTGTGGTCTGGCGTTGTCCTGGTGGAACATTACACCCTTCCTGTTGGCCAATTCTGGACGCTGGGCGATGTCACTAGATGCCATATGCCGGTTTAACTCGATGTATTCCATGATTTGATCGGTATTTGTCGTCACAGGTCTTCCGCCGGCTGGCTTATCCATGGTGTCGTTTTCACCATTAATCTCACGGAACGTTTCTCTAGCGGATTTGCCTTTAACGAAGTTTCTTTTTAAAATAGCGCGAATTTCGGCGCTAGTGAACTCCATGTTTACACGTGTATAATTTTTAAACGCAATGTCCAAACTAATCATGCATAGCGTTGTTTTGTAGGTTATGTTAAGACCTTTCAAATGATGTATAGTGTTGCCAGATACGAGCTCTGTAGCGCTTTGTACATAGCCGCGAAATTCAAAAGACAAAAAAGCGGAAGGGAGATATTTGACAACCTTATATCACGTTGCAGCTGTTGTAGGCCAGTTGGCTATATGGTAGGTTCAAATTAGCTGTGATGACCATGAATGCTTTCTCTAGGTTACTGAGATTTAAGGTTTTCTACGTTGCTGATTTCGGTTAGTTATCTGTTCTTCCAAAGACTTAGGCATTTACTCGTAGCTGAATTTACTTTTCTTGCCAGGTTGCTAGTAGAATCAACAGTGCATCTTTGATTTTGAAGCAATTGTAGCACGAAAAATATATTCCCATTGACTTAGTTGATGTTTTTGGCCATGTCTTCTACATAAGTGGAATCGGGAACACCAAACTATGAATTGGTCTTCAAACTGATCTACACTTATCTTCACTGATTCAGCAAAACATATAACTCTGTCAATATCTCACTACTTTTATAGTAAGTACTCTAAAATTGCAAGCTTAAATATTTTTATTAAGTCCCCACCAGACTACGTATTTGTTCTTTTCTTAACCTAGGTTAATCATTTTAGCATCCCATTAAATTTGACTATAAACTTAAATTTTTAGAAAATATTTCCAAGATGGTTTATAAAGCCAGGCGTGAGCTATATAAAAGGATGGACAACAGAATGTAACGCATCTTATATAACTAAAAGTTTATATACAGTATAATTCGCTTAACTGCCTCGAGTAGTTTTTGCACCTTCGATGCTTCGATACAGTTATGGTATCTTCAGAATGCAGCTAACTTTATTTAAATATTTTATATCATCGACCTGTCGCATTGGAATTTGGCACATAGTTCACTTTAGCCACTTTATTAGAAACACAGTCAATAATTTGAAGCTTTTCTTTTATTGTTAAGCCAATAACGCGCTTTATTTTTCCCATTTTTGTAATTTTTCAATGAGAACCATGATCAAAATAAACAACAAAAAAACTGACTGGCAAAAAAATTGTATGGCGCAACCAACTTTAATGATATTCAAAGAGAATGGCAAAAAAAAAAACACCTGATATGAGACACTTAAGTAAGAAAGACTGTTATCTTGGATGCAGCAAACATAACTTTTTTCATACAAATGAAGCGCTTTAGGCAAAAATATAAAAAAAATGATGCAGCTATCTTGCCGATGCAGCTAAGCGAATTATACTGTAGTACATCTTTAGTCTGTCCGATACTGGAGTACCGGTCAAGCGTCTGGCGCCCTCAATTCGGGGTTGACCGCATTGAATCTTTACTTAGGGGACTCAATTGGGATGCAAATCTTTACCTTCCTTATTATCTTACCAGACTCTAACTAATTACACTTAGTAACTGCAAACCTTTATTAATGGTAATGTACCTACATACACGTTTAAAATTGAACATTGTCCAAGATGAGCCTTTTAGGATACTGTGTTCGGACAATAACGGCATCTACGCCGCTACATCTTTTTACAATCCTTACCTACCTACTAGAAGAACAAACGCACTCTTTCTCGTAGTTCTTTCTACATTTAATTTTCTCGTATCGATCCCCGAAATTATAGCCGTACGATAAACGGCAGCGTACGCTATTCAGCGGGAGCCGCGCGGTAAAAAATATTAATGCAAGGATAACATATTATTCCTTAAGAACTAAATTTGCATTGACTGATTTCTAGGTTAAAAGAATTATTTGAGCGAAAGGAGTAAATAAATTGATTGTTAGGTTATTGGCGCAATTTGAACTTTAATTTTATAGGAGAAGTGAGTTCGGCAACTTATTGCTTAGGTGTTAATTTAATGAAAATGTAGCATAACATTAACTGATAAACTTACTAGTTTAAAAGTGTGGAGTGCGTTACAAAATATTGTCAATTTCAGCAATAGCACAATTCTTCTCATTGACGGTTCCGGGTTTCTGCTTTTTTTTATAGTAACTTATACTGCAGAGATTCATAATTTCTATCGAGTATTTACATATTTAAGTACTTAAACCTAATTAGGGAGTCTAGAGGCATGATTAAATTTAATTAATTAATTTATATATCTTCTTGGCAGATCTGTTGGGTGAATGCGCAGGAGTCTCCTTCTCGCCCTCAGTCCCATTACTTGTCTCCTCTTCAAGAGTTTTCGAGCCAACTGGGGTGGTTAGTGTGGTTTCCCAATTTATTTATGTACGCGATTGCTTGCTTGTTTATAACATCGCCAAACCTTGGTACCTTCAGCTCCGTTTCAATGTCTTTGTTGCGGAAGTACCAAGCCGCTCCAGATAGTTTACGCAAGATTTGCGACTGCGCCACACGTATTTTGTTGAGGTGCGACTTTGCGGCGATGCCATATACTTGGATGCCATATCTCCAAATAGGAGCCAATACAACCTTATAAATTTTGGCCTTGTTTGAAATTAAAAGTTTGTTTCCAGGCCTAAGGAGCCAAGCCATGCTGTTCGCCTTTGTTTTGAGCCGCCGAGTTACATCCGTTACATGGCGTTGAAATGTAAGTCGCTTATCCAGAGTGACAGCGAGGTATTTGTGGGCGTTCGATTGTGTGAGGAGCTCTCCATGCAGAAACACACCTGGTGATGTGTCTTTTCTCAGGGTGTACGTCACGGAGACACACTTTTCCGGGTTGAGTGCGATGTTCCACCGTAGGGCCCAGTTCTCAAATTTTTTTAGGTAAAGCTGAAGCGTATCCGTGGCTGTATGGACGCAAGTATCTCTGGTCAGGACTGCAGTGTCATCAGCAAAGGTGGCAACTAGCAGGTCATTGGGATCTGTAAGCGACATTTTGTCAGCTGAGGGCATGTCGTGCGTGTACAGGCTATATAGTGTTGGACCTAACACACTTCCCTGGGGTACACCTGCTCTGACTCTTTGGGAGGACAGTCCGTCCTGTACTACTTTAAATGATCGCTCGTGTAGGAAGCTTTTTATTATCAAAAAGAGTTGAGGATTTAGTAGGTTTTTAAGCTTGTACAGAAGTCCTTCATGCCACACTCTGTCGAAAGCCTGCTGGATGTCCAGAAAAGCTCCAGCGACGTACTCCTTTCCATGGAAACTAGCTGTTCAGGTGTGCCATGCCTGAGTCTAAAACCAAACTGAAACTTTGGAATAGCTTTCTGGACCTTTCGGGACTCGAGCAATCTTCTGAGGATGCTAAATTTAATCTTAATTTGCCAAATGCGGGAAGCAGGCTTACTGGGCGATATGAGTCTAATTCATCTGCTGGCTTCCCATTTTTATGGAGCATAGTAGTAGTAAGTGGAGTAAGTGTCCCAGTCGAAGAGCAGAGTTGAAAATCAGTACAAGGAATAACAAAGCTCTGTGGTGCATCAGCTTAATGGTGCGGTTGTCGATGTTATCCTTACCAGGACCCTTGTTGTTGCGAAGGGATTTGGTATCATCTTCCAATTCCGTGAGTTTAATAGGCTTTACAGGAAGAGCCACCTGCAATGGGGCTTCTAGGGATTCAGCAACCAGTTGTTTTCGTCTTGGCGATGCTGTCTCGAACGGCTGGAATCTTTCCTCCAGGTTTCTGGCAAACGCTTCAGCTCTGTCCTGAGGTGATTTTGCCCAAGTGCCATCTGGTTACGAACTGGAAACTTTGGAGCAACTTGTCTTGAACTTGAATCTCTTCGTGAGCTTCCAGAGCCCGAATTTTGAGTTTTCATCGGCAGTAGCTTTCCCGAGGAACGCTTCTCTTTCAGTTTGGCCAGTACTTTTCTCACCCGATTTGATATCCTTCGGTAAAGTCTGTCAATTATTGGGTCATTGGTCCTGATGAACTCACGCCGGAAACGTTTCTTGAGAGTTAAGAGTCCTACTGCTTCCGGAGAGAGAGCAATGCTGCTACGCAAGTTGCGTAGGTGAACTGCGCCGACAGGAGCTGCAATTTGAGCTGCATCTTTGATATTCTTCAAAAAAGTTTCAACCGCTTTCTAGATATCGTCTGCTGTATTTGTCTCTGTATTGAGGTTAAAGGCATTGTTAAGTTCGTACTGAAACAGCCTTATATTGGCACCAGGTGGAACGAGCATCCTAATAGGGGCGGTGCTATGAGGTGACGTTGTTAGTGAAGCGATCAGCGGCGAGTGATCGGAAGATAGGTCATACTTTTCGCGTACTGATAGTAGACTGTGAGCTATACCTTTTGTACAAGAAGAAGAAGAAGTCGATACATGAAGGTACATTCCTCGTGTTATACGGGTAGTGAGTGGGTCTGCCTGTAGCCAGAACTTGAGTTGAGCTGCCGGAGATAACATCGTGAAGTCCTGTGCCTCGGGCATTCGCTCTTATACTACCCCAGAGGCGATGCTTAGCGTTTAAATCACCTCCAATGATAAACTTTTGACCATGTTGACCAAGGATATTATCAAACGCAGAGGAATTCCAAGGCACGTCTGGAGAAAGGTACACAGCTGACACCGTAATTTCGCCCAAATTAGTGGAAATTTTGACCGTCGCCATTTGTAGGTGATTCGTTGTGATCGAATGCAGGTGATAGTGCACTAATCCCTGCCTGATTAGGATACAAGCTCCTCCTCTGGGTCGACCTCCTGGGTGATCTGCTCGATAGCAGTTGTAACCTATCATATTGAGGTAGGATCCGTCGTGTAGAAGTGTCTCTAAAATAAACATAACATCAATTTCGTGTTTGCTGAGAAACACCTTAAGCTCATTAGCATTTGGGATAATGCTACGAGCATTCCAGGTTCTGAGGCGCAGTTCACAAGCCATTACTTGCGCTGCGTCAACGACTTAGAACCTCTGAGTTCTTTGATCTCCTCAAATAACTCAGCGATGGTTTTTTGTAGACCAGCAATGGTCTGCTGCATTGAGATGATGATTTGTGCGAGGGAGCCATCAATTGCCGTTTGGTTAAGATGTTGAGGTTCGCCTGCGTTTGTCACAGTAGCAAACGCAGCCTTCGGAAAAGTCTGGAACCTTGTATTTCGCTGTTGGGAGTATTGTCCAGTTCTAGGCGCATCTGCATACGATAGGCCCTGCCGCACGATTGAGGATGGAATAGCTTGTTGCTTGATGTTGCGTATGGGCTGTGGATGTTCTACGCGGGTCATGGGAGTAATGTGATTCCAGTTTTTCGGCTTTTGAGTCTCTGGACGTAAATTCTGCAGCCCTTGCAAGTTGCCTCATGTTTGCCATGGCAATTAACGCACTCCAGGTCGTCATAGGTCCTTGCCTGGCATTGACTGGAACCAGTCCAATGAGGCAAACTACATCTACCACATCTGGGCTCCTTAGTGCAATAGTTTTTGATGTGATCAAAGCCAAAACATCGGTAACATTGACGCAAACTAACAGTTTTTTTCGGCAGTTCCACTCTGACTCTTTGACGGCCAACTTTATTTATTTTTAGAGCTTCTCTGTTATTAATAGCCTTTTTGATGTCTATAAACCAGATGTTCTGGCCAGAAGCCTTGCCTGGAACCGGTTCAGAGGAGTCAACATTCTGTGACTTCACCTTTGGATTATAGGTATTAACCACAGCGTGACCATGGGAGGTGAACGCATTTAAAATTTGCTCAATTGGGGTAGAAGCAGCCAAGTTGCACACCACACCCCTGTAGGCTCTGTCTTCCGGGAGGCAGAAGTGAGTGTATTGGAGATGAACTTCTGATAATTTTTTTGTGATAGCTCTGTGGGCATCAGAGTCACGGGGGTATATGCGCAAGTTGCCATTATGCGCGATCTTGAGCTCATATGAGTCAGACGATACCGCCAAGTCGAGAAGTCTTTCTAAGGCAGGTACGTCGCTGACAGGATGTAATGTTATGTGCCTAGGTTTAGGTGACTTTTTTGTAACTGGAATTTTTGCTTGTGCAGTTTCTTCTTCTGCAACGGTTTCGACCTGGAGAATGTCCATGCTAATTTCGCCTTCTCGACAGTTATCTAGGTTTGCAAGAGTAGCAAATTTATTTAAAGCGAGATGGTTTCTATGTTCACTTACATGGGCTCTTTTTTTCGAACTTTTCGGTGAGGTTGGTAGGCTTCTCTTCTAGGATGGAACTTTTTGCCAAGAGACTGAAGCCGGCTGGAATGTGAGCGTATTACTATTTTTTTCAATTTGCGGTAATAGGCGACTATTTCCAATTGTTATCGGTTAGGGTTGTTTAATTGGCTTGGGCTGCTAACCATAAAAGGCTCCCTGCCAATTGTGCTAGGCGGGGGCATGCTCTGAAAGGAGCATCCTGTTCGTGGTACCTCTCGTAACTCCGACATCCCGGAATCGATTGACCATACATCTCTTGAAGCACCTCTATTTTTTAATTTCCTCGATGAAATAATAAAATTTGATTATTTTGCCAAAAACTTTTTTTTTTGGTTTGTCGGAAAATATTTAATGAAAATAAAATCGAACCATTTTTCAATGATGATTCGACTGAATGCGGGTTGTTGCTAATTTAGAGTTTTGTCACGAATTATATCGTTTTCGTATGTTATGACCTGAACTTTTTGTTATATTTTATAGTAACTTTATCTTAAATTCAATAACTTAACTGGGAACAACAACTAATAACAACAACAATGGCAACGCGCGACCCCAACTGCATATCCAACACCATAGGACCGGTGGTTTCGTGTGATTGTTTCCGGCCAAGTCAAGAACGCATGTACAGAAAAAAGATCAACTGGGCGAGTAACGAGCAGACAAAGACGGCCAATCCTTTAGCACTATGACTGAAAAAGGTAGTTTGGGCTATTTCTGAGATCCCAAACTTCCTACGAAGATAAAAAAAAGGCGACCGCCCTTTTAGGGGGAAAGTTGCTAAGACGTACCTACTCCTATCATCAAAGCAACAGCACATACAATCAAGGCGGAGATGGAGATAGCCAAAAAATCGTATTATTTTAGGAGAAATAAATAAAAATGATTCGGAGGGCAGAGTTTTAGGGGGTAAATTTAAGTGGGCGGTAACATTGAGGTCTAACCACAGTTTGTATTATGCTTATTGTTGCAGCCAGAAATTAGGTTGATTTCACGCTGGGAGATTGTTTTATGTTTTAAAACACTATACCGGTATCACCGTGGCCACGGGCACCGTGCTATTGAATATATAATTATTAGTGTAGAAAGTGTTTTTGTTGTTAGATGCGTTTTTAAGATTAACATGGTGTCAATCCTTCTAGTGTAGAAACTACGCCAGCTCCAGCTTGTGCTGGGAAATTCCGTTTGAATTCCAGAAGAAAATGTTTAAAAACGACATTATTTATATTCTCGCCTGAGCTCTCATATAAGTAGGACGCGTTTCTTTTTCCGGTTCACCTTTCTTCTTGTACCACTTCAACAAGGACTCACTCTGAGTTATATGGACAAGTCCACGTAATCACCGAGTGGAGAAAGTGAAAACTAAGTAATTTAGTTGTATGTGCTTAAATCATCATTTATATTTTGTCGCCGCGCCTGCTATCTGGTAGCCCGCGTGGCGATCAGCTGTTAAAGCTTAAGCTTCAAGCTTGATTAACCGTTATTGCTCTGCCTGGGCCATAAGTTTAGCCGGTTTTAGAACCTGCTCTGCGAATGTACTTCTAGAAATTCTTTAAATTTATCAAATAAAGTTTTAAGCAATTGCTAGAAGACATGGACGATCCATCGCCAAGTACAATTGACTGCAAGGCAATGGAAACAATTGCTGCATATGGCTCATCAGTAATGCGCGCTGGTAAGCAAGCATACTCACTTAATGGCGGATCATGCGAATACCCAGCCATCTCCGCCGCATGGGATCTCACAACTTATACTACAAATAGTACTGCAATACGACAACTTCAAGTATCTCCACAATGTCAACCTTAGAGGATGGCAAGATGTATCCTATAAAAGAGCCGGCTCAGCTCGTTCCCCCAAAATAATCCGTAAACAGGAAGTCCCTTATCAGGAGGAAAATGTCTGAAAATTTCCAGGATTGAAAAGACAACGGCGCCCCCTCACTAACTCGCCGTCAATCAAAAGTACCAAGAATGGAGGTCTCCGGCGTGGTTAACTTTCCGGAATTCACCAAAGAACTGGGCGCCTTGAATTCAGGTGATTGTACTATACAGTGCAACTCATCTGACGACTACATTACGACCGTCACTTCCGCGACAAGGGTACACTCCTTCACCACCACCAGCTACCTGAGGATCGGCCCTTCCGCATTGTCATGCGCAACATTCATCACGGTGTTCCGTTGGAAGACATTAGCGAATGCCTGCTGAAAGAAGGTCACCACGTACTTCGCATCTACACCCCTCTTAACAAGATTACGAAACCCCCACAAACATGAGGTTTATCGACCTCAAAAAAGAAGAGTAACACCCTAGTAAAAAACATCTCTGCTGTCTGCAGACACAAAGTTTTCTGTGAGAAGCCGCGTAAACAAACCGAGCCTGTCCAATGCCTTAGGTGCCAGGAATACGGGCACACCAAGTCATACTGCACCCGACACCACATATGCAAGCAGTGCGGAAGGAACCATCCAACTTCAGAATGCAATTTTGGACCGGACGATTCTAAATGCTGCTTTCACTGTGGGAACTCTCACGCAGCCGACTTTAAAGGTTGCAAAAAATATTTACAAATTAACTTTAAAAAGTTAGTAGAAAAGCAGTAGATCATTCCATCACGTCTACCAACTACAATACTTTGGCAAGCAAACTTACGCAAGCGTAGCAAGCATTAATAAAACGGTCGATCAAATCGGTCAGCCCAGTACTGGTGGTAAGTCGGCATTAAACTGTCTGCAAGCAGAGGATCTTTCAATGTTGCCTCGGTCTATTGCCCCCCTGCCTACAGGTGGGCGGAGACAGCCTTTCTGGCACTTTTCTCCCAACTCGGCAGGAAATACCTTGCTGCAGGGGACTGGAACCCCGAACATAGGTGGTGGGGCAACCACAGAATGTGTGCTAGAGGCAGGTTTTTGTCCTCTGCTCTAGCAGACGAGGGCATTGACATTGTAGCTACAGGCAAAGCTACCTGCTACCCCTAACGGGTGAGCGCCTCTTCCAGCGCCATTGACTTTGGCATATCAAAAGGCGTTAGACAGCAACAGATCCTGAAGAGCCCTCACTGAGGTTTGATCTGACCATCTCCCGCTTCTCTTTGAACTGGATGTGGAGGCCCAATACTTTCAGGGAACCCCTAGAACACTGCCCCCGCATACAAACGTTGCTCTACTTAAAACACACATCGAGGATAACGTCGCGCTCAAGTGGGCAACACTGGTGACGAGCAGGATGCCTATGTCGACTGCTTCACTGCTACTGTCATTGAGGACGACAAGCTACTTCAACACCGTGCCAAGTAAGCCCCAAAACTGTAAGAAGACCAATACTAAATCCAGAGGCAAGAGCTCTTCTGAACTTCAAAAGACACATTAGGAGGTATTTCATAGCAACAGGAGATCCTGCAACTGAGCAGTTCCTTTCAATTGGCACAAACAGACTGCGTCGGATGCTTGCCAAAAACCGCAAGGAAAAATTCAACAGCCTACTTGAGGCCTGACAACAGCAGCGACTTTTCAGTATGGATGCTAACGAGAGGAATAAAAAGGAAGCCGTTCTGCCAATCGCCCGTTTTGGGACACAGTGGCCCGCGGCTCAAAGCAGATTGTGACAAAGCGAATGCATTTACTGAGCTTTTGTGTTCCACTTTCAAACCCTTCCGTTTGCCGGACGACTCCCACCGAGAAGAAGTCGCAAGCTTTTAGGATGTGCCTACTCAACCGACCCATCCCATAAAACATACCACGCCGCAAGAAGTCACTCTGCAGTTAAAGGACCTCCAACATGGCATTAGTAAAAGTTTATAATGCTATGCTAAGATTAGGGCACTTCCCTACAAACCCGGCAAACCTCCAACGCAGATATACTCCTACCGCCCAATAAGTTTACTTCCAACCTTTTCTAAGGTCTTTGAACGCATTCTGATGAAATGATTGATGGAGCTGCCGCAGGTATCAGGATACATACCCAAACATCAATTTGGCTTCAGGAAGTCACATGGTTGCCCGGTTCCAAAATCTGTTGAATCGTTGTTTATTTCTGGTGCTGTCCTTGTTGTTGTAAACCATACCTAGATACCGAAAAGCTTGTATGGTTCTTCAACAGATGTTCGACGATGTATACGGTTTTGAAAATTATGGATGAACTGAGTTTTTCTTATTTTCTTCGTTTCGGGACCAAATTCCATTTGAATCATAGGCTGCAGAACTTCTTTCTGTTAATAATGTTTATGGCTTATTCTACCGAAAAGCCTGCTAATTCCACAAACTTAAGTAGTTAAGTTAAGTTAAGTTCTTGCATCCATTTTCTGCTTTTAAACTGGTATGTATAAAAGCTTTTATTTTTGGCTTTTAATGATTTGGCTACTATTTGATAGCTCTTCTCTTAAGAGAAGAATATCGTTTTAATTTTTAGTAGCATTTTTTTCATAATTTCTTGCGACGTAATAGGCAACTGAGAGTGCCAAGGGGTGTTTGACAAGCTGATTGCGCGGGAGAGACCGATTTCACAACTCTTCGGTGTTTTTCGGTGTGTAGAAATAGAAATACGCATTTCGTCAATTGGTTGAAAGCCTATGACCGGCTTCTGAAACTTCTAGGTTCGACGAACTCAATTTTTTGCACTTTTCGATCTCTTTGTCGGGAATGACAGGGCGCGAGGGGTCGCTTTTATTTTATTATATGTTGGCACATTAAGTTAAATTTTCCAGACTCTCATTTTGGTACATTTTTTTATATACGACTATATTAGGCACAGCTAAACAGAAGTTTTTAGAAGTATCTATGAGCGTCTTTTCGCGTAACTAATAATTTGTGTTTATTTTGTTTTATTTATTGTTATTTTGTTATTGAATTAGTTTTTTCTTATAAATCAAAAAATATTTATCGGAGCGATTAATAAAACACGACCACTTCGACCGTAGAATACAATGAGGAAACAGTATTTTCCATGCTATTTGCTAACACCTAAACAATACTCAACAATTGTCTTACATGCCCGGAACAACAGAATAAATATTGGGTCTGGGAAACAGTTGGTGGTTTTTTCTATAGACTGTGATAAGTATAAACAAGTCAGGAAAAACAAACCGCAGCGACATATTTAAAAGCTAGATGAAGAGGTTACGCTTTGAGCGATATTTTGACTGTATAAAATTGGAAATTTAAGAAAAATAATGAAAACATACGAAATATTTTGCAATATTATTAGGAAAAATGGAGGAACGGATGTCTTATGAACAAATTTGTGCTGTGTACGGCGAAAGGTACTTTGAATTAAAAATGCCACACAAAATAAAAAAGAGATTTATCAAGAAAAATTTATGAAAATTGACAGTAACGAGGATTACGAAATGCCCATTGGTGGATCAGTTGCAATAGGAATATATTCCGAATCTCGGTTTAAATTTATCTCTAAGGACGGTTGGGTGGCTCCTCAGATACCCAGAAACAATTTTTGGGTATCACTTGCGTTTCTTTGGTACCCATAGAAGTCAATCCCAGCATCGAGTATATGGCTTCCTTTTCGTAAGTGAAATGGGAGGTTAGTAAATTTAATTTCCTGCGGGTGTGATTACCAGTAAAGCAAATTTAATAAGAAAGGAATGCTTAGTTAGGGAGCAGTCGAAGTTTATATACCCTTGCAGTTAAATGGCGGTTTCAATAAGAAATGCATATAGATGGCCGACCCTTAAAAGAACTACTAAGTACCAGGTTTCTCCCAAAAATACAAAAGTTATGGTATTTCCGATCATTTAGTTATATGGCAGCTATAGTCGTCTGATCCTTAGAAATTTGTTACATGCGTCCAAATTATCATCTAAGCGAATTAAAACTTTTTATTTAAAAAACATGGAAGTATATGGCAGCTATAGTACATCATTATTTTACATATAATATATAAGGTAAAAGTTCAAGAATTACGATAACTACCTAATGAAATGCCATGACATGACCAAATCGTCAGACTAGTATACAAAAAAATAAAAAGTTAGCTATATATAAATTGCTATTTTCTGGTTTTAAATGGCTAATCTTGGTTAAATATGGAGAACAATCGACAAACGCAATATATGTACAGCTTCCCTTTACAACACGTATTCTCTTAAAATATATGATGGTTTAATGAAATTTCACTCAGTAAATAGAATTTCTAAGGCTTACTCGGCAGTGTCGATTTCATTTTCATCCGCTGTTTTTGGATTTTGCAAATCAAAATCAAAATTTGTGTCATTATCAGAGTTTATTTTAAGCTTATCAACCTAAAAAAAATACAATTAACATTTTTATGAAATATTCTTAACATACTACAAATTACCAATTTAGAAACTTCCTGGTCTTCTGCCTTTTTAACCCAATCGGTCATTTTATGTATATTTTTATTGGAGAAACGTTTAGTAAATAAATTCAAAACACCGGAAAGTTGCAAATCCAGAGTGACCAAGATAAGAATTTTCAAATTGGTAACTTTCATTTTAGTAATAAGCGATTATTTGCTAGTTCGCTAACAAATGCGTTATATTCACTACTTTTTAATAAAACAATTTTCACCAAGTAGTAATGAAATTAACTCGCAAAAAATTATTATTAGGAAGTTCTTTTTCATTTTGAGAATATCAAAAACTTTATTTTTAATGTCGTATTTTAACAGAAATTTATTTTTACAGTAGTATATTTTTCGGTGCTCAGTTAAATTTCATTGAGGGAGTTACCTTGCTTGGAGCCGCTCTTTTTTTCTTGTTACGTTTTTAATACGCACGTTGCCAATAATACCATTTATAACATTCTTATAGCCACTGAGTCCTTCAGTGTAAAGCAGTCGGAATAAGCTAGAGTAGAATAAGAACGTTTAAGTATAATTAACAATAATAGGGAGGACCCACGAAGGTTGAATATATATTTTCATTAGAAAACATTAGATTTGACTTCGAAAAAAGTGTAGCAATAACTTGGTAACCACAGCAACAGCACAAAGATCAGGAGAACGCCCTATATAAGTAACACAATCTTCGGCACGAGCCCAATGGATACAGGAAAAGAAAACAGCCCAGGAAAATCATAGTTATCTGAAGGAGGAAAAGACAGCCATGTCAAATTACAACAAGCGGCGACGCAACTTGCATTTACGCATGTAGGCCATGGACAATCTCTCGATGGAGGGTAAGCGGGACAACCTGCTCATGCAATGTACAGAAGAAAGAGAAGCCAAGAAAAGCTGCCTTGCAACCTCTAGGATAGATAAGAAAATATTTTTGGTGTTTTGGATGTTGCACAACAGAAAAGCAGATGCAGAGCAGAACCAGAAAATATTCTAGCCACGAAGAGTTCGTTGGAGTTCATTATTAGAAGTTTGGAAAAATGTCTTTCCTCAAGAAACTAACAATATATTTTATTTTACCCTATCAGATTGCTTGGCAGCTGCGTAGTAATAGTGCTAAACTTTATTCTGATAATTTTTTCATATTATTGTTCCATTTTTACTTCCCATATTATTGTCTATTGTCAGAAACCTTGCTATTGCCGGAGAATTTAGGTCCGAAATATTTCCACCTTTACAAGGGAAAGAGCTCCGCGAAGATGAGGAGGCGTCCTAATCATCGGGACTCTAAGGAGCAGCTAAATTAGTTAAAGTTACACAATTTTGTTTTTTGATTTTGAATTCAACGCTAAGAAAGTGATTTAATTTCTTTGCAGTCGATGTTTGTTACCTGTTTGTATATACCAATTTCGTATGAACCGCCTACGCACTGGCATCACTTGTCTGTTTTTCAGTTGGTCTTAATATAATATTTCGTCTAATAGCGACTTTTGATTGACTCTGAGTGATTCCATTTTTTTTGTCAGTGGATCGACGTCGTCTTGGCAGCTTCCCATTGGTAGCTTACATTGCCTGATGTTATGTTTATCAGTTGGTTACCATCTTACAATTGCATACGCTGGGGGTGTAACGGAATCGCTTATATGGTTTGATGTTGGTGGCCCGGCGTGTGTAAGAATTTAGGTAAGCGCGAAGTTTGCAAATTTGAAGTGAATTGGGGCCCGCCATTATTTGACTTTAACTTATTGTTAATTTTATTGTTTTTAACTCTTCCATCTCCAATTTATGCTTGTCCACAGAAGTATGTCCTAGTACTATGAACAGTTGTTGAACTGAGGTAAACAGCATAAGAGACGCTCCAGGTGTCAGGACTCAGGGCCAATTTCCGTTATAATCGAAGGGTTTCTGCTTTCCTTAAATATTTCTTTTGTATATCTTGGGGAAAGTTTGGAACCTAATCTAGAGATAGTTCTTATGAAAATATTCCGTCCAGGTACGTATTTCCTACTTGTTTTTCTTATGTCTTGAAAGGTCTGAATTTTGTTTATTTTAAAGTTTTTTGATATTGTCTAGTCTAGCAGTCGTATTGGTTCGGGCTTGTCGTTAGTCTCCTGCCAAAGAATACTTCTATTAGTCGCTTTTCGTGGTTAAATGAAAATGTTGAAAAGTGATGATCAAGAAGATCTTGTATGGTAAAGAGAGAACGCGCTCTCTTACTGTCCTCTCTCACTTAATTGATGGGACATCCAACTTTTATTTAATCATTCATTCTTCTCTAGACAGCGAGAGCGTGCGGTTGTATCGGTTGAGTTAAATAAAAAAGAATATTGAAAGAAAGATAATAAAGGTGTTTTACTGCTTTGGCTGACGGGATGGCTGACGATATACTTGAGCGTATCTCGTTGTATTAAAATCAATAGGTATGGGCCCAGTCACATTTGCAGCCTAGTGGTGAAATATTTTAATTGTGCAAATAACAATAATTAAAGTAAATAAAAGTGAATTACATATTGAAATAAATGTATGAATGCACAGAAAAGAAAAAACGACGAACATTTTTGATTTGTGTAGAAATGTAACAGCAGTACAGCAACAACGAAAAGTGATTCTAAGAAGCACAAAGAAAACTGAGAAAATAATAAGATCAGTCAGTTTTATCGTCGTGACGATGCGTTGTTATAACTAGAAAAGACATTGATAAAGAATATATGTAAATCCGTTTAAGGGTGAAAAATATTCAATTTGGAAGTTCCGAGTAAGGGCGCTGTTAGATGAAAACGATTTGTTGGAAAAAAATAAATTAAAATAAGCGACGAAGTAAAACGGGCAGAAAGAAATGCAAAGGGGATCATAATTGAATATTTAATTGATTCTTTTTTAAGTTTTGCCAACAATGGAAATACTGCTAGCCATATTTTTGAAAAAATGGATACTATTTACTATCGTAAAAGCTTGGCAACTTAACAGCTATAGAAACTCTTAGTGAGAGCAATTTGACATTAGACTTCGTAAAGACACGATTACTCGATCATGAAATAAAGTTAAAAGGATCTAACAAAGAAACAAGTTCAAAAGTGCTGCAAGCTATAGGCTATCGAGAGTCTAGGGAAAATACAAATAAAAACAAAGCCACAAAATTTATGAAGATTTATGAATTTTCATTGTAAGAAACTGGGCCATATAAGGAAAGATGGTTTTCTCTTAAAAAGGCAGGCAGGAAACCAGTATGTTTCCGATAAAATAATGTTAGAGAGAGACAGGCTCAGATGGCGACAGAAACACAGCCAGAACGTGCGTTTTTGTTTCTAGTGAATGCAGAAGTTAGAGAGAGACAGACTCAGAAGGTAGCGACGCAGCCAAAATGTGCGTTTGCATTTATGGTGAAATTAGGAAATAACACTTAAAAGCCAGACGAAGTAAATTTTATATTGGATTCGGGGGCATCAGATCACCTAGTAAATAATATTAATTTATTTTCTGTAAAGAAGATGCTAGATGCTGGAATGTCTTTCGTGTTTAATACGGATGGCATTAAAGTAATCAAGAACGGCAAATTGGTATTTGATGGAAAATGTAAGTATAATGGTAGGTAAAAAGTAATTTTCTCACTGCGATAGCTTGCAAGGAGCGGTGCTACGCAACATTTGGCAACACCGCCGTGTAGCTTAGGCCCCCCACTCCCTATACGTGCCTTGAGCAAGTTTCTGCGACGCTTAATGCCGGCTTGAAATCCGGTCTGTTATAGGTTTTTTCTATGCGAAATCGGTGAAACCCGTGAACATTCATGAAGAATTGACTACTGTTTATGGTGAAAAATGCATGTCTTTTTAACAAGTCCGTTTGTGGTGTAGAGAATTCCGCAAAGGCCGAACAGACGTTCACGACGCAGAGCGAAGCGGACGGCCGTCGATCTCGGACGACATTGTTGCAAAAATCGATCAAGTTGTTGGCGAAGGATTTAATCACCACATTCGGCTCAATTGCCGTTCCCCACGCACCCTACAGTCCTGACTTGGCGTCGTCTGATTTTCACCTTTTCCCAAAGTTAGAGGAACACTTAAGCGGAATGAAATTCAGCAGTGACGGGGAAGTGAAAACAGCTGTCACCAACTACCGTAACGGGCTGGCGGAGGATTTCTTCGCGGCGGGCTACCAAAACTGGATTAATAGACTCAAAAAATGTATTGACAGAGAAGGTGATTATGTTGAAAAATAGACAAAGAATCGACCTTTCCAATGATGTATGATAATACATTAATAAACCATGCTGTACACTAGAAAAATAATTGTGAAAGTTACTTTTTACATAACCCTCGTACATCTATAAATCAAATGATGAAGAATATCGCTTGTGGCATGAGAGATTGGAACGTATAGGTGTAGGAAAATTCTTAGAAATTAAACGAAATGGCTTGTTTGAGAATGGTGAACTTATAAAAAACGTACAAGTAGATAGTAGTGTGAGGAGTGTATTAACGGAAAGCAATCTAGACTAAAATTTGAAAAACACAAAAACGCCCACTGTTTTAAGTTCATTCTGATGTATGTGGTCCGATTAAGCCCTCAACTATTGATAATAAAAACTACTATGACGTATTTAATAACTTATATATCGAAGTTAGAATACGTGTTAGCAAAGAGTGAGGCTCATACTAATTTAAAATTGGTAAATCTTTATATTGCTAATGGGAGGGAATATCTCTCTAATGAAATGCGTGAATTTTGTGTAGAAAAAGGTATTAGCTATAATTTAACGGTTACTCATACCCCACAACAACATGGTGTTGCAGAGCGGATGAATAGAACAATCACTGAAAAAGCTCGCTCTTTGGATAACTGTACTAGACTAAATAAAAGTTTTTGGGGTGAAGCTGTTTTGACAGCAACATTCTTAATTAACAGGTCCCCAAGTCGAGCATTAAAAAATATAATATAAACACCATTTGAGATGTGGCATAAAAAGAAGCCAATATTGAAATATGTAAAAATATTTGGGTCGACAGTATATGCACCAAATAAAGTGCAAAACCGAAAGTTTGACGAGAAATCGATCAAGACTATACTTGTCGCATATGAGCCAAATGGCTATAAGTTGTGGAATGAGAACTCGAGAAAATTCAGCTAGATAGGTAGTGGTGGATAAAAAAATAAAATTTGAAATCGGTGGCTTAAAATAAAATTGACTCTGTGGTAGAACATGATGTGTTTGATCAATATTGTGTTTCTCTAATTGGAGAGAATGAAGAATCAGATTTTACATTGGTGGAAAATTGTGAATCTACGGATTCGAAGCCTGATGAAAATCTAAATAAAAATTCCACTTGTTTCGAGAATACCGATCCAGTGGCTGAAACTGGTGATCAAATAAAAGAAAATAAAATTCAACAGCAATTTAGACGCAGTGAGAGAATTAAAGATAACTCAAAATTATCATATAGATTTTTAGAAAAGTGTCTGATGAATACCCAAATATGTTTAAATGATATTCCCAATAAATATGAGGAGATTAAATCTCGTGGTGACAGAACCTTGTGGGAGGATGCCATTAAAGACGAACTTAATTCTCATTTAGTAAATAATACATGGTGCTTAGTGCAAATGCTTAAGGATCATAAAAACATAGTAAATTGCAAGTGGGTTTTTAGTATAAACCAATATAAAAATGGTAATTTACTAAAATATAAGGCAAGATTGGCAGACAGGGGCTTCACCCAAGAATATATGATGGATTATGATGAGACATTTGCACCAGGATCACGAATTTCAATGTAATTTACTGCTCCATAAAATGGATGTCAAAACTAAAAGATGAAATTTATATGAAGATTTCAAAAGGTTTAATGAAGTATGATAGAAATAAATATGTAAGCTTAATAAAGTAATTTATGGTCTTAAACAAGCTGCAAGATGCTGGTTTAAGGTATTTGAAGGCGGACTACAAAAATTTTTATTTAGGAACCTAGAAGCAGACAGATGTATATATATTTTAGAGGAAGGAGATATATATATAAATAAATATATTGACGTAATTTGAAGAATATTGCGCCACCGGCCAATTCAATTATTTCAAAGAACTACAAACAATAATGCACTTAATTTATTACCATACTGTATGCCATTTGCGCAGTATGCGTTTTAATAAACAATTCTTTGGCAGCGACACCTAGTCGTTCTTTTAAGTAAATCCTAAAGCCTAACCTAAGCAGCTTTGCCTGCTCTCTTTGAATCTTTTCCTAATCTTAAGAATCCAAGAGCAATGCCAAAAGGAATCCCGAAATACAAATATTCTTAAAACACTGAGGATTATGCTCAATCACTTACATTTGATTTTTAGTCTTAAGCTAAACATTGAACAATAAAGTACACAATCGATCCCGATATTTTTGATTGACTTTTATTTGACAAAACTTATTGGTTTTACAGGGTGCGGTAATTAAACTTGCTGATTTGTTTTTGGCGCCAAGCGGCGGAAAGTTGTATGATTAGGGTGGGGATAGTTTTATTTTTGAGGGGACTTTCTGACGTTTTATCTACCCAGCAGTCAGTCGTCATCATGCATTGGACGAAAGTGTTCCTGGCCGGCAGTCGATTATTTCGTGGGTGAAAACATTCAGGGAAAGTGGAAATGTAACGAAACCCCATTCAAGACAGCGGGTAGTCAGAACACAGGAAAACGTTGAGAGGGTGAGAGTGTCTGTCTTGCGATCTCCCCGTCGTTCGGCGCGCAAACATGCAACTGCTTTGGGCATGTCTGATCGCACTGTGCGACTTTTTTTTATGGGGTTACCTTAAATCTGTCGTTTACACCAATCGCCCTCAGACCCTAAATGACCTCAAGGATAACATTCGTCAAGCAATCACTAACATACCCATCGATATGCTTCAAAAAGTTCATCTGAGTTTCGAGAAGCGGGTAGCTCAGTGTATCAAAAATGGAGGCCATCACTTGTCCGATATCATCTTCAAAACCGTGTAATAAAAAATTCAGATCGTGTGTAACAGGAATAAATAAGTTGTGAAAAGGTACATCTACTACTTTTTATACCCTGTACCCATTAAAAATGGGTGAAAAGGGTATCATAATATGGTGCAAATGTATGTAACAGGCAGAAGGAAGCATCTCCGACCCCATAAAGTATATATATTCTTGATCAGCATCAACAGCCGGGTCGATTTAGCCATGTCCGCCTGTCCGTCCGTCCGTCCGTCTGTCTGTCCGTATCAACGCCTAGATCTCAGAAACTACAAGAGGTACAGACATGTACCATATATCGTTGGATAGGTAATTAACATACGCAGTAAAAGTTTGTTGTTTTATTTTGATATCACCCCCCGCTACCTCGCAAATCGCAAAAAACTATTTACTATTTTTAACTTAACTATTTTTAAAATGAACCAAATCGGATAAGAAACACGGAAGGTATGCCACATGCAAAATCTATGGCAAGGGAAGCAGAAGCGCAGCAAATCACGCATTGCGCGACGCCGACTGCGACGTTGGCAGCGAAATGTGTATGGCTTTATGACACACGAAACTTATTTTCTTTTAAAGAATATTGTTTCATTTATTTATTGATACTAAATAAATAAATTGTAAGCATGTCTAAGGATACAGGGAATTTTGCAGTCGGGAAACTCGTTTGGCTTCCTTACTTGTTTTTTAATTACCTTTTAAAATCAGCAAGTTTAATTGCCGCACCCTGTAGTTATTTAAAACGGTACATTTAATAGACTCAAACAATAAACATTTTACTTATGTACTATTATATATATTTATATATATATATATATATATATTATATATTATATATTATATATATTTATATATATATATATATATATATATATATATATTTTTATTTATTTTTAGTTTTGCTTTATTTATTGAAGCTTCTCCTTATGAGACTAACAATAAGTTTATAAATCTTAAGAAGTACTTAATTAACAGTTATTATTGCAACTGATATGGGTTTTTGTGGCCTTAATAATTAGGGCCACACGTAACTTCATTTGATTTCCGTATAACAGTGTTATATAATACGAGCGAAGGGCAATCTTGTCTGTTGAGGGTAAAAGTTACGTGTTTACAGTTTTGTTCATTGACTTTTATTCTCCAGTCGGAAAGCCATTTTTCGAGATGTGCCAGGTAGATAGCAAGTTGTAGCTTGCCGTTGGCATTTAGAGCGGCTCAGTGTCATCGGCAAACGTAGATATAGTTAGCTGCCTCGATGTTGGTATATCGGCTGTATATAGCAGGTATAGTGTTGGGCCAAGTACGCTGCCTTGAGGAACCCCAGCTTCTATGATGAGGTCCTCAGACGTAACAGTGCCGCATCTAACTGAGAACACTCTATTCTACAGGTACGATTTTAGAAGCTTATGGATGCATTGGATTTAATTTTATGCATTAGGCCATCTAACCAGACTCTGTCAAATGCTTGGGCCACATTGAGAAAAATGGCAGTGCATACTCTCTCTTTTCGAATGCAGTTCGAATTTAAGTTGTGATTCGATTGACTTGTTCGATTGTTCCATGTTTCTCCTGAAAACCAAATTGATGCTCCGGTATCCTGTTATTAGTTCGCATGTAGGGTATAACAAATGTCATCAGACATTTTTCGAAGAGTTTTGCCATGCATGGTAGTAGACTTATTGGTCTATACGATGATGGAACTGTATGATCCTTTCCCGGTTTCGGTATCATAATGATGATCGACTTTTTCCATAGCGAAGGGAAGTGACCAATTCTATTTGTTGCATTGAATAGCTGGCAAATAGTTTGGACGGTACAAAATGGAAGTTCGATGATCATCCTTGGGGTTATTAGATCGCTGCCGGGGCTCTTATTAGCTTTTAGTTCTTTAATGATTTTAGCAATTTCAGTTGGTCGAAATTCTATTGGATCCTGTGTCGTTTGGCTTACAACTGTTTGCTCTTGTAAAACGAAATTATTCGTTGCTGGGTTTGGTTGAAACACGTTTTGAAGGTGCTCGGCGAAAGTAGAAGCTCTATGTTTGTCGCTGCGGACCCATTCACCTGCGGAATTTCTTATTGGCACAACAGATTCTACCGGGGGGCTTAGAGATGGATGTGCTCTCCATAATGGATATTTTGTGCTGAAAGGTGCTAATTGCTCTATATAACGGCGTTGTGTGCATTCCTGCTCGTTGATTAGCTCCTTTCTTAATCCACGAGTTACGTTTTTGAGCCTTTGTTTTGCAGATGGCGATCTATAGGATTGCCATTCTCGTCGTAAGCGTCGTTTTTCCAAGACAAGCTGCTCAATTTGAGCGTTTGTCTTAGGTTGCATATACTGAACAGTTTGCTTTTCTGGGGTTGAGGCATGGGCTGCTGCGACAAGGACAGACTCAAAAAGTTAAGTGGTGCTTTCCATGTCAGCCTTGTTGATGATTCTTGGGTTCAGTTCAATGTGCGAGCTTACGAATTTCTTGTATTTTAGCCAGTTAGTTCTATTGGATGTCAATCGACCGGGTGAGTCTTTCAGATCCGGACATTGGAGATAATTAAGAAGCACCGGCGAGTGATCAGAAGATAGGTCTGGGAGGGATTCGGCGTTAATATTATATGATTATTAGAGATGTTTCTTGTGACAGCAAAGTCAATCAAGTCTGGTATCTTTCTGGGGTCCGTTGGCCAATATGTAGGTGTGCCCGGAGAGGCTTGTTGCTTACTTTAATAATTGTATTGTACAATTGTTTTCCCTTAGGGGTTACAAGACGAGATTCCCAGTGCGTATGCTTTGCATTGTAGTCACCAGCAGCTATGAAGCGATCCCCTAGTGTGTTGAAAAAAATAGGTTTTCGGATATCGTAAAGCGAGGTGGGCAGTATACTGTAGCAAGTGTTATTTGTCCGTTGCCCAGCTGTATATTTAAAGATGTTGCTTGCAAGTAGTTTGTCGCAAAGTCGTTGCGGAAAGTATTTTTTATGCGGTTTCTAATCAGGGCTC
Source organism: Drosophila vallismaia (assembly GCA_035047325.1). Classification (NCBI taxonomy): domain Eukaryota; kingdom Metazoa; phylum Arthropoda; class Insecta; order Diptera; family Drosophilidae; genus Drosophila; species Drosophila vallismaia. Next base: position 609,921 of record JAWNPU010000073.1, read on the forward strand.
CAGTGCCTCCATGTGCTTTACCATCAGGGTGGTTGGTGCCGTAGAATGTATAACCATTTAATTGGAACTTGTACTTGTTAGTAAGGTGTGTTTCAGAAAGGGGCATTACATCAATATGTTTGTCTTGGAGAAAAAGTGAGCCATTTCAAGTTTGTGTCGCGAAACGCCGTTGGCATTGCATAGAGTTATACGTAAGGGAGCCATTGATTATTTTGACTGCTGCGATTCCAGCATCTGTATCAATACTTCCTGATTACGCATAAGATTTTCTATAGTTTTTCTCATAAATGTCATGAATTCGGTCATGTTTTGTTGCATGGTAAAGATCAATGTTTCAATATTGCCTTGTGGCTGTCCTGTTGGCTGATCAGCATTTACCTTGTTTTGTTCAGCGAGTCGAAATGGAGTTGTAGGATTTGTAGATGCAAGACCTGATTTAAGCGCACTTGCAAATGTTACGTTCCCGTTGGTGAGACTGTTTAAGTGGGCATCAGGTGTATGTTTTGGAGGTATAATTGTGCTATGCGTGCTTTGCCCACGCATCATAGTAACTTTTTGGTGAAGCCGATTTTTTAGATCCTTATATACAGGGCAACATCTGTAGTTTGCTGTGTGGTTTCCTCCGCAGTTGCTACACTTTTTCATGCCGGGGTCAGCTTTGTTTGATGGGCAGTTAGCGGAGCTGTGAAGCTCACCACAAGCTACACATACAGTGCGAAGGGTACAATAAGTTTTTGTATGGCCATATTCTTGGCAATTTGCACACTGTACGGGTCCTTTGCGCTTGTGCGGCTCTTCAACAGAGATTCTACGGTGTAATAGATATTGCAGCTTATAAATGGGGTGAGTCTCGTTTTTCTTCACTGCCCATGAGTCTGGTTGAAGTTCGACCTTGAAGAGAGGTTGTGGCTTTTTATCTTTGTTAAATATGTTGATTACTGTTTTTGGCTTAAAACCTTGTTCTATTAGGGCTCCTGATATTTTCTCAGGATTTATTTCAGGCTCAAGGCCTTTTATAACTAATTGTATTCCTTTGCGGCTTTTTAGTTGGTATGTATAAAAGTTTTTTTTGAGGTATTTGGTAAGCGCTCTGAAGCGCGAACTTCCGTTTTGACTTGCACTTTTGTTTCGTGAATGTTGCCCTTGGTCAGGGGAATTATGTGGAAACTGTCTTTCCCAATAAGGTCCATTATTTTGTTTACGAGGGCGCTTGGAACATTTTTCTCTGATGTAGATTGGAGGCGGCTTAGGGGTCTTCTTAATGTCTTTATCAGAATTTGGCTGATCGTCTAAATCATCGGCCAAAATGGCGAATCGGTTATCATTGTTGGGCATACTAGTTTTCTGTCTTGTTATGTCACAGATTATTTTTGATTTATTACCCGTTGAAGAATTTTGCGGGCTTAGTTTTCGCTTTATTTGTATATATCGATCTATACCAGTCTGTATGGTCGAGGAACTTTTTTTTGCTATGGGGAGAGAGGATTGAGTTTTGCTTTTTATTGGTGGAGCGGGTATTGAGGTTGTGGGCGTTTTAACATTCGCTGAAGAAGAGCGTATCGGCAATGAAGCATAGCAAACTGAAGTTGATGTTGTTATAGTTGCTGCAGTTGTGGTATTGGTTTCTGAGGTTGCTGAGAGCGGAAGAGTTGAGAGTGGGAGAGCTGGGACCGTAACTGCTGTGAGCGGGGGAGTTGAGTGTATGTTTATTGGTGTAGCGGGTGTTGTTGTTGGTGTACGCGCAGGTAAATTTGGCGCGCATTCTGCTCTCCGTTGCTGAGGGTAACTGTTGGGTCTCTCCAATGCTGGAGAGCAAGATCGCGCTCTTTCATCACTTTGCGGGTGCAAGCTTTGATAATTGTTTGTGTAATTTGATAAGTGGGTGAGTGAAAGGTAGGAGTTGTTTTTGTTTTGTTTAGCTTGAAGCTCTCGCTTCTGATTTTGATTTTGAATGGTTGCACTTGGGCTCGAATTTTTGCACTTAAAACTTCAATATTAACTGGAGCTCTGCTGAGGCACGTCCGTCGGGGTTGAAGTTGAATGTACGAATGAACTATTATATGTTGACGATATAATAATGTCTACCAGGGATTCCGAACTAAAGTCTAAATTGGAAACAAATCTTTTAAATAAATTTCAAATGAAATATAATATTTAATTGGTATAATTGATAGAAAAAATAATCAAATTTTTTTTAGTCAATCTGCATATATAAAAAATATAAAAGTTCAATATGCACGATTGTAATCCAATTGGGACTCCTATTCTAAGTAAATTAAGTTATGAGGCAAGCAGAAGAATCATATGAAGCACCATGAAGGAATTTCATTGGTTGTTTAATGTATGTAAAACATTACACGACCGGATTAAAGTACATCAATAATTATTTTAAGTCGATATACTAACAATAATAATAGAGAAAAAAAATTAATTTAAAAAGAATTTTAAGATACCTAAAAGGAACTGTCTATTTAAAGTTATTATTTAAAAGGAATTTGAAAGTAAATTAAATTCTTACGGGGTATGTTGATCATGATTGGGCCGGAAATGAGCAGACAGAAGCAGTATTACAGGGTATATAAAGGGTATTTAAAATGTTTGAAAATTGTTAAATTTGCTGGAGTACTATGAAACAAAAATATGTTGCTGCTTCATCCACCGAAGCTGAAAATATAGCCTTATTCGAAGGAGTAAGGGAAGCATTATGGCTAAAATCATTAACACTTGAAATGAAGTTAAAATTAAATGCTTCAATATTTATTTTCGAGGAAAACCAAGGTTGTATAAATGTAGCCAACAATCCTACTTGCCACAAGAGAACTAAGCACATAGATATCATATAAGGTTGTCAAATATCTCCCTTCCGCTTTTTTGTCTTTTGAATTTCGCGGCTATGTACAAAGCGCTACAGAGCTCGTACTTGGCAACACTATACATAATTTGAAAGGTCTTGACATAACCTACAAAACAACGCTATGCATGATTAGTTTGGATATTGCGTTCAACAGTTATAGACGTGTAAACATGGAGTTCACTAACGCCGAAATTCGCGCTATTTTAAAGTTTTCCTTCGTTAAAGGCAAATCCGCTAGAGAAACGTTCCGTGAGATTAATGGTGTTTTGGGTATGGTACTCTATCACTTCGAACCGCGAAGGAATGGTTTCGACGATTCAGAGCCGGTGAAAACGACACCATGGATAAGCCCGCCGGCGGAAGACCTGTGACGACAAATACCGATCAAATCATGGAATACATCGAGCTAAACCGGCATATGGCATCTCGTGACATCGCCCAGGAGATGGGAGTTAGTCACCAAACCATTTTGAACCATCTGCAGAAGGCTAGATACAAAAAAAAGTTTGACGTTTGGGTGCCGCAAACCAGGGAATCGTCCCAAACAGTGGCCAAGCCGGGATTGACGGCCAGCAAGGTTTTGCTGTGTGTTTGGTGGGATTGGAAGGGAATCATCCACTATGAACTGCTCCCATATTGCCAGACGCTTAATTCTACCATCTACTGCGAACAACTGGACCGCTTGAAGCAGGCGATCGACCAGAAGCACCAGAATTGGCCAACAGGAAGGGTGTAGTGTTCCACCAGGACAACTCCAGACCACCCACTTCGTTGATGACTCGTCAGAAGCTACGGGAGCTCGGATGGGAGGTTCTATCGCATCCACCATATAGCCCGGACGTAGCGCCAAGTGATTACCACCTGTTCCTGTCCATGGCAAACGTCCTTGGTGGTGTGAAGTTGAACTCAAAAGAGGCATGTGAAAAGTGGCTGTCCGAATTCTTCGCAAATAAGGAGGGGGTTTCTACGAGGAAGGTATTATGAAGTTGCCGTCTAGATGGAAACAGATCATAGAACAAAACGGCGCATATTTTAACTAAATCCGATCACTGTAACACTTTTTATAAAGCATTGAATGAAGAGCAAAAAAGCGGAAGGGAGATATTTGACAACCTTATATATCATTTTACCAGGGAACACATTGAAAACAAACTAATTTGTGATAAGATAATAATCCATAGATTTACTATTGGCTGATATTTTGACAAAGCCACTACCAACTGCCAGATTCGCTACACAGCGGGACCAACTGGGATTAACCAGATCCTAAATGATGAAAATCATCTGAATAAAAAAAAAATTAAATAATAATAATAAACTTTTATATGAAGATTGAATTTCTTTATATATATGTATACAACCACAATCAAACCAAAACAATTCCTAGTCAACCATTACTGTGTTTATCTAATCGTATCTTGTAAAATTTTGTGTTTGATTGAACTAATTGGGTTTTACTGGGTTTCCCCGATTCTTTGCAGCAAATGTTGGTTCCAAAAAAAGGGAGCCCCAGAAGAAGAAGAAGAAGAAAAGAATAAGAATACGACCATTAGAAAACGCATGTAATAGTCATGCAAAAGTCTTTTTTTTTTTATTTTTATCAATTTGTATCAATGTTACTTTTGAGGTTGCGTGTTGAAAATAAAAAAATCACACATTTCAATCACACATCATAAAAATCACAGTTGTGAGTATGTGAGAGAGATGATCAAGATGATTTTGGAAAAAGAAAACGGCCTCTCTCACTGTACTCTCTCACTTAATTGTGCCTCTCAATTTTATTTTTTAGAGTAATCATTCATTCGTCTGCAGACAGCGAGAGCGTGCGGTTGTATCGGTTGTGTTGAATAAAAAGGAATATTAAAAAAAAGACAATAAAGGTGTTTTACTGCTTTGGCTGATGGGATAGCTGACGATTTACTTGAGCGTATCTCATTGTATTAAAATCTATAAAAACTATAATTGTATTTGTAAACTGCTCTATCTTAAAGTTCTTTTAAGTTTCTTTCTGTGTCTTCTTTTTTAGGCGTCTCATTAATTCTGAAAATGTGGAATGAAATAGTTCAATTTTCCCATTAACTGTGCTTTTGTGTGGTGGGGCAAACTTATTGTCTTATTTATTGGATCTTCTCTTATTGTGAGACGAACAATAATTATTCAAATTTTATTATATAACTTAGATTATTTACAATATGAAGTAATTGTATTAGTTTGAGACGGCCCTAGGGATTTTTCATTGGGCTGAAGAATCTTTGCACTTCTGTCCGTCTGTTTCTATGCAAAAAATAGACAGTAGTTCTAAAGCTAGCGTTTTGAAATTTTTACCAGATCATTATTTTTGTTGCGCGCAGAACAAGTTTAAAAATCGGTCGGATCGGACCAATATATCATATAGCTGCCACACAAACGATCAATCAGGTTTCAAGTCTTTGTATGGAAAACTTTTTGTTTTCCAAGCTATTGCAACCGAATTCAACACTTATTCATTTGACATAGCCATACACCATTTGTGAAAGTTTGGTCCGGATCGGACCACTATATCTTATAGCTGCCATACAAACGACAGATATGAAAACAAGTCTTTGTATGGAAAACTTTTTTGTTTTCCAAGCTATTGCAACCGAATTCAACATTTATTCATTTGACATAGCCATACCAATAATTTTGAAAAGACTTCTGATTTTTACATAAGTACTTATTGCAATTTTGTAAAGATCTGCAAGGATATACCATCTTCGTCAAGCCGAAGATAACTTTTCACACTTGTTTTGATCTGAATTTCCTCATTGACGAGATTCATATCGAGGTCTCTGTGGATGCTTTCGCTGCGTAGGTACCATGGTGCCCCAGTAATAGTTCGCAGAATCGTTGAGTGAGGTGGCTGTATAATTTCAATGTTGGTTACGAAGCGTTTCCCCATAGTCCACAACCGTATGTCCAGATGGGTTTCAGCACGGTATTGTAGACGAAGGGAGAATCGAGGAGTTTACCGATACGGACGTGTTGAATAAACGCCGCGTGATATATCCTTAATTCAGAGTTATCCTAGCCAGAACAAGTGTTTACTGCACAGACCTACATCGTGGTAATGTGTAATTGTTCGGTTGCGCGATCAAAACCGGGCTAATAAATAAGTGAGATAAGTTGCAAATATATACATTTTTGCACTATTTGTTGTGGGTAGCCCAGCTGTAAAATCAGCTTCTAGTGCTTCCAACTTATCGCAGATCCAACAGTGTTGCCAGATGTGCTCTGGAGATCTGCTTGGGCGCGACAAATTAAAATTCATATTTAAATTTAGGAGTGGACTGCTGTTATGGGTAAACCGCTGTCACAAGGGAATAAATGGAGAGTGCAGCGGGAGGCCTAGCCCAAACCGACGTCAACCCATTCACAAGGACGCATTCTCACCAGGATGAGTAGTAAAATCAACGTTCTGCTATCCGCGTTTGAAACTCAGCGCCATGTCACCAGAGAGCATAAGGGCGCAATCCTTGAACTCTCGGCTCTCAACCACATTGCGATCGAGCTTCGTGAGCCCCAAAAGCCTAGCAAAAAGGCTACGCCAAAAGAGCAATTGTCAAAGGTGCAGGTGCTCAAAGATCAGGCGCCCAAAGTTCATGTGTCCAAGGCACACGCACCCAAGCTGGGCAACTACTCGACTGTTATCATAGAAGAAAAGGCTAAACCCAATAAAAATGCGTCCAAGCCGAGCCGCTATGCACCTGTCGTCAAGGATGGCGAAAAAGGTTGGAACAAGGTAAAGCCTAAGCGCCCCTAAGCGGGAGAGGCCTCGTACGCGGAAATGCTCCGCAAACTTAAAGAGGATCCTCAGCGAATTGGACAAACATGCTCGCAAATTTCGCAGAACCCAGCAAGGGGAACTGTTGCTGGAAGTTGAGGGGAAAGCCTCCGACAGCGTCCCAAATTTAAGACCGAGCAGGTTTGTCTGTTCAATGGTTACATATCTGCTTTTGGTCTTGTTAATCTTGATGCGCCAGTCCGCGAACCATCTTTACACTATTTTAAGATGAAAGGCAAGTTGTTCTAATGCCTTTTGGGGCATCTCGATTGGCTAAGTATTGCAGTATAGTCAGCAAAGTAGAGGTTGTGACCTGATAGTTTGTAGGCATGTTTGCTGTGTATAGGGTGTACAGAACGGGGCCCAGCAAACTACCTTGGGGGCTCCAGCATTGATAACGCGGTCATGTGAAGTCGAACTGTTACACCTGGTGGATAACACTCTTTTGAAGAGATATGATTCGAGCATTTTGTGAGTGTTCTGAGGAAGCAGTTTCGTTATCTTGTGCATTAGTCCTTCCAGCCAGACTCGGTCAAATGTTTGTGCAACATCTAAGAATATCGCTGAGCAATATTGCCGGTGCTCGGAAGCGGTACGAAGTTGTTGGTGGGAGTTCTATAGTCATTTCTAGCATCACCAAGTCATGTCCAGTTGTTTCTTTGGGCTTAAGATCTTTTATCGTTGATGCTATCTCACATTGGCTGAATATAATTGGATTTACATGTGGCCCGTTTTTAGTGACTGCAGGTAGGACAAATGAGATGCTAACAAGATTGGGTTGGAATACCTTCTGCGCTGCGTATCCAGCTACCAGAGGGGCCAAGCAGCGGAACGACTGTTTTGCCGGTGGCTGAATATTTTTGTGCTTTTCACAAGGGGTTCTCTTTTCTGGTGGGCGAAAGTGGTCTGAAAGCCTGTAGGGCCGCTCAGTTATAGTATATATGGTCGATGCCTGCGAGCAAGTAGAACTGGAGTGATGGTTTTGCAAGTGACTCGGCCGTAATATTATTTCTTGGGATATTTCTTATTATTGCAAAGTCAATGAGGTCCGGGAGCTTATTGAAATCTGCTGGTCAGTATATAGGCCTACCCGGTGTCACGTAATAGAGCTTGTTTCGCGGCTTGATGAGCGCGTTGTAGAGTTGTTTGCCCTTTGGGTTCAAAAGGCGTGATTCCCAGTGCGTATGCTTGGTATTGTAGTTACCAGCCGCTATGAATCGCTCACCGAATGATTTGAAAAATTCCAAGAATTGGTTCTCAGAAACTTCAAAACGAGGTGGGCCGTAGTTTTATAAGTGGTGTTTGATGCGACTTCTGATTAGTATTCCAGTGCCGCCATGGGCTTTGCCGTCCGGATGGTGTGTAGCGTGTAATAGGTGCTCCGGATTCTGCTGTGGCGCCCCTGGTACTGCTGCAGGTACTCCTGGTACTGATACAGGTGCTCCAGGAGCTGCTTCAGTTGCTCCAAGCGCTGCTGTGGTTCTAGAGGTGCATCTCTTTAACTCAAAGTGCTTTTCTCTTAATTCAATTTGAATATGAAAAAAGTGATAAAAAAGGTCTATAAAATAAAAAAAGCAACTAATCTTATTACTTTTTTTTTGTAAAAGTTATTGGATGGTATTGCTTCTGTTTCTAGTTCTAATAAAATATTAGTAAATTTGGTCATTTTTTTTTGTTTTGGTAGTTATGTAAAGGTTTCTAATACAATTAAATGATAATAATTTTGTTTGCATTTGTTGTGTTTAATGCTACACCATCGCCATAGACACTGCATCGCTATTCATTAATTTCTAATAACTATTTATTATACCCTGTACCCATTGAAAATGGGTGAAAAGGGTATCATAATATGGTGCAAATGTATGTAACAGGCAGAAGGAAGCATCTCCGACCCCATAAAGTATATATATTCATGATCAGCATCAACAGCCGGGTCGATATAGCCATGTCCGTCTGTCCGTCCGTCTGTCCGTCTGTCCGTCTGTGTGTCCGTATCAACGCCTAGATCTCAGAAACTACAAAAGCTCCAGACATGTGCCATATAATAGGTAATTATTAATTGGATAGGTAATTAACATACGCAGTACAAGTTTGTTGTTTTATTTTGATATCACCCCCTGCTACCCCGCAAATCGCAAAAAACTGCCACGCCCACAATTATTAACCTAATGCTGTGGAATTCGGCATATGCGTTGGTGCTTATAAAAGCTATCTAATTTTTTAGTTTGAACCAAATCGGATAAGAAACACGGAAGGTATGCCACATGCAAAATCTATGGCAAGGGAAGCAGAAGCGCAGCAAATCACGCATTTCGCGACACCGACTGCGACGTTGGCAGCGAAATGTATATGGCTTTATGACACACGAAACTTATTTTCTTTTTTAATAGAATATTGTTTCATTTATTTATTGATACTAAATAAATAAATTGTAAGCATGTCTAAGGGTACAGGGTATTTTGCAGTCGGGAAACTCGACTGCTGCTCCCTTACTTGTTTTGAGATGTGTTAGTGGAAATTCTTAGTTATTGTAAATTGAGTATCTACTAACCTTTAGTCAGATCGGTTGTGTACTCCCAATTACGTCAAAGCAAATTGTAATTCAGCTCAAAGTTTATTCATCGTTTAAACGCACATTCATAAAAACAAAAAAATCCAAAATATCAAGTATGTCCCTTAAACCAAGAACAAACCAACAATACCCAAAAGGCACAATAGATAAGGAGCAAATCGCTTCCAAAACCAAAAGGCAAAACCAAAGGCATACAGAGTAACTAGGAACTCCTTGGCGTCGTTTGTATTTATTAATACTGCCCGAAGGGCTTGGCGGCTAAGTGTGCTTAGCGTTAACAATAATTAACTAAATTTATACTAAATTAAGAAAATAACAATAGTTAACAATAATCAACAATAATTAACAATAATTAACAATAATTAACAATAATTAGCAATAATTAGCAATAATTAGCAATAATTAACAATAATTAACAATAATTAAAAATAATTCACAATAATCAACAATAATTAAAAACTAATAAAAACAAAAGAAAAGACGATGGGGAGTACATCGTTTGGCTCATCATCATCTTGCTGTGCGTCTTGTTGGCAGCCGGTGGATTAGGTCTCTGGGAAGTCGCCTGTTGAGCCTTCTCTGTGGGCGAGATGAGGTAAGACCCTTAGCGAGTTGTTTTCGGTGACGCCCCAGTCGGTCATTGTAGCGGATGGAGTGTTTTTAATAATAGTCTCGCAGACCGTGAGCAGCTTTAAACCACTGTGGATGGTGGTGCTCCTCACATACCACTCGCATCCTGTGATCGTCTTCGCCATCTTATTTTGGATGCTCTGGATTCTGCTATGATTTGTTAGTATATTTTGATCTTGTTTGATCTTGTTATGCGTATTCTCATTGCACTCAGTTACTTAGAGAAAGTGAGCCGACGGTCGAGTATGACTCCGAGGTATTTGGCTGAGTCTACCTGTTCCACTGTGGTGTCGTCAATGAGCACTGCTGGTGGCGTTCTCCGTTTGAGGGTGTAGCAAACATTCGTGGACTTGTTGCCATTTATTCCAATATTCTACCCCCTAGCCCAGTCGGCAAATCTGGTTGCGTAGATCTGGATACCGTTGGCGGACTCCTGCTGGCACCTGGACCTGTACGTTATGCCTGTGCCGAAGTAGTAAACTCTATTGATTATTGTCTCAGCCAGAACTGACTCATCTAAAGAATGAAAAACATAAATTAACCAAAAAGTCAAAGCATTGCGCCACGGTCGGCAAGCCGACTCAGCATTTCATATAGTGCAGCGCAACACTCCATGCAGAAATAGACCGCTCAGCACATCCGTTGACTCTAAGCGCGGAGCGCTGACCTCAGTTCTGGCGCGGTGCAGTAAGGCTATGATTAGAACTGGGTCGTGCCCCACAATGTTCAATAGCGGTAACCTTACAGTACCAGGCTGCTTGTTTTGTACTCTTCGCAGATTTACAATCTCAGTGCCATTGATATTTGCTGACCGCTTGAAGGTAACCAAGTGCGTTTCTTTAACTAGCATCTTTGGGCTGCCATCCCTGCTGACTCGGGAGGTTGTTTCGTTAATAATTACGACGCCGTTATTCACGGGCATTACTGCTCTGAGGTGGCTGGGTTGAGTGTGATATTGGGCCGTGCTTCCCGCATGAAGTGAACGCACACAATTTTCACGTCGTGTCCGTTCGCAGAAGGTATGGTGCGTAGTCTCAGTGCTATCGGTGACCGCAAAGGTGTCCTCCTTGCATTCTGCCAGCGTGTTCTCGTCAAGTCGTAAGATGATTTGTTCTTGGGAGACGGGGTAGACAGCAACCTTCTTGCATCTGAATTTAACTCTTGGATAGGCTAAAAGTATGTGGATGATATTTTTGGACTGGAGGACCCTGATTCTAGAAGCTTCTATCAAGCTTACTATTGGAGTGTCTTGTTCGATAAGTTTTCTCAAATCGGCATTTTTTCTATTAAAATTGTATTTATTTACATTACAGTCTACTGTTACTATTTATAGTAACTTCTACTACAGAGATTCATAATTTCTATCGAGTATTTACATATTTACATACTTAAACCTAATTAGGGAGTCTAGAGGCATTATTTAATTTAATTAATTAATTTATATATCTTCTTGGCAGATCTGTTGGGTAAATGCGCAGGAGTCTCCTTCTCGCCCTCAGTACCACTACTTGTCTCCTCTTCAAGATTTTTCGAGCCAACTGGTTAGTGTTGTTTCCCTATTTATTTATGTACGCGATTGCTTGATTATTTATGACATCGCCAATCCTTGGAACCCTCAGCTCCGTTTCAATGTCTTTGTTGCGGATGTACCAATCCGCTCCAGATAGTTTACGCAAAATTTGCGACTGCGCCACACGAATTTTGTTGAGGTGCGACTTTGCGGCGATGCCATATACTTGGATGCCATATCTCCATATATACAGGGTGCGTTATGAAAGTAATGCGCATTTTCTAAGAAAAATATATTTGTTGATCCAATCAGTACAAATTATAAAAAATTCTTCAAAATAGTCCCCTCCTGCGTCAATACACTTACGGAGACGTGTATGCCACGCCTGGAAAGCACCCTGAAACTCCTCGACAGAAATGCCTTTCAGGAACCTTGTTACGCGAGCTTGGATGTTCTCAACCGACTCCCAGTGTTTTCCCTTTAGCTCTCTCTTCAGTAGGGGGAACAAAAAAAAGTCGCACGGAGCTAAGTCAGGGCTGTAAGGAGGCTGGGGCACAACTGAGATCTTCTTCTGGGTCAAGAAGTTGGTGACGACGAAGGCCGTGTGGCTGGGGGCGTTATCGTGGTGGAGCATGAAAACGTCTTTGATGTCTGGCCTGACGCGTACGACTCGGCGTTTCAGTCTCTTGAGTACCTCTTGGTAAAAGGCTCCGTTGACAGTTTGTCCTTGCGGTACAAACTCAAAATGGACGATTCCTCGGACGTCAAAGAAGACAATCAGCATTGTTTTGATACGAGATTTGCTCATCCGCGGCTTCTTGGGACCCTCCTTGAAGGCCTTGTACCACCTTCCACACTGAGATCTCGAAATGCACTCCTCCTTAAAGGCCTCTCGAAGCATTTGATAAGTTTCCGATGCATTTTTGCCAAGTCGCACACAAAACTTTATGGCGTACCGCTGTTCCAGCAAACGCTCCATCCCACCGTGACACAACAGAAAAAATGTTTCGCTCTACCACACGTCCTACCACTTCTATTGCTCAGAGCGAACTGAGACCGAGGGCGTTGGAAAGGAGAGACTCCGCCCCAAATTTTCAGACAGGTCCGAGCGTGCTACGACAGGTAGTTACGTGACAATGAAACCATGCGCATTACTTTCATAACGCACCCTGTATAAAGTGTTGGACCTAACACACTTCCCTGGGGTACACCTGCTCTGACTCTTTTTGTTTGGGAGGACAGTCCGTCCTGTACTACTTTAAAGCATCGCTCGTGTAGGAAGCTTTTTATTATCAAAAAGAGTTGAGGATTTAGTAGGCTTTTAAGCTTGTACAGAAGTCCTTCATGCCACATTCTGTCGAAAGCCTGCTGGATGTCCAGAAAAGCTCCAACGACGTACTCCTTTCCATGAAAACCTTCCAGCACAAACTTCACTACGCGGTGTAGCTGTTCAGGTGTGCCATGCCTGAGTCTAAAACCAAACTGAAACTGCGGAAAAGCTTTTTGGACCTTTCGGGATTCGAGCAATCTTCTCAGGATGCACCTCTCAAGTAATTTGCCAAATGCTGGAAGCAGGCTTATTGGGCGATAGGAGTCTAATTCCTCTGCTGACTTCCCATTTTTATGAAGCATAATGATATTCGCCTTCTTCCAGGCACTTGGGAAGTGTCCCAGTCGAAGAGCAGAATTGAAAATCAGAACAAGGAATAAGAAAGCTCTGTGGGGCATCAGCTTAATTGAGCGGTTGTCAATGTGATCCTCACCAGGAGCCTTGTTGTTGCGAAGGGATTTGAAATCATCTTCCAATTCCATGAGTTTAATAGGCTTTACAGAAAGAGCCATCTGCAAGGGGCTTCTAGGGATTCAGCAACCAGTTGTTTTCGTCTTGCCGATGCTGTCTCGAACGGCTGGAATCTTTCCTCCAGGTTTCTGGCAAACGCTTCAGCTCTGTCCTGAGGTGATTTTGCCCAAGTGCCATCTGGTTACGAACTGGAAATTTTGGAGCAACTTGTCTCTTGAATCTCATCGTGAGCTTCCAGAGCGCGAATTTTGAGTTTTTATCGGAAGTAGCTTTCCCGAGGAACGCGTCAGTTGCTTCTCTTTTCAGGTTGGCCAGTACTTTTCTCTCCCGATTTGATATTCTTCGGTACAATCTGTCAATTATTGGGTCATTGGTTCTGATGAACTCACGCCGAAGACGTTTCTTGAGAGCTAAGAGTCCTACTGCTTCCGGAGAGAGAGCGACGCTGCTATGCAAGTTGCGTAGGTGAACTGCGCCTGGACCGCCATCGGTACCTGGCGAAAAGGCTGGTTTTAATTTCAGAAAATTCGATAACAAACTGCTTTCGGAGAAAGATGGTCTGAAAATAAGATTTGATAATTAAATATTATTTTGTTATTACATATTTTAATACCCGGGCGGTAGCCGAGTGGGTAAGTGGGATCTACTCGGTTGAGAGCATCAGCGGTGCTGCCCGGGGCGGGTTCATCTATCCGGTTTACACAAACAGACTAGAACTAAAACGGCACAACAACACAACAAAAATGAGAAACAAAGAACACACTAAAAACTGCCTATAGGCCTCAGATGTTCTGGCACTAAGTATTGTACCTCCTGAATTAAATTTCTAAGATACAATTAAATAATAACATATTTTAATATATTATATTATTTTAAAATTTTATGGAATGCCTTAGGTGAGAATTTTAAATAAAATTTTTTCTTGTGACATTAAGTGTTTTATTGATTTATTCTTAACTATCGATTTTATAGATAATGTCCATCAAACAGATATTATTTTCACTGAATTCAAAATTAAATCCCACCTTCCAAGTTCCCATTTAGCCTTCCTCAAGTCGTACACAGAGGAAAAAGAATTCCGAGTAAAATGCGGATCATGAATCAGCACGCCTAGGCCTATAAGAGCAGGAGTACCTCAAGGCAGTGTTCTTGGACCCATCTTATACACACTCTACACAGCGGACTTTCCCATCATCCCCTCTCGGAACCTCACAGTAGCCACATATGCAGATGACACCGCCTTCCTAGCCTCCGGCACAGATCCCCAGGAAGCATCAGCCATCATACAGAGACAACTGGATGCTCTCTATCCATGATTGAAACGATGGAACATCGTGGTCAACGCGGAGAAATCCTCCCACACAACCTTCGCACTACGCAGGGGGGATTGCCCCCCAGTCACACTCAACCGGGAAGTCATCCCTATAAATAACCCTCCCAAATATCTAGGGCTGACCCTGGACCGCAGGCTCACATGGCGTCCTCACCTGATCAACAAGCGCAACCAGGCCAACCTACGACTTAATCAACTGCACTGGCTCCTGGGGTGAAGGTCCAAGCTCAAAGAAAAACTCAAACTGCTTATTTACAAAGTAGTGCTGAAGCCAATCTGGACCTATGGGATACAGTTGTGGAGCACGGCAAGCTGTTCCAACCGCATCAAAATCCAGCGATTTCAGAATAAATGCCTGAGAACAATTTCTAACGGTCATCCGTACCAAGAAAACTCAATAATCCATAAAGAGCTTGGAATTCCTTCGGTAGCAGAGGAGATCACCCGACTCAGCGAAAGATATACAAAAAGATTGGACAACTACCCCAAACACCTGGCCATCAAGCTCCTAGATAACAGCCTATCCCTAAGACGCCTGAAAAGAAAACACCCGCTTGACCTCCCCCACCAATAGACACCTAAGTCAAACTCATAAGATATAAATTCCATGTAGCTCCCTTAAGTCAATGTCACCCCCAAATCATTTAATGATTGTCTACTCGAATAAATTTTAAATACAAAATAAGAATGTTTAAAAAAAAACTGAATTCAGCAAAGCATTTGACTCTGTTAGCCCTCACTTCTTGTGAGTGAACTTAATCTCTTGGGATTCCCCTCAGACTTTCTCATGTGGATTTTTAGCTACTAAGCTGGAAGAACCCAACGTGTACTTTTGAAAGATGTATACTCTCGCCTTGTCATAGATATATCGGCAGTTCCCCAAAAATGCAATAGAACGCTCATAATGTAAGCTTCAGTACGATTTGGACAATTTTCAAAAATGGTGTTCTACCAATCTCTCAAAACCTAATGGGTCAAAATGCAAGCTTATGCCTTTTTATCGCTCGAGCCCTAAACAAGCTACTTACTTTCTCTATGAAATTTTCTTAGAAGGATTAAATCTGATTAAAAGCATTTGTGGTCCTATTAGTTTGGAAACTTAAATTTTCCGACTCAAATGATATTCCAATTAATTACAGCCTTTGGTAAAACAAGCCGGTGTTTGTCGAACACAAGATAATAATTTTTCAAATACTCAAATACTTATCTTATTTACTTTTCGCATTCGCGCCTGCACGGTACCATATTTGGTAAGAAATCAAATTTTACTTTATTTATCCAAGTAAGGTACTGTGCCCTACTTCTGTTCCCTACTCTTAAATTTTTTTTAAATTTCTTATTATTGCAAAACGTTTCTCTTTCTTAATATTCGCTCTTTTTTTCATTCCCTATTCCTTCTATCACGCTCTAATCAACCAAATACAGTGGTTCTAGTTTGCTACTAGTTTAAGTAATATTAATTATTTGTTTTCAATGTATTTTTATACACTTAAAATTTTTTGTTTGCATCTTAAAATATTTCTATCATGGAATATAGAATAGCATCTGCGCTATAAAATCGTGTAATATGCCGATATCCGCGTACCAGCCTAGCATACCCTGTTGGCTGTGTGAAAACATGGTAAAACTTAATGTGCGGGTTTCACCGCCACAGTTTCGGATGTAATTTCACGAAATTCTGGCTTCCACTTTTGCAGCAGTAAATGTCACGCGGTCCAAAAAGAGATGCGAACGTTCATGCCGCCAACTAAAAAGGGGTTTAAAGAGTGGTTTGGTGGTTTGCGTAAAATCATCGACCAACTCTCTGCGCATGATACCCAATTCAGCAACCTCCAACTGCTTAATGAGTCTTAACTGCTTAACAGAGATCGATTTTCAGCCTGATCAGCAAATGACCATGCAGCCGCTCTTAACTCTTGCTACACCATACTAGGGGGCCTCGGAGTAAGCTCCCTAAACTTTATTCTGATAGTTCTTTATTTGTATCCCAGATAATAGTCTTCACTGAAACCTGGTTAAAGTCGAAGCTTTTTAGCTCTTAAGTTTTTCCAGACAGGTACACCACTTACAGACGGGACCGACCACTGCAAAGAGGAGGCGAGTCCTCATCTTCTGGAGAGGTGAAGTTGCCGAATCTTGGTGATCTAGAATTCCTATGTGTGAAAATCACTATGTCGCTTAAATTACTGTTCATCACATGCTCATTTCTACCACCATCTTCAGAACCGCCTACATACTGGCACCACTTATCTGCCATTCAGATGGTTTCTAATCGCATGTCCGACAGTGACTTGCTTGTGACTCTAGGAGACTTCAATTTATCTGAACTTATCTAGTCAACCATCGAGAATTCACCATTTCTATCGCTTTCAAAACACGATGATTTCACTGAGGGTATGCTCGACATCTTCCTCGGTCCAATAAACCATGTAAGGAATTCTTTTGGTCGACTTCTAGGTCTATGCTTTATTTCTGATCCCAATGGAATAACCCTTTCCAGAGTCATGCCACTCTCGACCACAGAAGATCCTTACTACCCAACGCTTAAGGTGTCCATTGAAATCCTTACAGCTAGCAATTTTCTTGCGTGCCATGGATGTATCCATCCGCATCGACTGATCTGCTTTGGGTTACAAAGATTCTTAAAAACTTAAAATATATTAAGAACAGACTCCTTAATAGATATAAAAAATAGCTGCAATGTAACTTTTTCAAGTTACTTATTAGCTCGGTAAAACTTCACCATGAATAACGCTGAGTGTTATAATTACCGCTGCCGAATTATATTTACCGCTGCTGGATCCAGTTTACACAGGATCAGAAGCAGTTTTATAATTTTTTGAACGCTAAGCGTAAACATGTATCTTCTCCCCCCCCCCCCCCCTCTAATTTTGTTTGAAAATTTATTTGCGACTACTGATCAGGGTATTGCCGATCTATTCGCAACTTTCTTTCTAACAACGTACTAACTTCCTAAAATTATGGATCAGCCTTATTCATTCAATCAGCCAATCTTATTTTCAGACCATATTTCTACAAAAGCAGTGTGTTGTCGGATCTTCTGAAGGTAACAGCAGTCTATTTGCCAGGTCCTCATGGTGTTCCTGGCAGGATACTGGCAAAACTGCGCTAAGCCTGCAGACCTCTTCTAAAACTTTTCTCCCTGTCTCTGGAAGCTTCGATCTTTCCCCACATGTGGAAGGAATCTTTCATAATTCCCCTACATAAAAAAGGGAAAAAATCCGATGGTACAAACTATAAATGAATCTCTAAATTGTCAGCCATTCCAAAGCATTTTCCATCCACATCTTTAACACCTCTGAAGTTCAATTATTTCTCCATGACAACATGGGTTCATAAAGCGTCACTTCACCACCACAAACCTCTTTGACCTGACTTCCTTTATTATAGATTGCTACCGTGAAGGCTTTCAAATACGCACTTCAGTAAAGCGTTTGACTCTGTCAACCACTGAATCCTTTCGAGTAAACTTAATAACCTTGGATTTCTCTCAGACCTTCTCACGTGGATTTCTAGCTACTTAGCTAGGAGAACCCAACGTGGCCTTCTTAAAGATGTACAACCTCGCCTTGTTAGAGCTACATCGGGAGTCCCCCAAGGAAGCAATCTTGGGCCGCTACTTTTCACTATTTTTATTAACGAATTACCCCCTGCTCTAAGGAACTATCTGGTTCTTATATATGTAGACGACGTTATGCTTTGTCTTCAATACAAATCCTCTTCTGCCCAGTCTCTTCCTCTTCAGTTGGATTTGGACAATTTTCAAAAATGGTGTTCAACCAATTTCTTAAAACTTAATGGATTTTATCGTTCGTGCCCTAACTAGGCCACATACTTTCTCTATGGGATTTCCTTAGAAAGATTAACCCAGGTTAACGATCTTGGTGTCCTCTTAGACTTCAAACTTAAATTTTCGACCCTAATTGTTAATAAAGGCAAGGGTGTACTTAGCTTCATTAAAAGATGGTCTAAAGAATTCAATGACCCTAATATAAATAAAACCTTTACGTATCTTTAGTACGTCCAATACTGGAGTACGGGTCATGCGTCTGGAGCCCTCAGTATGGGGTTCATCAAGATCACATTGAATCCATTCAAAAGATTTTCTTGATGTTTGCTCAAGGGGACTCAAATGGGATGCAAATCTTCACCTCCCATCTTATTTAAAGAGACTCCCTCTAATCAATTTACCTTCCATAACCAATCGTAGAAAGATGTTGGGGGTCGTATTCCTCCATAATCTTAATGGTAATGTAGACAGCCAGCATATACCTACACGACTATCATTTAACATTCCAAATAGACGGACTAGAAATTTTAGTCCCCCGTTCCTCAGTTGTTATAGATGTACATATTCCCAGCATGAGCCTTTCAGTGTTTTATGTTCTGACTACAATGACTTATACACTATTACTTCACTCTGTACGTCCACTTCTATCAAATCCTCAATTCTCACCTACCTTTCAGAGAAACAAACGCACAAACTGCCCCACCATACAAAAACACAGTTAATGGACAAAGAGAATGATTTCATTCCACACTTTAAGAAATAATGAGATACCTAAAGAAAGAAGACACAAAAAAAAACTTTAAAGAACTTTTAGATAGAGCTGTTTACGAATAAAATTATAGTTATCAGACGACTCAATGACAATCGACAACAAACGGTTCAGAAATCTGGAAACCACAGGCCTTAGATTTTGAGTGTCTCTTGTGCAGTTAACCTCAGTTCAATTCAAAATTAATTCATCAAAAATGTTTCAATTATCCTTTAAAGGATAACTTATTTTATTTATATCCCAAACAAATAATTGCGTTGAACAATATCTGGTCAACAATTTCCTCTTCTCATACTTGGAGATGTAAACGCATGGCACCAACTTTGAGGCAACTCCACAACTTCCACAAACAATCAAAGGGGAAACGCAATTGCACATTTTGTATAAAATAGGAACCTTATAGTACTAAATAACGGAAACCACACACACTACACTACACACAAAACATTTACAACTGTAGATATCTCCATATGCTCCCCACCGCTAAATCTAAACGCACCCTGGTCAACATCCAATGATCTACACGGAAGCGATCACTTTCCAATATTTACACACACAAACACAATCACACATCAATTCTTAGAACACATAGATACAATCTTCACAAATTGAGCTTTATTCCAAGCTAACATTAATAACAAGTTACTCAAAATACACATACTAACAACACAAACAACTCAGCAGCACAAATCCTAAAAATTATTAAATCAAGTGCAAATAATTTAATTCCCACATGCAACGCCAATAAAACTAAGCACAAAACAGAACTCTTATGATGAAATAAACTTTTAGACCTATACATAAGAATACTAGATACTGGCATCATGCCGCATCAATGGAAAACTGCAATAATAATTCCAATAAACAAACAAATAAATCTAGTAAATAGCTACACCCAATATCACTTCTATCTGCATATCCAAAACCAAATACCGGATACAGCAGCCAAAATTGAAACTTCAGAATGACATCCTCCTCGTGTGTACGAATCATCATACGGTACCCATAGTAGTTCATTGCGCTTAGATTTTTATTCGTTGATATGCCTGAAAATGCAAAAATAAATGAATTGTTAATGGAAACCAATAATACCAATAATTAGTGTGTGAATATCGTACCTGTAATTGGATCGACTATCTTTAACGTGATGTCGATCCGTCTTGCCATTGTCAATAAATGATTGGATATTGTAACGCATCGTACAAACGATGTATCTCGTTTACACGAAGTATGATATTGCTTATTCGCTGAACGATAATTTGTCGCAATTTAGTTGGATCGCCAACAATATTTCCAGCAACATCATAACCGGTGGGTGCATAAAATCTTCGCACATGTTCACCTGTTGGGGGTATAATCCGCTCTTATGCCAAATTTGTGCGATCCGATGTATCCGATGGCATTTGTTTCAATGCTGTTTTAAACATATTAACCACAGCATTATTAGAGTGAAAAATGCTTCCAACTGTTCAATAATTCGTCTCTTTAGCTGTTGTGTTCCCTGTATATTGCACCACACATTCAGCTGATCCACCATCGACGAAATGAAATATATTTACAGAAATTGATGCGGTACATCTGGTGTTAGCATTGAACCATGCAAATGATATATTTGTCCTTGTATCTGTAATGTGTTGTGTTGCATTAAGCCGCCTTCTCAATTGATATTAGCTCCAAAGGAAGTTATGCGAAAGCAGTTATTGTATTCAAGGATGTGTTGAAGAAAATGGGTGGAATCAGGATTACTTCCATCGAACAATGGTTTCAGTGGTTGTGGTGGTGTAAGTAATAGATCCAGTTTGACTTTTCCACTTGCGCAGTGGATTTAGGCATATAGTCGTCATTTATTATTGGAATGCCAAGCGATTGTATGATGCCAATGATCGTCGTGTGCTTACGCGTTGTCTCAATGGGGCACACTTGTTGCTAGCTTGCATGTCTTCAGCGGCGGCCGATGTTCGCAAGTCGTCCTCTGGTCATTTTGGACTATGGACAGAGTGGTAAATTTAACCTGAAGTGCACGATCCTCATAAGTTACACAGTTCAACTTACCACCTTAAAGACAAATTCCTGCCGTTGAAATTGAATTAAAATTTGCACAATACACTTGATTGATTCGATGGTTTCCAATTGATATGTTAGAAAACGAATAACTTATTTTTTTACTTTTTTCACAATTTCACAATGAACAGAATACCGGTTTGTAACATGAAATTAGCTGAGCAGAGCACAATGAGTAGCTCTCAAACAATGTATCACGCACCGGCGCCATCTACTTCAAATATTGGTTACATGTAGTACATGCTATGTATCAGAGATGGCGCTGTATGTGAAAAAAGATTTTCCCGCTTTTCTGTTCAAATTTTTCCTGAATTTTATTTGCTACAAACCTCGCGGAGCCCAAAACCTTTCCAACGAATGCAAAACAGTGGAAATCTGTTGGTGCGTTCTGGAGTTATAGCGTCAGGAAGGAAAACACGACATATTTTTATATATATTATATTATATAACCAACACCTAAAAAAATCTCTAAACAAAATTTCAACAAAATAAGACACGAATACCGAACATCAAAATTCATCTATGGGGACGCTTCAAAAAAGGACAACATTACAGGACTTCGTGTTGTGAGTCAAGAACACATAATCTTAAAAGCGGCCGTTACACTAGAATAGATATCAATCTTCACCGCAGAAGTAGAACTCGCGGCAGAAATCGCAAGCGCAAGAAAAAAAGAAAATACACTATATGCACGGACTCTGTTTGCACTTTCGCCGCTATACCAAACAACGAACTTACAGTCTGCAAAAAACGGGACATAAGCGCCACAAAGACCAAACATCTAAAGATTCTATGGACCCTAGGACACGCAGGAATATCCGGAAATGGACTAGCAGATACAGCCAAAACCGCTACAAGATTACTATTATTTCTCCACACGAATACCCATAACAATAAACTGAAATCATGCCATCTTATACACCAGATGCAGATTAAACCACACCAAATTCACACACGAGCACATTAAAAAAACACCAGCACCAGTCTGCCCTATTGTAACACAAATTCACAGTCTAACACATTATCAACCACCGCCACTATATAAAAAAAAACTAACTACATCACTAAGAACCTCTTCCCCAAGCCAACTCCTCACAAATGTCATTGTAAAAAAACATAAATTTAGTTTATGTGATCCAATTAAAACAAAAAAAACCCTCTTTCATGGGTGGATTTCCTTTTACTAATATTTACAAATATGCCAATACCATATTTAGAGTAGTAAAAACTAGTTATTTGATTTAAAATACTTTTTCTTTTCCATGGATCTCCTTTAATACATTTTTTTAAATATTTTATAATGCCTTTTACTTTTTCTCACAAAAATATCTGACCGTGGTCAAAAGGTGATATTTTTTCAATCTGAGCAGTACGCTGCGAACAACGAGACAAAAACTGGTTTTCATCTATTTTGCTCTACCTCTGAGACCCAAAAGCAGTGTGTGTTGGTCTGATTGACGTTTTGACTCTAATTCGATGTAAAATATTTAATACACTGGAAATATTTAATTTATTTTCCAATCAAATGTGTTTTTTGATCAGAATACTATGCTAGGCTAGGGTCTGTAAAAATTGTATTAGCGTTTTTTTAATTTTGAAGTTTTTCTTACGATTTATCGATTAAACGATAAATATTGAAAATAATTTTTAAAAAAGTATATTTCGGTATATTTTAGAGGTCCGAAGTTAATTTATCGATTATTTTACGGTCACATTGATTTGCACATGTTGCAGATTATTTTAATATTAAAATAAATTCTGCACTCACGTTAATATAAAGTAGTAATGGAGGAATATGCTCGAGAGCCGTGTCCATACAGAATTGTAGACGACTGCGGTGGAGCTTTTGCTATGGGCTGCATTGGCGGTGGAGTATTTCAAGCCATAAAAGGGTTTCGCAACGCACCTACCGGAATAACCCGAAGATTAGTAAGTTTATATAAGGCAAATTTATACGTTGATTTAATATCCTTGTTGAAAATGTTCTATTTTAGCATGTGTTGCTACTATATAGTGTCAGAGACGCGCGTATTAAAATGATAATTTTGATGGATATAATTAGTAACTAAATGGTTTTAATTTTTCATTTAGAAGGAATAAATTTAGAATTTAGAAGAAAAATATTAAAGCTTAATAATATTCTATCTCCGACCACAATTGACTCGTAGGGAACTCTAAAGATTTTTGAACTTAAAAAAGAAGCTTCAATAACAAAAAAAATCAATAAATCTCTTACTTTTCTGTTCAATTGTTTAAATCCAACACGCTTGACGCAGAAAACTTTTACTCGCATTGATCTATCTTCAATCTTTTCAAACCCAAAGAAGCGTACTGTAGTATTTTCAGAAACGGTGGTGGACTACCCGTAATAATTATTCAAGTTCAAACATAAACCAGGAAGCTGCCCTTATAAAACAGATTTAAACCTAGAGTGATCCATACCTAAAAATACCACTTTCTCTCTGTCTCGCACCGTTATCTGGTGGAAAAAAAAACTATGCGTTCTTAAAAAAACAGTCACCAAATGACGAAAACTCTAAATAGAACGCTTTCCACCATGTGGGATATAAAAACTCTAACGCTAAACTTAAAGTCTGTCATAAAAGCAAAACAAACCTCGGACTAAACGTTTACAACAGAGATCAAGCACAACTCAGATCCTATTAAAGCATGGGATATCACCCTTGTCTATCCAAACAAACAACAAACAAATTTTTAGCGAAAAGGCTGTGGTGGTCCCCAGCAACAAGATTCATGAAATATGTTATATTTGCAACTAAATGACGAATAGAAAAATAATTTTCAAAACCGGTAAAACGCTTTATAAAACCTTTCCTCTCAAAAATAAAAAAAATCAAACAAGGATCCTCGTTTTCTTTCATCTGTTTTCTTATAACCTACAACTCACAAAAGTAATATCTCGTCACCTCGTCCTCAACCGTAAAATCTTATATATTGACGGGTCCAAAGGAATTATTTTATACATGAGAATCAAAACCGATTAAACCGGAATTCTACCCTACACCCTCCTTAGTACTTTTAAGAAAGATAATAGGGATCTCTAAAGCTATTTAACTAAACATTGCGCGACAGCCGGATAAAGCCCCTATGCCTACTGTGTTATTTAAAAACTATCAAATATCCTGTTTTCAGAATTGGCAAAACCCAAAAAGCGCTAAATGGGAAAAAAGATTGACAAGCTAGGCCATATATTTAAGGAACTTAAAAAAGTAAAATTTAAAAAAAAATTAAATACAAAATAATTCCTATCGCATGGTTTAAAATTTATTAAGAATGAACTGATACAGAACAATTTTTTTTCTTCGGCTATATGAAGTAGTCTCCTTGCATTCACTTTGGAAGCTGTTCGTAATCTAGTCAGACTGCCGTTCAGACTGTTAATAGACGAGCAAAACAATACATTCACATTAACAATAATGGTAATAATCTGGTTCATTTTTCATTATTATAAAAATAAAATATAAATATATTAATAAAATTTAAAATTAACTATTTACATTAATATTTAACGATTGATAAGTATTAACACATATTATAGTTATGATAAATTTAATAGGGATTTATCGGGTTTTGAAGTCGCATACATGTCAAGGTTTGGTGTAAAGAGCACCACTTGTTACGTCATAATGCATTGTTTTCAGACTTGCCGCCTTGTTCGGGTCTTATCTTATCGTCCTCGCGCCCTTTTTATATCGCTTCAGAATTATTGAAAAGGGTTTTCCAATAGGGACGCTCGGACTTTGACAGCTCATTGCGGCCATGTTGTTTAAGTGACAGATGTCAAATGCATTGTGTTATATTCATTTAGTCTTCCCAAACCAACCTGGAAGGTTACAGTGAGGTACAGCACGTGCAAATCATAAAATTGTTTTTTGAAAATGGGTCTTCAGTTCGAGCAACGTTCCGCGCACTTCTCCATTTTTACGGTCGCGATTATCGTCCTGCCGAGTCGACTATCCGTCGATTGTACAAATTTGAGTCAACTGGATCAGTAAACAATGAGCCGGTTCCCGTGCGTCAATGTAACGCGAGATCTGCCGAGAATATCACCGTTGTGCGCTACAGTGTCCTCGAAAACCCGAGGCAGTCAATTCACAGGATTTCGGCCTTTCCCAGACGACAACTTGGCGAATTTTGCGTCGGGACTTGGGCCTGCACTTGGGCATACAAAATCCAGCTGACGCAGGAGCTTAAGGTTAATAACCATAGACGGCGATACGTGCTACACAGCACACGAGCAATGTCCGGACGCGGTCATCTCGCGCGGAGGCGACGTGAACAGGCCACCAAGATCGTGCGATTTGACCCCTGGACTTTTTCTTGTGCAAACCACCGATGCCCTCAAAGTCAACATACGCCACGCCATCGATCAAATACAGCCCGATTTGTGCGCCAGAGTCATCGAAAATTGGACCTTTCGTGTGCGCGCTACCAACCGAAGCCGTGGCGGTCATTGAAATTATATAATGTTCCATACATAATGAGGTCGATGAACCTTTCGATTAAAAAAAAAATTTCGCAAATATCTCTCCTACATGTATATTTTTTCATTTCAAAGATCAAGCGCCCTTAATGTAAACCCTTTAGAGTTGTCATTAAAAAATTGCTAAACTATTTTCTAGCTAACAGGAAAATCGTATACAGATATCCCTCCAGAATAATTGCGCGCTATTTAAATATAAAATATATGTAAATAAATTATGTAAATTTTGGGGGTTATGTTCCAATATGTTTTTTAAAAATAAAATACATACTAATTAACAGATGCACATATTTTATAACTCAATACATAAATTCAGACTTTCTTATACAATTAAAAACACAAGATATGAATACATATACATATGTACATATTTAAAAATTCAAAAAACAAAATGTAAACAATTATGTGCAAATTTAAAAATTTATAAATAAACTAAAACAAATTAAAGGTTTATTAAAACTTTAATATTATTCTTCCAGATTTTATAATTATGTATTTTCCGATTTGCGTTATACAAGCAAAAATTTCGTTTTGTATTAAAACCTAATTTTTTTCCAAATCGCGTTATATCGAAACCGCGTTATACGAGGGATACCTGTATTTCTTTCCTTTTTAAAAATCCCTAAACTGTGCTTCAATACAAATTCAAAATAGCATTTCCGACTATATTTAAATAATTGAGTTGCTTACTGTGAAACAATAAACAAGTGTGTTTTAAAAACATTCAAGAGTGATATCGCATCTCCTTTCAATCCATTATTCGGCCTGCTATTTATTGCACGTTGGCCGCGCTATATAATAGATGCAGCATTGACTGCTGTAATTAACCATCGAAATCAATAAATAAATAAATTGTGATACTAAAAATAGAAAATAAAATAATAATTCTGGATCGCATTTCACTGCCGAAGAAAATTCGCTTTTTCGAATCCGAATCCGAACGCTTTATGTTCGTCTTAGTGAGTTGAACCTTACAGAGCTTCGGAGCGAACTGCCACCTACTTTGGCGATATGGCGAGTAAATCAAGGATTACTTTTGACCCGGAGGTGGTAGTCTTCTGCACTACTTCGCCGCCCGCTACCTTGACTTACACTAAACTTACACTTTTCACTTCATGATAGCTTGTTGTAACGTTCCGAAGATTTTGTCGAGATTTCTATAGTGCGTCTCCTCGTCTTTGCTGAAGATGATGATGTCGTCGATGTAATAAAAGGAGAAGTCAGTCTTTTTTATTTCGGATTCCTTTAAAGGACCTAGTACTGAGAACAATTTGTTGTCGCCGAGTTGTGCTAGGACTTCATTGATTTTTGGGATAGGATACTATCCCCTATGGTGACCATATTGATTTTTCGGCAATAAATTACTATTCTATATTTTTTGTTACTAGATAGGTCGACATTTTTTTTTGCACGATCCATACAGGTATACAACCTGGTAGGAAATAAGAGCTACATCTGAATTACCCACTATATTGATTGTTATGGTAAGTAATATATCGAAATATTTCGGAGTTTCCTCAAATAGAATTTAAATAAACGCAACTTGTTCAAATTAAAAGCAAACCACAGCAAACAAATATAAGTTCGAATGTCAAATTACTTGAAAGTTCAACGGAACAAAATCAAAACCTATACTCTGCAGTCGAAGATGAAGGCTTATCTCAATCTGAAATTCAGTTCACTTTCAGAATTCAGGCAAATAAGGAAAATAAAGAAAAAATACAAAACAAACAACAAACTATAAAAATTACTCTTGTGCTTTGTCCTCTCGTTTGCCATTTCTATTTAATATAGTTTTACTCTTCTTATTTAAATTGTTTTTTCTTCAATTTTTTAGGCCTACCGTAAAAGTTTTATTTATGCGCGAGTTTCTTCAGCACTTATGACAGCGAAAGTTATCCCAACTTCTTAGTTCGAATCGCGTACTTAGTAAATCGTTTTTTATATCGCAACGCGAAACTTCGCTGTCCGTGCTAGGGCGCCAGTGAAAGAGTTCATTTCAATTAAAACAAGAAAATAACCTTTGTATCTTCCGAGAAAAAACTGAAAATCCAAAAAACGACGAGAGTGAACGGTAGGCCTTTTTGGTTGGAAAATTTATAGACCACCTCCCGCCCAATCGATCGAGGGACGCTGTCATTTATCGCACGGCTTGAATCGCGAAAGAAATGATTTTTTTAAATTTATTTGCGTCGGAATCTATTCAGTACATTTTAAATATGACCGGGCGATGGAGATGGCAGATTAGATTATGGTACATATATCCTTAACTAGATTAGATTTAATAGTAATTTCAAATTTAAATTAAATGTATTTTTACTGATTTAAGGGAATATTCTGGGCATGATTTTGAGGTGTTTTTGGGGTGTCGCATTAAAAAGCGGATCAATATTTTTAAATTTTGTTTGTTAATTTTTAATCACATTAAAAAAGTTGAACAAAATAACACAATTAAGAGTTAAAATTGCTGATAATGCTGATATAATTGATTGATCGACAATACACTAATTAAAATAACAGTAGTCGAAGGCACCGGCATTTCTTAGTTAAGGGGTAATATCCACCAAATTTTTTTTTAAATTGTTTTTTATTGGCTTAAATCATGCTAAAACTATCGTGGAATCAAAATCTACAACGCCAAAATACAGATCTTAACTCAAAAATAGTTTTTCTCAAAACCATGTTTTCAAAATTGGCGAGCAGTAGATCTGAAAAAGTTTACATCCGATTGGCTTGAAATTTTGTTGTTTTTGTTAAAGGTGGAGTTGGACACGACTTCTACAGCACGCCGTGAAAGAACTTTTTAAAAATAGCGGTTCACGGCAATCGCTGCACTGCCGCCATTTTGTAACAAAAATAAAAAAATGTTATCTATTCAAGAGTTGCTTAATCCAATGATATACTATTTATATGTATACCTTACATCTTAAATTTAATTTTAAAAAAAATCATGAAAAAAGCTTTGTTTTATTGAGCAATTGGTGGATATAACCCCTTAAATTTTTTAAACTACTTTATCAATTATATTCAATAGATAAATAAAATATATATTCACATTTATTTAAAAATTTCGTTTAAGGTCGGAAGTATGACGTCTATAAAAACTCGGTCTCCCGTCATCGCAGGAAATTTTGCTGTTTGGGGTGGAATGTTTAGTACTATTGATTGCACACTCGTGCATTTACGAAAAAAAGAAGATCCTTGGAACTCGATAATAAGCGGTGCTGCAACTGGAGGAATATTGGCTGCAAGAAATGGTATGTATATTCAATTTCATTCATTAGCTATCAACCGTATTATTTATGGTTTTAAAACGCCATTTGAAACACCTCATGCTAATAAATACCTTCTGCTCAAATATAAACGAGACTTTATCCATAACTCGACAAGGACGTGACATATGGCCATACTTTTTTTTGCTTAGATTGGCAGGACTGCTATATGTTTACATGTCAAGTTTGAGCGCGATCTGTCACATAGTTTTTTTTTTACGGCACTATAAACAAGTAAACCTCGAGTGTGTTGAGCAAAGAGTTTGTTTGAATTTCGAACCAAATTTCGTGTGCGGAGTCGTTGCGAATATTGGAAAAGGCTTATGGTGAATCTATTCTATCGAAAATACGACTGGTACAAAGCTTTAAAGGATGGTTAAGAAACTGTCGAAGACATGCCTCGTTCCGGACGTCCTTCGACGTCTAACACTGAGGATAACATCAAAAAAGTGAAAAAAGTGTTCAAAAATCGTCATGCGAGTGTTAGAGAAATAGAACACAAGCTAAACATCAGCCGTTTTTTTTTTTTTTTTTTTTTTGTTATCATTCTTATTTTATATTTAAAATCTGTCCGAATGGACAATCATTAAATGATTTGGCGGTGACATTAACTTAAGGGGGGTACATGGAATGTACATCATATGAGTCTGACTTAGGTGTCTATTGGTGGGGGAGGTCAAGCGGGTGTTTCCTTTTCAGGCGTCTTAGGGATAGGCTGTTTTCTAGGAGCTTGATGGCTAGGTGGTTGGGGTGATTGTCCAGTCTTTTTGTAAATCTTTCACTGTGTCGGGTGATCTCCTCTGCTACCGAAGGAATTCCAAGCTCTTTGTGGATTATTGCGTTTTCGTAGTACGGATGAGCGTTAGATAATGTTCTCAGACATTTATTCTGAAACCGCTGTATTCTGATGCGGTTGGAAAAGCTTGCCGTGCCCCACAACTGAATCCCATAGGTCCAGATTGGCTTCAGCACTACGTTGTATGTGAGTAGTTTGAATTTTTCCCTGAGCTTGGATCTTCTGCCCAGGAGCCAGTGAAGTTGCCTGAGTCGTAGGTCGGCCTGGTTGCGCTTGTTGATTAGGTGTGGACGCCATGTGAGCCTGCGGTCCAGGGTCAGCCCTAGATATTTGGGAGTGTCATTCGTTGGAATGGTTTCCCCGTTGAGTGTGACGGGGGGGCAATCCCCCCTGCGTAATGCGAAGGTTGTGTGGGAGGATTTCTCCGCGTTTACCACGATGTTCCATCGTTTCAGCCATGGATCTAGAGCATCCAGTTGTCTTTGTATGATGGCTGATGCATCCTGCGGATTCTTGGCGGAGGCTAGGAACGCGGTGTCGTCCGCGTATGTAGCTACTGTGAGGTTCCGAGAGGGGGTGATGGGAAGGTCCGCTGTGTAGAGTGTGTATAAGATGGGTCCAAGAACACTGCCTTGAGGTACTGCTGCTCTTATAGGCCTAGGCGTGCTGATTGATGATCCGCATCTCACTCGGAATTCTCTTTCCTCTGTGTACGATTTGAGGAAGGCGAAGTGGGAACTTGGACGGTTGGATTTAATTTTGAACAGGAGTCCAGGGTGCCAGACTCTGTCAAACGCCTGTTTAACATCCAGCATAACGGCGCAGCAGTACTTCTTCTTTTCGAAGGCCTCTAGTATGCACTCAACAAGCCGGTGGCATTGCTCTGATGTTCCATGAAGGCGTCTGAATCCAAACTGGTGATCAGGGATCAGTCCGGCCTCGTCTAAAACTGGCAGTACTCTACGTAAAAATATTCTTTCAAGTATTTTAGACAGGATTGCCAGCAAACTAATCGGACGATACGATGCTAGATTGGCTTCAGGTTTTCCAGGCTTGAGGAGGACAATTATTTCCGCACGCTTCCACACTTTCGGGAAGTACCCTAGACGGAGGCAGCTGTTAAAGATGTTAGCCAGCCTTTGGGAACAGATTAGGGGCAACATTTTCAGTGCTGTTGCATCAATTCGGTCAGGACCTGGTGACTTGCCATTTTTTAAGGAGGCGATCTCCTGCACAATCTCCTCTGGTTCGACGGGCTGTATTGGCGTGCCAGGAGCACTTGGGCTCTCTACGAACCTTATGATTGCAGCTCTCTCTTCGGCAGTGCATCTATCGAAAGGTGAGAAAGCACTATGTAAATGGTCGGCAAAGGCTTCTGCTCTTTCGATCTCAGACCGACACCAGGACCCGTCCACTTTGCGCACGGGTGATATCTTCTTAGCAGGTCTTTTAATGTGCCTCGTGACATTCCACAGATTGTGCTGCGGGTCTCCAGGTTCCAGCTCCTTGAGGAATCTATGGAAGGAGTCCTGCCGTAGGATGGTTAGCTTGTCCTTCAGTTCCTTGGTGGCACGATTAAGTGCTGTCTTGTCCCTGGGATTGCGCGATGAAAACCAGACTCTTCTGAGGCGCCTTTTTTCGGCCACGAGGGCCGCGATTTCAGGAGACCACAAGTGCAAGTCTCTTTCAGGTGTTCTCTCAGCCGTGAAACAGCTCGTTTGATTTTGACGGATAATTTGGGCATGAGACGCGTCCATGCTAGGCTTGTTCCAAAAGAGCTCACGCGCCATCGCATAGAGCTGTACTTATGAACGATTTTTAGTGCAAAAACTAGTTCAATACCATCGATCAACCACCGTATTCACAGGATTTGGCCCCATTTGACTTCTTTTTGTTCAAAAAACTCAAGTTACCACTCCGTGGGACTCGTTTCGACTCGATAGAGTCCGTAAAAGAAAATTCGAAGAAGGAACTCAAGGCGATCCTCGACAGCACCTACAAGGCATGTTATGAAGATTGGAAAATAAGGTGGCATAGGTGTATCGCCTCTAATAGTGACTATTTTAAAGGGGATGAAATAAATATTGAAGAATAATTAAACTTTTTTTTTATTGAGCCAGTCTCGTTTAGGTATATTTGAGCAGAATGTATATACACGGTGCGTTCCAAAGTAAACAGGACTTTTAAAAAATAGACAGAACCAATGGTTTTATCGGCAAAATCAATTAATTTTATTCAAAATTATCTGCTCCTGCTTCAATACAGCTTTTTACACGGTCCAAAAGTTTGTCGAACGAGTGTTTTAGCTCGTTGCCCGGTATGGCCGCCAGTATGCCGGTGCAAGCCTTTTGAATGGCCTCCACGTCTGCATAACGCTTTCTTTCATCGGCAAATGCATTTTTCCGAAAAGGTAGAAGTCGCACGGTGCCATATCAGGTGAATACGGGGAGTGGTTGATCGTTAAAATGTGATTTTTGGTCAAATAATCGGCCACAAGCGTCGATCGATCGATCGGTTTTAAGAGATTGGTAGAACACCCTTTTTGAAAATTGTACAAATCGGACTGAATCTTACATTATGCAGAAGAGGATTTGTATTGAAGGTTTTGTTTTGTAGTGTGGTTGTAAAAAGCTTTGGAAAAGTGATGATAGAATCTGATTTTTCCCATTTTTTTTCCACAATTTTCCCAATTTTCGACCACATTTGGGAGAGGCTCGAAGTTTCTAGAGATAGGGAGAAAAGTTTATGAAGACATAAGCACAATGGCTTAGCGCAGTTCTTCAGCACACTGCCTGGATCGCCATCGGTACGTGGCGAATAGGCTGGTTTTAATTTCAGGAAATTCGATAACAAACTGCTTTCGGAGAAAGATGGTCTGCAAATAAGATTTGATAATTAAATATTATTTTGTTATTACATATTTTAATACCCGGGCGATAGCCGAGTGGGTAAGTGGGATCTACTCGGTTGAGAGCATCAGCGGTGCTGCCCGGGGCGGGTTCATATATCCCGGTTACACAAACAGACTAGAACTAAAACGGCACAACAACACAACAAAAATGAAAAACAAAGAACACACTAAAAACTCCCTGAAGGCCTCAGATGCTCTGGCACTAAGTATTGTACCTCCTGAATTAAATTTCTAAGATACAATTAAATAATAACATATTTTAATATATTATATTATTTTAAAATTTTATGGAATGCCTTAGGTGAGATTTTTAAATAAAATTATTTCTTGTGACATTAAGTGGTTTATTGATTTATTCTTAACTATCGATTTTATAATTATTTCTTGGTTTTCTATTTTTTCTAGGTTTCAAAGTTTTACAAAATACAGAAGTGCTGTTTTATTCTGAAAAATCGAGACTTTGAAACATTCCATAATGTTATTTGTTTATACATTTAGTTGAAAAGGGTTAACAAACTTTAATCGCGCCCACTGTGTGGCAATTGTATGTAGATTATTTGTTCTTTTAGTAGCCTAAGCTATTTGTGCAAGCTAATGGCCATCTCGATGCTAACTGATTGGTTATTTGAATACAAATTTTAAGAGCGTTCGACAATGAAGTTATTTTATTTATTCTTTGTTCTAGCTTTTTGTTGACTATAATTGATGATTATTATTGTCTATTAGGATGTTTAGATTTTGCTTAGACATCACCAGTTCATCGTGATCCGGGCTTTCGGGTGTGCACTTCAGACTTAACCAATTTAAAGATCTTGCCTATCGTGACCGGGGGAATGCTGTGTGGTAATTGGAATGGTGGAGTTTTTTTCATGGTGAAGGGCTATGTTTACGACTATTTTCAGTATGGTCATGTATTATGTTCAATCACCGCAATGGCGCATTCCTTTGTATTTCCAGAATTCTTCGCTCCTGTTCTGTTTCGTTTGTCAAGTCTTCTATCCTGGACTGATTAAATCGTGTTTTGAAATTTTCCCATTATACTTCGGTCGTGTAAATGCTGTTTATTACAGAGGGGCCTAAATGTTTTAAGAGTTAGGTCAGGAGCTTTTCTAATTTAGCATAATTTTGTATAAAACTTCTGTAGTAGACGGAGAGGCCGAGGAAGAACCTAAGTTTTAAGGTTGGATTTGTGCTACTCGGATTTGTTTCTATTTCTCTATCGGTGAAAACAAATCCGAGAAATTCGAATTTGTTTTTCATAAATTCGCATTTGTCCAACTGGCATTTCATTTTGGCCTCCTGTGGAGTTTGAATTATAGCCAAAAATTTAATGCGCGTTTCATCAACTTTACTTAATATGATTATATATATTTAAATAACACATATTTATTATAAATATCTTCTCGAGGTATGCGCGTTGGAAAATTGCTGGCGCATTTTTTACGGCGAGTGGAAGTCGTGTAAATTCATATTTTCCGTTGTTAACTATTAAAATTTCTTATCAATATCTTCTCGAGCATACCTCGTTGGTAAACTGCTGTCGCATTTTTTACGCCGAGTGGGAGTCGTGTAAATTAATATTTTTCGTTGTTAACTGAGAAGGCGGTATTTTCAAGTCTAAAAGAGAGATCACTTTTGTTTCCCAATTGCGTAAGAATCTATTTTGTTTCGGGAATGGGTTATTTATCTACTATGTTTATTCCAAGTTTACGGTATTCAACAACTATGCGATATTTCAATCCAAACTGGTGAATTATACGGGGACCGGAAGGTCCTATGAAGCCGTCTTCGGAAAGTTCTTTAACTTGTTTGTTTAGTTCGTTTTTCAGTTTCATAGGTTACTGATAGAAATTAACGTAAACTGGTGTATCGGACGATGTTCGGATCGTTGCCTTTAAGTGAGTTATGTAGGTCCGTTTCTTACTATAAGGTCTGCAAATAACTTGAGTAAAATGTTAAGCTTAGCTGTGTCGGACAAATGGGATGTTCTAGGAGTAATTGAATTTACTTCTTCACATCTGTTTTCTTCAATTTGAATCCCGATACCGGTCAAGGTTTTTTTCTAGTTTTGATTTGAGAATAAATTTGCCAAAATGGCATCACAAGATTTTAATGTGTAATTAACATCTAAAATATGGAAAAGGTATGGAAAAGTAGAGGGTGGGTTTTTAGAGTACTGCCGTCTACGAAGACAGAGTAGACAGGTGACTCGTTTTAAATTGGGTTGTGTAAAAATTTTGGTTGCATATACTTTCTATTTGAACCAGTATCTATTTATATTCTAATGAATTTTCTATTCCTCATCTGTAGTATGAAGTATGGAGAGATGAATATTCTATTTTAAAAATTACGCGATGCGTCGTTATAATAATCGTAGGGGTCGTTGTTGTCAGCGTAGACTTCGACCATCTGTCCCACATATTCATCTAAACTGTCGAAAATATCACAAATACGTTGTTTTTAGATGAAACATAGCTTGGTACTTTTTTGAAATCCATTTTCTAAGAAAACGCCCTAATTTTGCAGTTCATATAAGAATTTGCCAAGTATATCCGATATTTGCAATTTAACTGCAAGCTGTCCTTTTGAAACCTTGGTACAAAATTTCAATAGATAGATAGGAAAAATATTTAAAACTTTTCATCTTTTTTTAAACGCTTCTATAAAGCTTGACTACCGCTAATCGATATTCTCATATTTATCAATATTTAAATTGTTATTTTTAGGTATTCCAGCAATGGCAGGTAGTGCCGTCATAGGAGGTGTTCTTTTGGCACTTATTGAAGGTGTTGGAATATTATTTACGAGGATATCTGCGGATCAATTTAAAAATCCAATGCCACCGACGGAGGATCCTGCTGTTCTTGGCGACCCAGCTACCAATTTTTCATTTGGACAAACTGAAAAACAGTTTCAATAGTATACTACTATACTAAAATAATAATACTACTAATACTAATAAATAAAGATTCTTATAATGTTACCCCACTTTGTCATTTATTAAAATGTTTGTTAGCTTACAGGGGAAATCAGCTATATGAGTTAACAATATGAACTGTCATTTAACTGTAAGGGTATAAAAAGTTCGTCTCCGCCGGAAGTTGTACGTGTATTCAATTGGTAAAAAATTGGTGTATTATTATATTATATTGTATATATTATTTTTTGGTGCGGCTTTCGCTGCATAACGTACACCTCCCCGTGAACCGGACGAGGGGCGCTGCCGTTTATCGTATGGCACGAAACGCGGTGATATACGTAAGAATGGTAGCGGCGGTATGGTTGTCAGAGGCGCACACTTCAGCAGTACAGCAGTATAACAGAAATACAAACGCCGAGGAAAGAGTGAGGGAGTCGTATTTGAGTCGTCGTACACGACAGTCGTTGAGCAGTCGTCGGGGAGTAAGTCGAAGTAAAGTCGTAAAGCAGAAGCAGTGGCGCAGCATCTTGTCGATCGTCTCAGTCGTATTAAACTTATATTTCATACACCGAAACCTTTTTTTGTATTTTATTCTTGGACTGAGGCATATAATAAAAATAATCATGTAATTCTACATATATGTAGAAAGGATAACGAGGACGCTTGTGACTCTAAAAGGTGGGAAAAACCGTAGGAAACCGTCCTAATCATCTGATAAATTTAATCTCTCCCCTAATTATTCCTATCGTTTACCGTACATAAATAACATATATGTTTCTGAATTCCACGGAAGGGTACATAAGACGTATTGGCCTCCACCACAACACCCTGGCGAGAAGGCTAACCCACAAACCATGAAAAAGAAGACTGAAAAAATATTACCCACAAGATCTTCTTTCCATATTTTTTTAACAAATTATGATGTCAAATAATTTTTTTATATTATAATAATGTAATTGCAATTTAATGTAATTAATGTAATGTAAATGTTAATAGTTTACCAGATGTCCAGTATATGTTGACATACCTTTCAGGAAATTTTTTATATAGTATAAAGCACGGCATTTTGTTCATGAAAAACACACGTGAAGAAGAAAAAAATTCTCTTTCACCAAGACAATGAACCGTGTCAAAATCGATCGCAACGATGACCAATTTGCACGAATTGGGCTTCGAATTGATTCCGCACCCACCGTATTCTCCAGATTTGGCCCCCAGCGACTACTACCTGTTCGCAGTCCTGAAGAAAATGCTCGATGGAAAGAAATTTGGCTCGAATGAAAAGGTGATCGCCGAAACTGAAGCTTATTTTGAGGCCAAAGACAAATCGTTTTACAAAAAAGGTGTCGAAATGCTAGAGCGGCGTTGGCCTGATTGTATCACTCTTGAAGGGATGTATGTTGATGAATAAAATCGAATTCTGCAAAAAAAAGGTGTTTTTTCTTATAATGTACGTATGCCATGTATCGGTCAAAAGTGAGCTGGACAACTCACGTTGAAGACGGTTTGCCGTCAATTTGTCGCGTGTATTGTAAACATCGAATACTCTTTGTTTTAATAATCTTGTATAAATATATAATATATAAAAATAAGTCGGGTTTTCCTACCTGACGCTATAACTCCAGAACGCACACCGGTTTGCACGGTTTTGGATTCGTTGGAAAGGTTTTGGTCTCCGTGAGGTTTATAGCAAAGAAAATTCAGAACAGAATTTCAATAGAAAAGCGGGAAAATCTTTTCAAATGCATCTCTGATACAAAGCATGCTGTGCGCGATACATTGTTTGAGAGCTACTCATTGTTCTCTAATCAGTTAATTTCATGTGACAACCCGATATTGTGTTCACTGTGAGATTGTGAAAAAAGTAAAAAAAAAGTTATTCGTTTCCTAACATTTTTATTGGAAACCATAAAATCAATCAAGTGTATTGTGCAAATTTTTATACAATTTCAACAGCAGGCATTTGTCTTTAAGGTGGTAAGTTGAACTGTGTAAATTATGAGGATCGGGTACTTGAGGTTAAATTCACTACTCTGTTCACAGTTGAAAATGCCTAGAGGACGACGTGCGAACATCGGCTGCCGCTCAAGACATGCAAGCTAGCAACAAGTGTATTCACAGAACTTAAGCGAAGAAAGACAAAATATAATAAGAGAAAATACCCGATTGAGACAACGCGTGAGTACATGAAGATCATTGCTATCATACAATCGCTTGGCATTCCAATATGATCCCACTGCGAACTACAGTGATGATGAAAATTTAGATATTGGACCAATGACGACTATATGCCGATATTGCAATGCGTTAAAGTTGAAAAGAGGACAAATATATCATTTGCATGGTTCAATGGTGCCAACACCAGATGAACCGCATCAATTTCTGCAAATATATTTCATTTCGTCGATGTTGGGTCAGCTGAATGGGCGGTGCAATATATAAGAAACACAACAGTTAAATAGACGAATTATTAAACAGTTGCAAGGATTTACTAATAATAGTGTGGTTATATGTTCAAAACAGCATTCGATCGAATGGTATCGGATACGCACAAATGCATCATAACAGCGGATTGTACCCCAACAGGTCAACATGTGCGAAGATTTAATGCACCCACCGTTAATGATGTTGCTGTAAATATTGTTGGCGATCCAACTAAATTGCGACAAATTATCCTTCAGCGAATAAGCAATATCATGCTTCGTTTAAACGAGACACATCGTTTCTACGATGCGTTACAATATCCAATCATTAATTGGCAAGGGCAAGACGGATCGACATCACGTTGAAGATGGTCGATCAATTATAGGTACAATATTCACACACTAATTATTGGTATTATTGGTATTTTGGTTTCCATTAATTTTTGCATTTTCAGGCATATCAACGAACAAGAATCTAAGCGCAATGAATTACTTTGGGTATCGTATGATGATTCGTACACATGAGGAGAATGTCATTCTGAAGTGCCGTCGTCTATTCCAGCAATTCGCTACCGACATGTATGCCAAAGTCGAAACCGAACGATTTAACCAGGCTACGATCTGAGGACGATGCTACGAGATGCTATTCATTCAGGTGGATATTTTCAGAATATTGGACGTCTGACGATTCTCGCATCATCTTATATCGAAAGCCCACGCCGCATGCACGAATACGCTATGACGTACGTTCGAAATTTTAAAACTCCGGATTTATTAGTTACGCTCACATACAATCCGAAGTGGACGGAAATTGAACGTGAGTTGGAAACGTGCCAAAAATCGCAAGATCGCCATGTCATAATCGCCAAAGTATTTCCGCAAAAACTCAAGGTTATGATGGACGTGCTTACTAAGTATCCAGCTTTTGGTGACGCACGTTGGTTTATGATATGTACTCGGTGGAATGGCAGAAGCGTGGACTACCGCATGCTCATAACCTAATTAGGTTGCTGAACAAATTACATTCAAATGAAGTGGATGACACCATATTAGCTGAAATTCCTGATCCAGTCACTAATCCCCATCTACACGACATTGTGCTGACACAGATGGTGCATGGACCGTTCGGTGCGTTAAATCTATTATCGCTTTGCATGGCTGATGGAAAGTGACGAAACGATATCCGCGACCGTTAGTTCCTGAAACAGTCAAAGGGAACTATGGATATCCATTTTATCGTCGGCGTCAAAGGTTCAAGTTCCGCTGCTGTCACGCTATTTGAAACACACGCAAACGTTGAGAATTGTCATTCGGCGAAATTAATCAAATGTTTGTGCAAGTACGTCACAAAAGTCAGCGACATGGCTGTGTTTGGTGTTGCATCGGAAAATGCGTATGACGAAATCAGCAAGTTCCAAATGGGCAGATACGTCAGTACGAATGAAGCATATTATTATGGCGATTATTATCATTTTATTTTCCTTTTTCCGCATCGATACTCGAACAGTGCGGACATGTTTTTTTTTCTGTGCTCTGAAAATATACAAAATACTCAAAGCGAAAAGTGAAT
Organism: Drosophila vallismaia; assembly: GCA_035047325.1. Lineage (NCBI taxonomy): Eukaryota > Metazoa > Arthropoda > Insecta > Diptera > Drosophilidae > Drosophila > Drosophila vallismaia. The sequence goes on from JAWNPU010000073.1 coordinate 649,460, forward strand.
AACTACCAACAATTTACCACAAAAATTGAGCGAGAAGACGCTCATTGCAATGTATATCATTATTAGTTATTATTAATAGTTGTGCAAACTCCCAGCTATTGAACAACTATAATATTTCAAAGAAAATTAACAAACAAAAACCAAGCCACAAACTCTCACAATGAGTCAAAACGACATTCGGACTCGACGTCAACAAGAGCAATACAAACGTCGTCTCCCATCGATACGAAACAACGCGTATTTCTCATTTGTGTCTTCGCAACCCGCGGAAGTGCATAAAATAAATGCAAACGTCGATCGGTCACGGTCAATCACCCCCAACCCGACACATGAACTTATGCCAACAATGAACGAAAGATAGCGTTCTTGCTCAACGGCAATACCAACGATGTGCCAAAGAGAACTGACCTCTCCCACGGCAACCAAAACGTCGAACACATTAACCACTGCAACGGTATCAACCGTACGCACTGCAACGCTCGTTTCTGCTGAATTAGCAACAATGCCAAAAATAATGCAAACTGGGTTGGATCACTACATCCAAATTAAAAGAAAATTGAGCCCACAACAAAATTCTGCGGCAGGCAATAAAATAAAAATCAATCGCCACACTCTAGGTCAGCGAACTGAGAGAGTCCAACAGATTTGGAATACTGGCAGATATTGATATGGATCTGCCCGCAGCACTGCCGAAGGGAATACAAAGAAGCCAAAGCCTCCAACTTTATACATCTGTGAGAAAAGCTCGAATAATCTGGTTAAAAATATAATTGAACTTGTTGGAAAAGTCAATTTTCACATAATACCCCATAAAAGGGCAGCATCAACAAAACCAATATCCTGGTAAAAACTAAAGAGAACTTTAGGACGTCTGCCCGCCTCCATAACGCACAGAATACCCTTATACAATCAAAAATATCCCCAGAAGACTTTTTCGCAACGGCAAAGAGGTCCTCATTTGGTCCTGCGACCACCTTCCAAAATGTGACCTTCGCAAACGTCCTAAAATACGGACAATCAGCACCAAGCTCTACGACAACAACTCTGCATGCTGCCCAAACTGATCCGACACCGAATCTCTCATCATCGATGCAAGAACAAAGTAGCTTTAAAACTTTGATGCATGCTCTGCAGTAGCAGATGATCGAATCCATGTCCTTCATGAGGACTACCATTCAAGACCTTATGAGGAACCAAAACGGCGTTTCATGGCATGAGCTTGAGATAACTCAATTCCTGCATGACAATCATATTGACGTCCTGCTACTGTCAGAAACAAATCTCACTTCTAAGTAGAACTTTTAAATAAGTGGCTTTTTGTTCTACGGAACAAATCATCCAGATGCACATGGAAAAAACTACTTTCAGGCCACATCCATAAATGTACATATAGGATGCGGCAATCTTACCTTCGCAGCGGTATATTGTCCCCCTCGATTTAATGTATCCGAACAAGAAGTTCTGGACTTCTTCAACACCCTAGGGGACCACTTTATTGCTATGATTACAGTGACCACAAAACACAAAGTTTAAAAAATGCCTTACAAAATCTCTCTAATGCGCCGTTTCACAGCTTGATCTATGGGTGATGCAGACATCGTCAGCAAACGTGTCCAGCATGGCAGACGGATTGTCTGGTTGCGACATATCACCACTGTAGAGGTAGTACAGGAGCGGCCCCAGGACACTACCTCGGGGTAGTTACCAGCCTTCGCTTCGTATTTGGCAGAGACGACCGAATGGAACCGAAACGCGAACTGCCTTCCCTCAAGGTATGACCTCAGTAGGTGGAAATATGGGGCAGGTAGTCTCTTCTTTATTTTAACCAGTAAAGCTGTGTGCTAAACTCGGTCGAACGCTTCCTTGATGTCTAAGAAGAGGGGATTGCAGAATTGTTTCCGGTCAAATGCCGTCAGTACGTACAATGACCAGCTCGGAACCCGAACTGGTGTTCAGGAGTAATCCCCTGAGTGTCCATAATCCTAACAATCCGGGCAGCAATCAGTCTCTCAAACACCTTCGAAATCGAAGGGGGAGACTGATCGGTCGATAGGACGCGGGGTCCATTGCCGATTTGCCCGGTTTGTGGATCATAGTTATTAATACGAGCCTCCACTGTGCAGGAAAGCATTGCAATCTCACTAAGGCGTTGAACAGCAACGCTATGTAGAGAATTGCGTGACTTGGTAATGCCGACTTGCCCGGTTTGCGGATCATAGGTATTAATGCGAGCCTCCACTGTGCAGGGAAGCATTGCAATCTCACTAAGGCGTTGAACAACAACGCTATGTAGAGAATTGCGTGACTTGGTAATGCCTTTAGTGTGGCGTTGTATATAGTATCATGGCCAGGTGCTCTGCTGACATTTAAGCGAGCAATAAGTTCGGATATATAACTGGGAGCAAAAGGCCTAATAGACAGGTCCATTTGGAGCGCTTGAGACAGCCTGGCATGCGTTTCGCTTACTTGATCCGAGCTCCCTAGCTTTATTCGCGGATTAGAAGCTGGATCGCGTTGGTGATCGGGATACCTGATGCTGCGGGCTTCCAGGACGGAGTGTGTGCTGCCATTTTTGCTGCTGTCTTGACTTTGCTGGTGAACAATTCAACGGCGTTTTCCAAGTCATCCCCAGAGTTGAACTCAATATCGAGGTGCAGAGATCTATCCTTTGATGAGTTAAAGGTTGCTTCGCTTGGTTATCAGCCTCTTCGTCGTCGGGTATGCCATAGCGGCTGCGTCCAGCATGATTATTAGCGGTAGGTGGTCGGAGCTGAGCTCAACGACATACCGTATATTAAGGTGGATACCCAGGATCTTGTCAGGGCAAAATCGATGAAGAAAGGAGAGCCTCGTCTGCCAGGCGGGTACGGTGTGGGGCCACCTGTGGCAAGACAGTTCACCTCAGTGCTCAGGGCAAGATTCGCTAGCGCACGACCTCGTTGGTTACACCTTCTTGCACCCCAAAGCCAGTGGGACGCGTTCCAGTCAGCCGCCACAATATACCTCGAGCAGTTATGGTCCAGAATGTCGGTAAACTCCTCCGTAGTCCATGCAAATCTCGGTGGGCAGTAGATTGCTCCAAAGTTAATGGTGCCAAGTACGTATTTGTTTGTGTGTGTTTAACTGAAGATTATTAAATATTAAATATCGAAGGCACATGATTAAAATCTAATTATATCTTAAAAAAAAACCAAAATCTTCGTTATTTTTAAAAGTGAATTAAGTAAAAGGTGCTAACAAAACAAAAAAGTTTTAACTTGAAATCAAAGAATTAAGGTATTTAAAGTAAATGACATAACGCACTTCTACTGCAAAAAAATGTAGAGTGTTCATTTTTAGGAAAACATGCGAAGTTTCCATGTGATACTGCCCTTAGATTTGTTTTGACAGATGATTGGTTCTGACCTGTTTGACATCGTGTTGAGAATCGAAAGTTTCGGCTGTAGCTCCACTACTGATGAACACCCCACCGGCAGGCCCTCTGATGCAGTCACAGAGGACAATGTCAAAAAAAAAATACATGAAATGGTATTGCGTGACCGGAAAGTAAAGGTGCGCGAGCTACCAGATGCTACAAAGTTTATTTTGGGCAAGATTCTGCATACGAAAAAATTATCAAGCCAAAAACATACACGTGAGAGAACTTTGAAAGTTTGTGCTTGCTAATGCGGAAGCGGGTGGAATTTTGGCGTCCATTGGTAGCTGTTGGTGAATCCAGAATCCACTAGTACACACCAGAGATTAAAATGAGTTCAATGGACCGCAGCCGTGGAGGTGCAATTATCGCAATACCACTGCTGTAACAGATTTTTAAGTGGGATGTATTGGCGATTTGATTTAATTAAAGCTCAAAAAGGATTAACTATAGAAAAGCTTCAACAATTTTTCGGTCGCTGGTTTTGAATCATCCTTATCATTTCCCAAATAAAAGAAAATCTTTTATATTCATATTCTGCATCAATACTCGAACAGTGCAGACGTGTTTATTTTCTGTGCTCTGAAAATATACAAAATACTCAAAGCGAAAAGTGAATAACTACCAACAATTTACCACAAAAATTGAGCGAGAAGACGCTCATTGCAATGTATATCATTATTAGTTATTATTAATAGTTGTGCAAACTCCCAGCTATTGAACAACTATAATATTTCAAAGAAAATTAACAAACAAAAACCAAGCCACAAACTCTCACAATGAGTCAAAACGACATTCGGACTCGACGTCAACAAGAGCAATACAAACGTCGTCTCCCATCGATACGAAACAACGCGTATTTCTCATTTGTGTGTTCGCAACCCGCGAAAGTGCATGAAATAAATGCAAACGTCGATCGGTCACGGTCAATCACCCCCAACCCGACACATGAACTTATGCCAACAACGAACGAAAGAGAGCGTTCTTGCTCAACGGCAATACGAACAATGTGCCAAAGAGAACTGACCTCTCGCACGGCAACCAAAACATCGAGCTCATTAACCACGGCACTCGCAACAACTACAAATACTGCAACGGTATCAACCGTACGCACGGTGGCTACTGCAACGCTCGTTTCTGCTGAATCAGCAACAATGCCAAAAATAATGCAAACTGGGTTGGATCACTACATCCAAATTAAAAGAAAATTGAGCCCACAACAAAATTCTGCTGCAGGCAATAAAATAAAAATCAATCCCAAGACCCAAGAGTCCAACAGATTGGAATACTAGCAGATATTGATATGGATCTGCCCCGCAGCACTGACGAAGCGGACAAAAAGAAGCCAAAGCCCCCAACTTTATACATCCGTGAGAAAAGCTCGAACAATCTGGTTAACAATATAATTGAACTTGTTGGAAAAGACAATTTCCACCCCATAAAAGGGCAGCATCAACGAAACCAAGGTCCAGGTTAAAAATTAAGAGAACTTTAGGACTCTTACATACTACTTAAGCTCAGAGATCATGCAGTCATTTTTACGATAAGGGTTTAAATGCGAAAACGTTCTTTAACATCCTGAACAAAGACAGGGAACCGCAACGACTCTTAAAAGTCGAGCTGGAACCTAACATTAAAGCTATCAGGAAAATGAAGTGCATCCTTTTTACAAGTTACAGTTTCTTCTGCATCGTAGAATTACTGTAGAAGAACCACACAAGCGCAAAGGCCCCGTCCTTATGCAAAAGCCGAATTAATCACCGAGTAATGTCTGCCCGCCTCCATAACGCACAGAATACCCTTATACAATCAAAAATATCCCCAGAAGACTTTTTCGCAACGGCAAAGAGGTCCTCATTTTGTCCTGCGACCACCTTCCAAAATTTGACCTTCGCAAACGTCCTAAAATCCGGACTATCAGCACCAAACTCTACGACAACAACCAAAACGGCGTTTCACGGGATAAGCTTGAGATAACTCAATTCCTGCATGAGAATCATATTGACGTCCTGCTACTGTCAGAAACACATCTCACTTCTAAGTACAACTTTCAAATAAGTGGCTTTTTGTTCTACGAAACAAATCATCCAGATGGAAAAACACATGGTAGAACCGGTATCTTGATTAGGAACTGCATCAAACACCACTACCATAGAAAGTTTGGAATAAAAACTACTTGCAGGCCAGATCCATAAATGTACATCTAGGATGCGGCAATCTTACCCTCGCAGCGGTATATTGTCCCCCTTCATTTAATGTTTCCGAACAACAAGTTCTGGACTTCTTCAACACCCTAGCGGACATCTTCATTGCTGCAGGTGACTACACCGTCGAACACAGCCACTAAGGATAACGTCTCGTCACCCCTAATGGTAAACAGTTGTTTAACGCCATAATAAAGGCAAAATGAAAGCTTGACTACATCTCTTCAGGCAAACCATCAGGATGGTGGTTGGATAAAATTCCTGACTTGATCGACAACGCAATAATCAAAAATATCCCTCGAAAACTCATCAGTGCCGAATTTCTACCGGATCTATTATCTGACCACTCGCCAGTCGTCTTAAATCTCAACCTCCTTCAACGCCTTGAGACTACAATGCAGGCTAACAGATTAACACCAAAGAGAAAAAACTGGGTCAAATACAGAAAATACATAAGTTCACACATTGAGCTTAACCCAAGGCTAAACTTTGATGCCGAGATAGAATCAGCAGCTTCTTAGTCTTAGTTACAGCCGCCAGCATCTCAGCACCTCAAATAGAGAGCGCACCTAGCAGACCCAGGGTGACAAACGCAGGCATCGAGCGGCTCGTTCTTGAAAAACGACGAATGCGACGGGAGTGGCAAGATCATAGATCGCTAATCGCAAGGCAAAGATTCAAAAATGCCTCACGAAATCTCTAATAACTGCAAAGATGATTATCGAGCTTCCATACTGTGCTGTATGCACTATTTCCTGGCTTTTTAACGCTATCACAAAACTCGGCAACTTTCCAGAGAGACGGGAAAAAGTGGTCATAATAATGATACCAAAGGCAGGCAAGGACCACTTAGTTACCTCATCGAACAGGCCTATAAGCCTATTGTCAAAACTGTTTGAAAAATGTCTGATAACCCGAATAAGCCCCTACCTGAGGACATGCAATCTTATTCCAGCGCATCAGTTCCGTTTTCGAGAGAAACATGGAACCATTGAACAAGTCAATCGCATAACATCAGAAATACGATCTGCTTTCGAAAAACGGGAGTATTGCTTTTGCAATATTTTGGGATATCTCATAGGCTTTTGACAAGGTCTGCCTAGATGAATTAATTTTCAAAACTAAAACAATGCTTCCCCAAAACACCCACAAACTGCTGAAGTCGTACCTCTACAATAGAATCTTTTTTGTGAGATGCAACTCTGACATTTCCGACGATCACGCTATAAACGCTGGAGTTCCCCAAAGTAGCGTACTTGGACCAACGCTGTACGTTCTTTACACAGGAGACATACCCACAAGCAGACTGCTAACAACTTCTACCTTTGCCGATGGTTTTAAGTTGATCCAAATGCCCGGTACAAGCAACAAATCAACTCTCTTTTCACATAGTGGCCGTGGAGAAGTGGCTATTTGGCTGGCAAATCAAAATAAACTATCAAAAATCTAAGCATGTAACATTTGTACTTAATCGGCAAGACTGTCCTTCAATTACTTTAAACAACACCGTACTACCGAAAGCAAATGAAGTGACATATCTCAGAGTGCACCTCCCCCGACCTCTCACCTGGCGCAGGCACATCGACGCCAAAGAACACACTTTAAGCTGAAGGCTAGTAGTATTCACTGGTTTATCAACTCCCGGTCACCCCTCTATCTGAACTACAGGGCCCTACTATACAACTCCGTAGTAAAATCAATTTGGACATACGGCTCCCAACGTTGGGGAAGTGCCAGCACTAGAAACATTGAGATCATGCAAAGGGCCCAATCAAAGATACTGATAACAATAACTGAAGCACCCTGGTATATCCAAAATGAATATATACAAAGAGACCTTAATATCAGATTCGTCAAAGATGAAATAATCCATTAAAAACAAAAGTACATGAGCAAATTATCGTCACACCCACTTTGCGAAAAGTTTAACACGGGCTTGCGACCGATCCCGACTTCTCCGCAATGACCTTCCGACCAAGCGCTGATCATTAGGTCCTTTTTTCCATACCACAGTTGAAAAGAATATCGCTTAAAAAAAAAATTTGAAAACTTATTGTTAGTGTCATAATACCTGAGAAGATCCAATATATACAGCAAAGTTGAAACAAAAAACCAAAAAAATTATCAAAGATATCCCACAGTTGTACATTTAGCAGTGCATTTGGAAAATGGCCAAAGAGTTTACTTTACCTCATTAGCCTCAGCTAATGCGGCACATCGAGCTGAAAGACCACCATCGACAACATTGACTAGCTTCTTTGTAATTTGTGAAGCAGATCTATTTTTAGCGACGCTGATGTGCGTTGAAATCCCAAGTATTACACTTGGAATCAACCAACAAAGAAGTTTTAACGTCCCAAACAAGGAACCCCAGTTCCAGATTGGCCACAGGTGATTTCCACTGATGCACTAGGGTGTATGTATATGCTAGAATGATGAATGTTTTTATTTGCGACTGCCAAAAATATCGAGAAGCATGCCAAATATTGGGTTTGCTGGAGAATGATTCTCATTGGGATTTAACACTTGTGGATTCAGTTGTTTCATCAAATGCGTACCAAATATGAACGCTGTTCGCAATTATCATCACCACATGTTTTCCTTTACAACCAATTCAGTTATGGAACAAATACAAGGACGACATATGTGAAGATATCTTGTATCGCTTGCGCATTCGACCGAATAATTTTGACATCCAAATAACCAATGAAATCTATAATGAAGGATTGATTCTGATTGAGGATCAATGCTTGACTATTGCAAACAAGCTACTGATTGAAGTAGGAATGATTGCTCCAAATCGATCGATGCACGATGCATTCAACCAAGAATTAAATCCAGAGCTGTAATGTTGATACACTGCATTCGTGCGAAATAATGTGCCGCTGCTGAATAGCAATAAAATGTATACGAAACATTAATCCAAGCGGTGGACAATAATACTGCAATGCAAGCTCATTTTTTGGGATTAGAGCACAATGGCACATAGGAAATCACTTGAAGCACTTAACTTCACACTGAAGAATCTTCGGCGAAATAGCAACATCTTTGGCGGCTTGATGATATTGTTGGCAGGCGATTTCATGCAGACGTTGCCAGTAATTCCCTGTGGAACGCCTTTCCATGTCGGATTGGCCCTGTGACTCTCAGTTCTTTAAAAAACGAACAAAACCGTTGCTGCAGAAAGCTTGTCACGTTCTCGTAATCGCCTGGCTGCTTGACGTTCTATTGGTTCATCGGGACGCCTCTGAGCCCTACGGACTCTACTTCTCTCTAGTCTGGATTCCCGTTCTTGCTCATTCAGATTTCAAACTTATCGTCCGGCTGCTGCAGCGCTTCGAGGATAACGAACCAAAGTCGATTTTCTGCGCGGCATCATCCTTGACCTACACAGTTGAAACCACAGATAAGCCATTAAATTGCTTCAGAAACCAGATCAGTCTGGGGAAGCACCTTTCCCGCTCAAGCGAAACCTAGTGCTGTCTTCGAAGTAAGACTCGCCACTTAATCAGTTTTACTGACAAAAGCTGCTTGTTAAAATCCTTGAAGGCGGTCATAAATCCCGGTGTCGGGTACGCAATTCAAGGCGACTTGCCCACACTAGCAAAACTTTTCCAACACGATCTTACGCACTCTTCAGCCACCCAGTTTCGGCACTGATGGAATGTCGTTGGATACAACCGACCAGGAGCGAGCAGTTAAAAATCACTACTGCGGATCATAACAGTGCGCACAGAGCCGCCCAGGAAAAGTTTAAACAAGTCCTTCGGGAGTACCAAAGAAGTGGTAGCTAATTATAGGGTCTGCACCCAAGCGAAATATGACAGGCACCCCAAGAAGCAAGAGTTCGAGGAAACGCCTATACCAGGTTATACCGGTGAAATGCTACACATAGACATATTTTCAATCGACAGGAAGCTATTCCTAATATGTGTCGACAAATTCTCCAAGTTTGCAATATTGCAACCGGTGCTGTCTAGAACGATAGTTGACAGCACAGGCCTAATGCTGCAGATTGTCAACATGTTCCCAAATATCAGAACTGTTTATTGCGACAATGAGACCGCGTTCGGCATTGACTTCCGCTTCATAACTCGTCCAATGGCCAAGTAAAAGCACCTTGTTGGACAAAAAGATTAATGACGCAATAGATTTCATCTTGTGGTCAACGGTGGAATATAACAATACAACTTAACTTGCACAAAGTCAAATCTAACATAGTAAACCCCACAATTCTTGATCATGCCGATTTGAAATCTTTTGTTGAACAAGACACTCCAATAGATTGCATAATAGAAGCTTTTAGATTCAGGGTCCCCGCGTCCGAGAGTATTGTTCATGTACTAATAGCTTATCCAAGAGTCAAGTTCAGATACAAAAAGGTCGCCGTCTCCCTGTATCTCACCAACATATCATCTTACGCCTCGCGGAGAACACGCTGGCATAAAGCTAGGATGACACCTTTGCGGCCGCTAACACCACGCCCAACTTGTTCTGCGAGCGGTATCGGCGCGAGACATGTGCGCGCTCGCTCCACGCGGCGAACCATTCATCGAGCCATTTTTTCACACTTTCGTAAAAATCGAAGCGCTGCTCAGCGAGTGCGTGTCCCATCGAAGCAGTCTGGTGAGTAAGCCGCATGCGCAAGCACTTCCCAATTGAGTGTTTCGAACGTGTCGCGAACCGGTCTTGCCGTATGTGATGGAGCGTTGTCATGGAGAAAAATGACCTTGTGTTGCCTTTTTTGATATTCCGGTCGTTTTCTCTGAAGCGCACGGTTCAAATTGATCAATTGTTGTTGGCAGCGTGCCGTATTCACCGTTTCGCCGGGTTTCAAGAGCTCATAGAAGGTGACACCGCTCTGATCCCACCAAACACAGAGCGTCGTCCTCTTGCCAAAGCGATTCGGTCGAGCAGTCGATGTGGCCGGTTGTCCAGGATCGACGTATGATTTTTTACGTTTAGGATTCACAAAAAACGTGTACGTCGCCTGTATTAGCCTTCGGCTCCGCTTCATCATATCTCTGATGATGTTTTGTCCCCGCTCCCAAAAATCGCTATTCTCCATCATGGCCGCGATCAAGCCGCCAAGACTGAGCGTTGCACCGATCAGCGCCCTTAGCTGCACCCTCTCCTCCGTGAACCTGGAGCAGTGCATGAGTACATGCTCTGCTGTTTCCTCATTATTGGGACAGAAGAGGCATTGAACTGCCTCTACGTAGTGGAACCGGAGTAGGTATGCCCGAAAGCAACCGTGAGGAACTGGGTAAGGTGGTAGTCCAGTTTTTTGTGGCGGCAATTGGCCCACGCCGTTAAATCGGGGATGAGTTGGTAGGACCACCTCCCCCGTTGCGATGTTATCCATCTGCTCTGCCACTCTCCCATCAGTCGCTCGTGAGCCTCCAGCCGTGTAGCACCTTCTCGGACCTGACAAATAGTCTTTATCTCATGGTCGAGTCCTGAAGCCTCTAATGAGCCTAAGGGCCATAGACCGTACCACCGCGCATGCTCCTTTCATGTAAGAGTCTTTCTAGGTGGCGTTGCTCCATATTGGTGCAGCATAGAGTAGCGTTGCCATGGCTACCGCCACCAGTAGTTTCCATGCCGGGTAATTGAGATCTCCTAGGCCTGAGGCTACCTGTGTCCCGTTAACCGTGATCAGCATTCTTCTTTCCACCTTCTTCCTGCTGCTTAATAGGACAGCTTCGGCCTTGTGCGCCGCAATTGTGAAGCCGGCTTTCTCTAGCCAGTCGATGGCCATAGTAATTGTCGTGTTGCACTTCTTTTCGAGAACTGCTATTTTCTTGGCCACTGCAGTTATTGCCACATCGTCCGCAAAGCAATGTAGCTCAGCTCCTAAGGGCCTGTTGATGCCCAGGATTCCATCAAACACAGGATCGGTCTAAGCACAGATCCTTATGGGACCCCTGCAGAAACACTGTAGCATCTCGGGCCAGCGTCCGTATCGAATCAGAGGAAACGATCCGTGAAGTAGCTTCCAACGACGATCCTGAGGTACTCCGGGATACTGGCCACGTCCAACGTGACGATTGCGCAGTACTCCTTCCTTCCACCCAGCCATCTATCACCATTGAGAGCATTCTCGGCGATGTTTCCCACCGCCGTTAGTAGGGCCAGGGTGCTCCTGCCCTTCCGGAATCCGTGCTGCTGCGTACCTAGGCCGTTGCTGCTCTCTGTGATTGCCTCTATTCGAGCATACAGGATGCGCTCGGATAGCTTGCCCAGATGTCCAGTAGGCATAGCGGGCGGTAGCTGGTTGCGGCGTGTGCTGATCCCTTGCCTTTCGGCAGCAGAACTAGTTTCCTACTTTTCCACCTCGTCGGAAATACCCCGTCCAAGAGATACTGCTGGAAGGTTTTCCTTCAGGGGAGCTACTGCTGTTCTGCTACTATGCTAGCCAGGACATCCGGGTCAGATGGAGTTGCCTCTCTCTTCCTTAGCTTGTTAGCTACGAGTTTGTAGGCAAGTCCCCAGGGCTCTCTATCTACGGTATCTAGCAGTTCCTTGTAGGCCCGCGCTTTGGCAGCCAATATGCCGTGCTTAAACTCAGAGCATTTGCTTCTAAAAGCCTCCATGAGTTCTGCGTGTTGGGTGCTGCCTCTGGCTCGTTGCGCCCTTTTCCTTGCCCTTAGGCATTCCGAGCGTAGCTTGCTTAAGTTGGCGCTCCACCAATACACTGGGGGCTTGCGCTGCTCTTTTTTCCTCCTTGGCATGGTTGCATCACACGTTGCCTCAAGCATCTTCATGAGGTCGGCCGCCATTGAATCTGCGTGTCCATTTGAGATTCTAAACGAGTCGATTTGGTATGCCAGCATATCTTCGTCGATCTTCCTCGAGTTCCAGGCTTGCCCGACTGATCTTCTCTGCCGCCTCCAATTCGTGCCCTTCGGTAGGATGCAGAATGAAATCAGTGCGTGGTCACTCAGCGTTACAACGTCATGGGCAGTCCAGCTCGCGATAGCCACTAACCCTCTGCTGATGTAGGTGATGTCGATATAGGACGAGCCCCTATCGTTGTTGGACGTTGGTTGGCAGCCGTCGTTCAGCAGTACCAGGTCCAACATGAGCATTGTGTTTATTACTGCTCGGCCTCTGGGATTCGATACCCTGCTGCCCCAGTCTACTGCCCATGCATTGAAGTCGCCCGCAGTAATCTTCGGGCCGCGCCCTCTCGCATGGTTGCCCAGCATCTCCAGCATCTCCTCGAACTGCAGTGTGCAGGTTGCTGCAACACTTGATGGCTGCTTTACTGGTCTCGTTAAATATCATTGTGGGGTTGCCACGGACAGGGTAATAGGGTTCGCTCAAAAGCATGATGTCTACCTTGCGCTCCGCCGCAGTTTGAGCCATGGGGCTCTGAGAAGCTGCGCAATGGTTAACATTGAGCTGAACAATCTGAACAATTTGCTCCTGCATTATGCTGGGACTTCGCTTCTTTAAGGCTGGCTCTGTATGTCGGGCACGCGAAACAGCCCCTTCTCTGAGACCGCAATCGCATCATTCGCGTTCATCAGGACAGAGGCTATCTGAGTCCCATCCCGCATACTACGTAGTCCTTTGATGTCCTCTGGTTTCAGCAGAATGCCTTGAAATTGGGAGACCAGGCAGCTGTGGAGATCATCTGCTGTCGTGGCCTCGTCCAATCCACTGCAGGATAGTGCTATTCTTTGTGTACCCGTATGTACCGAAGCCATGTTTTTTAGAGTTGCTTACAGCTCGGTCAATCTAGCATCGTATCGTCCGATTAGTTTGCTGGCAATCCTGTCTAAAATACTTGAAAGAATATTTTTTCGTAAAGTGCTGCCAGTTTTGGACGAGTCCGGACTGATCCCTGATCACCAGTTTGGCTTCAGACGCCTTCATGGAACACCAGAGCAATGCCACCGGCTTGTTGAGAGCATACTAGAGGCCTTCGAAAAGCAGAAGTAGTGCTTATTTACAAAGTAGTGCTGAAGCCAATCTGGACATATGGGATTCAGTTGTGGGGCACGGCAAGCTGTTCCAACCGCATCAGAATACAGCAGTTTCAGAATAAATGTCTGAGAACATTTTCTAACGCCCATCCGTACCATGAAAACTCAATAATCCATAAAGAGCTTGGAATTCCTTGGGTAGCAGAGGAGATCACCCGACTTAGCGAAAGATATACAAAAAGACTGGACAACCACCCCAACCACCTGGCCATCAAGCTCCTAGATAACAGCCAATCCCTAAGACGCCTGAAAAGGAAACACCCGCTTGACCTCCCCCACCAATAGACACCTAAGTCAGACTCATAAGATATACATTCCATGTACCTCCCTTAAGTCAATGTCACCCCCAAATCATTTAATGATTGTCCATTCGGACAGATTTTAAATGCAAAATAAGAGTGATAAAAAAAGAAAAAAAACAGCTCGGTCTTAAATTAGGGGACGCTGTCGGAGCCTTTCCCATCTACTTCCAGCAGTAGTTCCTCTTGCTGAGTTCTACGGACTTTGACTCAGCTTCTTCCTCAGGCGTTTAGGCTGAACTTTTTTCCACTCGCCTCCAGTGCTATCTTCCTTGGTGACGGATGCATAGCTGCGCGGCTTAGACGTATTTTCTCTGGCTTTAGGTATACCCTCTGAGCTCACCGCGGAGTAGTTGCCGCGCTTGGGTGCATGTGCTTTAGGCTCCAGAAATTTGGGCATCTGCCCCTTTGGCAGTTCACTTGCTGGTGTAGCCTTTGTTCTAGGCTTTTGGGGCTCAGTTTGGGTAGAAGCGGTCGTAGAAAGATTCCCTTTAGCTGAGAGCCGAGAGTTCCACTAGTACGCTCTTGTCATCTATGACGACATGGCGCCGAACTTCGAACGCGGATAGTATCGCGTTAATTTTATTTCCCATCCTGGCGAGGATGCTCCGTAGGTCTTCATTTTGGAATCCCGCGGCGAATTCTAAGGGCCTTATAGGCGATCCCGTCGCTGATTTCCTTCCTTTCATGTGCGAAGGCACGCTGATAACGTCCTTTGCCTTCGGGTTGCTTGGTCGCTAGCGCTGCTGGCTACAGTGGCCGAGTTGTCCAGCTCTGCAGCACTGCGGGGGCTAGTCGGTATATCCTCCAACACAACCGCCGGCGCAGCGGTTCCCGCGGCTAGATCTAAGGGCCCTATTGGCGATCCGATTGGTGATTTCCTTCCTTTCCTGTGCGACGGCACGCTGATAACGTGCTTTGCCTTCTGGATACTCGAATTGGTAGGGCTGCTGGCTACAGGGGCCGAGTTGTCCAACGCTGCATCACTGTGGCGGCAAGTCGGTATATCTGGAGCTCCTCGTGAATGGGTCATCATCGGTGGGGGCGGGGCCACCCCGCTGCTCTGTCCATTTAGTTCCCGATCACCAGATCTGGCAGCACTGTTGGTCTGCGATGAGTTGTCAGCTCCACCGGCTGATTTAACAGATGGGCCTCCCACCGCCAAAAGTGGAATCGAAAAAGAAAAAAATGAGAAATTGTCTTTTGGACCTTATTTAAACACTTGCTTTTGGTTTGGTTCGCTCAGCCGAACCAATACACGTTCCCACGATGTGGCTCTGTGCAATATAAGCTTGTTTTAGCTGTGCTGTCTCCGTCTTTATAATTTTTTTTCGCGCTGCGTATGTTGAACACGTCCGTATCGATCAAAATCTCAAAAGAGAGTTCAGATAATATATGGTCAGATAAGATATATGTAAAGTGACATATCCACAGTACCTAAGTCTAAATGCATGTATTAATTAAAAATAGGTTGAAAGGGTTGAGAGTATTGTGGGTAACTCTGTCGATATTGAGTTCGAGTATTGGTATTAAATTTGTGTGATTTAGAATTCCTATTAGGATTTGAGTTTTTATTACGGTTTTCCCGATTTTTATTCAATTCAAAATTAATATGTTCATAAATTCCCTCATTTTTAAAATTAATATGTTCTTCATAAATTCGCCCATTTTGTGCAATAGTAATTAAAGATCTTAAGCCTGTAATATCATGATGAGCCAAAATGGTGAATAAT
This sequence comes from Drosophila vallismaia, assembly GCA_035047325.1. Classification (NCBI taxonomy): domain Eukaryota; kingdom Metazoa; phylum Arthropoda; class Insecta; order Diptera; family Drosophilidae; genus Drosophila; species Drosophila vallismaia. The sequence goes on from JAWNPU010000073.1 coordinate 665,105, forward strand.
TGTATTCGTAATTTTCTGATCAGTTTTTTAATAGAATCTCCGGATGGTTCGAAATCAACAATTCACGTCGTCTTTCAGCTTCTTTGCAGAATGCAGAAGATTTTCCTTGGAAGTTGTCTCCCTGAAGTTCTCCAGTAGCTTGTTGTTCGGTGTTTGGGTTTTAAATTTTGCGATTTGTCTCGATTTGAGGGTAGGCCAATCTTCGATTTTTTTTTTAGGTATAAAAGTTTGTTTAACTTAGCTTTCTTAGAATTTTATATGTTGGTTTTAACAGTTAGTTGCCTTTAGAATTAATGTTTTTGTTTAGTTTTCAAGTTTAACTTGCACTTTTTTACTGGATAACCGAATTGGAATTATAATACATGTTGAAGGGTTTTCACGTATTTATGTTGGGAAATACTTCGAGAACTGGATTATAAAATCTATAAATATAATTTATTTTTAAATATAAATTTATTTTATATTTATTAATATATTTGTAAAATATAATTTAGCAGCCTTCAACTGAGTCTCCAAGGCGTAAAAAAACCACTATTAGGGGCCGTATGCACTGAGATCGCTTTTCAGCCTGGTCAGGAGTAGGAGTTAAAAAACACAAATTTGGCCCCTGACATCTCAGAGATTGATATATCGGCTTACATCCAAGCCAAATCTAAGGCCGTTGTTAGAGTGGAGAACATTAGAAAGTTCAAATATACTTACTCGAGGCTGGCGTCATCTTTTAAGATAAGTGTACTTTTGCCGATGTTCTACGGCTTTTGGCCGTAGAACATATTCGTACAAGAACATCAGCCGAGTAAAGTCAAATAAAAAGTTAATAAGCCTGTGGGAGTTAAACTGTATTCTGATAGTTCATCTTTTGCATCCCAGATTGTAGTCTTCACAGAGACCTGGTTAAAGCCGGATATTTTTAGCTCCGAACCGGGACCGACCACTACGAAGGGGAGGAGTCGTAATCTCTGTGTACTCTGACTTTGCTTCTGAAGAGGTGAAGTTACCCAATCTTGGTGATCTAGAATTCCTATGTGTGAAAATCACTATGTCGCTTCAATTACTGTTTATCACATGCTCATTCTTACCACCATCTTCAGAACCGCCTACATACTGGCACCACTTATCTGCCATTAAGCTGGTTTCTAATCGCATGTCCGACAGTGACTTGCTTGTGACTCTAGTAGACTTAAATTTTCCTGAACTTATCTGGTCAAACAACGAGAATTCACCATCTTTATCCTTCTCAACACATCATGATTTTACAGAGGGTATGTTCTACATATCCCTTTCCCACGTAAGGAAATCTTTAGGTCGGCTTCTATATCTATGTTTCGTTTCTGATCCAGATGGAATAACCCTTTCCAGAGCCATGCCACTTTTGACCCCAGAAGATCCTTACCACCCAACGCTTGAGGTGTCGATTGAAACCCTTACTGCTAGCAATCTTCAGTCTCGCCATGGAGTTCATAAAACTCGTTGCTTTCGCAAGGCTGATTTTCAGAGACTAAGCAATTTAATTTCTACATTTTATTGGTCCGATCGCCGGGAATGCACCGATATTAATATCGCTTTAGAAACATTCTACAAAACGCTTAACGCTTTCTTCGACTCTTGCGTGCCATGGAAATATCCATCCGCCTCGACTGACCCTCCTTGGTTTACAAGGAGCCTTAAAAACTTAAAATTTATTAAAAAAAGACTCCTAAAGAGAAACAACAAGGAACTTCGTTTTCGGCGTGAAATTGAATTATTTTTCGGAATTTTGTGTTTTGTTATTCCAATTTTTTTTTTTTACGACCTGCCCGCACTTGGGACTTGGTGGACTGCGTATTTTACGGGCCGGGTCGTGCTGCCAAGAGCGGAGTCCCACTGTGTCCGTTGCCCCTTTGCTGCCGTTGCTGCTGTGACTAATTTTTTGAATAAACGGTAATTGAACGCCAACCTAGAGTATGGACTGGCAGGCGCCGCCGCGTGCCATCAAGCTCGGCCATCAAGCCCTGCAAGAAGGCTCTCAAAGCAAGGAAGTGCAGCTCGAGCAGAGACTCAAGCTGGAGTTCTTCTTACTCGGAGCCCAGCGAGATCAAGCGCAAGCCCGCGCGTAAGAGGCAAGGAGACGTCACGCCTAGCACCAGCGCAGCTGCCAAACAACCCCTTTGCCCTCCTCTCAAGCAAAGAAGATGACGTCGAACCCAAAACTGCCTCAGAGGCAGTGGCATCTAAAACGGAAGTGAAACCGAACCCGATCCGGAAAACTCTCAAGCTTCCCCCGATCTACATCCCAGATGTGACCTACATAACCGCGGTTGTCAAGATGATAACGACTCTCGTTGGTACCAATAAAAAACCATATAAAACGGAGAGAAATAATAATGTAGTCGTAATGATGCCAGACAAGGAGTCCTATACAGCCCTACGCCAGCACCTTGTGGCACATAACAAAAGGCGCCGCAGCTTCCAACCAAAGGACGAAAGAGCGTACAGGGCGGTCATCAAGGGACTTCACCACTCAAAGGACCAGACTTAAATTAAAGAAGAACTCCACAAATACGGCCATACTGTGAGGGATCTGCACAATCTCATTGGCAGGAAATCCAAACAACCACTGGGGATATTTTTCGTTAATCTAGAACCAGCGAGCAACAACACAGAGATTTTCAAAATAAAGAGGATTTGCAGGTCAGTCGTCACCGTAGTTCAACGATGTTCCCCAATGTTTCAGATGCCAAGGGTTCGGACACACCCAGCGCTACTGTTTCCTGGAACATCGCTGCGTAAAATGTGGTGATTCTCACGACTCTAGGTCATGCACCAAAAAAGATGCCGAGAAAGCATGCTGTTTACATTGCCAAGCTGATCACCTTGCTCGTTCAGAGGTTGCCCTGCCTACAACAAGGCAAAGGAGCAGCAATCTCCTAAAGCCAGACCCGTTGAGAGTAGCAACAAACCACCTCTCATCCAGATACCAACTATCTTCAATGGTACGAGTTACAGGGACGTACTTCTTGGAAACCAAGCAACACAGCCAACGAATCCCCAACAAACCCCTCAAACAACTCCCGAAGCCCCAAAACCCAACCAGCTTGAAACGATGTTTGCCCGCATGGAAGGAACGATTGAGAGGGAGATGGAAAAGTTAATCTCACAGATGCTCTCGCAAATGTTCTTGCAGATGACGCAGTTTATAGCTCCCTTCCTCATCAGAAAGTAATGCAAATAAGTCTTAATATAGTTTTTTGGAACGCAAACGGCTTGCAGAAGAGCAAAGCCGAAGTAGAGCATCTCATGAAAACAGAAAATATCGATTCCACTTTTGTCCTAGATCCTACTTCAACATTGACGAGTACGATCTGTTAGATGCCAACCATCCATCTGGCAGAGCACGCGGAGGAGCAGCTATGCTCATCAGGAGTGGCATTCAGTACACGGAACTTCCCGCGTTTCAGGAGGAATGGGCTCAGTGCGCCGTGACCAGGATTTGTAGCTCACAGGGAGATATCACCATTGGTGCGGTTTACTTCCCACACAGACACTCGATAACCGAGACCCACCTTCAGGACTTCTTCGAGTCCCTTGGACCTCTCTTTATAGCAGCCGGAGACTTTAACGCCAAACACTCCTGGTGGGGGTCCCGCACAAACAACCCCAAAGGCGTAAAGCTCTATAAGTACCTGCAACTGAAGAGTCTGGACTGCCATTCCACTGGAGAACCCACACACTGGCCTTCCGACCCTTCAAAGCAGCCGGATCTTCTGGAGTTCGCCGTCTCCAAGGGCATAGGACTATGATAAACTGCTATCCGACCACAGCGCAGTAAACTTTCTCCTAAACATCACCATCCTCAGAAAAACCCCGCCTAGAAAAATCACCGGGAAACACACAAATGCCCCCAAGTTTACATTCTGGATGCTTTCCTCCCTGTACCCAGATCCCCCTCTTTCCACACCACGCAACATAGATGCGGCCACCGAAAAACTAACCAAAGAGATGCACAATGCTGCTGAGTTTGCGAACCACCTCCTCCGACCACCCCGAAAACACCTGAATGAGACGCGCACTTGTGGTCTCCTGAAATCGCGGCCCTCGTGGCCGAAAAAAGGCACCTCAGAAGAGTCTGGTTTTCATCGCGCAACACCAGGGACAAGACAGCACTTAATCGTGCCACCAAGGAACTGAAGGACAAGCTAACCATCCTCCGGCAGGACTCCTTCCATAGATTCCTTAAGGAGCTGGAACTTGGAGACCCGCAGCACAATCTGTGGAATGTCACGAGGCACATTAAAAGACATGCGAAGAAAATATCACCCGTGCGCAAAGTGGACGGTTCCTGGTGTCGGTCTGAGGTCCAAAGAGCAGAAGCCTTTGCTGACCATTTACATAGTGCATTTTCACCTTTCGATAGATGCACTGCCGAAGAGAGAGCTGCAATCATAAGGTTCGTAGAGAGCCCAAGTGCTCCTGGCACGCCAATACCGCCCGTCGAACCAGAGGAGATTGTGCAGGAGATCGCCTCCTTAAAAAATGGCAAGTCACCAGGTCCTGACCGAATTGATGCAACAGCACTGAAAATGTTGCGCCTAATCTATTCCCAAAGACTGGCTAACATCTTTAACAGCTGCCTCCGTCTAGGGTACTTCCCGAAAGTGTGGAAGCGTGCTGAAATAATTGTCCTCCTCAAGCCTTGAAAACCTGAAGCCAATCTAGCATCGTATCGTCCGATTAGTTTGCTTGCAATCCTGTCTAAAATACTTGAAAGAGTATTTTTGCGTAGAGTACTGCCAGTTTTGGACGAAGCCGGACTGATCCCTGATCACCAGTTTGGCTTCAGACGCCTTCATGAAACACCAGAGCAATGCCACCGGCTTGTTGTGAGCATACTAGAGGCCTTCAAAAAGAAAAAAGTACTGCTGCGCCGTTACGCTGGATGTCAAATAGGCGTTTGACAGAGTCTGGCACCCTAGACTCCTTTTCAAAATTAAATCCCACCTTCTAAGTTCCCACTTCGCCTTCCTCAAGTCGTACACAGAGGAAAATGAATTCCGAGTGAGATGCGGATCATCAATCACCACGCGTAGGCCTATATGAGCAGGAGTATCTCAGGGCAGTGTTCTTGGACCCATCTTGTACACACTCTACACAGCGGACCTTCGCATCACCCGCTCCCGGAACCTCACAGTAGCCACATATGCCGATGACACCGCCTTCGTAGCCTCCGCCACAGATCCCCAGGAAGCATCAGCCATCATCCAGAGACAACTGGATGTTCTCGATCCATGGCTGAGACGATGGAACATCGTGGTCAACGCGGAGAAATCCTCCCACACAACTTTCCAAGCTCAAAAAAAAACTCGAACTGCTTGTTTACAAAATAGTGCTGAAGCCAATCTGGACATATGGGATTCAGTTGTGGGGCACGGCAAGCTGTTCCAACCGCATCAGAATACAGCAGTTTCAGAATAAATGTCTGAGAACATTTTTAACGCCCATCCGTACCATGAAAACTCAATAATCCATAACAGCTTCCTTCGGTAGCAGAGGAGATCACCCGACTCAGCGAAACCACCCCAATCCCTAAGACGCCTGAAGAGGAAACACCCGCTTGACCTCCCTCACCAATAGACACCTAAGTCAAACTCATTAGATATACATTCCATATACCTCCCTTAAGTCAATCTCACCCAAATCTGTGGTAAACAAACCTCTGGTATGGCTTAATAATATTAAGGAGCCAAACACGAAGTTGCAAAGGTGGAAAATAAATTTAAATGAATTCGATTACAAGATCAAATATTTTCCTGGCGGAGAAAATTATGTAGCGGATGCTCTTTCCCGCACAAAAAATCGAAGAAGCCATGGTTGGTGAGGTTGCCGATACCGCAAATGCAACGGTACACTGTGCAGCCGAAGATAACTTGAACTACATATCAAAAACTGAGCGACCAATCAATTTCTTCTCTAGACAAATAGAGATAGAAAAGGGCGATAGTGATACAAGTGGTAACCATTGCTTCCAGAAGTTAAAAATCAAAATAACCTACGAAGAAATGACACTTGAACTCGCTAAAAACATCATTAAGGAATACGTGTTCACAAAGAAAATCGCAATATTCTTCTCTAATGATAGTGACTTTCTGATTTTCCAAAGGGCCTTCACCGAAATCATAAGCCCCAACAATTTCACGAAACTTTTGAGATGTACGGAGAAACTAATTGATATACTCACTTATGCGGAATTAAAGGATTTAATCTTAAAGAGGTATAAAGAAGTTCTACATCCAGGTATAGAAAAAAATATTAATTGGTTCGAAGGAAAATACTACTACCCAGATAGTCAAAAGCTAGTCCAAAACATTATCAACGAATGTGAGATCTGTAATATAGCGAAAACAGAACACAGAGACACGAAATTAACATACGAAACTACACCAGAAATAATGAATGCCAAAGAAAAATATGTAATAGATTTTGATCTCACGGGAAATCAAATCTTCTTATCTTGTATTGATGTCTATTCGAAATTTGCATCACTAGTTGAAGTAAAAAGTAGAGATTGGCTAGAAGCAAAAAAAGCCATCATGAGGATATTCAATGACATGGGAAAACCAAAGAGATAAAAGCAGACAAAGATTCAGCATTTATGTGCGTAGCCTTACAAAATTGGCTAAAATCCGTGGGCGTAAATATTTCTGTTACGACAAGTAAAAATGGCGTATCGGATATCGAGAGGTTTCATAAGACCGTAAATGAAAAATTGAGAATCATTGGTAGTGAACAAAACATTGAAAATAGATGTACAAGATTTGAAACAATCTTATACGTCTATAATCACAAAACAACACATAACACTACTAAATGATCTCCGGCAGATATCTTTCTATTTGCTTTCTATATATAATGTTCAACAAAACAAAATCGACAAAAGCAGCTTAATAAGAAGAGACATGATTTTGAGGTTGACGTAAAATATAGGCAAGCCCCACTTGTAAAAAGCAAAATTACTAATCCATTTAAGAAAATAGGCAGGATTAAACAAGTGGATAATAAACACTTTGAAGAGACAAATCGAGGCAGGAAAATCGTACACTATAAATCATAATTTAAAAAGAAAAAGAAGATTAATAAGAGCAAATATGATACTTCCAGACCAGTCGGGGAAGAGTAAAGAATAAAAACGTCAACATGGCACAAAACAAATCCTAATTATTTCTCATGTCCCTAGCGAGATTGCGAAAATTTCGAATTTTCTGATTACCTGGAATCTACCAGAGACAATAATAAATCAAGATTGCATTAACAACAAGATTATAGTATCACGCAACAACATTATAAAAATTAAAAATTAAAATTATATAAAAAATAAAAATTATTGGAACCCAGATTAATGAATTTATAATTTCAAACAGTCTAGCAGATTTGACACAGACAGTTTATATCACCAATACCAAATTATATGCATCACTACATTAATCATTACAATTATTAGCTTGACCCTGTATTTAGCGTATAAATTTAAGAATATACCTAAGAAATTAATTGTAAAATATTCTAAGAAAAACGAAGAACACACGAACCATAATATCAATGTAAACGAAAAAATTTATGATGTACGAAAATTTAGTTGCCTGAGGACAGACCAAATTCAATGGTTGGGGGAGTGACATATCCACAGTACCTAAGTACTTAGAATATGCCTACATAAATCACACGCCTACTATATAAGTACACACATAGCACATACGCACATACACTACCCTACACTATTCAAATGTAATAAATAAAACCAATACACCCTATGTTACCCTTTGCTACCAGATAAGAATCGGACTCGCCAAACTCAAAAACAAAAGCAAATTACAATATCGGAAGACCAAATCAAAGAGGACTTGTATCCAAGGGCAAACGTACTTGAATCCAAGAGTAAATGAAAGTCAAGAAGTCGAAAGTCCATATTCAAAAAGCTCGAGACCGAGGCTTGATCGTAAATCAATGCAGATAACAAGTCGAGTTCAGTTTGAGACCTAGATAAAATCAGTCGGTGTTCTTCAACATAAATAATCAAAACGTAAAATTCGGTAAAATAAAATTAATATTATTTTTACTTACGAATAAAACAAAATTATTTAATTGATAGTTGGCGTGTCCATGAATAACGAGTGGGCATATCTGGAGTCAGCATAATAATAATAAAATATTACATTTGGGCTCAACCTGTCTGAGTGAAAAATAGGTATTAGTAAAAACTGCAGAAACGTTAAGTACGGTTAAACAGTTGTGGAGTTACATTAAAAGTACCGAAAACTAAATTTTTAAATTTCGTGTAAAAGTTTCAAGGACACAGAAGTGGTGAAATTTGCATAACGGTCGGTCGGCGTCAGTTGGAAATTCCTAGAAGCGTGGCGAATTTCGTTTAAAGTTGCAGTTGTGTTTAGGCGTGCGCGTAAACGAATAATCATTAGAAATGCCGAAACCAGATCGTACGCCAGCAAAAAAAACCAGTGAGAGGAGAACACAAAAGATGTTCCTGAAGAGAGTTCTGGGGAAGAGGAAACAACAACAGAGGAAACCAACAAAATCAAGCTGAAGCTATCGGAATGGAAAACTCAAGCCAAATGCAGGAGAATAATGTTATGTTGCAGCAGTTAATTCAGATAATAACGCTCAAAATCCAATGGAATATGTAAACAGGAATGATTCAAAGTTAGTTTTGGAAAACTTCTGTAAGATAATGCCAAAATTCGATGGAGAAAGTGTACAAGTTTGGCAGGGGTTCGAAAACTTTGAAAAAAATGCCGAAGCCTAAATACTAAGCAGCAATGTGTGAAGGTGCGTGCGTGATTTTATTGGAATCCACCTCGTTTTACGAATATGAAGAGCTATGCCGACTGTTGGATGAGTTTTGACGGGCATTTGTGTGCAGCGTTGATTTACACAAAGCAAAGCAGGGATTCTCATATCAAAATGCTGTGAATGTGATATACAACGCCCAACGATTGAAAACGCTGAAAAAAAACAATCTGGAGACAAAGGGACTTGTTGATACTGGAGCTGGCGTCAAAAGTCCGTTTTTGATAAGGTCAACGATGCTGTTTTGCAGAAAAGTGTGTCGACGCTGCAAGGTTTTTTATAGCAAAGTTCAATGGGGTTCTTTAATGCTGCTGTTAAAATAGATGATACTTGAACAGAAGTTTCTGGTGATAGCAGACGAGGCCATCCAGTTCGATGTGCGGTTGGGATATGGTTTCGTGACCAAGTTTAATTTCTCATTTACGGTTACAAGTTTTTTCACCCGCTTGGGGAGGAAGCTTGTGACACAAATCAGATAAGTGCATATAATATAGTCGAAACAAATAACGATGCTGATGTATCCCCGCAGTTTAAAAACGTTGTAAATGAGATGGTACAAAATTATAAACCTGCTGAGACCGTTGCTGAGTGTCACACTTAACATCGTACTGGAGGAAGATACGATATTTCCTTTTCGCCATGCACTAAGCCGTGTAGCTGTGGGTGGATTAGCAGCCCCAGATCGACGAGTAGCTGAAAGCACGCATAATTCGGCAGTCGACATCTAACCGTCTTCAAGAAAAAAGATGGAAATAATCGTATCTGTCGATTATCGCAAGCTGAACACAGTTGTACTCAAGGATTGCTTCCCAGTGCGTGTCATCGTCTGCAGATAAGCTGTAGAAGGCGAATTATTTCACAGTTATGGCCTTGGAGAACGGATTCTTCCATCTTCCAGTAGAAGAGGAACATCAATTTAAAGCATCTAATGTAGTGGATCAAGAGAAAACACACAGACACAACTAACAATAGCAATGCTAAATGATGACACAAGAAGACGAGGAGTTTATAGAATATTTCGAGGAGGATCAGGATCTACAATCCAAAGGGGATGAAGTGGAACCTTGCCGGGAGGACCCTACAACGACAGCGATGATGAATATGGCTATAAGATTGGTGATTGCGACGCACGCAGTTCATAGCAGGAAATAAACTGGCAAGCCAATAGCATATGAAATCACGAAATTTAACAAAATGGTAGATATGAGGTTCGCAAAGTTGCAGATGTCGAAGGACCTCAAAAAACCATCAAAGATAACATAAAACTTTGGAAATTCGTTAAAAACGAAGTGAAGCCTTGGTCATCGGGAACGGATGATTGGCATGTCCACGAAAAGCGAGTGCGCATCTCTGGAGTCGGCTGTCAGTGGTGAACGGTCGAGTTGTGGAAAAGTCAAGAAAGAAGTGCGTCGCGAGTCAAAGGTCGTGTACGTACGCAGCAGTTCCTATCCGCAGTCTTGAAATTACTCATTATTCTATTACTAATCTAATTTAAATGCCTATAATTATAACCACACTGTTAATAACTGATATAATGAAATAGCATATATATATATAAGATATGCCCACAGCGACCTCCATGCGTAGGTGTGTGCGCTGGCGGCCTAAATATTTTATGACCCTTACCCTAACATGGTGGTGCTACCTTACGCATGCATGTAAAAGTTAATACTCAGTATTTTTAAAACAGAATAAGAACAGTTTTATTTAGATGTTGATCGAAGACTGATTTTACATACTTAAGTCTACCCTAAGCTAGCTGTGGTTTTCCGGGTGTTGCAGTTGGCTTCGCTGTCGGCGTAGGCGGCAGCAATGTCAACAAGAATTGTAACATTGCTATTTTGGCCGCTGGTGGTCTGGGCCGCGATAAATTCTTAGAACTTATTGCAGCGGCGGATGTAAACGATTTTTAGTTAGCAATTTTTATTTGTAATTAATTTATGATTTATGGGCCATTGACCCTTTGGTTGATTTCTTGTGAATACAATACATTGTATTCACTTTGTTGCGTTATTTCAAATTTGGACAATTGTGTACTTAACTTACATGTTCCTTCAAGGGAAACGTCACAAAATGCATTATTTATTATGTAGTTGTGTGACCTTGTCCAGTGCATTTGTTTTTGGTCGGTGATAAAATGCATTGTTTATTATTTATATCTTTTTATATATGAGAACATGTTCAATGCATAAACATTCTGCCAAGGGCCACAAAAGTGTGAATTGCTGTACATGCTATCCATATCACACCGGCAAATATTTCGTTATCCATATATTTTTACTGTTGCCTAGGAAAAGTATAGCAACAGGAGGTCAGTCAACCGCCGCAATATAACCTTCATATTATCCACGGGATCATACATACCACAGTTTACAGAGCTGGATGACTGCTGCGGGGGGCGAATAGCTGGATAAAGAATTGGATGTAGCGAGGGAAAGGTCATACATAACCTACTTGGAGTACTTTTAAATTTGGTAGTGGACTGTATTTAATAAATTTCTAACGTGTTTTTTAGTTTTTTAATTTTAGCCTTGTTCAATTTAATATTTAAACATTCTCCCAAGGGCCACAAAATATTTTCATTTTTACATTGCTATTTCCTTCTTTTTCATATTAAAAAACAGTAACTTTTTCTTATTTTGTATATTCTCATTTCTCATGTTCAATTTGGTGCTTGAACATCCTGCAAGCGCCAGGAAGATGATACTATTTTTTTAATTTTTATATTAAAGTATATATATACAAGGAGCGTTCCAAAGTAAACAGGACTTTAAAAAAAAAACAGAACAAATGGTTTTATCGGCAAAATCAATTAATTTTATTCAAAATAGTCTCCTCCTGCTTCAATACAGCTTTTTGCACGGTCCAAAAGTTTGACGAACGAGTGTTTTAGCTCGTTGCCCGGTATGGCCGCCAGTATGCCGGTGCAAGCCTTTTGAATGGCCTCCACGTCTGCATAACGCTTTCCTTTCATCGGCAAATGCATTTTTCCGAAAAGGTAGAAGTCGCACGGTGCCATATCAGGTGAATACGGGGAGTGGTTGATCGTTAAAATGTGATTTTTGGTCAAATAATCGGCCACAAGCGTCGATCGATGAGACGGCGCATTATCGTGCAACATCATGTTCGAAGCTCATTTTCGCACCGATGACAAAAAAGTACTAACACTTAAAACGCAAGAACTTCACTTCTAATAGGTGGAATGTTATGAAATTTTTACTGGAAGTCAATAAAGGATAGCAGATTCTAACGCACTAGTCGACATATGGATGACGCCACTAGAGATCGCTAGATTCAAAAAGTCCAGTTTACTTTGGAACGCACCTTGTATAAAAAATATAAGTATAAATATATATTTTTCAAAGTTTTATTCTTTGTTTTTAATTTTCTTACAAAATTTATAAACAGAATGATTGTGATTATCATCCCTTATATTAGTGAGCTATGGACCGACGACACATGATAAAAATTTATATTTGCAACTCAATGTTTTGTATTTTTAAATATTTAATTTCTTTGACCGTTGAGTTATTTATGCCATATGATTAATAATTGAAGGCTTTAAGAGGTTCCAATCAACTCTTGGCATTCCTTTTACTTTTTGTTTTTCTAATCTTGACTATCCCAACTTCTTGTTTCTACTCAATTTTGATAGTAGCGATACACTTTTACTTTGTGATTACATCTACTTTGATTTCTATTTGACCTGAAAAGCTCGTTAAAAACTGCTAGAGAACACGTTTTATTATAAGATCTTTTTGCAAAATTTGTCTTCAACTTTGGTGTGACTTTATCATCTTTAACTTTATGGAATTATGGAAGGTAAAAACCTTTCACAAAGACCACCTACTTGGATGACAGTGCTTTTCCTTCAATACTACTAATTTCTTTCTTGAAATTTGGAATTTCTTTTTCCCCCTTATAGATATTTATAATTAGAATGATTTTGATTATCATCCCATTAATTATGGACGGCTATGCACCGACGACACATGACAAAATTTTTTTTTAGATGAATTTGAATAATATTTTAAAATTTTTCCTTCTTTGCAAGTTTACAAAGGTGGTTGCACAAATAAAATTTGTCATTGCGTCCTGACACGATTCATCCAAAGATCGTTTTTTGCCCAAGAAGTGATCCTTTTTTGACTTTTTCCGGCACTACAAGTTGTTAGTACTTGTATAAATCAGCGCCAATTATTAAATCAATACCACGTGGTCTATATAAATCTAGATCGGCTAACAAAAATTCTCTCCAATCCTGTTTATTTATATTTACTTTAGTTTCGGGAAGGTTGTGTATTAATAATAATAATTCGGTAATAGATTTGAATTAACGATTAATATTTTTGAATTTGTCTATTTAATGGGCAACTTTAAGATGTGTTTTGATATAAACTTATTTGTGGGTGATTTACCACTAATTAACACTTATTATTATCCATTATAGAATAATACCACTAATAATCATTATAAGACCTTATTTTCGGCAAATTTAATTTTTGTGCCGCCTTTTCTAATATTATTGTGCTTTGTGAACCATTATCAAAGCTCAAAACTTCCCATCTTTTTCTTTAATTTGAACATAATCTGTGGTCAATAATGATTGTTCAGACGTACTGCAAATAAATATTCTTACGTGGTTTCCATTGCAATAGGAGCATAATAACTCACTAGTACATTTTTGCGAATAATGCGTCTTCGAACACTTAAAACAAAAACCCAATTTTGTAGATTCGTTCACTCGCCTGGTGACTAAAGGCTTTACATTTATGACAATATATCATTTGATGCTCGGCAATTTTGCACATCGGACAACTCACTTCGTTAGTGTTTTTAAACACTTTTTCTTCGGCGATTTCTTCGTTGATCTAAAAATTCCATAACATCTCTCAGTGTCTGGATTTTAGTTCATTTTTTAACACTGCACTCATACTGCTGTAGAGCATCTTACTTTATTTTGATAATGATGGGCAAAAAAATGTAATCTGATTCTTCAGTCAGTTTCTACTTTGAGTCGCATCATATAAATGGATTCATTAATAGAGTCAAATAAGTTTATAAAAGTTTTTTTTATTTTAGAAGCTTCATTACTCGATTTAACTGGTCCGAGAAAATTTTTCTATTATTTTCCTGCCTCATAATTATTGCCGGAACCCAGCAATAAATGAGTAACAACATTCCTAGCTTCCCCTTTCCATGCACTTTTGAGGTAGTTTAGTTTCCATGATGTCAAGGACAGACTTCCTTGAGTAAACAAGATCTTTCAAGAGTTCGAAACAATGGTCCCAATCTTTGGACACACCTTCATTTTCCAGGATGTTTGTCTGCATCGGTTCTGTATCAAAATATATCCTCCTTTATTTCCAAAATTTCAACCTTGAATTTATTTGGAAGCCCTTTAATATCAATCAAATCAGAACTATCTATTCTGCTCCGATACATTTTTAATTTCATGTTCGAGGTAAGTTTTACCTAAAAGGATCAAATTAAGAAGTTTTATTCAATTCTAGTATATATATTTATGCTACTCCTCGGAACATTTTCTGCAAAGAAATCTGTATTTGGACCTAGATGAGCTCTATTCGGGGTGCTCAAAGAACTTTCTTTTCCTTAACTGCTCAAAATGCAAACTTATGACGTTTCATCGCAATGTACCGCTTATTGTCTCTTACTCTTACAATCAGTGATCTTGGTGTCATTTTTGACATCTCTGTGACAGTGAATAAACTCGGAGGAATCTTAATCTTTATTAAGCGTCGGTCAAGAGAATTTAACAATACTTTCCCCACCTTAAATATCACCCTAGATGGTTTTATCCTTGAATACTGCTCGTGCGTTTCGAGTCCATCACACTCTTCTCACCACAGTAGCATTGAATTTGGGAAAAGGCAATTACTGTTACTACAATCATCTCCGCCCGTTCTGTTGCAGGCACCCACCCCTGAAGGAAAGTCGAACCTGTGCTGAGGTCATGTACTTATCCGTGGTATGGTTGACTCCAATCTCCTCTTAGACCAACTATCTTTTTCTATCGCTAATGGAATAACTAGGTCCTTCCGTCCCCTATGGTTACCTATTCGCAGAACTAATCCCGCTGAACACGATCCTTTTCGCACTATATGTAGAATATACATTATAAATACTTATCGCATATTTCAAGCCCTGAACTCTCCCTTACTGTTAACAAACTCAATTTTGGGAATTTCTCTAAGAATAGTTACACAGTAAATATATTCATCAGAACATTGTTAAATTGTTAAATATATAAACAAAATCAGAAAAAAACTTAACCCGGGTTAAAAAATATTTACTTAGCCATAGGAGTTAAGTTCTCATAGCTAAGTAAGCTCCTGGCAAAAGGCCGGTGATTTTCAGCTCTGAAGTCCTTTCAGATTGATACACCACCGACTTTTTTGAACATGACGAGAAGTTCTAATCTATGTTGACTCCAATTTTGCTTTGAAAGAGGGAAAGTTAGCAAATTCTCTTGCTTTCAAATGCGTCTGGGTTAACCCGTTTTTATGTAGCTCCTCCATTCTAACCGCCTAGACCTTGAGATAACTCAATTCCTGCATGACAACCATATTGACGTCGTGCTACTGTCACAAACACATCTTACTTCTAAGTATAAATTTCAAATAAGTGGCTTTTTGTTCTACGTAACAAATCATTACCACTACCATAGCCAAACACCACTACCATAGCGAGTTTGGAAAAAACTACTTGCAGGCTACATCCATAAATGCACAACTAGGAACCGGCAACCCTAACCTCGCATCTGTATATTGTCCCCCTCGATTTAATGTTTCCGAACAACAATTTCTGGACTTCTTCAACACCCTAGGGGACATTTTCAATGCTGCAAAGGACTGCAACGGCAAACACACCCACTGGGGATCACGCCTCGTCACCCCTTAAGACAACACAGTTCCCTTAATGAACACCATCATAACGCAAACAGAAAGATTGATTCCAAGTCTTCAGGCAGACCATCATACTGCCCTTTCGACCCGAACAAAATTCCTGACTTGATCGACTTCGCAATAACCAAAAATATCCCTCGAAACCTCATCACTGCCGAATCTCTACCGGATCTATCATCTGACCACTCGGCTGTCGTCTTAAATCTCAACCTCTTCCAATGCCCTGAGACTAAAATGCAGGCTAACAGATTAACATCAACGAGAACAAACTGGGTCAAAAACAGAAAATACATAAGTTCACACATTGAGCTGAACCCAAGGCTAAACTTTGATGCCGAGATAGAATCAGCAGCTTCTTAGTCTTAGTTACAGCCGCCAGCATCTCAGCATCTCAAATAGAGAGCGCACCTAGCAGACCCAGGGTGACAAACGCAGACATCGAGCGGCTCGTTATTGAAAAACGACGTATGCTTTGGGAGTGGCAATCTCATAGATCGCCAACCGCAAAGCAAAGATTCAAAAATGCCTTACGAAATCTCTTCAATGCGCCGAAGGTAGAAGATAAATACGCCCAACTTCGCTATATAAAGCAACTTTCAATTTCAGGCAGAAAAAATTCACTACGGAAAGCCCATTTCAGTTTAACCACAGGAACTATTTCACTATCACTGGTGGATGGGTCCGTAGCGATAAAGATAGAGCTACCACATTTGCAACGCATCTTCAACGTGTGTTCCACCCGAACCCTGCTACAAGCTCGTTTGTATTACCCAAGCTAACAGGTGACGATCAAGCACCACATGAGCCAATCAAATTTTAAGCGAATGAAATATCTAAAATCATCAATGATAAACTAAATCCAAAAAAATCCCTAGGATGTGATCTAATAACTGCAAAGATGATTATCAGCTTCGATACTGTAACGATACTGCTGTAAGCACTATTTCCTTGCTTTTTAACGCTATCACAAAACTCTAGTACTATCCAAGGAGATGGAAAAAATCGTTCATACTAATGATACCAAAGTCAGCCAAGGACCACTAAGTTACCTCATCGTAAGCCTATTGTCTTGTCTCTCAAAACTATTTGAAAAATGTCTGATGATCCGAATAACCCCCTACCAGAAGACACGCAATTTTATTCCAGCGTTTCGAAAAACGGGAATATTACACTGCAATATTCCCAGGATTTTGACAAGGTCTCGATAGATGGATTAATCTTCAAAATTAAAACAATGCTTTCGCAAAACACCCACAAACTCCTGAAGTTGTATCTCTACAACAGAACCTTTGCTGTGAGATGCAACTCTGATATGACCGACGAACACGCTTTAAGCGCTGGAGTTCCCCAAGGTTGCGTACTTGGACCAACGCTGTACGTCCTTTATACAGCAGACATACCCACAAGCCCGGTAAAAGTAACACATCAACTCTCTTCTCACCTAGTGGCCGTGGAGAAGTGGCTATCTGAATGGCGAATCAAAATAAATTTAAAAAATGTAATATTTAACTCAATCGACAAAAGACTGTCCTTCAATCACTTTAAACCAACAAAATTCGGGTGGCGCAGTCGCAAATCTTGCGTAAACTATCGGGAGTGGTTTGGTACATCCGCAACAAAGACATCTCCACTGGCTTATCAATTCTCGGTCACCCCTCTTTCGGGACTACAGGGTCCTACTCTACAACTTTGTAGTAAAACCAATTTGAACGTACGGCTACCAACTTTCGGGAAATGCCAGCAGAAGTAACATGCAAAGGGCCCAATCAAAGACACTGAGAACAATCATTAAAGCACCCTGGTATATCCGAAATGAAAATATACAAAGAGACGTTAATAACCAATCAAAAACAAAAGTACATGAGGAAATTAACGTCACACCCAAGGTGGTTAACCTTGCGAGAAGTTTAACACGGGTTTGCGACCGATCCCAACTTCGCCGCAACAACCTTTCGACCCAGCGCTGATCATTAGGTCCTTTTTTCCAGACCACAGTTAAAAAATTTTGAATATGGTTTAAAATTAAGATTTGAAAACTTATTGTTAGTCTCATAATTCCTGAGAAGATCCAAGCAAAGTTAAAAAAAAAAAATTAATTGGTATGTTGCAGAGAATTTTTGGAATTTGAAATTTACAAGCACAACCATTTTGAGGTCCCGAAACAGACATAATTGTAGATTAAGAACACTTTTCTTTTTATAAAATAAAATGATTTTGTGTTCCCCCTCACCATGAACCTCAAAGAAAAGTGTTTCCGTTTTTAACCCTGATGTCACATCTATGATTTGCATAATTTTGAATTCTTCTTGCTTATTTTAAATTATAAATGGATCTAACTTGAATAATGTGTTTAATCAGACGACTGTGGCTTCTAATTACTATTCCGGCAAACATATTTAAAATATTTTTGAAGATAATGTTGTTGCAATCATATATTTTTTTTGCAAGTGAGGGAAAAAGTGTGTTTCCAAAACAAATTTTGAAATTAGCAACCAAAATTGGTTTTTAAAGAACTGATACAAACTCACATCCAATATCAAAAAATTTTCTGTTTTTGAAGCTTAAATTTTAACTTTAAATGTCTATGTTTATAGCACGTTTAGAATCGGTTAGATATGGCAACAAATTAAGCTTATATTGGCTGAAACAAATTTGAGTTTTTGAAATATAACATACATACATGTTTGGTTGTATGTTAATGCAATTCCATAAAAAATATGAAGGTTAACTTCGGGGAGGAGCCAAAGTTAGGTACCCTTAAACTTATATGGCGGTTTCTATTGGTTAGAGATTTAGCAAATATCGAATAGTAATGGCCGATCCTTATAAGAACTTTAGAATCAGTTTAGATGAGCTCTTATCCTTAAAAGTTCTCAGCGAACTTCAACTTTCTATAAGCAAAACAAGGAAGTTTTAGCATTGCCCTTTGTTCAATTATATGGGAGCTATGGGATACAGTTGACCGATCCCGATCCTTGCCTCTTATATTTTGCGTGAAAAGAAAAAAATTTCAAAGCTTGAAGTTGATAGCTTTAAAACGAAAAGACTAGTTTGTATGGTAAAAGACACAGACCCACAGGCGGACATGCTTATATCGTCTAACGGGGCGATCCTTGTCAAAATATAATATAAAGGTGAAAAGGTGAATATTGGAAATAATAATGCTAAAGGCTTGATTAAAGCCGCCATTTGGTTTTTTTTTTGATTTATTTGGTTCCGTAAAGGATTTAGGTCGTCACGCATTTTAGTTACGTAATCTTAAAAATGTTCTCTGAAAATTTTAAGTTGATCCGATAATTACTTTTCGAGTTATTCGACAAATAAGAAAGTGCGCTTCTGCTCTTCAAAACACTAGTCTGAAACTTTAGTCTCAAAACTATGTTTTTTGTACCGGTGAAAACCGCTCAGAGGATTTTAATATAATTTATACAGCTTTTAGAATTCATAATAAACTCAGGCCTGAGCTACTGAAATTTTAGCTAAGCTAGTTTTTAGTTTAGCGCATGCAACGAAGCCTCTTTCAATGCTTAAAATATATTTCCCGGTTTTTAAAAAATTGTTTACTCTTCGTTTCGAATGGTGCAGCCCACATATTTTCTTAGTTAGTTGACTTTTAAAGACAATTTGTATTTTTCTGTACGAACCAATAGTTTCTGAGATAAGCGCGTTCGAACAAACTTTTCAGCTCTCTGTATATTTTTGTATAAATACATCGATATAATATTCCCACAGCCAGATTAAAATTAATCTCAGCTGGAGTTACATTTCAGTTGAATGATTTAATAAGTTTCAGAATTCTTTTTCATAAGTCAAATAATAAAAGGCGTTTGCTAGGTTAAGTGGTTAGAAAGAGCAATCCAAATTCATCCCTTTAATGTGATTTAAAAAAAAAAATAATAATAATAGGGGTACATTATTGAAATTCAGTCCTCCACCCGAATTTATTTCAATTTTCAGAAAGGTAATAAATTTTTTCACATACAACGAAATTAGTGCTACGGTTTAAATATTTTAAATAGTAAATTGATAATTTGATTTAGTTGATTTAGTTAGTCCGTTTGTTTAAACATTTTTTTGAAATTAATAATTATTTAATCTAAATTTTTAATATACTTATATTTTTAAAACCACATTCAATTTTAACAGAATATTGATTATTCGTGTTTGTTCTATGGTATGATGTTGTGTGTTCTATTATTTTTTGTAAATTTTTATAAGATTTGTAAATCAACTTTTTACGGTTATAACGATATAAGTCTTAGCTTGAAGAAACAGAGAAACTGATACTATTATTGACAAACCAACTCGTGATAAATCAAAAACAGTACGCACACCCTAAAATATCGTTTCATTTGCTGAAAGTGTGCGTGATTCGCCGGGAACATCAGTTCACTGAGACCAATTTTGTGTAAGGATCTAGATGACACCTTACAAAGTTCAATTAGTTCTAAAATTGGAGCCACGAGACCATCCGTCTCGTCTTTGCCCAATATGCCTGTAATCAGCTTGAAGGAAACGCCGATGTGCCCAAAAATAATTTTATTCGGATGATACCTCCACAAAAAAAAATTCCCGTATCTGGGGAACAAAAAATCTACAAGTTATCATGGAGAAGACAATGCATCCCCAAAGAGTGATAGTGGAAACGAATTACCAGCCGAATCTTTGATGGCGTTTGGCCACCTCGGTGCGATTTGATACCGTTAGACATCGTTGTTTTTTGTGGGAAGCCTGAGATTCATTTTTTGAAGGACAACATCCGTGCAGCCATAGCAGTATTAAAAAATTTGGCAGTAGCGTAAGGCCAGCTTAGGCAGCCATTTAAATGAAATACAATTTTATAAATAATCGGAAGGAATAATACTTCACAATGAACAAATAAATTAAAAAATTCATCCATCTTCATCCTTTAATTATAAAATGAGGATATTAAAATTATAAAACTCGGTTTTCGGTATATTAAGAAAAAAGAAAGAGCTAGCCTCGGGCGGACCAGGAGTACATATATATATCCTCGCAATTAAATATCGTATTTTATTGGTTAGATATAAAAAATATCGTATATAGTTTTCCGATCCTTTAAGGAACTTCAGAACCAGACCATAAAATGCACTTTGAATTTGTCTCAAGTTTTTACTCCCAAAAAAGGAAAGTTGGAACAAGGCCGTTCTAGTTTATATACTGTGTGTAAAGGAAATGATGTTTTTCCAATATTCCAAAACACTGGTGTTTATATTTGAGTAACGATGCTTTTAGGTCCATCACTGTTCTAAGAAGAAGAAGAACGAAAATAAACGCAGAATTTTTGTAATTGGTTCTTTTCCGTATTATTTCGAAGGTCCATAAGCTTTCTGCAGCACTTAAAAAACCGTGGAAAAAACAAAGGCTACCTGTGTTTAGTGTGGAAAAAATGCGTGTGTTCCCGTTTAAATATTCAGAAATATAAAACTAACTTTCTGGGACACCTTAAATGGATTTTCCCGAACTTTAGAACTTGTAACTTGTGGAGAGTCATCATGATAGCACGGAACGTGAAACCTTTTAGAATGGTTGACGTCGAATAATTTCGTGAGTTGATTCAGCACATGCACCTGAAATAGGTATTAATTACATTAATAACAGAAATTTTCCGGCACATCTTACACTCCATGATTTGAAACCAACTTACCACGAATGCGACATATTTTAACTTTTTAGTATGACACGTTTGGGATCGCATTGGACCCGCGGCATCCCCACGTCTAACTTTGAAGCAGTTATCCATCCATGATTCGCACGCTGGCCAGTTCGATCTTTCCAACAACACCATCAACATTTTTCGCCCTTCTCGCTGCGACACAGCTGGGTCACAAACGAGCACAATATCTCTTCGACGAATGGGCTCTTCATAGCGCACCATTTTTTTATGCGGTGATGTGCTTGGCCAAGGTGAGTCTGCGATCCAATGTAAAACCAAGGTATTAAGTTCTAGTGGTCTGTAGGGCAGGCCTTCCTTCTATGTTGATAGCAGGCGGGGTTTTCCTTAATAAGGAAAAACAAACATTGGTGGATTTATTGCTATTTATGCCGATGGCAAACTGCTGGATTCCATCAGCCGCAGAGGTTTCACAGCTTGATCTATGGGTGATGCAGACATCGTCAGCAAACGTGTCCAGCATGGCAGACGGATTGTCTGGTTGCGACATATCACCACTGTAGAGGTAGTACAGGAGCGGCCCCAGGACACTACCTCGGGGTAGTTACCAGCCTTCGCTTCGTATTTGGCAGAGACGACCGAATGGAACCGAAACGCGAACTGCCTTCCCTCAAGGTATGACCTCAGTAGGTGGAAATATGGGGCAGGTAGTCTCTTCTTTATTTTAACCAGTAAAGCTGTGTGCTAAACTCGGTCGAACGCTTCCTTGATGTCTAAGAAGAGGGGATTGCAGAATTGTTTCCGGTCAAATGCCGTCAGTACGTACAATGACCAGCTCGGAACCCGAACTGGTGTTCAGGAGTAATCCCCTGAGTGTCCATAATCCTAACAATCCGGGCAGCAATCAGTCTCTCAAACACCTTCGAAATCGAAGGGGGAGACTGATCGGTCGATAGGACGCGGGGTCCATTGCCGATTTGCCCGGTTTGTGGATCATAGTTATTAATACGAGCCTCCACTGTGCAGGAAAGCATTGCAATCTCACTAAGGCGTTGAACAGCAACGCTATGTAGAGAATTGCGTGACTTGGTAATGCCGACTTGCCCGGTTTGCGGATCATAGGTATTAATGCGAGCCTCCACTGTGCAGGGAAGCATTGCAATCTCACTAAGGCGTTGAACAACAACGCTATGTAGAGAATTGCGTGACTTGGTAATGCCTTTAGTGTGGCGTTGTATATAGTATCATGGCCAGGTGCTCTGCTGACATTTAAGCGAGCAATAAGTTCGGATATATAACTGGGAGCAAAAGGCCTAATAGACAGGTCCATTTGGAGCGCTTGAGACAGCCTGGCATGCGTTTCGCTTACTTGATCCGAGCTCCCTAGCTTTATTCGCGGATTAGAAGCTGGATCGCGTTGGTGATCGGGATACCTGATGCTGCGGGCTTCCAGGACGGAGTGTGTGCTGCCATTTTTGCTGCTGTCTTGACTTTGCTGGTGAACAATTCAACGGCGTTTTCCAAGTCATCCCCAGAGTTGAACTCAATATCGAGGTGCAGAGATCTATCCTTTGATGAGTTAAAGGTTGCTTCGCTTGGTTATCAGCCTCTTCGTCGTCGGGTATGCCATAGCGGCTGCGTCCAGCATGATTATTAGCGGTAGGTGGTCGGAGCTGAGCTCAACGACATACCGTATATTAAGGTGGATACCCAGGATCTTGTCAGGGCAAAATCGATGAAGAAAGGAGAGCCTCGTCTGCCAGGCGGGTACGGTGTGGGGCCACCTGTGGCAAGACAGTTCACCTCAGTGCTCAGGGCAAGATTCGCTAGCGCACGACCTCGTTGGTTACACCTTCTTGCACCCCAAAGCCAGTGGGACGCGTTCCAGTCAGCCGCCACAATATACCTCGAGCAGTTATGGTCCAGAATGTCGGTAAACTCCTCCGTAGTCCATGCAAATCTCGGTGGGCAGTAGATTGCTCCAAAGTTAATGGTGCCAAGTACGTATTTGTTTGTGTGTGTTTAACTGAAGATTATTAAATATTAAATATCGAAGGCACATGATTAAAATCTAATTATATCTTAAAAAAAAACCAAAATCTTCGTTATTTTTAAAAGTGAATTAAGTAAAAGGTGCTAACAAAACAAAAAAGTTTTAACTTGAAATCAAAGAATTAAGGTATTTAAAGTAAATGACATAACGCACTTCTACTGCAAAAAAATGTAGAGTGTTCATTTTTAGGAAAACATGCGAAGTTTCCATGTGATACTGCCCTTAGATTTGTTTTGACAGATGATTGGTTCTGACCTGTTTGACATCGTGTTGAGAATCGAAAGTTTCGGCTGTAGCTCCACTACTGATGAACACCCCACCGGCAGGCCCTCTGATGCAGTCACAGAGGACAATGTCAAAAAAAAAATACATGAAATGGTATTGCGTGACCGGAAAGTAAAGGTGCGCGAGCTACCAGATGCTACAAAGTTTATTTTGGGCAAGATTCTGCATACGAAAAAATTATCAAGCCAAAAACATACACGTGAGAGAACTTTGAAAGTTTGTGCTTGCTAATGCGGAAGCGGGTGGAATTTTGGCGTCCATTGGTAGCTGTTGGTGAATCCAGAATCCACTAGTACACACCAGAGATTAAAATGAGTTCAATGGACCGCAGCCGTGGAGGTGCAATTATCGCAATACCACTGCTGTAACAGATTTTTAAGTGGGATGTATTGGCGATTTGATTTAATTAAAGCTCAAAAAGGATTAACTATAGAAAAGCTTCAACAATTTTTCGGTCGCTGGTTTTGAATCATCCTTATCATTTCCCAAATAAAAGAAAATCTTTTATATTCATATTCTGCATCAATACTCGAACAGTGCAGACGTGTTTATTTTCTGTGCTCTGAAAATATACAAAATACTCAAAGCGAAAAGTGAATAACTACCAACAATTTACCACAAAAATTGAGCGAGAAGACGCTCATTGCAATGTATATCATTATTAGTTATTATTAATAGTTGTGCAAACTCCCAGCTATTGAACAACTATAATATTTCAAAGAAAATTAACAAACAAAAACCAAGCCACAAACTCTCACAATGAGTCAAAACGACATTCGGACTCGACGTCAACAAGAGCAATACAAACGTCGTCTCCCATCGATACGAAACAACGCGTATTTCTCATTTGTGTCTTCGCAACCCGCGGAAGTGCATAAAATAAATGCAAACGTCGATCGGTCACGGTCAATCACCCCCAACCCGACACATGAACTTATGCCAACAATGAACGAAAGATAGCGTTCTTGCTCAACGGCAATACCAACGATGTGCCAAAGAGAACTGACCTCTCCCACGGCAACCAAAACGTCGAACACATTAACCACTGCAACGGTATCAACCGTACGCACTGCAACGCTCGTTTCTGCTGAATTAGCAACAATGCCAAAAATAATGCAAACTGGGTTGGATCACTACATCCAAATTAAAAGAAAATTGAGCCCACAACAAAATTCTGCGGCAGGCAATAAAATAAAAATCAATCGCCACACTCTAGGTCAGCGAACTGAGAGAGTCCAACAGATTTGGAATACTGGCAGATATTGATATGGATCTGCCCGCAGCACTGCCGAAGGGAATACAAAGAAGCCAAAGCCTCCAACTTTATACATCTGTGAGAAAAGCTCGAATAATCTGGTTAAAAATATAATTGAACTTGTTGGAAAAGTCAATTTTCACATAATACCCCATAAAAGGGCAGCATCAACAAAACCAATATCCTGGTAAAAACTAAAGAGAACTTTAGGACGTCTGCCCGCCTCCATAACGCACAGAATACCCTTATACAATCAAAAATATCCCCAGAAGACTTTTTCGCAACGGCAAAGAGGTCCTCATTTGGTCCTGCGACCACCTTCCAAAATGTGACCTTCGCAAACGTCCTAAAATCCGGACAATCAGCACCAAGCTCTACGACAACAACTCTGCATGCTGCCCAAACTGATCCGACACCGAATCTCTCATCATCGATGCAAGAACAAAGTAGCTTTAAAACTTTGATGCATGCTCTGCAGTAGCAGATGATCGAATCCATGTCCTTCATGAGGACTACCATTCAAGACCTTATGAGGAACCAAAACGGCGTTTCATGGCATGAGCTTGAGATAACTCAATTCCTGCATGACAATCATATTGACGTCCTGCTACTGTCAGAAACAAATCTCACTTCTAAGTAGAACTTTTAAATAAGTGGCTTTTTGTTCTACGGAACAAATCATCCAGATGCACATGGAAAAAACTACTTTCAGGCCACATCCATAAATGTACATATAGGATGCGGCAATCTTACCTTCGCAGCGGTATATTGTCCCCCTCGATTTAATGTATCCGAACAAGAAGTTCTGGACTTCTTCAACACCCTAGGGGACCACTTTATTGCTATGATTACAGTGACCACAAAACACAAAGTTTAAAAAATGCCTTACAAAATCTCTCTAATGCGCCGAAGGTAGAAGATAAATACGCCCAACTTCGCTATATAAAGCAACTTTCAATTTCAGGCAGCAAAAATTCACTATGGAAAGCCCATTCCAATTTAACCACGGCAGAAACTATTTCACTATTACGGAATATAACTGGTAGTTTGGCCCGTAGCGATAAAGATAGAGCTACCACATTTGCAACGCATCTTCAACGTGTGTTCCACCCGAACCCTGCTACAAGCTCGTTTGTATTACCCAAGCTAACAGGTGACGATCAAGCACCACATGAGCCAATCAAATTTTAAGCGAATGAAATATCTAAAATCATCAATGATAAACTAAATCCAAAAAAATCCCTAGGATGTGATCTAATAACTGCAAAGATGATTATCAGCTTCGATACTGTAACGATACTGCTGTAAGCACTATTTCCTTGCTTTTTAACGCTATCACAAAACTCTAGTACTATCCAAGGAGATGGAAAAAATCGTTCATACTAATGATACCAAAGTCAGCCAAGGACCACTAAGTTACCTCATCGTAAGCCTATTGTCTTGTCTCTCAAAACTATTTGAAAAATGTCTGATGATCCGAATAACCCCCTACCAGAAGATACGCAATTTTATTCCAGCGTTTCGAAAAACGGGAATATTACACTGCAATATTCCCAGGATTTTGACAAGGTCTCGATAGATGGATTAATCTTCAAAATTAAAACAATGCTTTCGCAAAACACCCACAAACTCCTGAAGTTGTATCTCTACAACAGAACCTTTGCTGTGAGATGCAACTCTGATATGACCGACGAACACGCTTTAAGCGCTGGAGTTCCCCAAGGTTGCGTACTTGGACCAACGCTGTACGTCCTTTATACAGCAGACATACCCACAAGCCCGGTAAAAGTAACACATCAACTCTCTTCTCACCTAGTGGCCGTGGAGAAGTGGCTATCTGAATGGCGAATCAAAATAAATTTAAAAAATGTAATATTTAACTCAATCGACAAAAGACTGTCCTTCAATCACTTTAAACCAACAAAATTCGGGTGGCGCAGTCGCAAATCTTGCGTAAACTATCGGGAGTGGTTTGGTACATCCGCAACAAAGACATCTCCACTGGCTTATCAATTCTCGGTCACCCCTCTTTCGGGACTACAGGGTCCTACTCTACAACTTTGTAGTAAAACCAATTTGAACGTACGGCTACCAACTTTCGGGAAATGCCAGCAGAAGTAACATGCAAAGGGCCCAATCAAAGACACTGAGAACAATCATTAAAGCACCCTGGTATATCCGAAATGAAAATATACAAAGAGACGTTAATAACCAATCAAAAACAAAAGTACATGAGGAAATTAACGTCACACCCAAGGTGGTTAACCTTGCGAGAAGTTTAACACGGGTTTGCGACCGATCCCAACTTCGCCGCAACAACCTTTCGACCCAGCGCTGATCATTAGGTCCTTTTTTCCAGACCACAGTTAAAAAATTTTGAATATGGTTTAAAATTAAGATTTGAAAACTTATTGTTAGTCTCATAATTCCTGAGAAGATCCAAGCAAAGTTAAAAAAAAAAAATTAATTGGTATGTTGCAGAGAATTTTTGGAATTTGAAATTTACAAGCACAACCATTTTGAGGTCCCGAAACAGACATAATTGTAGATTAAGAACACTTTTCTTTTTATAAAATAAAATGATTTTGTGTTCCCCCTCACCATGAACCTCAAAGAAAAGTGTTTCCGTTTTTAACCCTGATGTCACATCTATGATTTGCATAATTTTGAATTCTTCTTGCTTATTTTAAATTATAAATGGATCTAACTTGAATAATGTGTTTAATCAGACGACTGTGGCTTCTAATTACTATTCCGGCAAACATATTTAAAATATTTTTGAAGATAATGTTGTTGCAATCATATATTTTTTTTGCAAGTGAGGGAAAAAGTGTGTTTCCAAAACAAATTTTGAAATTAGCAACCAAAATTGGTTTTTAAAGAACTGATACAAACTCACATCCAATATCAAAAAATTTTCTGTTTTTGAAGCTTAAATTTTAACTTTAAATGTCTATGTTTATAGCACGTTTAGAATCGGTTAGATATGGCAACAAATTAAGCTTATATTGGCTGAAACAAATTTGAGTTTTTGAAATATAACATACATACATGTTTGGTTGTATGTTAATGCAATTCCATAAAAAATATGAAGGTTAACTTCGGGGAGGAGCCAAAGTTAGGTACCCTTAAACTTATATGGCGGTTTCTATTGGTTAGAGATTTAGCAAATATCGAATAGTAATGGCCGATCCTTATAAGAACTTTAGAATCAGTTTAGATGAGCTCTTATCCTTAAAAGTTCTCAGCGAACTTCAACTTTCTATAAGCAAAACAAGGAAGTTTTAGCATTGCCCTTTGTTCAATTATATGGGAGCTATGGGATACAGTTGACCGATCCCGATCCTTGCCTCTTATATTTTGCGTGAAAAGAAAAAAATTTCAAAGCTTGAAGTTGATAGCTTTAAAACGAAAAGACTAGTTTGTATGGTAAAAGACACAGACCCACAGGCGGACATGCTTATATCGTCTAACGGGGCGATCCTTGTCAAAATATAATATAAAGGTGAAAAGGTGAATATTGGAAATAATAATGCTAAAGGCTTGATTAAAGCCGCCATTTGGTTTTTTTTTTGATTTATTTGGTTCCGTAAAGGATTTAGGTCGTCACGCATTTTAGTTACGTAATCTTAAAAATGTTCTCTGAAAATTTTAAGTTGATCCGATAATTACTTTTCGAGTTATTCGACAAATAAGAAAGTGCGCTTCTGCTCTTCAAAACACTAGTCTGAAACTTTAGTCTCAAAACTATGTTTTTTGTACCGGTGAAAACCGCTCAGAGGATTTTAATATAATTTATACAGCTTTTAGAATTCATAATAAACTCAGGCCTGAGCTACTGAAATTTTAGCTAAGCTAGTTTTTAGTTTAGCGCATGCAACGAAGCCTCTTTCAATGCTTAAAATATATTTCCCGGTTTTTAAAAAATTGTTTACTCTTCGTTTCGAATGGTGCAGCCCACATATTTTCTTAGTTAGTTGACTTTTAAAGACAATTTGTATTTTTCTGTACGAACCAATAGTTTCTGAGATAAGCGCGTTCGAACAAACTTTTCAGCTCTCTGTATATTTTTGTATAAATACATCGATATAATATTCCCACAGCCAGATTAAAATTAATCTCAGCTGGAGTTACATTTCAGTTGAATGATTTAATAAGTTTCAGAATTCTTTTTCATAAGTCAAATAATAAAAGGCGTTTGCTAGGTTAAGTGGTTAGAAAGAGCAATCCAAATTCATCCCTTTAATGTGATTTAAAAAAAAAAATAATAATAATAGGGGTACATTATTGAAATTCAGTCCTCCACCCGAATTTATTTCAATTTTCAGAAAGGTAATAAATTTTTTCACATACAACGAAATTAGTGCTACGGTTTAAATATTTTAAATAGTAAATTGATAATTTGATTTAGTTGATTTAGTTAGTCCGTTTGTTTAAACATTTTTTTGAAATTAATAATTATTTAATCTAAATTTTTAATATACTTATATTTTTAAAACCACATTCAATTTTAACAGAATATTGATTATTCGTGTTTGTTCTATGGTATGATGTTGTGTGTTCTATTATTTTTTGTAAATTTTTATAAGATTTGTAAATCAACTTTTTACGGTTATAACGATATAAGTCTTAGCTTGAAGAAACAGAGAAACTGATACTATTATTGACAAACCAACTCGTGATAAATCAAAAACAGTACGCACACCCTAAAATATCGTTTCATTTGCTGAAAGTGTGCGTGATTCGCCGGGAACATCAGTTCACTGAGACCAATTTTGTGTAAGGATCTAGATGACACCTTACAAAGTTCAATTAGTTCTAAAATTGGAGCCACGAGACCATCCGTCTCGTCTTTGCCCAATATGCCTGTAATCAGCTTGAAGGAAACGCCGATGTGCCCAAAAATAATTTTATTCGGATGATACCTCCACAAAAAAAAATTCCCGTATCTGGGGAACAAAAAATCTACAAGTTATCATGGAGAAGACAATGCATCCCCAAAGAGTGATAGTGGAAACGAATTACCAGCCGAATCTTTGATGGCGTTTGGCCACCTCGGTGCGATTTGATACCGTTAGACATCGTTGTTTTTTGTGGGAAGCCTGAGATTCATTTTTTGAAGGACAACATCCGTGCAGCCATAGCAGTATTAAAAAATTTGGCAGTAGCGTAAGGCCAGCTTAGGCAGCCATTTAAATGAAATACAATTTTATAAATAATCGGAAGGAATAATACTTCACAATGAACAAATAAATTAAAAAATTCATCCATCTTCATCCTTTAATTATAAAATGAGGATATTAAAATTATAAAACTCGGTTTTCGGTATATTAAGAAAAAAGAAAGAGCTAGCCTCGGGCGGACCAGGAGTACATATATATATCCTCGCAATTAAATATCGTATTTTATTGGTTAGATATAAAAAATATCGTATATAGTTTTCCGATCCTTTAAGGAACTTCAGAACCAGACCATAAAATGCACTTTGAATTTGTCTCAAGTTTTTACTCCCAAAAAAGGAAAGTTGGAACAAGGCCGTTCTAGTTTATATACTGTGTGTAAAGGAAATGATGTTTTTCCAATATTCCAAAACACTGGTGTTTATATTTGAGTAACGATGCTTTTAGGTCCATCACTGTTCTAAGAAGAAGAAGAACGAAAATAAACGCAGAATTTTTGTAATTGGTTCTTTTCCGTATTATTTCGAAGGTCCATAAGCTTTCTGCAGCACTTAAAAAACCGTGGAAAAAACAAAGGCTACCTGTGTTTAGTGTGGAAAAAATGCGTGTGTTCCCGTTTAAATATTCAGAAATATAAAACTAACTTTCTGGGACACCTTAAATGGATTTTCCCGAACTTTAGAACTTGTAACTTGTGGAGAGTCATCATGATAGCACGGAACGTGAAACCTTTTAGAATGGTTGACGTCGAATAATTTCGTGAGTTGATTCAGCACATGCACCTGAAATAGGTATTAATTACATTAATAACAGAAATTTTCCGGCACATCTTACACTCCATGATTTGAAACCAACTTACCACGAATGCGACATATTTTAACTTTTTAGTATGACACGTTTGGGATCGCATTGGACCCGCGGCATCCCCACGTCTAACTTTGAAGCAGTTATCCATCCATGATTCGCACGCTGGCCAGTTCGATCTTTCCAACAACACCATCAACATTTTTCGCCCTTCTCGCTGCGACACAGCTGGGTCACAAACGAGCACAATATCTCTTCGACGAATGGGCTCTTCATAGCGCACCATTTTTTTTATGCGGTGATGTGCTTGGCCAAGGTGAGTCTGCGATCCAATGTAAAACCAAGGTATTAAGTTCTAGTGGTCTGTAGGGCAGGCCTTCCTTCTATGTTGATAGCAGGCGGGGTTTTCCTTAATAAGGAAAAACAAACATTGGTGGATTTATTGCTATTTATGCCGATGGCAAACTGCTGGATTCCATCAGCCGCAGAGGTTTCACAGCTTGATCTATGGGTGATGCAGACATCGTCAGCAAACGTGTCCAGCATGGCAGACGGATTGTCTGGTTGCGACATATCACCACTGTAGAGGTAGTACAGGAGCGGCCCCAGGACACTACCTCGGGGTAGTTACCAGCCTTCGCTTCGTATTTGGCAGAGACGACCGAATGGAACCGAAACGCGAACTGCCTTCCCTCAAGGTATGACCTCAGTAGGTGGAAATATGGGGCAGGTAGTCTCTTCTTTATTTTAACCAGTAAAGCTGTGTGCTAAACTCGGTCAAACGCTTCCTTGATGTCTAAGAAGAGGGGATTGCAGAATTGTTTCCGGTCAAATGCCGTCAGTACGTACAATGACCAGCTCGGAACCCGAACTGGTGTTCAGGAGTAATCCCCTGAGTGTCCATAATCCTAACAATCCGGGCAGCAATCAGTCTCTCAAACACCTTCGAAATCGAAGGGGGAGACTGATCGGTCGATAGGACGCGGGGTCCATTGCCGATTTGCCCGGTTTGTGGATCATAGTTATTAATACGAGCCTCCACTGTGCAGGAAAGCATTGCAATCTCACTAAGGCGTTGAACAGCAACGCTATGTAGAGAATTGCGTGACTTGGTAATGCCGACTTGCCCGGTTTGCGGATCATAGGTATTAATGCGAGCCTCCACTGTGCAGGGAAGCATTGCAATCTCACTAAGGCGTTGAACAACAACGCTATGTAGAGAATTGCGTGACTTGGTAATGCCTTTAGTGTGGCGTTGTATATAGTATCATGGCCAGGTGCTCTGCTGACATTTAAGCGAGCAATAAGTTCGGATATATAACTGGGAGCAAAAGGCCTAATAGACAGGTCCATTTGGAGCGCTTGAGACAGCCTGGCATGCGTTTCGCTTACTTGATCCGAGCTCCCTAGCTTTATTCGCGGATTAGAAGCTGGATCGCGTTGGTGATCGGGATACCTGATGCTGCGGGCTTCCAGGACGGAGTGTGTGCTGCCATTTTTGCTGCTGTCTTGACTTTGCTGGTGAACAATTCAACGGCGTTTTCCAAGTCATCCCCAGAGTTGAACTCAATATCGAGGTGCAGAGATCTATCCTTTGATGAGTTAAAGGTTGCTTCGCTTGGTTATCAGCCTCTTCGTCGTCGGGTATGCCATAGCGGCTGCGTCCAGCATGATTATTAGCGGTAGGTGGTCGGAGCTGAGCTCAACGACATACCGTATATTAAGGTGGATACCCAGGATCTTGTCAGGGCAAAATCGATGAAGAAAGGAGAGCCTCGTCTGCCAGGCGGGTACGGTGTGGGGCCACCTGTGGCAAGACAGTTCACCTCAGTGCTCAGGGCAAGATTCGCTAGCGCACGACCTCGTTGGTTACACCTTCTTGCACCCCAAAGCCAGTGGGACGCGTTCCAGTCAGCCGCCACAATATACCTCGAGCAGTTATGGTCCAGAATGTCGGTAAACTCCTCCGTAGTCCATGCAAATCTCGGTGGGCAGTAGATTGCTCCAAAGTTAATGGTGCCAAGTACGTATTTGTTTGTGTGTGTTTAACTGAAGATTATTAAATATTAAATATCGAAGGCACATGATTAAAATCTAATTATATCTTAAAAAAAAACCAAAATCTTCGTTATTTTTAAAAGTGAATTAAGTAAAAGGTGCTAACAAAACAAAAAAGTTTTAACTTGAAATCAAAGAATTAAGGTATTTAAAGTAAATGACATAACGCACTTCTACTGCAAAAAAATGTAGAGTGTTCATTTTTAGGAAAACATGCGAAGTTTCCATGTGATACTGCCCTTAGATTTGTTTTGACAGATGATTGGTTCTGACCTGTTTGACATCGTGTTGAGAATCGAAAGTTTCGGCTGTAGCTCCACTACTGATGAACACCCCACCGGCAGGCCCTCTGATGCAGTCACAGAGGACAATGTCAAAAAAAAAATACATGAAATGGTATTGCGTGACCGGAAAGTAAAGGTGCGCGAGCTACCAGATGCTACAAAGTTTATTTTGGGCAAGATTCTGCATACGAAAAAATTATCAAGCCAAAAACATACACGTGAGAGAACTTTGAAAGTTTGTGCTTGCTAATGCGGAAGCGGGTGGAATTTTGGCGTCCATTGGTAGCTGTTGGTGAATCCAGAATCCACTAGTACACACCAGAGATTAAAATGAGTTCAATGGACCGCAGCCGTGGAGGTGCAATTATCGCAATACCACTGCTGTAACAGATTTTTAAGTGGGATGTATTGGCGATTTGATTTAATTAAAGCTCAAAAAGGATTAACTATAGAAAAGCTTCAACAATTTTTCGGTCGCTGGTTTTGAATCATCCTTATCATTTCCCAAATAAAAGAAAATCTTTTATATTCATATTCTGCATCAATACTCGAACAGTGCAGACGTGTTTATTTTCTGTGCTCTGAAAATATACAAAATACTCAAAGCGAAAAGTGAATAACTACCAACAATTTACCACAAAAATTGAGCGAGAAGACGCTCATTGCAATGTATATCATTATTAGTTATTATTAATAGTTGTGCAAACTCCCAGCTATTGAACAACTATAATATTTCAAAGAAAATTAACAAACAAAAACCAAGCCACAAACTCTCACAATGAGTCAAAACGACATTCGGACTCGACGTCAACAAGAGCAATACAAACGTCGTCTCCCATCGATACGAAACAACGCGTATTTCTCATTTGTGTCTTCGCAACCCGCGGAAGTGCATAAAATAAATGCAAACGTCGATCGGTCACGGTCAATCACCCCCAACCCGACACATGAACTTATGCCAACAATGAACGAAAGATAGCGTTCTTGCTCAACGGCAATACCAACGATGTGCCAAAGAGAACTGACCTCTCCCACGGCAACCAAAACGTCGAACACATTAACCACTGCAACGGTATCAACCGTACGCACTGCAACGCTCGTTTCTGCTGAATTAGCAACAATGCCAAAAATAATGCAAACTGGGTTGGATCACTACATCCAAATTAAAAGAAAATTGAGCCCACAACAAAATTCTGCGGCAGGCAATAAAATAAAAATCAATCGCCACACTCTAGGTCAGCGAACTGAGAGAGTCCAACAGATTTGGAATACTGGCAGATATTGATATGGATCTGCCCGCAGCACTGCCGAAGGGAATACAAAGAAGCCAAAGCCTCCAACTTTATACATCTGTGAGAAAAGCTCGAATAATCTGGTTAAAAATATAATTGAACTTGTTGGAAAAGTCAATTTTCACATAATACCCCATAAAAGGGCAGCATCAACAAAACCAATATCCTGGTAAAAACTAAAGAGAACTTTAGGACGTCTGCCCGCCTCCATAACGCACAGAATACCCTTATACAATCAAAAATATCCCCAGAAGACTTTTTCGCAACGGCAAAGAGGTCCTCATTTGGTCCTGCGACCACCTTCCAAAATGTGACCTTCGCAAACGTCCTAAAATCCGGACAATCAGCACCAAGCTCTACGACAACAACTCTGCATGCTGCCCAAACTGATCCGACACCGAATCTCTCATCATCGATGCAAGAACAAAGTAGCTTTAAAACTTTGATGCATGCTCTGCAGTAGCAGATGATCGAATCCATGTCCTTCATGAGGACTACCATTCAAGACCTTATGAGGAACCAAAACGGCGTTTCATGGCATGAGCTTGAGATAACTCAATTCCTGCATGACAATCATATTGACGTCCTGCTACTGTCAGAAACAAATCTCACTTCTAAGTAGAACTTTTAAATAAGTGGCTTTTTGTTCTACGGAACAAATCATCCAGATGCACATGGAAAAAACTACTTTCAGGCCACATCCATAAATGTACATATAGGATGCGGCAATCTTACCTTCGCAGCGGTATATTGTCCCCCTCGATTTAATGTATCCGAACAAGAAGTTCTGGACTTCTTCAACACCCTAGGGGACCACTTTATTGCTATGATTACAGTGACCACAAAACACAAAGTTTAAAAAATGCCTTACAAAATCTCTCTAATGCGCCGAAGGTAGAAGATAAATACGCCCAACTTCGCTATATAAAGCAACTTTCAATTTCAGGCAGCAAAAATTCACTATGG
Organism: Drosophila vallismaia; assembly: GCA_035047325.1. NCBI lineage: Eukaryota > Metazoa > Arthropoda > Insecta > Diptera > Drosophilidae > Drosophila > Drosophila vallismaia. The sequence continues at coordinate 700,678 of JAWNPU010000073.1, forward strand.
AAAGCCCATTCCAATTTAACCACGGCAGAAACTATTTCACTATTACGGAATATAACTGGTAGTTTGGCCCGTAGCGATAAAGATAGAGCTACCACATTTGCAACGCATCTTCAACGTGTGTTCCACCCGAACACTGCTACAAGCTCGTTTGTATTACCCAAGCTAACAGGTGACGACCAAGCACCACATGAGCCAATCAAATTTTAAGCGAATGAAATATCTAAAATCATCAATGATAAACTAAATCAAAAAAAATCTCTAGGATGTGATCTAATAACTGCAAAGATGATTATCAGCTTCGATACTGTAACGATACTGCTGTAAGCACTATTTCCTTGCTTTTTAACGCTATCACAAAACTCTAGTACTATCCAAGGAGATGGAAAAAATCGTTCATACTAATGATACCAAAGTCAGCCAAGGACCACTAAGTTACCTCATCGTAAGCCTATTGTCTTGTCTCTCAAAACTATTTGAAAAATGTCTGATGATCCGAATAACCCCCTACCTGAAGACACGTAATTTTATTCCAGCGTTTCGAAAAACGGGAATATTACACTGCAATATTCCCAGGATTTTGACAAGGTCTCGATAGATGGATTAATCTTCAAAATTAAAACAATGCTTTCGCAAAACACCCACAAACTCCTGAAGTTGTATCTCTACAACAGAACCTTTGCTGTGAGATGCAACTCTGATATGACCGACGAACACGCTTTAAGCGCTGGAGTTCCCCAAGGTTGCGTACTTGGACCAACGCTGTACGTCCTTTATACAGCAGACATACCCACAAGCCCGGTAAAAGTAACACATCAACTCTCTTCTCACCTAGTGGCCGTGGAGAAGTGGCTATCTGAATGGCGAATCAAAATAAATTTAAAAAATGTAATATTTAACTCAATCGACAAAAGACTGTCCTTCAATCACTTTAAACCAACAATATTCGTGTGGCGCAGTCGCAAATCTTGCGTAAACTATCGGGAGCGGTTTGGTACATCCGCAACAAAGACATTGAAAACGGGCTGAAGGTACTAATGACTGGCGATGTCATAAACAAACAAGCAACCGCGTACATAAATAAATTGGAAAACCACTCGAACCAGTTGGCTCGAAAACTCCTGACGAGTAGACGTATAATGGGACTGAGGGCTAGAAGGAGGTTCCAGCGCATTCAACCTACAAATCTGCCAAGCAGATTATAAAATAATTGCTTAAATTAATTCATGCCTCTAGACTCCCTCATTTGGTTTAAGTAGGTACATATCTAAATACTGGCTAGAAATTATGAATCTCTGTAGTATAAATTATTATAAATAGTAACAGTTGTCTACAATATAAAAAAAAAAAATCTCTTTAAACAACACCGTACTACCGAAAGCAAATGAAGCGACGTCTCTCGACTGACGTCCCACCTGGCCCAGGCACATCGAAGCCAAAAGAACACACCATAAGCTGAAGGCTAGTAGTCTCCACTGGCTTATTAATTCTCTGTCACCCCTCTGTCTGGACTACAGGGTCCTACTCTACAACTCCGTAGTAAAACCAATTTGGACTTACGGCTACCAACTTTCGGGAAATGCCAGCAGAAGTAACATGCAAAGGGCCCAATCAAAGATACTGAGAACAATCATTTGAGCACCCTGGTATATCCGAAATTAATATATATACAAAAAGACGTTAATATCAGATCCGTCAAAGATGAAATAACCAATCGAAAACAAAAGTACATGAGGAAATTAACGTTACACCCAAGGTGGTTAACCTTGCGAGAAGTTTAACACGGGCTTGCGACCGATCCCAACTTCGCCGCAACAACCTTTCGACCCAGCGCTGATCATTAGGTCCTTTTTTCCAGACCACAGTTAAAAGCTTTTGAATATCGTTTAAAATAAAGATTTGAAAACTTATTGTTAGTCTCATAACACCTGAAAAGATCCAATAAATACAGCAAAGTTAAAAAAAAAATATTCATTTTAAAAATCTTTAAAAACATATTTAAAAAGATTCCGAAGATACGTCAATCAAAAGATACAGGTTATGTGTACACATATAGATGTCTTCTGACTTTAAATGGAAAGATTTAAAAACATATTTAAAAAGATTCTGAAGATACTTAAATCAAAAGATACAGGTTATATGTACATATATGGATTCTTCTGACTTTAAATGGAAAGATTTAAAAGAGCCGTAAAAGAGCCCTTCCCTACTTCATGTCTTAAGTTTTAAGTAAGTTTTAAAATTTGATTTGAACATTTTGAAAAATATGCAATACTAATTGTCATATCCTCTTAGTAAATGGTGTGTCCAGCTTAGTACAAAACTTCTGTGAGAAGACATTTAATGTCTTATCTTATCGTTCTTATCGTTCAAAAAAATTGGATTTTTTTTTATATAACTTCGCTGTATTTATTGGATCTTCCAAGGAATTATGACAATAACAATAAGTTTAAAAATCTTAATTATATATATATTTTGTTCGCGCGGCTCCCGCTTCATAACGTACATTACTAGGAAAAAGAAGTTCGTTTGTGGCTCTGAAAGGTAGGTGAGAATCATTTAATAGAAGAGGAAGTGCAGAGTGAAGTAATAGAATTTGGGCCTAAAAGGCTCATGATGGAATATGGAGATCTAACAAAACTTCAAAACAGACGACTAAAACTTCTAGTCCATCTATTTGGAATGTTAAATTTTAGCCGTGTTAGTAGATATTGGCTGTCTACATTACCATTAATAAAGTTATACAGGAAAACGACCCCCAGCATCTTTCTACGATTGGTTAGTGAAGATAAATTGATTAGTAGGAGTCTGTTGAAATAAGAAGGGAAGTGAAGATTGTGAAGACTGGGATGAACCCAGTTGAGTCCCCTAAAAGCAAACATCAAGAAGTTCTTTTGAACGGATTCAATGCGATATTAATGGACCTCATGCTGAGCGCTCCAGACGCATGACCCGTACTCGAGTATTGGACGTACCAAAGATACGTATTAGTTTTTAGCTATATAAGCGAAAGCTAAAATACCAAAAGCCAAGCACACCTTTGGCTTTATTGACCATCGTACAAAAATGTTCTGCAAATTTGAGTTTGAAGACTGTATTTTGGTAGAAAGGACCTAATGATCACCGTTGGGTTTTTTGCAACGATGGTAGGGTGTAACGTTAACTTTCTCATGTACTTTTTTAATTTTTGTTGAGTTATTTATTTTTTCTCTGACGGATCTGATGTTAAGGTCTCATTATACATTTTCATTTAGGGTATACCGGGGTGCTCCAGTGATTGTTCTCAGTATCTTTGATTGAGCCCCTTGCATGATCTCAATGTTACTACTGCTGGCACTTCCCATATTTAGGAGCCCAACGTCTAAAGTGGTTTTAGTACGGAGTTGTAGAGGAGTACCCTGTAGTCCAGACAGAGTGGTGACCGAGAGTTAATAAGCCAGTGGAGACTACTAGCCTTCAGCTTAAGGTGTGTTCTTTTGGCTTCCAAGTGCCTTTGCCAAGTGAGCTGTCGGTCAAGGTGAATTCCCAGATACGTCACTTCATTTGCTTCCGGGAATACGGTGTTCTTTAAGGGGATCAGGATAGTCTTACCAATTGAGTGTAAACGGTATGTGTTTGTTTTGGGGAAGTAATGTTTTGATTTTGAACATTAATCCATCTAGCCAGACCTTGTCAGCCAGACTGAGAGACACAAGAAATATTGCAGTACAATATTCCCGATTTCGAAAGCAGATCGTATTTTTTATGTTAATCGATTGACTTGTTCAATGGTTCCATGTTTCTTTTAAAAACCGAACTAATGCACTGGAATAGGATTGAGTGTCCTCAAGTACGGGGTTATTCGAGTCAGTAGATATTTTTTTGAATATTAGGAAACTGAATGGTTGATCAAATTTTTCCATTTTTTTCCATAATAAAAACGAAATCCTTTAAAGGTTCGGCTGGAACAAACTTTGAAGATGCGCTGCAAATGTAGTCTGCCTTTTTCGCTGAGGGCCCATCCACCAGTGATATTTCGTAATGGTGATATAGTTTCTATAAACTTTCCATAGTTAGTTTTTATTGCCTAAAATTTAAACTTGCTCTATATAGCGACGATGGGCGTTTTTGTCCTCTTGCTTTAGCGCATAAGAGAGCTTACGTGAAGTATTTTTCAATATGTGCTTTGCGGATGTTGGTCTATGAAATTGCCACTTCCGTCGCATATGTCGTTTGCCAAGAACGAGACTGAGGCTCGGGTAGCTGTAGCTAAGAAACTCTCCAGGATATTGCGGATTCAATATCGGCATCAAGGTTTAGCCCTGAGTTCAGCTCAATGTGTGAATTTATGTATTTGCTGTATTTGACCCAGTTTGTTCTCTTTGATGTTAATCTGTTAGCCTGCATTGTAGTCTCAGGGCGTTGGAGGAGGTTGGGATTTAAGAGATCTGGGGAGTGGTGAGATGATAGATCCGCTAGAGATTCGGCACTGATGAGGTTTCGAGGGATATTTTTGGTTATTGCAAAGTCGATCAAGTCAGGAATTTTTTTTGGGTCGGTAGGCCAGTATGATGGTCTTCCTGAAGACACGGTATCACGGCACTCACATGCTAGACCAAACAAAACATCCCAACAGCTCTAATTAAATTTTATCCAAGGTCAAGTCTCGGCTAGGATCTTGGCAACCTGTCTCTTGATTTCCACTGCATACTTTTAAGTGTTCAATGAAATCTGAATTAATCCAAAAAACTAACAAAGCGGACTCCGCTAGGATTAAGGTGCCCTTTAGCGAAGAAGTTAGGACAACCGTTAATGCGGGACATACAATCGATGGTACCCGTCAATATACTGATGCGAAGTATCAGGACGATCACTGACGCAGATAAGGTTGAGTTTCGGGGCTTCATGGATGGGGTTATACGACTTCACGCGGCCGACGCCAACACCTTCCGCTGCATTGTCAAGCGGTTTGATGGTAAGCACTATGAATACCACTGCTACCAATTAAGGGAAGAGAGGCTATTCAGGGTATGCTTCATAGCACTTCACCATATGACTTCACCATAGCACTCTTCATAGTCACATCAATGAAGAGCAGGCAAAGCTTGGTCAAAAGGTCTAAGATGCACACACGCCCCAGCGCCGCAGCGAACCAGGCTGTCCCGCAGCGAGACCGATTAATATGTTTCTTGGTAAAATTTCCACTGCGTCAAATAACAAGGACATATAAAATGTCAATGAAGAAAGCGACATATTTCTGCTTAGCAAGACTCACAGCCGAGGGACAGGCGTGCCTAGGCTGTACGGTTTCGATTCCTATCCCGAAAACGACCCAATCAATAGCAACGCAAAAGGAGGAGCAGCAATCCTGGAGAAGTCCAGCCTAGTCCACTTCCTAAAATCCTTAATTACTTCCGACAAGGTGCAACCTGAGTCAGCAGCCATACAAACTGCACCACTCTGCACCACTAAGTTTGTAACAGTCTATTGCCCACCGAGATTTCCATGGACTAGGGAGGAGTTTAACGACATCCTGGACAAAATTGCCCGAGGTATATTGTTGCGGGTGACTGGAACGCGTTTCACTGGCTCTGTGGTGCAGGAAGGCGAATCTTGCCCTGAGCACTGAGGTGAACTGTCTAGCCAAACGATACCCGCCTGGCAGCCCAGACTCTCCAGGCTGCATCGTTCACATAGTTGCATAGTTCAATGCGAGCCTGAGGAACACTGGTACTGATAATGACGCGACGCACTCACGCGCCATCAAAAAACGGAAAAACTACTGCGTAACCTACCGCATGGCTTTTCACCACTGATTTAGACGACGGCTGAACATTTGTTCAACGGCTGGGAGAATGTTAACTTATTAAATTTAATATAAGTTACTATACACAATAACAAAAAATTCAGGTCATAACATAAAAAAAAAAATAGTTTGCTGAAAAACATTACATTCGCAACACCCCGCACCGTCAAAAAGAAGTATGATGCTCCAAAATCTAAAATATATTGTAAAACGTATATATAAGTATATAGTTAATACATATTTTTTCTATTAACGCCCTGTATCCGCAGTAAAGTACTCAATACACTCGTAAACTTTTTTTTTTAAATATAGTTTTACAAATTGTATTGTACTCTATACTCAATGCATTTATTATACCCTTGCAGAGGGTATTATGTTTTATGCTTATAAAAGCTATCCAATTTTTTAATTTGAACCAAATCGGATAAGAAACACGAAAGGTATGCCACATGCAAAATCTGTGGCAAGGGAAGCAGAAGCACCGCAAATCACGGAATGCGCGACGACGACTGCGACGTTGACAGCGAAATGTGTATGGCTTTATGACACACGAAACATATTTTCTTTTATAATAGAATATTCTTTCATGTATTTATTGATACTAAATAAATAAATTGTAAGCATGTCTAAGGGTACAGGGTATTTTGCAGTCGGGAAACTCGACTGCTGCTTCCTTACTTGTTTTTTATAGTGCCTAGGTTCGGAAAAGTTTGTGCGGCGACTGTGAAGTGAACGGGAACAACTATTGGTCACATCAGACTTTCGGTGTCTTTGTGATACTGCTCAGGCTTCATCTGATCTGTCTTAATCCTATCTGTCCTATTTATTTGCGGTTTTATTGGCTCCCAGAGAAAACGGCTTTAGGACTTATTCTACCCTGCGGTTGCATTTAATCATTCGTTGCGGATTGACCTGAATGATGTCGGTTGGGTCGTTTAGCATAGGTGCTTTAAAAAAGACTAGCACTACTGCTCGTTAGGTCTGGGCACTGTCATAATAGTTGCTTAACCCGTTTTTCCTACTTATCATCGTGGCAGCTTCTACTGACCATGTTGTTGAAGAATTTATCCGTTGTTCATTTGCTTGTGAATAATATCGGAACTAACCGTTCTAGTTTGACTACGGTGTTACATGTTTCGTCTGTTGCTTTGAAATTCAATTAAAAGAACTGACTATTACGCCCTTAGAAAATAATTTTCTAATATCTTTTATCTTTGACTACGGACTCTGCCCATTGATTTTCCAACGAATATCCTAACTCGAACTCAGGCTTTTCTATTTAAAACAACCAAGTCTATGGTTATCCCGGTCTCATCTGGTGTTCCAGAGGAACCCACCTAGGGGCTATGTCGCCTAGGATCACTGCTGTTTATATTCTTTGTCAACGGCCTTTCACATGTGATAAGTTTTGCCTCTATGCTAATGTACGCTAATGCAGCGTATTCAACGATCTTGTTTACCTCTTTGATCATAAACTGAGGTTCCATAATCTCATCTCTGTGACAGTGAAAAAAAGGCCTTTATTAAGCATTTGCCAGAAAATTTGACGATCCTTTCGCCACCAAAGCCTTATACATATCAGCCTAACTCAACCTCGGGTCTGTGCAAAGTTGTTTCTGGTATTTGCACTGAACAATTTAAGCTGCGACCCTGGTAATCGTATTGGCAACCATATTGACACCACACCACGAAAGCAAATAGGATTTTTATGTCCCATCTGCACTAACTGGTTAAGCTTTGGATTGTCTTTATCGAAGTTTTGGAAAGGAGGACATGTACAATTACAATTATTTGTCCCTTATAGCTTAAAGTAGCGTTTGAATCCAATTTCGTTATTGTTTTAAAATAGCTACTGTAAATTCGTTCTGTTAATTGGTATATGGAGTTGTAAAAAGATATTCATTATTTTTTCATTAAGCTCAAGGCTTTAGATTAGGTAAATTAATCTGATTTTGATCAAAAATGCGCGGTTTCGTTCAATAACGTGTTGCCATTTAATAAGTAAATTTTCAGTTGGCTGGCTTTCGTTTTTGTCGTCGAAGAAACACTGTAAAATATAGCATTTCGCTTTGCTAGCATCCTGGTCCACTTTGCTCTACTCTCTCTATAAACCAAAGTCAAGATAAAACTTAATCACTTACATGTTTCGTAGCTTAGCCTTCTGGCCTTTTTGTCATAAATAGTATCTAGTGACGATCTGGTGCCCAATTTTTTGTCACCATATATTTTATTAAGAATTCTTTATTAAATATATTGGCCTATTTATTTACACTTAAAAAATAAATTGTTTTATTAAAAATAACGATTTATTAAGTTAATTATAGTTTTACTGATGTGATTTTTAATGCAAATATTTCATTAATCAAATTATAATATTATTTTGAACGCCTAAAGCCCTTATGTTGCAGTCACTTTTGCATACCTATGTCCGCGTTTAATAAAAATTTTTTATTATTTGAAAACATATTTAATTAGATTACTTCACGAACACTACTATAATATACATTATATTATCTTTTACATCAAAAAACCGAAGAGAGTACATGTTATTTACTTTAAGTGATTTATACTAATTATTTAGTTTACCATGCTCTGCCTTGTAAAGGCAAGTAGCCACCACATTGTTGTTGATGTCCATTGGAAATGAAATTATTTTGGTTTCGGTATGCCATTGCTAAACTATTAGACATAATAGTATTATTGCAGGGTTGCTGTAACATAGCAACATTGGAACCTCCAACTGTTCCATAACTAGCTATTAAGGATGAAGATGTGTCAGGCGAGTGGGAATTAGGAGCTTCTCCTGTTATTAGATTGAGACCACTGCTGAGATTAGCAGTTACCGATACGCCTCCACTATTTGAATTTCCACTATTGGTGGCACCACTGTTATTTCCTGATGTTGTCGTGTTGTTTCCGTGTGATTGCGTTTGATTTGTATTGTTTCCAGCGCACGGCTTGCCATCCTTAACCAGCACTGGAACCGCAACACGTCTTGGAGAGCTTGCCGACTGAAACGAAAAAACCAATTATACGACAAGAAACAAGAAAGGAAAGCCAACTTCTAGGCGAAGCCAAACTTTCTATCAATGACAATTTCACGCGCTAAAATGGATTTTTGAATATCCCAGGCTTTTGTGGAGCGTGCAAATTTTTTAAAAATGATGGACTAGTATGCATAGTAAGAGACAGACGGTTGTACTTATATCGACTAAGGAGGTGATGCTGACCCAATATATGTATAAGTTATAAGTTAAAGATATCTTCTTCACTACGTTACACACCCGTCACGAAAATTATAATACGCTCTGTAAGGGAATAAAAAGGACACTTTTATATAAAGTTATATACACGGTATACGGTATATACAGTTTCCACAAATGCAAGTACAAATGCAAATAATTGCAATAAATTATAGCAAATAATAAGCGAATTAGCAGCGGACAGTTTCCCAGATAGCATGTCTAAGGTCAAAATAATTAAGTAAACTTTTTGGTCGGCTTTTAGAGTTTTTTTTGTTTGTATTTAATTTTGCGCTGGTGGTTTTCTAAAAACCTCTTCTAAATATTCTCTAGATTATTACAGTAATACGGGTATACCATAAGTGCAGAAGTGGCATATCTACCCAAACCGTTGGCGCAACCTATTTAATCAATTTCATACATACTTTTCCGTCTCAATTAGACATAAAAACATATGTTATATGTACATATGTACATTAACATATGTATATCAACCCTAAAACGACTTTACAGCAATCATTTTGGGGCTCACGTCCTTTTTTATGGTGGCTTTCGAAATAATCTTCTAACGTAGATTTCCAGCTACTTAGATGGACTCCTTTTTGGAAGCCATTTGGTGTCGTTACTTCTTATTATTTTCATTATTGACATGCACCCTTCTCTATCGAACTATTTGGTACCCAAGTACACAAAGGACGAAAAGGTTTGTCTTTAATACTCCTCTATAGAGAATGTTAACTTCAGTCCGAAAATATTCTAATTTTCAAAATTAGTGTTGAGGTTTTTACCATTCTTAATAAATCGTCTTCATAAATCGATGTCAGTTACGCCGAGATCTCTACAGTTAACGAATTTTGAACCATTTTTCCAAACATACCTTTTATTATAAAAACAAATGAAACTTAAAGAAACAGCAGTTATTACCAGTTGCGTATTACTATATAATATATACATATATAAAAATCGCCGCTCTCATTTGATTGCGAACGAGGTGGGCTGCACTTTTTTCATGAGTGGCTTAGTCGGCGCGATCTGATAAAAAAACTTTTATTAAAAAAAAGGTAACTTTTATTATAAAAACAAATGAAACTTAAAGAAACAGAAGTTATTACCAGGTGCGTAAGTGTGAAGCCAGAATTTTTATAAAGAAAAAACACATTTATTGTGATGATATGATAAACAAAAATTTATTTAAAGTATTGCCCGTTTCCATCTATAGATTGTTCCTATCTTTCTGCCAATTTGTGGATTCCGCATCAAAAGAACTGTTGCTCGTTTGAAAACTAGATGCAAACAAGTAGTAATCGGATGGGGCAAGGTCCGGTAAGTAGAGTAGGGCTCTATCGTTTCCTGGACCTGATTTACTTCATGTGCTGGTGCATTGTCATGCGGCAAAATCACCATTGCCTTCGATGTTGATTGTTCACCCGGAGTAATCCGTGACTTTTTGAAGGGTAAGAGATGGTAAGAAGGCAAATGAAATTTTGCATCCCAGTTGCGTCCCCTAATAGCGAATATCAAGAATTTCTTTTGAACTGATTCAGTGGGGTCTTGATGAACCCGATACTGGGGCTCAAGTCGCATGACCCGTACTAAAGTATCGGACGTACTACGAATATGCATAAGGATTTATAAGGCTTATATAACTTATAAGGATCATTCAATTCCTTAGACCATCTTTTAATGAAGCCAAGCATACACTTTGTTTTGTTCATCATCGTAGAAATATGGTAGGAAAATTTAAGTTTAAAATGTAGTACCAAGATCATTAACCTGATTTAATCTTTCTAAAGAAATCTCATAGAGAAAGTATGTGGCTATGTTAGGTCTCGAGCTTAATGAGATTGGTAGAACACCAATTTTTGAAAATTGTCAAACTCAGACTGAAGTTTACATTGTGAATAAGAGGTTTTTTTCAATATCAAAAGAACTGAAGCTTAACGTTATCTGCATACATAAGAACCAGACACCCCGTGATAAGTCATTAATAAACAAGTAAGAAAGCAGCAATCGAGTTTCCCGACTGCAAAATACCCTGTACCCTTTGACATGCTTACAATTTATTTATTTAATATCAATAAATAAATTAAACAATATTCTATTATAAAAGAGTACCACAACAATTAAGCGCGCAATGCGTGTTTTGCTGCGCTTCAGCTTCCCTGTCCATGGATTTTGCATGTGGCATACCTTCCGTGTTTCTTATCCGGTTTGGTTCAAATTAAAAAATTAGATAGCTTTTATAAGCACCAAAGCATATGCCGAATTGGACAGCATTAGGTTAATAAAAGTGGGCGTGGCAGTTTTTTGCGATTTGCGGGGTAGCGGGAGGTGATATCAAAATAAAACAACAAACTTGTACTGCGTATGTTAATTACCTATCCAACGATATATGGCACATGTCTGTAGCTCTTGTAGTTTCTGAGATCTAGGCGTTGATACGGACAGACAGACGGACAGACGGACGGACGGACAGACGGACATGGCTATATCGACTCGGCTGTTGATGCTGATCAAGAATGTATATACTTTATGGGGTCGGAGATGCTTCCTTCTGCCTGTTACATACATTTGCACCATATTATGATACCCTTTTCACCCATTTTTAATGGGTACAGGGTATAAAAATACATACTAAAAAGGAACGGCACAAGATGTCTTCTTTGGGGGAAATTATTATTAAACATTATAATCAATATATATATATAAACAATATATCTTTTATGTAATATTATTTATATTATATTTATTTAATATATATATATATATATATATATATATATATATATATATATATATAATATATATATTATAAAAATTAGCATCTCGTGACGTAGTGCCTCACGCCACTTTGTCTTTGTAGAGCGTCATACCAAGGTCTTTACTGATAATTCGTCTCACTGTCGCACAAATTTCCTTTGTAGTTTAACTATTATAATAACTATACCCCGCTAGCAGTGGAACTATACAGGTGTACCATACACTCGGCCCGACGAGCGTAGTATTCATGCGCAATCAAGCTTACTTGACAGATGGATTATGTCAGTGTGCTTTACACCCTTACCGCCAACTCGAGCGAACAACCTTTTTTATTGACCTCATAGCAGTAAAAGTTCTGTTAATACTGAACGGGTTTATAATTTATTTTTGATTTTAAACAAACCGGTGTTTGTTACCATAATTAAATTACACATTCATTCACGTAATGTTTTATACCGTGTCGTTTTGGAGCAGCATATTTTGATGTGAAATTTAATTATTTTAAAGTATGTGTTAAATGTGCCGGTATCAATGCCTCAGCTTCGGGTGCCATTTCCGGTAGTGCTGACTTCGACTTTTGTTTTGCTGGATGTCGTCCTGTTCGTAAAGAGATGCGAACGTTTATGCGTAGATGCGGTAAAAAAATCCGCTCAGGGATGCCGTATATGAAGGCTGATGACTGAAAAATTTTTCCAAGCGTCAAAAATTCGATGCTAGGGATGCCGTAAATGCCGAGATCGCTTTTCAGACTGATTAGCCATGCAACCGTTTATATCTTTGGCTACCATAAGAGCAATTGTAAATAAAAATTCGACATCCGAATTTACACAACAACAATTGAGCAAAATTAGTCCGATTTGTCCGAGGAATCTTTTAAAGTAAGCCCTGGTAGAATTCACCACCATAAATCTACTCGAATAGGAAATCTACCGGCCGGGCCCCCGGTAGGGGCTGATGTCGCGGTCCTACCAACCGTAACACCAAGCCCCCACATGTGATTTCCCCCTCAAAACACATTTAAATTTCACGGCTAGGGTCTGACACCTCTGAAATTGATATTTCGGCTTACAAGTCAATCGAAGGCCGTAACAAAAATTGACGATTTAGAAAGTTTAAATATTCCGATTCGAGGCTGACGTCAGCGTTTAAGATATTTGTACCTTTGCCGATGTACGATACGATTTGTTCGCCCAGCATTTGGCCGGAGAACATATTCGTACAAGAACATCAGCCGAATGCAGTGAAAAAAGTTTTCAAGACTGTTCAAGACTGTGAGAGTTAACCTACCAAAAGCTACAAGGTGCAATTCAAAAGTGCCCTGACTTTTATTAAAAAATGAATATTATTTGTTTTTTTCTTGAAAAATTTATTGGTCGCCTTCAAAATAGTCTGCCTGAATACAACGTTTTGCACGTTCAAGAAGGTTATCGAATGACTTTTTTTAGGTCGTTTATCGGTATAGCATTGAGGATGTCGGTCATCGTCTGTTCGATGGTATCAACGTCAGCATAGCGGTTTCCTTTCATGGCCAAATGTAGTTTTCCGAAGAAATAAAAATCGCAGCGTGTCATTTCAGGCGAATACCAAAAGTTTGCGTCCTTTTTAATCTCTTTAATAATGTCTCTTGAATGTTGAATTCTGAGGTCTTTTTCGTGTTGTTTTAAAGTGTGCGGGACAAATCGAGCACAAACCTTTCTGAGGCCCATATTTTGTGTCTTGTAAAACCACTGGTTCTGCCTCTACATCAAAAACTAACAAGATCTATTATAAGAATAATAGGTAGGTAAGAACCTATTAGAGCACTAGAGGCTATGCAGAAAGCTCCCTTAACTTTATTCTAACAGTTTAGCATCACAACGTGGTTAAAGTAGGAGACTTTTAACTCCCAAATCTTACCAGAACACTATTTTTAAATGGGACCTCTGCGAAGAGGAGTTATACTCTTAGTGGATTCCGATTTCGCTTTAAAAGAAGTGAAGTTATTAAATTCTAGTTATGTGGAATTTCTGTGTGTTAAAATGACTTTGTCTGCTCAATCGAAGTTTATTACCTGTTCTTAATTTTATTTTTTAATCTTTTAGCGACCTGCTACTGACTCTAGGAGACTTTAATCAAACAAAACTAAAAAATTTTTAAAAATCAACAATCTTTATCCTTTTCAATACATCATAAATTCACTGCGGGTATGTTTGACATCCATAGGTCAAATTTACTTCATAAGAAATTCGTTATGTCGGCTCCTAGATCTGTGTTTTGCATCCGATCTGGTACCATATGACTCATAACTTCCAACACTTTAGGCTTCTGTCCACCCATGAAGTTTGAAAAAAAAACGCTTTGTAGGGCTGACTTTTAGAGACTAAAAAATTTAATCTTTACAATTGAACCTTTGGAAATGCACCTGCCGTCCATACTCTGTTAATTCTTCTATTAGTAATAATTCATAACACTTGGAAGGTGTTTGGTAAGCTTAATATGTACCATAAGTGGTAGTTTTTTTTATGACGTTACCGGTTTTTTTTTACTATAAATATATTAAATATGTCTTTGCGGTACATTTGGGACCACGCAGCTCAGAATATCAGAATATTTTGGTTTCACTATTATTTTATTTATGTAGCTTTTGGTTGCAATTCCGAAGACTTGTATTCTACATTTTTGTGGTTTTGTCCTGTCATGTCGTATTCAAGCTGTATTATGGTGTCCGTTTACGCTTCTCTGGGGAACACCGACTGTAGAAACTTTTAAAAGGGAGCACATTCCATTTTGCACCCCTCTTCGATCTTAAAGGACATTTTTTTAGAGTTAAGTAATGTTGTGGGTTCAGCAAATATATTTTTTTGTGTAGGAGAGCTGCATTCTACACTCCTCAAATATCAAATACCTGCGGTGTAAAAATGAGCCAACTACGTATTCCTTTTCGCGAAATATTTCAAGCGCAACTTCTGTGTAATTGTTAAATAGTTCTGTGTCTCAGTCTAAAGCCAAATGGAAATTTAAAGAATGCTTTCTCTTCTTCCCTCGTTTCGATGATTCTTCCCTTGCCAAAATCTGGTGAAATACTTATAGGACGATATGAAATTAGTTCATCTGCTGCTATTCCGCTTTTCTGGTAAATAACAGTAGCAAGCTTCCTGTTATCGAGAGATTATGCCATCAGCGCAAGATAAGCCTTCCCATATAAAAGATGTGGATATAACATATTGCTTGTTGACCCGAGATTTCGAGGATGATATTCCGTCAGTCGTAAGGCTAATGTTAATTTTCAGTTTCGAGTTTAAACACATCCATGTCTTCCTTAATTTTCTAGCTTATCAAAGGGAAAGACCCGCATTTGATTAGCTTGTTTTGGTAACTCTTGTGATATCCTCTTCTTAACTGTCTGAAAAACGGGCATAGAATCATTTTTTTTGAGCTGCGTGGTCGACAATTTCTATGTAGAGGTAATTGGCTTCAGTTAATCCAGTTGGTTGACTTATGATGATGTTAAAATGTTAAGCATTTCAAAGTTGTATAACTTGTCGTATTCCCGGCGGGTGAAGTAGAAACTATCGAATAGTGGGTTGACGTAGTTGGGACCATCGACGATTTAAACTTATCTCCGTAAGAGGGCGGCAAGTTTATTTTATTAGTTAAGAGTTTTTTAAGATGAGTTCTTTATTCTGATGACCATAGTCCTATTTTTTTTTTTGATTCTATAACCGGCACCGAATAGAACAGTGCCCAAATGAGGCCGTGCAATATTTATCGCAAATTAAAAAATTTGCATAGAATTTTATTTTTTAACGAGCTTGGAGTTTTGACGTTGTTCTCTTATATTTAACGTAAGCAACTGAATTTTTTGATCGGTACATTTACTTTTTTTCGGAAAAACTTCATGTATGCAGCAACGTATGTTTTCTACAAAACAATTTATGAGAAAGTGTGCTAGCCTAAACAAGTTATATTTCGTTGAAAAGTTTATCCACTATATGTATAGTATAGTAATCATATATATAAAAGAAAACATTTCGCGGATAATTTATATATTTACGATGTTGCACCCACAAATATAGAAATTGACGAGGATATTATTCAAAGATTTCGTTCGATCTCAAATTATCGACATTGTAAGGAAGTATTCTATTACAAGGCAGTTTCACTTGACAAAGACATATATCAACATAATAAATTGACTCATAATATTTAGGCACATGAAAATATTATAATTGTTCTTTACCAATTATACAGTTTTCAGGGCAAGCACAGGAGTAGGCGATTGTAATAAAAAATGTATATCCGCTGTCCCCGCTGCGGCACGTAAAATCGAGTCAAGAATCAACAAAATAGTAAAAAAATGGATGCAACTGAACTCTGGTCCTGTTCATTTTGTTTAACCTTAACCCATTTTAAACAATTCTATCTGAAATTTGATATCTGTCCATCTGATTAGTCTCTCAGTTCTAAATTTTAACCTTGAATACACCCGTCTTTCCTTCGCACGCAGTATAAAAGTCAAAACGGCCAAATAATCTGTAAAATCTGTCCGAATGGACAATCATTAAATGATTTGGGGGTGACATTGACTTAAGGGAGGTACATGGAATGTATATCTTATGAGTCTGACTTAGGTGTCTATTGGTGGGGGAGGTCAAGCGGGTGTTTCCTTTTCAGGCGTCTTAGGGATTGGCTGTTATCTAGGAGCTTGATGCCCAGGTGGTTGGGGTGGTTGTCCAGTCTTTTTGTATATCTTTCGCTGAGTCGGGTGATCTCCTCTGCTACCGAATGAATTCCAAGCTCTTTGTGGATTATTGAGTTTTCATGGTACGGATGGGCGTTAGAAAATGTTTTCAGACATTTATTCTAAAACCGCTGTGTTCTGATGCGGTTGGGACAGCTTGCCGTGCCCCACAACTGAATCCCATATGTCCAGATTGGCTTCAGCACTACTTTGTAAACAAGCAGTTTGAGTTTTTCTTTGAGCTTGGACCTTCTCCCTAGGAGCCAGTGCAGTTGCTTCAGTCGTAGGTTGGCCTGGTTGCGCTTGTTGATCAGGTGAGGGTGCTATGTGAGCCTGCGGTCCAGGGTCAGCCCTAGATATTTGGGAGTGTTATTCATAGGGATGATTTCCTCGTTGAGTGTGACGGGGGGGCAATCAGCCCTGCGTAATGCTAAGGTTAGGTGGGAGGATTTCTCCGCGTTCACCACGATGTTCCATCGTTTCAGCCATGGACCTAGAGCATCCAATTGTCTCTGTATGATGGCTGATGCTTCCTGCGGATCTGTGGTGGAGGCTAGGAAAGCGGTGTCGTCCGCATATGTAGCTACTGTGAGGTTCCGAGAGGGGGTGATGGGAAGGTCCGCTGTGTAGAGTGTGTATAAGATGGGTCCAAGAACACTGCCTTGAGGTACTGCTGCTCTTATAGGCCTAGGCGTGGTGATTGATGATCCGCATCTCACTCGGAATTCTCTTTCCTCTGTGTACTACTTGAGGAAGGCGAAATGGGAACTTGGAAGGTGGGATTTAATTTTGAAAAGGAGTCCAGGGTGCCAGACTCTGTCAAACACCTGTTTAACATCCAGCATAACGGCGCAGCAGTACTTCTTCTTTTCGAATGCCTCTAGTATGCTCTCAACAAGCCGGTGGCATTGCTCTGGTGTTCCATGAAGGCGTCTGAAGCCAAACTGGTGATCAGGGATCAGTCCGGCCTCATCCAAAACTGGCAGTACTCTACGTAAAAATATTCTTTTAAGTATTTTAGACAGGATTGCCAGCAAACTAATCGGACAATTATTTCAGCACGCTTCCACACTTTCGGGAAGTACCCTAGACGGAGGCAGCTGTTAAAGATATAATGACGTCAACATTTTAAGGTAAAACCAAGCTTCATTGTTTTATAACAGAAACATAACGGTAACGAGGTACGGAATGTTAACGTATAAGCCGTTAAGTCTCACTATTATTAACAGTAAAATCCCGAAGACAGAACAAGAAATATATTAGCGTTTTTTAAAATTCGTAAAAGTGAATGATGAATTAAATATAAATATTGTATATGCAACCAAAACAGAGGGGATTGTACCAAATTTTTATGTGTGTAAATTGTAGTAATTGGTCGTGCTGGATTTGCAATTGTATGTATTTGTGCAGAAGTAAATTTTAAGTGTCATCAAATTTTAAAAAACAGAAACAAAAAGTTTCACCTTTTTCACCTTAATTATTTAAAATATGTTGTAGAGTGTTAAACCCTCTTTCAAATGAATGTAGTCTTTGAGTTCACTTTTTGCACAATTTTAATTTTTGGATCAGAGGGTCAGTAATGAAGTGTATCGGAAAATGTACATCAGTCTCAACGAAAAGCGGTAATTTTAAATGTTTCTCGAAGTGTGTACATGACTCCATAACCGAAAATAAGCAGATAATTGTAAAAATTAAACAATTTTTCTACAATCAATAACGATAGGAAGTTAAAAATTCAAGATTTGTTTTGAAACAAGCTTCATAAGTAGGGCTTGAAGGCTCTAATGATAGAAATACTTCGTATTGCGACCTTTCTAAATCTGACATACATCCTGAGATTGTTGGGATCGACCTAATTATGGCAATTATTTGTATATGTCTTTAAAGGCAATTACCTATTAATGTAAGGAAATTTCAAAAATTTTGTAATAATACAGGACTGATTTTAATTGATAAGCATCCTTGATTGAGTGATATTATTGAAAACACAGCACTTCAAGTGGTATGCTTTTGAGAGGAAGGAGCAGAATGAAGCAAAAAAATGTATAAATCTGTTTGGCTCCATCATTTCAGGAACACCTATAGAATAGATAATTGTTTCCAATGTTATCCAAAAAGCTTTAGACACATCCTATCCAATTATTTCATCGGGCTCACAATCACTTGAACCTTCCATTGGTAGTTATTGAATTGCTTTATCGCGTAAATTTATTTCCGATACAAATATAGAGGATTTTGGACATGATCAATTTAAGTTTGGTATGATATGGAACTTCAAATCGAAGCACAAATAGAATAACATTAACAACTAGGTGTGTAAACACAATATCTTAATTTTTCCACTGGAAATTTAAATGCAATTTATAATGCCATTAGTTTCTGTAATTGAACCAGTGATTGATCTAAATAGATATAACGGCGTGGCACTGATTTGCAATACATTTTGAATGGGGCGACTATAGCCCACAGCTGCTTTATAACGGAACTATCGAAAATCCTACTTTTGTGTTTTTTTAGAGCAGAAGATTGTGACTTTCTTCAAAATCTATTTTATAAAGAACTAGTCTGGTTTTAAAGTTCTTATAAGGATCGGCATTTTTTAGCAATAGAAGCCGCTATTTGATTGCAAGGTTATATAAACTTTGGCTCTGCTTGAGGTCAGGTTTAATTTCTTTTTGTATTTCTAATTATATATTTTATTTAAAAATTACCTGATTGTGTTGATTTTGTTCTGCCATTGCCTTTTCTTTAGCTTGCCTTTTGCATTTATATCTGTGATTCTGGAACCAAATTTTTACCTAAAAGAACATTATAATATTATTAAAAAATATGTATACCAAGTCAAATATTTTAGATGAGTATATATTAAAAATATTATTATTTTATATGATTTTTTAAATTAATTCATACAGACTGTCTTGGATCGCCTTAAAATAAGTCCTCAAAATAAAATGGTTGTAAAAAAAACTGACCAAACAAAGGCAGCGAAACACACCAGAGTTGGTGTCTTAAATCTAATCAATCCCTGCCTGAACAGGAGTTAAAAAAAAACAAAAATTTACATCAGGGAACAGAATTTCGATACCTAGAAAATAAAATTATTGCTCTGATCGAAAATGAAAAATTTTACCCTATCCCCTAAACTAAAGGGAACATTTATAAAACTAAACTTTAAACAAAAACTAAAGAACAACTCTGATCCAAATACTGTAAACAATGTTAGAGCTAGAGACTCAAATTTAAAAAAAAAAAAATTTTGAAAATGTTGTCAAGAAATGATGAAAATATGGAAGTTATTCAAGAACGATTATCGCCCTTGAAGCGATTACACAGGCGCCTATTGCAGGCATTTATAGACGGTAAAATTAAAGGTTCATTAAAAAAAATTCATATTGTTTCAGTTGCAGAAAAGTAAAAACAAGATAATGCCCGATGCTCCTCTTATCTTCTTTTCGTTTTTTCCCCAATAAACATCATTTGACAAAGTAACACAGTAATAAAAAAAATAAATAAATGAAGGAAAACTTTTGATAACATAAAAAATTAAAAAATTCACCTCATCTTAATTAAAGCAAAGACCACGCCTTTTTGACTGTTGCCACAGTTGAAAAATTAAATCTATTCACGTTACGTTTCATTGCAATTGGTTCCAAGTTGTTAAATTATTCGAAGTAGGTCAAGAAAGGTGAACCTTTTTCTAAATGTCACAGCGCAATAAACTGACGCGCCCAAAAACGATTAATGATATTTTTTTTGGAGGTTTAGACATCGAATATGTGCTCAAAAGATAAAATTGTTAACTATGTTGGCACTTTAAAAAATTTAAGCCAATTAAAAGTATCTTAAAGTGGTATAGAACTTACAGGACAATTTTTAGCTTTTGTTTACTTCTCTCTTCCATTGAGACAGCAGCCCAAAGTCCAAGAGAGTGGAAATATTGTTCCTTATTCTACGCTTTTCAATTTAAACTTCAATTTATTTCTCCCTTAATTTATATATTTTTTATTATGTTCCATAATGTTCCAATAATGTTCCATATTATGAGTTTCTTATACTATAATTCCTTAGACATACAAGCCGAATTGAGCTTTTACTGCTCAGATATAAGCATTCGTGATGTTACTAAATTCCGTTATGTAATTATAATTAAAACTATACTTGGGGAGAAACTTAACAAAAAACCCTGAAATCATTAATATGCGACTAAAGGTCAAGCTAGGCTATTATATATTATATTATTATATTATATGTGGAGTATAAACATCTATCACTAAAATTTGTTGTTAGTATAGTTAGTCTTTCGCCAACGAATTTGATGTTTGGTAACCAATGTTGATCGAACGTGGAGTGGTACCAGGGTTAAGATCATTTTAAAAATCGTATTTTGGGATAGTTTCATCGTAATATGGATAAGATTTGGCAAGCCGGAGGCTGAAATCTAAAAGTAAATTTTGTTTTCGATACTTAGTCTTGAGTGCCTAATTATAAATTGGTATATATACAGCGAAATAATTCACATTTTTTTCTCCAACTAATCTCTTTCTGATGTTGGCTAATATGACTATCTGGGTTCTATCATAAGTGCTGTTCCTTTCTTTAACAAAAAAAAAACGCCTGTTTTATTAGGAATTTTTCATTTCACGAAGTAAAACACTTTTAGTAGTAATTTTTCATTTCACGAAGTAAAACACTAGTGTATTAAATGCTGTCTATCGATGGGTTATCTCCGCAGGTTATAATTAAGAACAAAGAATAGCTTCTTTGCCCACAGTTTTACTTGTTCACTCTAATATTAGCATGTCATTTAATCGATTTCAAATGAATTTTTTAAGTATGTTTCACAGCGCACAAGTGGCTGATAACAAGGGAAAAATATTTTACTTTATTATATCTTTTTTTAATATGAAAAATTAATAGGAAATTACAATTTTTCTAACATACAAAAAATTAAAGAAAATGAAGAAGAAATAAAAATGTATACTATGAACCGTTTTTGAAAGCCGGGAAAACAAAAGTTACAATAAATAAAAAGATAGCATATAATTTTGTTTAATCCATTTATTAACATATGCATATTCGTAAAAGAAACAACGGCTCACTGAGGTGCAGGGAAGATGACGAAGTGAACGATAACTAATGTCTCGTCGTGTGGGCAATGTGTAGACTGAAGTATTTTGGAACTCTAGCTTGCCACAAAACTTTGAAGGGTCATGGAACAGGATAACCATATAATCTTGCAACAGACGTCCTCAGTTGGTATTGCAGTTCAATTCGATCAGGGTCCGTCTCTGAAATAATTCTCTGAGTCACCAGGGCACATGAGTCCGGTAGCCAAGAGTAATTTGGACGCCTATGACCAACGTTGGCCAACTCCGTTTTATGTAGTTTTTATAAATAGCACGGCTGCGCATAAAAAGCGCCATCGGGCGCTTGACGATGACCGATTAAGCTTTCTTCAGCTTTGATACCATCTTGTTCCTTTTCCTTTTTTGTTAGGTTGCCCATGAGTGCCGGTTGCGCAGTTGTAAGCTACCAGAACTTCCAATAAAAATGTTTCCGTAAATATTATATTAAATTCTTTCATCTCCTGGAGCATGTGGAATTTTTTCCGCGGCAACTTTTTTAAGCCCTCAAATGGCGCAACCTTTAATCAGCACTTCAGCTTTGACCTACTCATGTAGGGTTTTCATGCAAGAGCCATGCAAGTGACCTTTGCCATATATCTAATTCTGTTCCTTTGCTGACGGCACCAGATAGATTGACCTCCAAATAAATTGCAATATTGAGCAGCAGGGAGAATTTAAATGGCACTGTTAACCGTGGAAAGCAAAGGGTATTTTGAATGGTATAAATTTGAACAACGGGGCACAATCACATCGCGGTCACCAAAAGCTTATTATAAAAAATATCAAGCGTTTTTAATAACAGGCAAATCATAAGTTCAAATCAATAAACACACTGGCAAAAAGTTTCATTAAAATCCAATTATTAACATATTTATGCTACAATAGAAGCGACTGCTCGCCGAGGCGCGGGAGAGATGAATGCAGACGGCGCGGGGTTATATTAAGAAGTAAACACCTACATATGTATTGCCTAAAACCAAGGAGAGCAGAACTGGATTGACCGATGTGCTCATAACGGGCCGACGGTGTCAAATACATTAAAAAACAAGTGAGAAAAGTTATCTTCGGCTTGCCCAAGATGGTATACCCTTGCAGATATTTACAAAATTGCAATAGGTACTAATGTAAAAATCAGAAGTCTTTTCAAAACTTGGAAAACAAAAAAGTTTTTCACACAACGACTTGTTTTCATATCGGTTGTTTGTATGGCAGCTATGTGATATAGTGGTCCGATCCGGACCAAACTTTAAAAGATCATGTGTGGCTATGTCAAATAAATAAATGTTTAATTCGGTTGCAATAGCTTGGAGAACAAAAAAGTTTTCCATACAAAGACTTGAAATCTGATTGATCGTTTGTATGGCAGCTATATGATATATTGGTCCGATCCGACCGATTTTTAAACTTGTTCTGCGCGCAACAAAAATAATGATCTGGTAAAAATTTCACGCTAGCTTTAAAGCTACTGTCTATTTTTTTCATAGAAACAGGCGGACATACGGACATGGCTATATCGACTCGACTGTAAAAAAGTAAAACAGTAAAACATTTTTAATATAAGTACATATAGCTCAATCAAGTTTCACTGTGCAAAAAGCTGAATGTTGTAAGAATTATATTAACCCCTCACGGATACAATTTTATCAATTTTTAAACACTAAGCGTTAAAATGTATTTTGTCCTCCCTTAATTTCGAACGAAAACTCATCCGGGAACACTGCTTAAACAAAGCATTAAATTAAGAATAAGCCTTATAAGTATAATATACAATCAGCCAATATTCAGATCATATGTTTCTAAAACAGTTTTATTATCGGATCTTCTAAAAATAAAATCTTTCTGTTCACCAGGTCCCGACGGAATACCAGAATGCATACTGAAGATATGCGTCGTGGCTTCTACTTCAATTTGGATTGTTTTAAGCATATAAGGAATCTTTTTAAAATTTTACGTAAAAAAGGAAAAGTATGATGATGCCAATTATAAAGGCATCTTTAAAATCAATGTTTTTGACATTTAAAATTTATTTACAGTTAAATTATTTTTTAATGTCAACATGGTCTCATAGTTTCGCTCAACACAACAAACATTTTCGCCTTCAAATAGATGTCATGAACGCTGATTAACCAAATTTGACTGTGTTAATCACTCACAATTTTTGAGTTAACTCAAACTTTTGGGATTTTCCACAGACCCTTGTGGATGTGTATTTCCAGCTATTAAAAACTTATTGGATCTATTTATTTACTTTTATTATGTAACTTATGTAATTTTATTGCTTATGCCCACACCAGACTGCACGCTTTCTCTATGCGATCATCTTAGAAAGATTAATTCATATTAACGGACTTAGCGTCTTATTAGATTAAAACTTAAATTTTTTTACCATATTTGGTAAATAAAGATAAGTAAATAATGCATCTGGAGCCTCCATTTCAGTTTTTTTCAATACCGGTTTGAAACTGTACTAAAAGACTTCTTAATATTCGATCTTAAGGGACTCAAAAGGAAGGCAAATCTTCAACTTCCTTCTTAGGTTAGCAAACTCTTACTAACTAACTTAGCCTCTCTAACAAACTGTAAAAAGGTGTTAGGTTTTCGTTTTTTTACACAATTAATGGTAATGTAGACATCTAGTATCTACTAACACGCTTTCAAATAAAATTACTTATGCTAGACGGACTAGCATTACTTTCACTTTGCACTTCGCTATTTATCAAATCCGCCCTGGTGCCTAATGTTGTCGGGCAGTGCACTTATTTAATATTGGGCGGTATAGGGTGTTCTATTTGAAATGTACAACTTTGATTCAATGCTACATTCGTAACTACATAATAGTCAAACACACTTTAAAAATTAATTGGCCGAAAATTTTTTATATTTACTGACAGTAATTTCGTAAGAGAAACTACCAACAAAGTTAAGATAACCCATAGGGTACACAAATGTTCGAAACAATCGGTTCATTTGTTTAGGAACTTTTGGATCACCGATTTTGCAAAAATATGTTGTGGGAAAACGGATTTTGGACGGATGGACCCTAAACGAGTTCGTGAATTTTGTGAATACCTTCAACAACTTTGCACAGACTGCATTCCAAGATACACAAAACATTGATGCGACTCGTGGATCCACTTATGCATTCAATTTAAAAAAAAAATGGCAAAAGAATCTCTTTTTTCCCCTATGAAGAAAGTTGCATTTGACTGTCCTAGTTAATCTAGATGGTGTAAAAATTTCATCTCATCTTGAATACTCAAGATAATCAAGTAAAATGTATTCATCCCGAGACTTTGCTTAGTGGTGCTTGACAACATTGAATGCAGTTATTTCGAAATATGATATTTCGTCTTAGGAAAGGCTTATCGAATTACTTAATGATAGGACATATAACATTTTTATTTACGGGTGATGACCGCTGATGCTGATGGGAACAAATTTGAAACAAGTTGTTTCTGCGTCTACTGTCTTTATCTGTTTATATCTTGTCAACAAAAATAGCTGATAGAAAAACTTACACATTATTAAAAAATGGTAATAATATATAAAATATAAAATATATTTCTACCAAATTAAATAAAAATTGCATGTACGTAAGTATGTTTCGAAATTTTGCCCCTTTCAGCTCCAAAATCCAACAATTACAAAAGACGTTATATATCCTTTCATATTATTCAGTCTAAATTTCGCCTGTTTTATAAATACCGGAGAGTAGGCTGTATCACCCAACCTTATTTTTTAAGGTTTGTTTAAATACCAAATAATCTTTATTGATAATGAGAGAGGGAGTAATAGGGAATAGTACCGGGAATTGAATTAAAAATTTTATCTTCGCCAATTAAATGCTTAATTTTTAATCCATGAAATATTTGAAACCAAACAAAATAGTAAAATTAAATTAGGTTGATACCGCAATTCCATTCAATTCATGAGAATAAACTCATAGTTTTATAGTTTCTGGTGTTCACCTTTATATTATATTTACACAATGTGCATGCCCATTATTTATAAAGAGCATGATCAAACAATGACCACTTTTCTATCTACTTTAGGGGTGAGTTTAAAATGTATTATTTTTTCATTGTCCCCTAATGCACTTCTATCTTTCATAAACAGGCAGTGAGTTGAATACTTTTTTATTTGCTTTATTAAGGGAGAAATAGCATCCACTTTTATGTGGGTAGGAAACGTAGGAAATTTTAACATAATACAATTTCAGGGTGACAATACAGTTCAAATGTTTTTATTGTTATAACACGTCGCTTCTTGAACAATTTGTGCACACCGCAAAAGTAATTGCTTAACCTAATGACAATTATGTGTTAAGTGGTATTCATTGTTTTTCTGTGTTCTTATGTTTGATCACTGAAGTAAACTCTCTTTAAATTTTTAATGCAGATACATACATATATAAATACATCCACAGGCAACGCCTAAAACACTCCTTGTGAAGCATCTTTCTTCAATAAATTCGTTTTATAGGTTTTTGTATCGAATAATTCAAGCTTTCAGTTTTTTTCTTAACTCATTTTCTTCGAAGAATTTAATTCTTATTTGTTTATTTTATGTTTATCTTTTATATTAATATGATTATTAAAATCAATAAACTTAAATAGTGTATTTTACTTATTTATTAATAGTGGATACCATTTGGTGAACAATTTTTCGTGATGATATTAAATATTGATATTATATATGATATTAAATATTTGACATCTAAAAGAGTATGGAAACGATCCGTTTTCAAGCTATGTAGTATAAACCTTTCACTAATACGATCTAAGTGACCACTTGTCTAGTGATTTCTTGTTATACCCTTAAAAGTTACATATGTATGTATATACAGTGGCTCACAGCTTATTTCGTGTAACCAACATTTTTGAAAAACTAAATATAAAAGAGGTATATATTATTCACAACTCCACAAATAAATGATGCAGTTTCGTAGATAATTTAGTCTTCATTACAAAACACTAAAAAAATGTACACAAATATCAGCATTGAATGATTTATTGAAATAAAACTGTAAAACTGTACAAATTTAGGTTAGAAGTTTGCGACGCAGTAAAGGAGACATGTCAAACTCTTTTATGTACGGGACACGCTGTGATCGAGGATATACTTATAAATTGAGAAACCATGTTCAGGCAGAATTTTCAGGTTTTTCCTTCTGCAAGTCTGTTTTTAAGCGAACTAGTCTCTCAGTTTTAAAGCTACTGACTCCAAAAATGTGACACAACCTTGTTTCCTAAGGATAAGAATCCTATCTTAAAAATATATTATATGCCATACATTTGAACCATCGGAAATGATATAAGTTCTATGATGGGGTGTACCAGTGGATCCAATTAATTTTATACGCGATAGTCTACGAGTGTACATGGGAATATTGTATCCGTGCGAATGTTTAATATGGAAGCGTTTACCACCCTTTTAAAAATATATATTATTGATCAAAACGAATCAATCATGTAATTTTGGAGTTCGTTTTTAGATATCTGGTTTTTCACTGGAATTCCATATTGTTGAAAGGGTTTTCGTTAAACTGATCTAAATTTACAATTTTTTTTTATTTCATCCCTGAAGCTATACATTCAAAGGTGATAACATTTTTTAGCGTTTGTTTTTTTTATACATGTTATTACTATTATATACCTCATATACCTCATATATATCTCTTATACCTCAAGCTCAATATACAAGGCATTAGGTGTGTTCGTTTTTCCTAAAAAACACTTTCTCACTTCTATTTTATAGAACAAATGTTTTTAATTTTATAGAAAAAAATTATTTTATTTCTTCAAAATGATAAAATGAACATACCTGTGTGGGCGTTAAGTGAATAAGACTGGCCAAATGTTCTCGTTCAGGCGCTGAGAGATACCTCTGCTGTTTAAATCTTCTTTCCAGCTCATAGACCTTGAAAAATATTAAACATACCACATGTATAAATGTATATTTGCATTGATTTATTCTTACTCCTAAAAGTTTATTGCAAATTACGAATTATGTGTGCATCCAAGGTATCTCCAAAAAGGAACGAGAAACCATCGTTTGGAGCGTTGGAAATATGTACGCAAAAATCTCTTCCTTACATTTACCTAACTGGTACTATAGGGGAGACTAAATATAAAGCAAAGTATGCACCCACGTGTTAGCGCTGACCAGGTTGCTTTTTTGCCTTATTGCAGAAACAGAGTAACATTAAAATGTATAATCTTGGTATCTTTTCATAGATACCTAAAATAACATTTATCCTTGTTTTGTTTTTAATTTTCTAAGGTGCAACTTCTGATAAACTTAATATCTAGAATATACCTATACACTTTACAGGGTCGGAAACATATACAATATAACCTACGAGTACCGGATATGGTTCGAATCATACGGTCATATAATTAATATTAGAAAAGAAGTGGCTGAGGATAACCTTGTCTTCTCTTTTAGCCAACTCTACGAATTATTATTAACAAGAAATAAAATCTATCTTCGGAAGATATTGTACAAAACAAATGTTGGATATAATTGACCGATCGTTATAATAACTTCAAAATTAGACTTGTTCCCTAAAAAATGGATTTTGGAATATTCCCAAGTTTCACCTCCAAAAAGAACGAAAGCTATGGCATTTCAAATACGCCCGGACGTTGCGACATATATACCTATATACTGCGTGCAACGGAAAAAAAATGCAGATTGAAATCGATAGCTTGAGAGACCAGCTTGCGTATTAACAGATTCACAGACATAGATATATTTTTACATTAGGAGGTTTTCCTGATCAAGAATATCAACATTTTGGAGGCCGGAGATCTCCTTCACTACGTTTCACATCTGTCACCCTCTTCCAGGGTAAATGTATTAGCTCAATCAAGACATGACTTGTTCTGTAATTTTAAGTTAAGTAAGTTAAAGAAGTATGCACATGTGTACATGTTTTCATTTTAATTAAATTCATTTGTGAAATCATATATGAATATTTTTTAGTGATCGATTAGGGCCATGTCTGGAAACACGTATTTGATTTTGTTTAAGTCTCTATCCTTTTAAGAGCTAAGGGCTCGAGGGGAAACGTCTAACCAAACAAAAATGATTTAAAGCAAAGTAGCGGTGCAAATCAATGTGTTAATATTTGGAATTTCTAATAAAAAATAATTTATGTTAATCAAATGTTTTCACATGTGCATATATACATATATTATTGTATCTCCGCATGTATTTATTTATTAATAAAAAAAGCTAAAAAAATTTAAATTTATTAAAAATGTAATAATTTATTTACTCTCCACTTGAATCCATAAACAAATATAAATATTGTTCAGTTTTTGTTTACTTTTAGCGATTCGGTTCGGATGTGCATATAGTATGTACGTATGTACATATATTTATGTATGTATGTATGTATATATGTATGTATGTATCTATGTATGTATGTATATGTACATATTTGTGTATGAATATATATACATAACTTTATATTTGAAGATACTATAAAAAATATTTGTTTGAGAGCCTTTATTTCTTCTCCTTTATACCGCCTTTTTCTGTATTCGACATTCTGTTTATCTTAAGGAAAGCTATCTTTGGTCGCAACCCAATATTCTCTATTCCTGTGCAGTTGAACGATATATATCAAAGAACCTTTGATATAGAAAATATCGGATATATTTGGCCGATCCTTATAAGAACTTTGAAACCTTAATTATAATAATAATTTAACCAACTTCAACTGCCAAAAATATTTAAGTCATAGCATATTCCATCGGTAAATTGTATGGCAGGATCGGACGATCCTTTTGAAGTTGGGTAAGCGGGCCCAATTTCCCATAAAAGAGGCTATACAAAAATTTCCAATATCTATCTGTAAAAATATGATAGTTAATGGTGAGCCTTTAAGGTTTACAATACAATAAGATAAATAATAATAAGAATAATAATAATAATAAAAGTAAATAATACAGATGAACAAAGTTATCGCCACAAACGAACAATGAATATTGGTACATCACTTTTACCTTCAGTTGCTTAATCGACATTTTTGAATGGACAGCATATTTTCGAGTTGCAACAAACTATTAAATTAAATAGTTTTTCTTTTTCTCTTAAAATATAAATATTTTCCTGGAAAACCCTAAAAAAATAGTGGAAATTAAAAGAAATATTTGAAAAAAAAGAATGCTTCTCAAAGGAAATTTACAAGAAAACGTAATGCTGGCAATTTAACTATTTGAATTATATTTCTTATATTAGCAACTCCTTCGAGCGTCTGAAGGCCATAGTCAAGGCAAAAGGTGGTCATATAGAGCAAAAGTAAATTGTTTCTGAATTTTGTATTATTTTAACACATTTTGTACTTTGAATCGAGTAAAAGTAATTTTCCAAACTGAATTTACGGCTTTTTTAATTGGTTACACTTGGAGTGCCGGACCCTGTATATATGTATATTTGTTATAATTTTCCTTGTAATCAACATCCCAAAATACGTATATTCGTAAAGCTTTCAGGAATTTAACAGAGGCGCTTTTTGAAAGTTGACCCAAATGTTAAATATATGTAAATATATATAGGAAACAGTACTATTTATAGTTAGCATTAGTGCAGTGTAAAAGCACTGCCTTTGCAGGGCATTAACGAAGCCAAAAATCATGCAATCAAATGCAGTTGAACAATTTGCCAAACCTGTGAGGCCGAGTGTATTTAGCGGTTTGAGAATGAGCCTCCGAACGCCCCGATTCGAATACTCCTTGAGAACACACATGTTTTTTTTTAAAGTTATGTTTTCCTGATGGATATAGAATGAACTTTTTTATAAAAGTTTGTTTTTATACTTTCAACAGCTTCCTTGCTCTTGCACGCATTATAGAAATCAGCAAGTATAGGTCGACTATGTCCTATAGGTGCCATATAACTGCACGAACGGAAATAGTATAACTTCTATGTTTTTGCAAATGGAAACTTGATCACAACCTCTTTTATGCTTCTTTTATCGGCATTGACACAACTTTGGCATTTTGGGATAAAAAGCTTGGGACTTTTTATAAGCAAAACTGGTATAATTCTATAGTTCTTATAAGATTCGGAAATATTTCCTATATCTCATAAAGGCAAGGGCACACTGAAATCTATACTGAATTTAAAAATTAAAGAAACTTTAATTTTTTCATTTGAAATTTTCCTACTAATAAAATGTTTACAAAAAAGTAGGGCATCTCGTCTTTCATGGAACAGTTCAAGACTCTATAACTCTATACATACGGATCGTTTTAAAATATCTTTAAGCCCATATTTTCCCATATGTAGCATTCATTTTATGTATGGATAGGACATTTTTGAGTCCTATCCTTCAATCCAAACATCTATCTAGGGACTGAGTAGGGTATGGTCGCCCACATTCATTATATAATTAAGCAAAATACCAATACATTGAAAAGCACGCACTAACAACTTGAAAAAACCAATTTTTTTAGTCTTCTTTGTCTAGTCTTCGTTTTGTTTCTCAACGTACTATTTTTTTCGTAATTCTTTTTCCACAGTATTATCTCAGATTTATTCCCGTGATTCGATCCGTACGATAAGCGAAAGCCCCTTTGGTCGTTTGTGTGGAAGCAGAGCGGTACGTTATTCAGCGAGAATTCCGCTCAAAAAACAAAATACAAAAAATCTCTAGAACCCCAACAAAAGTCTTGAAATTTGTTTCTGTGCGTATGCTTTGACTCAGCTGTTAATGTTGATCATGAAACTACATACACTTTGTACACTTTACAAGTATCTGGTCAGAAAGGATTTTATCTCCCATCTATGCACGCATATTAGATACGCTTGTACCCCGTTATATTTATTCTTTCCGGCAGAAATTTCTAGCCTAAAATTATTCTATAATATCTATTACCCATTATAGCTGAAAACGTTTTATAATTGATCTGACTAATTCTCGAGTAGTAGTATTAAAATGTTCTAATTATTTTTCTTTCATATTTTTTTACTAACCTGAGCTTGGGTAAATAACACCCTACGTTTTCGTCTCTGGGCCAAAGGAAACTGTAGCGGTTTCGTGTCGCTCACGCTGCACGCTGCAAGTCCACTCATATTTCCCATATGGCTCATTGTTCCACTGGCTGATGAGCTCATAAGACGCGATACTGAAAGTATTTTGTAAAATTTTTTCGCTTATTAAACATATTACTAAAAAAACTAAATTGTTAACGTCAACAATAACAAAGGCGTCACGCCTCCATGCGATGGTCCAAATTTTCGATGACGCTGAGGCATAATGGAGGTTCTATGCCGTTAATGTGCCGAATTATCTCATCCTTTAGCTAATGAATTGTTGCTGGCTTATCGACGTACACCTTTTTTTTCAAATAACCCCAAAGAAAAAAGTCCAACGGTGTCAAATCACATGATCTTGGGGGCCAATCGGCGTCGCCATTACGTGAGATAACACGGCCATTGAATTTGTTGCGCAAAAGAGCCGAGGTCGCGGCGCTCATTTGGCCGATATTTTGTTACATACATAATTGAGTAATACCAATATATCATAATAAAATAAAATTTCAATAATTTCCTAAATAGTTTGTGTATTATTTAAAATCAACATCGGCCCTTAAAATTTAACCACCCATTATCTGGGAAATGCACATTCTTAAAGTATAGTTCAATAAGTGAAGCTAGCTATTTTTTACAGTCCCCTGTGAAGTTTAACGTTATACAAGGTGGGTTCCAAAGTAAACAGGACTACAGAATGCTCGCAAGTATACTTTGTTGTTTCTTTATAAAGAGAATCGGGCCAAAAAACTCAGCAATATTATTCTTGGTCAAACTACGAATATCTAATAAAAAATACCTCTTGATGAGGTAATAAATTGTTAAAAATAATTAAAAATTGTAATACTTTCATTCATGCAAGTGCTCTTTTAGATTTATATTTTTCTTGCACCTGCATAGATAAAATTATGAAAATTTTGTAATTATCATTACAAATATAGCTCTCAAATAGCTTAGAGGAATTTGGAACTACCACAAATTCATTTGAATCGACCAAGTATATTTTATAGGTTCCATATATTCAAACGATCGAAAATGTTTCCTATTTTTTTGATATAACCATGACTTTTCCTGTCTATTTTTTAGCGTTGGGCCTTCCTGGAATTTTTCATACAGATTGGTCGAATAGATAATCTTGCGAGTTTTTTCAAATTTTTGTTATGCAGAAGTATCTTAATCATAACAACAAGTGAGCAATAAGCATTGCCTTTTCTTTAGCATTCCACTTTCTTATTCCTCGAAAAACTTAATTAATTAATTTTAACTTAACTTAATTAATTTTATGGAAGACTTGCATCGATCAGCCGACAAAAAAATAAAAAATATGAAATGAAAAATAAAATTATAGTTTTTTTTTTGTAACGTTGATATTTTTAATTTAAAATCTGTCCGAGTGGACAATCATTAAATGGTTTTGGGGTGACATTGACATAAGGGAGGTACATGGAATGTATTTATTTAAAAGTTTTCCGATTTGCAAAAATATTTTGAATAAGATGATCGAGTGATCATTAAAGGAGCCTACATGTTAGATATTATGTCTCTTATCTTATAGTCCCTGAGATTTCCCTGAAGTTTTTCACATCAATTGCAAGTCTGCGAATAGTGGTATTACGAACATTATTGCAATACTGTAAAAAAAACGTATTTGCAATGTCAAAAGGAGTGAATTAAATGTAGAAGAGATATGCCAACAACAATAAAAGTTGACTAAAATTGTTTATTCAGAAATTATATAAAAGTGTGGAACTTAGTTTGGTGTTTGGTGTACCACTCATTTATCTTGTGTGTGATACGGCGCCTAACTTATGTTGTCAGTCAAGGTTCAGATAATGGAACTGCAATTATACAGCGGTAGTGCAACGGAAATTCATTTTTGACTTAACTAGGTGTCAAAGACTTCATTTCAATTGGAAATAAGAAAAAATCTAATCTTTTTTCACATCTGGTCCTAAAGCTTCGTAAAACAACAAAAAATTTCACAACGAAAATGTTGAAATTTCCTAAGTAATAGAAGCCTTTCGAGCTGTAACACGTGATCACAATTCTATTCGTTCAGCATCACTCATCTATGGTGCAACGTTCTGAGGGAATCTCTTGGGCACTACCTAAACTTATTGAAATCCTTGTTTGACAAAGTCATGGTTTGCAAATATCCAATGTTATAAAATTACACATAATAGGCGCTTTTTATTTAATTTTCATTTTCACAATTTCCTCTTTTCCAAATGTATTTGAGGGCCATTCTACCATTTTAAGGTAATTGTTAATTATTCATCTGCATATAGGGTCTACCTAGACTACCACGCTTCACCCTGAGTCCGCAACTTCAAATACTATCTTTTTACAATGTTCAGAAAAAACATTGCATATTAGTTGATATTATCAACAATATGCAAGTAATAACGTAAATTTGCCTACAAGGAAATTTATAGGTAAATGTTAAAACTATATTCAGCCTAGACTACTCTCCCCTACTTATTACCTTAAACCTTAAAAACAAGTAAAATACTTAACAAGATATCAAAGCTAACTTTGTATCCGATTTTTATATACCCTTAAAGATAAATGGCTGTTTCTATCGGTAAGAGGTAAGGCAAATATCGGATATAGCTTAAAGATGCGAATGCAAACTTCAGAATTAGAATAGTTCCTTTAATATGGATTTAGGAAAAATTGCAAGCTTCTACACCCAGAAGCACGAAAGTTCTGGTATATTACAACTAAAAACAAGTAATGAAGCAGCAGTCGAGTTTCCCGACTGCTTATGCCATAGTGGCATAACTTCTGTGTTTCTTATCCGATTTAGTTCAAAAAAATTATTGATAGGTTATTGATAGGTTATTGATTAGGTTAACAATTGTGGGCGTGGCAGTTTTTTTGCGGTTTGTGGGGGAGCGAGGGGTGATATAAAAATAAAACAACAAACTTGTACTGCCTATGGTAATTCCCTATCCAACGATATATGGCACATGTCTGTAGCTCATGTAGTTTCAGAGATCTAGCCGTTTATACGGACAGACAGACGGACAGACGGACGGACGGACGTACGGACATGGCTGAATCGACTCGGCTGTTGATCAAGAATATACATACTTTATGGGGGCGGAGATGTTTTCTTCTGCATGTTACATACATTTGCACCATATTATGATACCATTTTACCCATTTTTAATGGGTACAGGGGACAAAGTCAGCCGAACCGCAAGAAATTGATATGGGATCTCCTAAATCGATATAGGTAAGTATGTCCATCGCTCCGTTTTTACGCAAGCTAGCACTTTTTAAGCCATCGACTTCAAAACTGTTTACACAGCTTTCTTTCCTTTGCATGCAGCATAGAAATCGAAACAACCGGAATTAGTCGATTATATCATATAGGTGACATATAACTGAACTAAGGGAAACACCATGATTTTAATGATTGAAAATTGAATTTCTATCTACGAAAGCATGGACGTTATAGCACTTGCGATTGTTCAGTTATATGGCACCTATAAGATAAAGACGTCGGATCCGAATTATGAGGGCAAAAGCATTTGCGAAAGTTCAGTTTTATCTCACCTAGGGAATACAATTAGCAGATACCGCTCGTTCCGACTCATATATTGCGTGCTTTAGAAAAAATGGGGTATGCAAATTTTTGATTCGATTTTTTCATAAGAGACCATTTGGTTGAAACAAACAGACGTACATACGTTTATGCTTATATCGACTTAAGAGGCGATCCCGACCAGAAATAAGGTCGCCTTTACCATGTTGCATGCTTATGAACAATATTAAAATAACCTCTGCAAGGGAATAAAAATGATTGTTTAACTCAACAAAAAAAAAATTATAAAAAGATCGCACACACATGACTCAGTCATATTCAAATTTCATGAGTCTTCTGGACATTTTTAATTATTGTTTGATTTTATATATTCATAATTGCTGAGTCATGTAATCAATGTACTTTATTATTATTTCAATGTTTATTTAATGCTGAGCAAGTTCCAATGCCGATTTAGGGCTTGCACAATCTCTTATTAAATAAAAAATATAGATGAAATAAAAAGGGCATTAAATATTTATGTAATCAAATTTTTTGGGTTGTAAGATGGTAGTGAATTTAAATGGATGTTTTTATTTATAAATTTTTTTTTAAAATTTTCTCAATTTTACGCCCTTTATGATATACGGTGTATACCCTGTTGCTTCCCTATAAATTCAGGTAAAAAGGGCGTACAGAAATAATTGATTTTAAATTTATTTGACTGTCATTGTTTATTCTGGAAATGGAAAGATGATTGCTGGATGCTTTGTTTATATACCTTTCTATTCCCACAAGTCTGGAAATGAGTCCAGACATCTGAACGATGGGACACAACAAAAAATATCTGTATTCACGGAAAGATTAAAAATAAGAGTATTGAGGTGATAGAAATATTAAGTGTGCAATGTCCGTTGCGAAATAACTATAATGATTTTTAATATTGATTTAATTACGAGGAGATATTTCTTGACTAGTAGCACAAATTCGATGACCATTGCGTTCCCCTAAACCAACTCCAAGAAAGAAGATTACCCTCACGTTATACCTAAGGTTATAAATCTCTGCAATTTGAATAAATATTGAATATATTGAACTATGTCGGCAGTCTAATAACTTAACGCGTGTCATATAAAAAATATTATTGCCTAGTAATAATATTTTTTCCACGAAAAAATTAATAGCTTTTTAGAGGGTTTTTTTTTTTTTTTTTAAGAGGGTATTATAATTTTGAGCACGCACTGAAGGAGACATCCTCCTAGCCTATATTGTTATATATGTACATTATAGCTGGGATAACCTCCTGAGTCGTTATAAGCATGTCCGTCTGTCCGTCGACAACAAAATTTATACACACACTCAAGGGAATCTGAGCCTATCTAAAATTTTTCATACGGATTGGACGACACTATCCTGTATATAACTGAATGATCGGAATTAATATAACTTTCGTGTTTTAGTTAAAAGAAGCTTGAGACTTTTTTCGAAATCCCCTGTATAAGGAGCTAATTTAGTTCTGAAGGATAAGGTCATATCGATGGTCTGGTTCTGAAGGATCGGCTTATATGGATCGGCGATCTGTATGTCTGATCTTTGTTATATCAATATCAGACAATGTTTTTTTTTGCGCAATAGCCCTAATAAAACATTTGTAGTTTTTTATTTTGCCCAACATTTCTTTTTAACTTAAACACATTCCAAGTACGTTGTTTCATTTATTAAAAACATTTGTAACTTTTCGGTTCACACCTCGTGAATAACCTTCCACAGTAATAAAATGGATTATCACATTTGTGATCGTTCCGTTACTATGTAGTAGTATATGGTAGTTATAGGATATAGTCGTCCAACCAGTATGATATTTTAGGGGCGCAGGGTCTCGTTAAAAACTTCCTAAGCATATTTGCATCGGCAAAAAAATGAAAGGCTTGGCATTTCTGATTTTTCAGTTATATGGCAGCTATAGTTTATATGGTAATCGACCGATCCCTTACATTCCAGACAGACAACAGAATGGAGCTGATCCTGATCAAGAGTATAAATATATAATTTATAGCGTCAAAGATTTCTTCTTCAGTGCACTGCATATTTGTGATAAAAGTTATAATACCTTATGCAAGGGTATTGGGACACCGTGAGGCCGACCTTGTTGGCCCTGCTTGTTTTAGCGTATAAAGTTCCGTTTGCCAAGCATTTACAAAATTTGTAATTAAGAACTATTTCCGTGCACATAAATAAATTCTTTATTACCATAATAAACTCAATGAAACTTTATTTAAATAAACAATAAACAATTAAAATAAACAATAAATTAAAAACACAATTAAAACACGAAATGCTTTGGATTTCAATATAACATAAATAAGAGAAGACGGCGGTGTTAAACTTTTTTGACATCTTCAAAACAAAAACAAAAACAAAACATCTTCCAAATAAAATATTATGTCTCATAACTTATTCGTTTAGATTCCCGTGATCATGCAGATTGACGAACAGTTCAAGATCGACTAGGCTGGTGACTCTGATGTCGGAACATTTTTATACCCTGGACCCATTAAAAATGGGTGAAAAGGGTATCATAATATGGTGCAAATGTATGTAACAGGCAGAAGGAAGCATCTCCGACCCCATAAAGTATATATATTCTAGATCAGCATCAACAGCCGAGTCGATATAGCCATGTCCGTCCGTCCGTCCGTCCGTCTGTCCGTCTGTCCGTCCGTCCGTCCGTCCGTCCGTCCGTCCGTCCGTCTGTCCGTCTGTCTGTCCGTATCAACGCCTAGATCTCAGAAACTACAAGAGCTACAGACATGTGCAATATATCGTTGGATAGGTAATTAACATACGCAGTACAAGTTTGTTGTTTTATTTTGATATCACCCCCCGCTACCCCGCAAATCGCAAAAAACTGCCACGGCCACAATTATTTACCTAATGCTGTGCAATTCGGCATATCATTGGTGCTTATAGAAGCTAACTAATTTTTTTGAACTAAATCGGATAAGAAACACAGAAGTTATGCCACATGCAAAATCTATGGCAAGGAAAGCAGAAGCGCAGCAAAACACGCATTGCGCGACGCCGATTGCGACGTTGATAGCGAAATGTGTATGGCTTTATGACACACGAAACTTATTTTCTTTTTTAATAGAATATTGTTTCATTTATTTATTGATACTAAATAAATAAATTGTAAGAATGTCTAAGGGTACAGGGTATTTTTCAGTCGGGAAACTCGACTGCTGCTCCCTTACTTGTTTCTATTATAATTATTACTTAACTCTTTTTATGTCAATCCGAACGAAATGAATTAAAAATTATATTAATATAAATAATATCACTCACTTGCAAATCTTGGATCATTAGCGGTTGATCCATACCATGATGCCGAGCTCCTCATATCAGTATAGTGACCGGCAAGAGATAAATTATCTGTCGGTCCGCAGTAGCTTTGTACACCAGGGCTATGGTACAAAGAACCCATGGCGTACGGATTTGCCATTGCTGATGCACTTAGTGTTCCTGGGGAGTTAATACTGCTGCCACTAGAATTAGATCTGCGAATGTTGTAAAATATTAATATCTGAAAACTAAATATGTGAAAAAATGTTTACTATAAAAATGCTTTAAACAAAATAAGTGGTGTTTAGTTAATAAGTTTCTAGAATCTTTGGTTATTGAAAATGTTCTTTCCCTCAGAGCTTTTGTAAATAAAGTTACAATTACAAAACAGCTCAAAAGAGCTCTTGTAAATAAAGTTTACTCGTTAAGATACCACAATTACAAAACAGAGATCACTTGAACCAATAATTGTATAGTTCTTGGTTTTGATGTACCAGAAAAACGTGCATCTGATCTTAATCGATACATCAGAAACAAAAGAACCAATTACTATGCAATTATTGATTCAATTTCTAAAAATCAAACTCAGCTTAAACAAGAAAGGAAAGTTAAATTCGGATAAAGCTAAAGTACAAAGTAGAGCAAGTTATGTACAAAAAAACGTGCGATTTTTGTATTTAAAAAAAAAGTTATTTAATCATGAATATCTATTTTTCCCCTTCAAAGTAATCCTCCTCGGAAAAATCGATAGCATTTGGTTTTTCCAATCCTCGAAGAACTTTAAAAAAATCATTTTTCCTGGCCTCTTCAGTTTTGGGAACAAAAAAAAAGTTATAGGGGCCAAAAAATTCGCGCACAAGCAACGATGGGTGATTAGAACGGCGCAAAAATGGTACAGTAGCCAGTTATTCTTTTTTTCACAAATACTGGCGTTTTTAGGTGATTGCTTTGCGCAAATAACGCATAACTTTCATGTAATATTTCTTATTGGTAGTATACTACACTGTGAGAAGAACTCATGATGCCCCATCACGCCCCTGCAATCGAAGAAAACTGTGATAAAAACTTTCGATGTAGGTTTTGAACAGACCTAGTATACCATTGTATTTAAAAGGCGATTCTATTGGTACATATCGGATCGCTATAATAACTTCTGAATAAAATAGATTTTAAAATAAGTTTCAAACGTCTACTCATAAAAACACAAAATTTGTTCTTCTTATTTTAAAAAGCTAAAAAAAATGAAATACCAAGTATATTTTTTAAAGTGTATACAATTAATTTTGGACTTCTATTTTATTATTTATCCTTAGAATACATCCAATATTCCGAAGTTTATTGCCGATTATGATTAAAAAGATAAACCGATTTAATGTGCACATGTACATGGGTAGAGTTGACGATATCCTATATCAGGCAGAACGGTTTTAACTAGTTTGAAAAGGTCGTTTGAGTAAGAAGTACAAAAGTGTTTTTTTTTTTATATCTGACAATCAAATTATAGTTTTATTTGTATAGTAATTTTGAGGCAAAGCACAATGCAGCTTGTGCTTAGTAAATCCAAAAGTTTTAAAATTGTATGATATATTTAATATTTTTAATAAATAAATATAGCAATTTCATTTATTTAGTAGAGTAAAATTTACATTGAGTTAGTTTGAAACTTAGTTTGATTTAGCATATAGACATGTTTAATATTATAAACAAAAAAATATAGTTACCGAAAAGGCGATGGCGGATTCCCGTTGAGTTCTAATTTGCGGTAAGATTCTTCAATTGGACTTAATATATCCGTTACACTAAAAGGTGTCGAATGGTTATTATTAAATATAGTATTGTGTTGCTGACTATGAAGATTCTGAAGCTGGTGAATGTTTGAAAAATTATGATGATGATGCGCAACCGCTGCAGCGGTTGCCGAAGACACAGTATTTTGAGTCGTGTCGTTTATATTAAATTTTAATGATGTATCCGGAGGGGAATGTTGGGAAATAGCTGAAGGTATAAGTAATTCCTTTGAAG
This sequence comes from Drosophila vallismaia, assembly GCA_035047325.1. NCBI lineage: Eukaryota > Metazoa > Arthropoda > Insecta > Diptera > Drosophilidae > Drosophila > Drosophila vallismaia. The sequence continues at coordinate 741,248 of JAWNPU010000073.1, forward strand.
ATAAACTCATAACAAACTCTGCTTCATTGATTAAATTTTGATCTTTAACAATTAATTCTTTGCAGAATGGTTTCTGTCCTTTTGCAAATACATTTTTAAGTCCTTGAGCTGACATACGAAGGATGTAAGACCCACATCAGAATATTTACCTAAAATTTAAAACACTTTATTTAATTTCAAATAAATATTTTACAATAATAAAACAATAAACTTTGTAAATAAGAGCCCCTTCTATAATATGCACGTGTATATACAGATGAATGCAAAAAAAAATATAGTTTATGGATCAGATCAAATCTTGAATAAATTCAAAAAAAATAATCTTCAAAAATTTTATTTGCTGATCTCCGACTCAATAGTGTATATACATGTTTTCAAGATCATTACCTGAATAAAAATAAACGTATCCGTATAACTGTTCTTTGTTACGTCAGTTTTAAGCTAGTTTTAGTTAGTTAATTCCCACTAGTTTTCCGTTAAGCTTTTTTTCCCACTCAGTGTACAAGTCGGACCGGCCGGGTCGATCGACAATATCGTTTAGCTGCTATATAATGGCACGATCGTAAATATTATATTTAATTTTGTTTGGAGTAGAAGCTTGAGTCTGTTTTTAAATCTATTTAATAAGGATCGGCCAACCCTTTGCAATATCTTTAACCAATAGAAGCCGCTATTTGATTTCAAGGGTATATTAAACTCCAGGTCCGCCTTTTTGAAGCAAATACAATTTCCATAACTCTAGGTATTGCCGAAATAGCGTTAATTAAAGAACCTATTAAAATGCCTTTAAAAGTAAATCGATTTATCTAAATTTTTTTTTCATTTATAAATACAGCATTAAAACTGTTTGGCGTTAAAAATTATATTAGAAAGTTGACCCGAATGGGTGCTAGAGAAACATGTTAAATTTGAAACAAACTTGATTCTGCATGAGTATGACAGGAGTCTTGTGTTTTACGTGAGCACCTGCCATGTTTGCTTACGACACTGGGATTTAATTACTACTTCAATCATCGTCCCTTTGGACGATAAACTCGACTATAGTTGTCCTCCCTTATTTGGTTAGAGTACCTTTAATAATAATACACATTTAGAATTTCCAGAAATCTTTAAAAACTTAGTTAACTTCTAAATTCGTAAAAATGTTTTGCACATATGTACATTTAACATGTATATCATGAACATAATTAAATATACATATACATATATATATATATATATATATATATATATATATATATATTTATATATATAAAGTATATCTATAATTTATATGAGTATATACACATAAATTTTGTATAAGTTATTGTTATGATCATGTGTTTATCATATAGGAATTTAATAACCGTTTTTCAACCGTATATTATTGACCAACGGGCAACATTGGTTGGCTTTTAGAATCGGTTTATAAATGGATTATGAGCAGAATAAAATTATCATTCCTATGTATATATATATTTTCAAAACAAACATTCTTATATCATTAGAAACCAGTCTTAGAAAATAGGTTACCCTTTGAGAGATCTGGCGTATTAAGAAAAATGAATTTCGAAATGGATGAATTCAAGTTGTTGGAGCTCATACACTTCTAATTATTTACGGCATAAACTCTTATTACTCTTATAATTATTATTCTAAAAATAGGATACAATTTACGCCACATAGATTTCTATCCAATGAACATTTCTGTAATATAAACTCGAAAATCGTGTTTATGGCCTAAAGAAAGTCTTCTAGTAATTAAGCTTTTAAATGAAGATCTTCGTAATCCATATAAGCATATAAGCTTGTCTGTTTTTACACAAACTAGTACCTCGGTTTTGAAACTATCGACTCTATCCCGTGTACACACTCTTCCTTTGCACGTCACTTTTGAATCCTGTAAAGTCACGATATATTTTGAATGCTGAAATATGTTGGGGTATGGCTGCCATATAAATGATATATATATTCTTGGCGTAGATAGGTTTTTGCTATGAGGATATGTCATGAGTATGAATGAATTCACACAAATATCACTCAGTTTCGATTAATGAACTCTTTCCTAGGGACATAGAAGGATATGTATATCCCTCAAATCCCTCCCTACCTAATCCATATATGCGTAGAAATGTTTTCAAAATCCCACTTTTTAAGAAACTTATCTAATAATAATATTCTGCCAACTATATTATATGTATTTGATATTACTGTATAAAACCGTACACATAGGTAACGAATAGCGTAAAAAGAATGCTCAAGGAGACTATTGCAAATTATACATACATATGTACATACTCATTTAGGTATAAGTAGGTTGCAAGGCTGCATTCCCATGTCTTAGCATGAATTAATTCGATTAACACATGACAATCTTAACTTGTACGAATCTGAATTGAGTTATTACAAATATCACAAATATATTAAACAATTTTGCGTTTTAGTATATAAATAATATACAAATTGAAATGTAGTGTATTTTTAATTGATATTAATCCTTCCATTTTCTAAAGATTTAATTCATAAACAATCATAATGCATTTATCATAAGCATAAAACTGTGAAAATTACTGTGTAATTATACATATGTTTGGCTCTGGATCCGGCTGTAGATAAACTTTTTTATAATGCATGTTTTTTCAAAAGAAAAGATACTCCTCTGGTTTGTATTTTAACTTAATAAAAAACTTTTTTTTATCTTTTCACCAACTTCATGAATTAAATAACAATTGTGATTTGTTTATACTGGGTTAGTGCTTATAGGTATATTAATATGGCACTGTCAAATATTTTAATTGCATTATCAAAAATTTCACTCACTAATTTTTGGTATATATATTTGTATGACTCAAAAAATTTTAGCTGTTTAAGATTAAATTATTTTTTTCGAGCTGAAATATTTATTGGAAAATCACTTAGAAAATGTTTCATCTGGTTCTTGTTTCTTAGGCACAATATAAGTGTGTGTGTAAATTTCCACACATATAAGCCCACGTCAGTGAATTTATTATGAATATCCACTCGACACGATTCCGTCAAATGAAATAAGAGGTCTGAACAGTACTGACGAGTACTCCTGAGATGGCTTCTGGATAGCCCTCGAATAAGTTTTTCCTATTAACGATGACTTTGTACAGTGTTTGGTACTGGCTACATACTTAGTTGAACAAAACAAACATAAAATATTGCTTATTCATTTACTTTAGCTGACCAATGACAGCTTGAGAACCATAAAGGGCTGGGCTCAGTTTAAATTCCCCTATAAGGTTATTGTGGCTCCCTTTAGGGGTACTAATATCGTTTCATTTCACTCGGATCGTGACAGCTACCAATTTTATAGCAACCAAAAAGAGATGGCAATTGCGCTCCTTGGTAGTCAAATATGAATGGTTATGCTGCTCTGAAAAAATAATTCCAAACGCAAGCCACCAATAGCATCCACTCTCTTTATCCAACCCCTGTTTAGCCGTTGGTTAAAGATGTTATATGTCAGATATGTATCTGTAGTAAAGGAATGCTGTAGATTTACCTCCTTTAATTTTTGAAATTACTATTACTGATAAAATTTATGTTATTTTCTATCTTTGCACAATAAAACAAAGCTTAATGTTTTTCTTTACTTCGGAAAAAGCCATTCAATAGGGTTTTTAATTTTTTATTTTTTAGGGTTCTAATCAACGGGATTCATTAAAATGTACCAAGCTGGTAGTAGATGAGGGTGTTGAAAATTTCGATCTGTCCTTTATAAACATGTTTTTCGTTCAATTTATCTTCGGGCTTACATTTTTTTTAATATTTAAAAAAAGCAATTTAAAACAAATAAATAAAAATTCTTAAGTTGACTTATTTTATTGAATAATTACTTAAGTAGTTCATGTAAACCAACACCTATATTTTCACACGTACATACAAATAAACTATATATGTTCATAATTTCTACGGTGGCTTTGGATTCATTTATCATGTATAAACTCTAATCCGCATAATTTAATCATTAAATAATTTAATTAAATACAATTTTTTTCTGGATTTGGAAAATGTTGAGAGTTTTAGGAAAACTCCATATTGCCAAATAAATTTAATTAAGACTTAATTTTGGCCGGTACTCGTGGATTACAAGGCTATTCGAGCACATTTATGTAACAGGGTGAAGAAAGATTCTTCCACCTATAAAGAATATGTATTTTGGATCAGCATCAACAGCCGGGTATATCTAGGCGGAAAGACGCCTGTATGTGCGCGTTAATATAAAAGCCACCAAGAGATAAAAATCATGCTCATTAAGAACGGTTTGTTTAAAAAAAAAATTTCGACTTTTCCAAAACTTTAGTACGAAAAAATTTATATGATCAATTTGTTTCATATAAAAAATTTGTTTGCAAAGTTTGCTATTCTTAAAATGTAAAATTGTTTGGAATATCCATCGGGGAAGAGCCATATAGAGGCATCAAAAGGGATGGCGTATCTCTTTTTATACCCGATACTAATAGAGTACAATTGTATATTGTATTAGTTTTAAAGTATATTAAAAAGCGCGCTTTTTGAGAGGAAGCGTTCCCAAAATATTTTGTTTTCTTTGGTCAACATCGATAACCGAGTCGATCTAGTTATATATTCTGTTCGTTTTTTCTATATGAACGCATGAATTTCAGAGACTTTAAAAAATAGAACTTTACATTTTTTACGAACACTTCTGTAATTAAGTCTATAATTTTCACCCATCCTTTCTTGTTTTTATTTGTATAAAGTACGATTTACCCTACATACATGTTTATATTTTTTATATTTTATATTCATATATATGGTATATAGTGAATCTTCTTTTGATATACTCTTTTTTATACGTCTTCTATACTCCAATTGCAAACTCTTTCCAAACAACTTTCTTTAATTATTATGAGGTTCGTAAATTCTCCTTTGTTATGTAAGTAGATAGACCGTGAAAAAATTGTATATAAATTTAGTCAGTAGTTTTTGTGAAGCTTTATCTCCGTCGGCGTTTTGGTTTTACAAATAAATATTACTGAGATGAAAGATTTTTTCTACAATTTTTTAATAAAATGTCTGTATAAACTGGTAACTGTTGTAGAAATCACAATTTTATAGCATAATATAGCATAATTTCTATTAATATTGGAGGAACGACTCTGCCTATTCAAAGAATCTGACCACAAATATGTATCTATTCGTTTTTGCTTATTAGAATTGCTTTCCTTTGAAGAGTATATTATAAATTGGTGAAGTAAAGGAGTCATTCCGACCCTATAAAGTATATATAGTCTGGATCAAGACTCAGGGGGTGACCCTGGATGTTTCTAATTTAAAAAATTTTAATTCGTGTTTTTGGGAGTAATAGAACATTGGGACATTTTTGTCCAAATATCCTAAATCCGTTTTTCCTATTCCTATCTTATTCTAATTTAATAAGGATCTCCCAACTTTATCCGATATTTGCTATAATTCTTACCAATAGAAACCGCCTTCTAACTGCAAAGGTACAATAATTTCAGCTTCGCCTAATATCTGATTTTCTTGTCACTTTTTAATCGCGGTTCTCGCAGAGTTCAAGTTTGCTAATGTAAGTAATAAGAAATCATTTCTGACCACATCAATTACAAACAGCTAAGAAGACATAGCCAAATTCGTCTGTTTGTTTGTTTGCGTGGATCCCAGAGACTATAATAAATATAGAGAGATATATTCTTTGGAATTTCTACTTCTGTAATGTGCATCACGCACCACGCAGATCAATTTCATTTCAATTTCTTGAGGCGCACCTTCCGTCGCCTAAAATGAAATTGTTCCATAGCACCCACAGCAACTTTTTTTTTTATGTCATCAATTTCCATATATAGTTTGTCAAGAAACTGTTTTGACACTGAAAATAAATGGTATTTTGTGACTTTGAATGGAAAATTAAAGACCTTTTATCAAAATTAAAGATTTTTTTTTATTTATATCTAATTTATTAATTTATTTTTTATCAATATGTAAAAAAATATTATCAAAAATATTACAAATTAACGAGAAAAACAACAAAATCCAAGTTTTCACACTTTTGACACTGTCAAGAAATTGTTTTCACAAATCACTTTAGCTCCCTTACACTTAAATTTTATAAGAAAAGATAATAAAAAACTAATAATTTTAATACATTATATTATTAGCATTAGGAAAATATTGGAGGCGTTTTTTTATCGATCCAATCAGTTTTGGTAGGTCATATTCCTTGGAATCTCTTACCACTCTTCTAGTTAGTGCTGCTCGGTTTTTTGTTGCCCTTGTTCCCACTTCTTTCTTAGGATGGACCCAAAAATTTTCTATGAGGCTCAGATCTGGGCTTTGGGGTGGTGTGTCGATGACCTTGCCGCAGTTCTAAAGGAGCCAGTTCCACACAGTATGAGCTCCTTTATGAGTAATAAGCATAATGCTTAGGGACCCTGTGTTGATAAAATTCGAAATGAGGCTTATTATTGGTATAACAATCAAATTTTTTGGCGCTGGACGTCAAATATCGTTAAGGACTATTGCTAAGAATAATAGGGAAGAATGTGATTTGGATGTGTCACACGATTGTACCTGCAAAATAAAACTGAGCCAAATCTTTAAATCTTTAATCTTTAAAAAAATGATAGATATTTTCGTGAAGTTGTTTGAAATAAAATTAAGTTATCTGCAACAAAATGTGTTAAGTTTATTAACCAAATAATGTATGTTGAGTTAAATGTATCATATCATATTAGTCTAATTTTGCCGATTACTTACCCAAAAAAGTGTCTGGACCCTTAAAATTGTTTGTCACAATAAACTAAAATGAAAATTAAAAAAAGGTTTTTAATATTTAACAAAATAGTTTTATATAGTAAATTATCCTTTCAATAAACGATTATCTCTGTGCTCTTGATTTCCCATTTAGCTTCTAAATGATTCACATGCGTAAAACGCCGCTGCGAGGAATGTCGTATTCGAATAAAACTATCGTCAGTTTGATTAGCAAATAAACTTGCACCTGTTTATATCTAATGTCTTTTATGGTATAGTGAAGTGATACCTCGGACACCAAATCAGAAAAATTATGATCATTTTCGCTTTTTATTTTCAATTTCTGCTCTTGGAGTAACAAAAGATATAAAGAGGTGCAAGTTTGTTGCTAATCAGGCTGGCGAACGGTTTCTTCTTATCACTTATCGGGAAGTGATCCCTCGGACTCCTTTGTATCCACTCAAGAGGTACCGTTCTAATCCTCGATACATACAGATGTGTCAATCGGAATACCCAAAACTCCCACAGGTGATTCCCACAGGTTAAACATCTGTGAGCTTGATATCTTGCCTTACAATAAAACCAAGTCATGTCGAAGTAAAAGTGGTTGAGTGGTAAGAAAGTTTGCATAATCTTAATCAAGGCTTACGTCATTCTTTATGATGTTTGACATGTTTTATTTGCCCATCTTCTGGCCAGAAAACTTATTCGCGTGCAAGAACATCCGCTGAGTACAAAAGGACCAAGCCTATGGGAGTTAAAAACCCAAAAGCTAGAACAACTAAACACTCTTCTTTCCCTTCTTTAACAAAATAAAAAAATAAAATGTGTTTTACTTAGGTATCAGAACATGACTAGGTTACGTAGCAAGTTCACTAAAGATTACGATAATTATTCATTTGCATCCCCTATTATCTTTACAAAAACCTCATGAAAGTTGCAGATATAAAGCTCCAATGTTTTTTCAGATGGGTACACCACTTTTAGCCGGGACAAACCTATTTGAAAGGAGGAGGAATTCCAATCTTTGTGGATTCCTATTTCGCTTTTGAGAAGATGAAGTTACTAAATTCTGGGAATTCTAGTCACTGTGTCTGCTTAATCGCGGCTTATTGCCTGTTCCTATGTACCACCCTCATCCGAATAGCAAATGTCCTGGCATAACTATTCCGCTATTCAGTCGGTTTTTAATCTTATATTCGATAGAAAACAGCTAGCAACTTTATTCCTGTGAACATACCATGAGTTCACTGCGGACTTGTGTTTTGCATTGGATCTTGATGGAATAAACCTGTACCCAGTGACTCCATACCATCCAACGGTTGAGATGTCTATCAAAACACTTGCTCGGAACGACCATAAATCTTTTCACGTAGCTAATAAAACTTGTATCTTTTCGAGGAACGACTTTTATAAACTTTACTTACTTACTTACCTTTATAAATACCGCCTTAAAAGTATTCTATAAATCTTTAAACTTATTCTTTGAATTAGAATTTTAAAAATGTCAAAAATATACGTTTTTGCTGTAACTATTAGTCTTGTGAAAATTCGCATTTCTAGTTGAGTCCCTGAGAGTGAATACCAAGAAGTTCTTCTGTACAGATTTTCTAGGGCGTTCATGAGCCCCGTACTGAGGGCTTCAGACGCATGACCCGCTCTCCAGTACCCGACGGACTAAAGATATATAATATTTATAAGCTTTTAGTTATATAAGGGTCACTAAATTCTTAAGACCATATTTTAATGAATCTTATAGTACACCAAGATTATAACCTGAGTTAATCTCTTTAAGGAAATCGCAAAGAGAAAAAACTGGTGAGAGCTTGACCGATAAAAAACGCTCGTTGGCATGGATAAATAATTGCACTGCAAAGATGATGTATGTATGGCATGACCAATTTTCCAAAAAGCTTTGGAATTGCTGATAATTTGGAAATGCGGCTGTAATTGGTAGCAACGGATTTTTCTTTTTTTTTTGTATAGAGGAATTATGAAAGATTCCTTCCACG